>OZ010647.1:53847319-55110847 GCA_963932195.1 Empis livida
GAAAATTCGCTCGGAAAATCTAAAAATAAAGATTAATAGAGAATTTTCTAAGATGTAACCGACGCGCGCATATCTTTTCATTATTAAAGTGGTTTTTTTCGAAATGAAAAGCTTACTTGGGTCCATAATACAGAAACTTTAAAATAAGGTAGGTGTGATTAATAGTAAATTAAGGCATGTTGCTAAGATTTTCATCTGAATAAAATTTAGAACATCCTATTTTCCTTTGTTTAAAATTGAAGAACATAATTTAAGTTCGAATTTATTATACGATTTTAAAAGTTAAAATCCTAAATTTGAATCTCTTAAATGTCCTTTTTTATTTCCTTTTTTTTAATATGTTATATAATTTCTTCTGTTACCCTAATATTTTGAAACTTTTCCCACCTCGTTTAATTAATATTTTCTTTAATCATTTTCCTCGTATACGTATACAATATTTCAAAATTTCCTCCTTCCGTAATTAAAATTTATAAAAAAAAAACAACATAAATATAAGAAAACCTCTTCACTTTATTAATGTGTGCACATAATTAAAGCAAAAAAAAAATTAACTCACGAAAAACAACACACATAATTTTAACAAAAATATGTAATTAAAAAAAATTTTTCGAATCTACAAACACTCTTAATTCGAACGACAGTGAGGTCTCGCGATCAGTAGATCACCAGCCTAGCTCCGACGTTTATTACGAAAACAATCGGTGAATCGGTGACAACTTAAACTGTGTATTTTGTGTGTGTTTTTTTATATTATAGAAAATATTAAATAAAAATTATCCGGGCGCCGCGGTACCAACAATTTTATTAAAAGTGAATATTAATACCCAATTTTTTTCTATTTTAATTTTTTATGTGAATTATTTTTTGAATTTTTCAAATAAAAAAAAATATTAAAAATCTTAAAGGAAAAAAAAAATATTAATTTTTGTTTTTAGGCTTATAAAAAAGGATTAAAATAATAAAAAAAATATAGAAAAATGTCTTCAGCTGTAGCTAGAGCATCAAAATATTCCTATAGAGCAAGCTCTATGGGAGCAGGAGCTGATGTTAGTATCGAGTATAGTGCCGATTTAACAGCTCTATCCCGTTTAGAGGTAAGGATATAAAAAAAAAATATACAGGATTCTAATAAAATCAAACTAACAACTTAAATGGATAAATTTTCGTATTTGTGGATAGAAATTTATTCAAGAAAAATTAGAAAAAAATGAAGTGTTATGTAATTATGAAACTATTCGATAAAAATGTTATATTAATAATTTTTGAAATATATATTATGACGAAAGTTTGAACGAAAGAAATATGAAACGATATAAAATCTATATAAAGTTTTCTTTTTGTGATATAATTACTTTTGAAAATACACGAAATTAACTCAAAATTTGTGAAATTTAAACATATTTTCTATCTAGAAATTTAAATTTATTAAATATTTTAAATTTTCAGGATAAAATCCATCTCCTCCAAGATGATCTTGAAGCAGAACGTGAATTGCGTCAAAGAGTAAGTTTGAAACAAACAAAAAACCCTAAATGTTATTTGTAAATAATTTAATTTCACCTTCATTTAAACATTAATTCAATTATTTCTGCATTAAAAAATTATTTTTCGTTTTTTATTCAAATATACTGAAAAATCAATTTTTTCGTTGTCGTATTAATAGAATTTTTTACACACTGAAAAAAAAATTCAAATACAAAAAAAAAATATAAAACTTTCGTTAAGTTTTCTATAAAAAAGAAATAATTAATGGTGAATTAACTACATTGAACTTTTCAAATAATGTTCTATGATTAGGAATTTGGCAAAATCATTTTAAATTTTGTGTACTTGAATTTGAAAAATAAAATTTAAAATTAAATTGAAGAAAAAAAATAATCAATATAAAAGCATATTCTTATTTTTAGATTATTTAAACGATCTAAATGTTTTCTTCTCACATTGTAGTATAAAATTTTCCAAAATAGTGTAGGTTTCGTTAAATTATGGGGACAACAATCTTCTAAATAGAAACTAATAAAAAAATTTTACAAAAATATAATATAAAATTCAAAGTTTATTACCAACTAAAAAGTCAAATTATGTTGGCTATTCACCTATGTTCCAAAAATAATCTTATTTTCGAATAAAAAAAAACATTTATGGAAAATAAAATCTTCCTAATTTTAGAACAAAAATTCCTTTTAAATGGAATATTTAAATATAAATTTCTACTATTATTGTAGAATGTTTAATTATCATTATTATTATCAATAAAATTAATGTTTATTAATTTTGAAACTTCAAACTCTCTAAAGTCTAAACCAAAACTTAAAATTGGTAAACTTAGTAATTTATCTCTTAAAAAATTATTTTATTGCAAAAATAATTCTAATTTTCCACAAAAATAAAATTTAAAGAATAAAGCAATTTATTGTTTTCGAAAGCAGCAACTTCGAAATATCTAAAATGTTATGCAAGGAAATTTAAAAATATGTAATTTTTTATGACTCACAAATAATTTGAAAATTTGTCATAAATTTTATTTTTAGATATTTTTTTGAATTCACGAATTTTTCAATTATTTGAAAAATTATAAATTCTGCAATCAAATGGTGATTTTTTATTTGGTAAAGGAAAACCACAAAACCACCAAATTTTCGAGATAAAAATTTAATTATTCCACATTACAATGAAATTAATAATTTTGATATTCAAGGACCCCCCAAAAAAAAGTCTATTTTTATGAAAATACTAAAAAAACAATATATATTTTATTTGAAATGTGAACGAACAATTATTTATTTTTTATTCGACCTAGTTTTTCCAAATTTTCCAATTTTTCTACGTATACATGCAACTTGATATCCAAGAAAAAAAAAATTTTTATATGTGGGAGGATGTGCAAAATTATTACTTTCGACCACATATGCAAAAGTTTCATTTTAAAAAAAATATATAGTCTCTCGTATACTCAAGAATAATTTTCCTAACCTAATGACAAAAAAAAATATTAAAATTTTTAGATATTTTTTAAAAATTTACTCTTCTCCAACATTCAACTGAAATGTTTTTCTTTAAAAATCTCTCAACACCTAAGATTTTTTTTTCAATACCGAAAATATTGAAAATTTTAAATAAATTTTAGAGAATTTTCATGAAATTTAAGGATTTTTTCTTCAATTTTTGTTGTTTTTGTATATATTTTTAGAGCATAAATAATAAAAATTATTTCGCCGGTTTTACAAACTGAATGGTTGAATGCTAAATTATATTATTTTACTTTTATACTCAGGTATAAATAGACCTGTATACACATACCTGACTCCCACTCTAAATAAAGTTGATGTTCCAATAAATTTTAAATAACAACCAACTAAAAAAAAATACGAAATATTAGCAATTTTTATTTAAAATAATTTATCTTATTTTCAAAAATTTTACATATTAATCACATAGCAACTTATAAATATTCATATACAAAATAATTTATTTTTAGATGATCAAAAAAAATATTTATAAACGAATTAACACATTCTATAATTAATTTTTACATAAATTTTAATAAAACTAATTAAATTGCCACAGAAATGCATAAATTTTGCATATGGATGTGATTTATTTTCAGAAAATATGCACTTAATTTGAAATTGAATTGAAAGTTGTTGTTTTTCACAAAAAATTATTTATCCTGCATATTATTTAAATAATCTTACCTGATATATTGTATACACTTATATTAAAATTTATGTAATTTATGTAATTAATATAATTAAGGAAAATTATAAATTATGTTGTCTGTACAACAAATGCAAATTGGATACTCGTTCAGTTATGTTTTAATAATCTTATCTTAATAGTAGCGCAAATTATGCGATTCTTAATCCTTTATAATGTTTTCATTTGAAAGTCTTCTGTTTAAATAAATTTCAGCAAATATTTCGTGTAGTATGAGACCATTTCAGAAATTAACAAGTTGTAAAATTGCTGGCATGTATAATAATTTTTAATTAATATTTAGTTCTAAATTCTTCAAGTTTACACATCATTTTTCCAAAACAATTAATCCTTAATTCTCTGTTAAGGAAGTTGTCATTCGTCAATGTTTTTTAACAAATAAAACTTTGCAGTAAATATTTTCATTGGTATTTTATGCTCTTCTTTATAACTAGATTTCCAACCTATTAATTATTAACAATTCACCCTAAAAACTTCTTCCGGAAAAATTCAATAGCCCAACATTACTTGCTAATTATGATATCCAGTTGACTTGAACACAGGCACAATTTAGTTTAACTTCTCAAAATTTTTAATTAACTTTTAATTTTTAAGGTTTTTCAGATTCCACTTTACACTTACAAATATTCGATAAAAATTTGGATTAATAACAATTTTAAAATATAATAGTTTTCCCAGAATATAAAATCTTTCTTCGATTTTTTGAAATCTTCCAGTCAATATTTAGTAATATTTAGTGTGAGGCCATTAAAATACAAAATATAGAATTACTCCATTAACTTTCACTATATATTACCAATTGTTTGTTAAATAAATTAGCAGAATTATGAAAAATTTCAAAAGCAGAATTGTGAATTTTAATATTTATCACTATAAAGTTTAAGTTTTTTTTAATTATCTTTTTTAAAAATATTTACTATAATTTTTGCGACTAGTTCCAACTATTGTCAAAGTATTATTGATCTAGCAAAATTATAAATTTACT
Source organism: Empis livida (assembly GCA_963932195.1). Lineage (NCBI taxonomy): Eukaryota > Metazoa > Arthropoda > Insecta > Diptera > Empididae > Empis > Empis livida. The sequence continues at coordinate 53,852,025 of OZ010647.1, forward strand.
ATAGAGGCTAGCCATTTTGTTATAAAATTAATCTACTTTATACCTCATTAAATTTATAGATCACAACACAACAAATGTATTTACGTAATTAATTATTTCTTTAAATCAAAATTAATTAATTTATTTAGCTTACCTTAAATATTTTTAATTTAGACAATGAATCATATAAATACTAAGTATGCTACATAATTGAAATTCTTTGAAAACATAAATTTCAGCTTGATAGACCACCAGAAATCACAATGATACCCAAAAAAATAATAAGAAGTCATCTGCGTATTTAATCAACATCAGCAATAAAAAACTCATTCTTTATTTTTATTTACCTTTTCGGCCAAATGGTCAAAAGTAAAACAATTTTGCTCGTGAAATGAAAACTGAAACATTTTCAAACTGACGGAACTAAAAAATTTATTTGGGTGGCCGACCATAACGAACATAACATGCTCCCATGCCAAACTATCAAAATATACAAATTAAATCTAAATTTAAATTATAATTTTTTTCAATTGACAATTGTTTTTTTTTTTGCATAACATAACAAAATATTTATGTAAACAATTATGCTAAACAAGATCGCTAAACTGAAATTCACATACAATAATTTTTTTATTGGTTACTAATTTCTGATTTAAATAGATTTATTTTTGAGGGTATAGTCAAGGGACAATCAATTCTATCATCATTTTTAATTAATTTTATGTACAATTTCTTTAATTCAATTATATTTATTTAAATGATTTTTTTAATAACATAAAATTTAATACCACATATGGACATATGGTAAATTATATATTTGTAAGGTTCATTAGTTAATTCCAAATAATTTTCAGGCTAAAATGATTATATTATTTTGGATTTAGCTTTAGTTTGATCATAGATTTAAAACGCGTAACGCTTAATTTGTTTTCAATAAATTGTTTTCCTGTTGAGAAAATTATATCCAAATTGAGTTTTTTTCTGAAATATATATTGATATATTGAAAAATGTTTAAAATTAGTAGAGATCTTTGGGTAATACTAAAATTTGTATTAAAAATTTCATATTTAAAGTAATTACTTTTAAATTTGAATTTTCAGTCTTTGTACTTTAAAAATTAAATTTTAAATGTTAAAGTTTTGACAAGTAGTATTGAGTGCAGTACAAACTGAAAATTTAAAAATTTGAATTCAATAAATAAAATCCTTTAAAACTATCACAATAAATAAGTAAATTAGTATTAAAACCTCTAATATTGAAAGTTATAACGTAATTTAAAAAAAAAATAATAATCAGTATACAAAATTGATTGAGTTCTGGTTTCAATGTTGTTTAACTAAAGCTAATTAAAGTTTCTAAAAATCTATAATTTATTCACATTTGTTATGCAAAACAAAAAGAAAATGTTGAATTTTACTGGCTTTAGTAGTCAAAATATTATTCATGTCAGGATTACAACATATCATAATTTTTTTAAGTTACAAAATGTTTACTAATTAAAAAACTGTAACTAATTAACAATATATTGAATTCCAGATTGAGAGAGAGAAGGCCGATCTCAGCGTTCAAGTAATTCAGATGTCTGAACGTCTTGAAGAAGCTGAAGGTGGTGCCGAATCTCAGGTAAATATTTCAATTATGAATTATATAAATATAACATCTTAATTATGAATTTAATTAAATTTTATTATTTTTTTCACTTCAGTTCCATGCTAATTGCAAACGTGATGCTGAAATTGGTAAAATGCGTAAACTTCTTGAAGATGTCCATTTGGAATCTGAAGAAACAGCACATATGCTTAAGAAGAAGCATAACGAAATTATGGCTGATTTCCAAGAACAAATTGATCTCCTTACCAAAGCAAAATCTAGGTAAAAATATGTTTTCACGTACATATTTCTCTAATCAGGAAATTACATATTTTTTTTGTTGAAAAAAAAAATCTCACAATCATGTCAATCTAAACTAATTTGTCAAAATTAATAATCTATTTTCGATAGATTTGAAATGTGTAGCACATATTAATATTTAGAACAAATTTAAAACATTTTAAAAGTAATTAGGTTTTTCTTAAGCAATTTTCTGGCTATTCGAAGGTGATAATTAGTTACAAACATGATTACGAAAAAAAAAATCGGAATTTCCATCATATTTTCTCAATTTTACTATTTTATTCAGAAAATTTTAGAGTATGACGCAAACTTTTAATCTTTACCTGATTTTCTTTATATTTTCCTAGTAAAAAGTAAATTAAGTAAACTAATAAAATTACCCCCAAAAGCTAATCTAATCGCTCCCCTTTTTAAACATTTTTTTTTGCAGCAATTCAATTTATTTGAGATTGTGTACCAAAAAAAATATTTTCAAATATGTTTTTTTTTATTTAAATCTTTAAATATAAATATTAAATTTTTTTTTGTGATTTTTCAATGTGTTACAACCACTTTGATAAAAATCATTAAATAATAAAATACACATTTAAATATTTTTTATTTACTGATACATTATTATTGTATATATAAAATAATCATAAAGGTGTATGTATAGTGGCACTCTTTATTATATGATCAGATATTCTATTTTTAGAAAAATTTCATTGCTCAAAATTATGCTTCGATCCAAATATGTCTTCGGTTAAAATACAAAAATTTTCTCAGTCTATCTCTTTTTTATTTATTCAAATAGGTGGAAATTTGATATCTTTTACGTGTAATTTTCTTTGTGGGATATATAAAAAAAATTTTCATAATTTTTCTGTGTTTATGAGAAAATTTCTACAAAAAATAAAAAATTCAGAATTTCTCAAAGCATATGATATTTTTTTTTTTAAATATTGCATATTAAAACAAAAAAACACTTTCTTCTTCAGAAAAAAGAAAATATGAAAAACATTTTAGATGACCCATAAAATTTTCAACATATTATGTCAAAATAATTTATGAATTCATGTTATGGAAAATATTAGGATAATGTATGAAGATAAATTTATATACATAAGAATATTGGTATAGTAGATATTAATTAAATGCATGATTGAAAATAAAAACTTAATAATGAATTAATTATAAGGATAAAGAAAATCAATATGTTTCGATCTAAATGTTAATTATATTGATTATAGAATAGAAAGGGGAAGATTATCTCTCCAATCATTGTTTCTAACTTATGTATATTTGGTCAGCAAAAAGGTTTCTCTACACAATTGCTTACTAAAATTGATTATACCTAAATACCATTTACTACTAACTATGATTAGCTCACAAAATTTCAAAAAGTTATATTTTATCATAAAATACCTGTACCCTGAAAATAATAGTAATAAAATTTACTCAATTCTATCTTAAAATATTATATAATTCCAGAGCCGAAAAAGATAAGGCTAAATTCCAAGCTGAGGTCTATGAATTGTTATCACAAATTGAATCCCATAATAAGGATAAAATTTTAACAACCAAACATATTGAACGTTTGGAAATTTCAATTACTGAATTGAATGTTAGAATTGAAGAATACAATCGTACAATTTTGGATATTACATCACATAAATCACGTTTACAAAGTGAAAATATTGAACTAACTAAAGAAGTTCATGACATTAAGATTCAAATGGAATCGGTTATATATTCAAGAAGTCAAGTTGTATCACAATTAGAAGATGCCCGTCGTCGTTTAGAAGATGATGAACGTCGTCGTTCAATGTTGGAACAATCATTGCATACAGTTGAAACTGAATTGGAATCAACACGTATTCATTTGGAAGAAGAAGTTGAAGCTCGTATTGATTTGGAACGTCAATTAGTTAAAGCACAAGGTGAAGCATCAACATGGCAAGCTAAATATCAATCTGAAGCTGCTGCCCATGCTGAAGAAGTTGAAGATTTACGTCGTAAATACACAGTCCGAATTACCGAGCTCGAAGAACATATCGAATCCCTTATTGTTAAAATTAACAATTTGGAAAAAATAAAGAGCCGACTCCAAAGTGAAGTTGAAATACTTATTATTGATTTAGAGAAGGCAAATGGTACATGCCGGGAATTACAAAAACGTGTTGATAGTTTAGAAAAAGTTAATATTGAACTTAAATCACGTTTAGATGAAACTGTACTCTTGTACGAGACAGCTCAACGTGACTTAAGAAATAAACAAGCTGAAATTGTTCGTTTGAATCATGAAAATGAAAAGATTCTTGATGCAAATTCTCAGCTTGCACGTGAAAATAAGAAAATGGGGGGTAAGAAAGATTTAATTAATAAAAAATATAATTGAATATTTAATTTTAATAAATTGTATTTTTGTGTTTTTTAGATGATCTTAATGATGCCCGCGCCACAATTTCTGAACTTAGCCGTCGTTGTCACGATATGGAACTTGAAATTCGTCGTCTTGAAAATGAACGCGATGAATTAACTGCTGCTTACAAGGAAGCTGAAGCTGTAAGAAAATTAAATTAAAAATTAGATATGATTAAATAAAATATTTGAATTTTTAGGGTCGTAAAGCAGAAGAGCAACGTGCTCAACGTTTAACATCTGAATTCGCTCAATACCGTCACGAATGCGAACGTCGTTTACACGAAAAAGATGAAGAAATTGAAGCTATCCGGTAAGTACTTTTTAAATGAATGTGTGTTGAGCAATTGTTGGAAATGTCTAAACAAATTTTAAAATATATGTATATATATATATATATATTTAGAAAATATGTTATTTATAAGCTCCCAGTATTTTAAAAACACCTCAGATTAATATATCTGATAATATTATAGTTGTCAGGATATGGAAATTCAAAAGATTCTTAAGGAATATTTTATTAAATTGGACACAATATTGAAAATTTGGTATTTAATAATTGCCGATAAACGAAAGTCGTAAATTTTTCATAATTACATAAAATATATTAAGAAGTTTCGTAATAATTTAAAATTGATTGACTATCCAGATAAAATTTAGCTCACTTTTTAGTATAAATCACACACAATTGTATATATTCAATAACTCTTCGAAAACTGGTGCTCAAAAAACTGTCAACTTCTGAGGTTGGTTGAAGAAATCATACTAATTAAGCATATATAAATTAACAATTAATTAATTAATTTACAAACATTTAATTTGTCTCATTCTTATCAATTTGTTTTGCATTGTAATAGGTCCACCTCCTCTGACACATCACCTTCTCATTCCTTTCTTATCAAACATGTCGGTGCAATCAATTGCACAATTTATTACATAAATCTTTTTATAAATTTAGTTTTTTTAGGTATGATTTTTTTTTTGTCGACTTTACAGTCTAATTGATTTTATTAAGAAGACCCAAATCAGTTGATATTTAAAAATTGCATGAACTAGACTTCCTCAAAAAAAAAAAAAACGTAGTTTTTAGTTACAGAATATATTATATAATAAATAATATTTTTGGTGGAAACAAGAAGTTCAAGAGATTTTTTTCTGAAATTTATTTCCGAGTTTATAAAAAATGTAATATGAAAATAAAATAATTGCATTTGAAACCTTATTTATGTTATGTAAAAATTAAGAATATTATTTTTATTTTAGAAAAGTGCACTGGCAATTATTCAAAAAATATATAATTATATACAAATTAAATTAATAGTGGAATGCAATTAATGCAAATTTGAAAATTTACAAAAATTAGATAATTTGCGGAAGTTACACAAAATATACAACACGAAAAAAAGTTTTCTTCATTTTTATCCGAGTTAAATTTAGAAAAATTTAGGGAAAAAGAATATTCTACTAATATGTTCCAGGGTCGCCAACACCATCATCACCAGCACAGTTCAATTAAGGACGACTATCGTCCACTACTAAATTACTATCGGAAACGTGATGCACAATTAAATCCTCAACATCATCAGCATGACAGCGAGGATGATGCATTGGAACATTCTTATAAACCATATCATCCATCAGCACATTTAAGCCGATCAACATCCAATGAAGACTTGGCAACACTAACACGTGCTGCGGATGTTGTGCGTGCTGAACATGATTTAATAAATCGTCGTGTTCACAATAATCTGGCAAAGACTGTTCTTAAATCTGATGATGCTATTCGAATGTCAAAACATTTTCAAAATCATCAAAATAATTCTGATGACGATAATGAATCAACTGATTCAGCGATTGCTGAACAACAAGAATTCTTACGAAAAGTAGAAGCTGAACGGTTGTTACGTATTAAACGTCGTATGGACATGAATCGTGATAAAGATTTTTCTGATGATTTTAAGCGTTCAATTCGTGGTCAATCACCAAATACTATTGCCGATGCAATTTTAGCTGAATCTGAAAGAAATATTAAAGCTGGTAGAAAAGATGAAAGGGAATTTGTTGCTCATGCATTGAGTGTTAATATGAGATCACGCCCAACACATCATCATTTACATCATCGTCCATTACATACTGCAGCTGAATATCATCATCATCGACCATTATCACTAACTGAACATCATTATCGTCCAGTACATTCAAGTTTATCTGCAAATGATAATTTGATTGAAGATTTTGATTATAAAATATCATCAGAATTGCGTAATGTTCGACGCGATTTATCAAAATTGAGTACAAGAACAAGTGACTTTTACGCTGATTCAAAAGTTGTACCACGTATTTCACCATTTCAATCAAGTAATTTACCAAGACGTTATGAATATGAATCCTTGTATACCGTACCGCCACCAATTAGAAATTCAATCAGTCCACGGCCTTGGTTAAGCCAAAATACTAGTGCGTACAGAAGATATCATCAACATTATGATCATATTGCAATTAATTCGACGTCTAGAAAAACAGGTCCTGGAACAAATATTTATTCTTATAGGAATATTCATTGATTTTTGTATATGGGATGTTCTGTTAAAGGAAAAATATAATAATTTATAAAATTTTGATTTTCCAACTTTTTTTACCAAATTAGGAATTCATTTTCGTTATACTCAGTGTTTTATATTTACTTTATTGCACTCAACTTGGAATTCTGATATATTATACTTGGTATTGGTATTACTCAACTTGGGGTTTTAAATATGTATTACATATCCTTTCCATGTATTCCAAATACGCACCATTCTTCTCATTATTTTAAGTTGAAGTTTTTACTAAAAGACTTGTACTAAATTCTAAAACCATGGTTATCTGTCCCACAATTGATACTTTTTATATTTTGAAATAGACAAACATTAAATTTAAGAGTGTTTTTTATTTTGACTAAAATATATTTTGAATGTACACAGACTAAGGTATTTAGGATATAACTTATAATTTCATCTATTCGCAGATTATTTAACAATTGATATTTTCGTAGTTTTTCAACCTACACTATGAACACCTACTCCTACTAGTTTATATTCCCTAATTTAAACTTTACACTTAAACTCTAATTTAAATATTATGGTTTTCTTCGCAGTTTATCTAAATTATTTGTTTAAATAATATAATTTAGTTCAGGATGTATAAATAATTTAAGAAAATTATATACAGGTACAATTTATGAAATAAATTAGTTAAAAGCATAAGTGAGCCCCTTAATCAGATAATAAAATATAAAGTCAAACATTACTAAGTGTTTTGATATTATCTAAATATTTGATTAAGAAATTTCAATTCTATAATTAAACTTATTATGTAATTCTTGTCAATCAATATTTAATTTTTTTTTAGAAAATTTAATTTAATAAATAAACCAACATATACAAATCATACCAATGTAGGAAAATGATCACAGGAAATGAATTTTTCTCTTTCTAATTTCCCCTACAAACCGAAATTCTATAATCAATCAAACGAAGAAATCTATTTTCTTTGTTCTTGACAATTGACAATAAATTAATTTATCACTTTCTAATTGAAATAATTTCTCACTTTTTCGCTAATATATATTTTATTGACGGTATTATCAAAGTAAATAAAATGAACTTTTTAAATGTGACCTAATTCAGTTGACACTCTTCTTTGGTTAGAAGTATATTAGCAAAGGAAATTCAATAAATTATTTAAAAAATATAATTTTAAATTAATTTCTTAATTAGAAAATACAGAAGAAAAGCGAAAAAATAGTTAAAACTCTTTAAAATATTTAAAATACGAAAAGAAATTTAAATTAGCAGCTCAAAATTGAAACGAGTTCAAGGGAATCAAAAATAATAAAGTTAAATAAAAATATTTAATTTAAATTTTTTTCTGATGATTAAATTATTAGTTTATTTTCGTAGATATTTTGCTGAAAAATCTAAAAAAGAAAACAAAGCTATTAAAATTTGAAACAATAGCGTAACAAGTGACTATTTCTAAAAATTATATTCAGAAAACTTCAAATGTGTTGAAAATATAAAATATATTTTTTTTATAAAAAGTAGCAACGAAATATTCATCACAAACGAAAAAAAAAATCTAAATTTATGATACCAGGTCTACTGTAGTAAACACTTGAGTACAACACGCTACATTACATCAGATCATCATCAGCTACGTAAAAACTTGTGCAACAAAACTGCAATAAAAATACATTTACAATTAAAACACAAAAAAAGGACTATAAAAATAATTTTTAAAAGCTGATGTAGAATAGACTAAAAAATATACTACGAACTTCAACAGATTGTATTTACAGATTTAAAAAAAAAAAAATTTAATGTATTTTTAGATTTAATTACACAAAAATTCTTCAATTACATAGAAAACATAAACTAAAATTTTGAACTAATACATAATTGTTATATGTGTTTGTCATAAATCCCTTCTAAACCAAATACCACATTTAGTACAAACACAAAATATACACATAGACACAGAAAAAAATCAATTCAATGGCACTAATCCATTCAAAAGTTCGTCTTCCCTCTTCAATTTATGAAGATAATTATGGTTATACTATAAATTATTACCAACCAATGATAGATTATTTAGATAGAAAAAATAAATATCATCAGCAAAATTGTAGTAAACTACAAAATATTAACTACAATCATCGGCCACCACATTTGCCTTGGACAAATGAACGTGGTTTAAAACAATATCGTCCATCAAATTTAGTACGTCCATATACCACCAATGATATTAATACAATTTCGAAATCAGTTGCTGCTATTGCAAATGAAAATTTAATAAATCGTTGCGTTAATATACGATCACCATTTAGTGTTATTAAAATCGCAGACGCATCACGTATTTTAAAACATTTACCAAAAGATACGGTTATCGAAAGACAATTTGAACGTGAACGTGAACATAAATTACGTGAAATTGAATTTAACGAACGTGAGCGTAAAGGATTAATACGTTTAAAAAATATTATGGATTCAAATAAAGAAATTGAAATATCATCAGATTTAAAACGTGCTATACGTGGTAAATCTGCAAATGCTATTACAGCAGCACTATTAGCTGAATCGGATCGTAATATTAGAACAGCTAAAATTGAAGAAGATCAATTTGTTGCTGAAACACGTGCATCACATGAATTATTTAAACGTGGTTTAAGTGAAAATCGTTTATTACATACACGACATATTGAAATTATTGATGATCGTTTAATTGATAATTTAGATCATAGAGTATCATCATCATTAGTTAATGTTAAACGTCAATTAACAAATTTAAATACCAAAAATGTTGAATTTTATGCTGAATCAAGGTGTGTTCCAAATAGATATAAAAAAAATTTAAATAAAAATTTAATGCCAAGACAATTTGAATCAAATTTTATACATACAACACCAAAATCATTAAATTCAAGACCATGGTTTAAAAAAATACCAAGACATAATGATCGTATTACAATTTATACAAGGGCTAGATTAACTGGTCCTGGTACAAATATTTATTCATATAAACATATTGATTAAAGATTATATAAATATTATTATCATTTTTTTTTTAGTTTAAATGAACTTTTTACTATAAATTCACTATTTGATTTATTTGATTTTGTTGAAATACACAGTAGTACAGTAGTCTATTTCTAGACTATCTAAAAAAGAACTTATACAGAAAAAATTCTTTTAGGATGATCTAGGAAAAGATTAGTAATTTTGTTGTTAGTGTAGTTTTGCACTTGTAAACTTTTATACAATTTTAAAAATATAACAGCAATAAGAATATATAAAATTGGCTTTTAAACAAGAAACTTTTTGAAATACAGAAGACACCCAAAAATATAAATTTTTCACTTCACTTGTTTGCTTGGATTTTTGGTTTTGTTATTTTTTCTGTTTTTTTTTGGTTATATCATTAAAATTTTGCCAATTAAATAAAATATTATAATTTAATAATTTTACTTAATAAAATAAACAAAAATTGTTAATTTTATTTTCATTTCATTTATCTTCTGTAAAGTAATTTGTTTGTAAGATATTTTAAATTTTATAAACTGTACATTTCGATTTCTAGGTTATTTGTTATTTTACTCAAACTATTAAGCAACATTGTTTAATTAAAAAAAAGAACATATTTTTCTTCCTAAAATATAATTTTTAAGTTTTGTAGACATTTGTCTCCTAAAATAAAGTTTCTATATCAAATAATTCAACAAAGTTAGAAAAATAGAAAATTGAAACATTATATTTCCAATTAGTATTTATTTTGTAAAAATAATTCTTATGCTTTCAACTCGAAAATAATTGTAATTTTAAAGGAATTTGACTTTTTTTTTAGAAATTGTTTGCTGCCAGAAATATTAATATTTAATTGTAAATTTGACATTGCCAAATATTTAGTCATAATTAAAATAATTATGAAATATAATTGTTCTAAAAATAATAGTTAAAAATCATATTACAATAATTAAATTTAGATTTGCTTTTTAATTACTAAATTTTTGTATTTACTGCTTCAGAAGATTTAGTTAGAAGTTTAATTCGGTCGAATTAACGCACAAGTCCTTGAATAATATTTAAATATCAATTTATAAAATGAATTTTTAATGTTTTACTAAAAAATAAATAATAATAGACAAAAATAATTTATTTTTGCAACAAAATTATGTTAATAAATGAATTTAATTTGAGTGATAAATGTTTTCTAAATTAATTCAATTAATTTTTTTTTCTTATATTGCGAAAAACATTAAAATGAAAATTGATTACAAAATTTTCTTAATTAAGATGTTTTTTTTTTTAAAGAATGATTAATGAACGCACAAATACGACATGTGACGTACATTTACAAATTACAGAAAGTATCTGCAAATTAAGAATCATTTTTTTGTTTTTTCATGACATAATTAATTATAATTACTAATTAGGATTCATGTAAATTATTTTATTTTTATATTACACATTGTAATAATGAATCATTTTGTGTATAGTCCTATTAAAACAATTTGCTCTAAAAGGTTAAAATTTAAAAAGTTTAAATACTTTAATTTGCTTGAATTTTTCAACTTATAAGTCATGTGCCATTAAAATTTATTTATAAGGAAATCGTTACATTATTCGATTTAGATATTTCATCAATTTATTAGATTATTTCTTTGTTCGATTTGTTACCTAAAAGTGTAATTTTATTTAGATTTAATTAGAACAATCATCGTGAAAATACCTGGTTAACAAATATCATAAATTTAATTTTACTTTAAAACATTTTTGTTAGTCAAAATCTATTTTTAGATTTTCAATGTCCCATTTTTAAATTCTATTATTTGTATTCATTTGAGTATAAAATAATTATTATCCATTAATTAAAATGTTCATTTATCTGAAACATAAATTATTTTTAGGAAGGAACTGGGGAATAATATAATTTTAAATATATATGTAGTATTATTACTAAGCTTCTAAGTCAATAGTCGTTTTTATAAAACTTTCCTCATTATTTCTGTCTAATCTACAGCAGTGTTCTTTCTTTTCTACCTTTTCAGTAATGAAAATTTTAATATTCTTGAACATTTTATAAAGACCAATACTAGATTAAGTTCCAGAATCTAAACCTAAATACTTTGACAATTTTGAATTTCTCTGAATTTGTAATTCTATTACACAACTATAGAAATAGACGAAAATAAGATAATATTTATATAGTTTTGTTGTTTCTAAGCTTCCCATCATACCTTCTTTAATACAATTATTAAAAATGCATGAAATTCAAGAAAATATTAAAAGCCTACCTCTACACATTCAATTGCTGCAACTGCCAGAAAAAATATTACATTATGTAAGTACTTTTATAATTTCAAAGACATTTCCAACAAAATAAACTCATCACACTACATTTTTTGCGTATACAACAATTTTCAATTTAAGAAATAAACTTATTAACTTCTCTATTTTATTGTAACTAAATATAGCAAAGCAACTGCCATTGAAATTGAACAATTGAATGCACGTGTTGTTGAGGCTGAAACAAGATTGAAGACAGAAGTTGCACGTATCAAGAAGAAGCTTCAAATTCAAATCACTGAATTAGAAATGTCATTGGATATTGCTAACAAGACCAATATTGATTTACAAAAGATCATTAAGAAACAATCATTACAATTGACTGAACTTCAAGCTCATTATGATGAAATCCAACGTCAATTACAACAAACATTGGATCAATATACTGTTGCCCAACGTCGTTTACAAGCTATGAATGGTGAACTAGAAGAAGTTCGTCTTAATTTGGATACTACTCAACGTGCTAAACGTCAAATTGAATTGCAATGCGAAGAATGTCATACACGTATTAATGAATTAACTGTTGTTAATGTTAATTTGGCATCATCTAAAAATAAAATTGAACAAGAATTGGCCATTGTTGCGTCTGATTATGAAGAAATTACTAAAGAGCTTCGTATTAGTGATGAACGTTACCAGAAAGTTCAAGTATAATTTTAATATTAATTATTTATTATAATTATTTTTTTCTATTTTGTATAATTTTTTTAATATATCTAATTAAGATTGATCTTAAACACACCATTGAAACACTCCATGACGAACAGGAGCGTATTGTTAAAATTGAAACTATCAAGAAATCTTTGGAAGTTGAAGTTAAGGTACAACTAAATAATATTATAATTTTTTTTTAAAAACCTATTAATTTTTATTTTTTGTCGTTAAGAACTTGTCCATTCGTCTTGAAGAAGTTGAAGCAAATGCTGTTGCTGGTGCCAAACGTATCATTACTAAATTGGAAGCACGTATTCGTGATTTAGAACTTGAACTAGAAGAAGAAAAGAGACGACATGCTGAAACAATTAAGATTTTGAGAAAGAAAGAACGTACCGTTAAAGAAGTTATGATCCAATGCGAAGAAGATCAAAAGAATATTAATTTATTGCAAGAAGCTTTGGAATGTGCCAACTCTAAGGTTCACTTGTACAAACGTCAATTAGCCGAGCAGGTACGTAACAAATTTTAATAATATGTAATATTTCTTCTAAAATTTTAATATAATTTTTTTTTTATGGAAATAATTTTGCTTAGGAGGGTATGTCCGCACAATCTGTTACTCGTGTTCGTCGTTTCCAACGTGAACTTGAAGCAGCTGAAGAACGTGCTGAATGCGCTGAATCTAATTTGAATATGATTCGTGCTAAGCATCGTACATTCGTAACAACATCAACAACAACACCTAACTCTGTTTACCTTGTCCAAGAAACCAGAACGATCACCGAATAAAAACAAAAATATAAATAAATTATTTAATACACAAATGCAAAACCAACAAAAATTAAATATTATATTAAAAGTTGTATAATAAATACAAAAAAAAAAATAAATATACACAAAAACACAATAATATAAAATATTATTTCAAAAATAATAATAAATTAATAAAAATTAAAAATATAATAATTTTTTGAAGAACATAAAACGATTATGGAATCAATTATTGCTTATTTTGAGAGACCAAACAATTTCGAACATAAAAGGAAAAAAGAAAATTATCCCTAAACATCATTTTTTTCTGTTTTTTTTTTTTATTATTTTAACTATCTATTTTTAAACTTTTTTTTAGTACTTATTTAATATTTACTTGTTTTTTTTTCTATATAAAAATGTGAAAGAAATTAGAATAAAAAAAAGAAATTAAATATTTTAATTAATAAATTTTTCTATTGTTGTATCCCTAATAAAAAATGGCCAATAAAATGAAAATATTACGAGGGAAATTAGCACTAAATATTTTAAAACTTAGTTGACGAAACAATTTATTTTATTATTAGGAAAAATTAAAATGAATTTTTATTAGATAGTTAAAAAGTATGAGAAAAAATGTGATTTCTGAAATTTTATTTTAACTTTTTTTCCTACTTCCAGTGAGAAAATCATAAAACTTTTTAAATTCAGTATTTGAAAGCTTTCCAGCAAAACTTTATAAAAATGAGAATAGAAAATCCTTGGTACATTTTCGTTTTTTTTGCATTCCAAATGTAACAAATTTTACATTCAATTTCTCAATATGGTGGACGGGAGTGCAAACAAGAAGTGTGTTTTGTTTGCAAATACACACTTTACAACACTATTACGGGTATTCGTCGTTCTCACGCAAACACCCATCGATGACGATGCGTCGCATCCTCAGTTTACGTATTTCTATTCATTGTTTGTAATTAAAAAAATACGACCGATTTTAAAAACATTAATTTATTATTCTGGCGCCGTCATAAATTAATTTTATATATATATATATATGTAATTCTTTTTTCTTAATTTTAACATTTATTTAAAAATACTGAATTAATTTCTTTTATTTCAATTTTTTTACTATTAACATCATCTATACTATTTTTCATATCAACTATCGAGTTCGTCCCATTAATATCATCAGACATTTGACTTTTTAATAAATCTATTAATGTGGGCAGTTCATCCTTTGAAAGACTTTCTCTGATACTTTCAAAGAATTGCATATAATGGTAAAGATTATGACTGAAATTAAAAAGAAAATTTAGAAATTTAAATTACATAAAAACAAATGGTTTTTTCTCACATCATCAAAAGTATTGAAGCTAACAGTTCCTTTGTCTTAATTAAATGATGTAAATATGCTTTTGTATGTTTTTCACACGCCAAACAAGTACAGGTTTGTATAATCGGTGTAAAGTCATCTTTATAACTGAAAGAATGATATATAAAAATTATCTATATATAAAAATATAGATTACAAATAATACATTTCATCATTCAAATTAATACAATATAAAGAGTTCTTATCATCAATTTTGCTATCAAAATTAAAAGTTAATGCCCTGAAATTTTGTGTTGCAATATAAGCAAAAGAAGAATCAAATATATCAACACCTAAACGAATCATTTCCAATATTTGTATAGGATTATATGCTCCAGACATTATTTTTAATTTATCATCTGGTAAATCTTTCATACAATGTTGAACAATATCTTTTAAAGAGTCAATATTTAATGTCATTGCAGTTTCGCCATAATTATGTAAACCATCAATTGAATAGCCAGATATTTCGGAATGTAATAGAGCGGATTTAATTGATAGTGATCTTGAAAATTTATTAAATCCACCTACAATAGGTGCTGAAAAAAAAATAATACAAATAAACGACTAAATATATTTATACAAGCAAAACCACTTACCAATTAGGAATGATTTCGATAGAACTGTAGAATTTTTATGTTTTTCAAGGCAATCACGTAAAAACATTTCAGTTCTATCAACAGATTTTTGTATACGTTTTTTAGGACTATCTACACTTGTATCAGAATCACATAATGTGTGATAAATATCTGGTTTAACGCTTTCCATTAATTTGATATACCTAAGAATCAAACAATAAGTAGAACAAGTGTAAATATAAATTTAATTTTTTAGCATTAAGAAAAATTTGTTGGGAACACGAAAAATATAAATAAAAATGATTGCAGTCTTAAGAATCCTACTTCTATAAATATATTTTGCTTTAATGAAGGGAATGAGACCCTGTCAAACTAAGTTCAAACCTTACTGAATTCAAAATTCATTGATTTAAAAGTGATTTTTTTTCTGTAAACATATGAATTTTGATATAAAAGTAATAAAAAACCAACAAAACTAAATCGATAAAATCAAGAGTGTTTGTTTAAAATACCGACGAAGTAATAATTATCACAACCACAAAAACACCCTAATTTTATCGACAAAACCTTGTATTTTCATCTTCCCGTTACTCCTTTAGTACTCTAAAAAGAATTATATATAAAAAAGTACACAGTTTATGTACAATAATAATGAAACCCAACCAGCTCTTCATTAACATATTCTCTTTAATTTGGGTGAAAATCTTTTCACATATTTACACCAGCTAAAAAGCAAAAAAAAAAAAAAAAAACTTAAACAAAATATCATCTTTTGCGCAGAAAACGCCCTTTTTCCTATTTTATAACTTATTCATATGTGAGACATGCACTTAATTTGCATATATTATTTATAAAATAACAAAAAATAACAAACATACCAACATATCAACAGCAGAATATACAAAATTTACAAACTTTAATACAATTCATACATCCATCATCAATCCGCCATATACTATCCTCACAAGCAACAGAAAAAATATACCCTTTTATAACTACCCCATCTTCATTTTTGTGAAAATTATAATATTATGTACACAACATGATAATAATAAAGTATACAATATTTTATCCTGTTCCTATGTGGTATTTTTCCTTCTTCATGTACATTTCTATATTATAATGTATGTATATATTTAAATAATCATACTCTTACTCCCAATCAACCATCACCCACATTTTCATTTAAAAGATATATTTTATATATGTTGGAAAAAATTATTAACTTTACCTTTCTACTGTTATCGCTTGTTTGCCTCTTCTTGTAAACATTGGTACAATATCCTTTTCGTTAAATCCAGATGGCGCAATCTCATTTGGATCCTTAAAACTTACAAATATTGGTGAATCTTTAAATCCACAATATTGCCCAATACCATTTTTATATATATTTAATGCTTCCTCCATATGATCAGTTGTTGATAATGATATTTGTAATATTTGTAAATCATTAGAAACATAATTAAATACTTCTTTAGATAAATATGGTATACTACCACCCTAAAAATATTATATTCAATTTTTAATGATACATTCATTATAGAAAAACTTTAAAATTATTTTCACCTTAGTTGTTTGCATAAGCAAAGGTGTTTGGAATTTTTGTCCAGTTTCAGTTTGAAGTAATATACCCAACCTACCAGAATATTTTGTAGTCACTTCAGCAACAAACTTCATTGTTTTGATTTGGATTCTCTTTTTTTATGTTTACAAATATTTTTTTTGTTTTTGTTCGATTTTACTATCTTTATATATTTTTATTGCCGGCACCTGCGGTCAACAAAAAAAATATTAATGGTTTTTTGGTCACTGTAAAATCACAAAAAAAAAATGACATGTGCAATAAAAAAACGCACGTGTACTAACAACTGTCACTGTCAAAACAGTGTTTTTTTTTTGTTTTATAATCACTTCCCCTGCTCTTTTATTTCTTTTACTTTTTATCTATTTCTTTCTATTGCCTGCTGCAACACTTTTATTTACTTTTGCATAAGTATTTTCTATTAATTATTCAATAGAAAATATCACAACTAATTTATTTTTATTAATATTTATTTTATTTAATAAAAATGTTAATTGGTTTTTTAATATCAAAATTATACTCTAAACTCAATACATTTGAAAAACTTTAATTTTCCTGTTTCTTATTAACAAACCAAGATTTTTTTGACTTTTTCCTTTTAAATGTTTGAAAAATTCAATTTTTTTTGTTCTCTTTGGAGCTCTCTTTGCTCGAAATTTGCCATTTTCGTTTTGAATATTTCTTCGGTTATTTATTTCCCCAGCTTCAATTTAAAAATATATTTGCCCAATAAGCAATGACATTGATTATTTGGTATTTTCTGAGTGATGATAGAAATTCGAAATTTTACATTTTTTAATTACTCATTTATTATATTATTAAAGTAATTTTTGATCGCTCTTCACTTCAATGGTGTTAAGCAGTTAAAAATTTTTGAAATTTAAATCTTTTAAACAGCTACTATATAAAGACTTACTCTACTTAAGCTAATTACCCTAAGGCACTCTTACTCTACTAATATAAGCTATTATTGAAAAGAAATCATTACACAAATTTCATAAATCATACCTTTTTATAATCTGTTGAAATCTTTTAAAGTAATTTCGTATTAAAAATTAGTGTATATTCGAAACTCGTAGAAATACAACCAGAACAGTACTAAAGTTTTATGGGTAAAATAATTTTTTATTTTTGTTTTCTGTTATTTTTTTTTTTATTTTTTCAAATTCTTTGACTTTTTGGTATGGTTTTCATTGTTCCCCAACAATTTCTCATTCTCAGTTTCGGTATGTGTTTTCTATGCTATGGAGAGATCCTAGCATTTTATCGTTTTTATTAAAAAAAAGAAAAAAAAAAGACTGTTCAAAATAAAAAGATATATAAATATATATATATAAAATCTACCCATATATATACTTTTTTTTTTAGATATATTATCTTATAGTTATAAATATACAACACCAAATTAATTACTTTTAATCAAATTTAATTAGGTTACACAGTATTATAAATAAATAATGGAATATTATAAAGTGAAACTTGAAATTTAAATTTAAAATATTTAGTGTAAAGTAAAAGAAAGAAAATCTTCTAAATATATTTTTTACAAGGAAGAAAATTTATGTAAAATTACAAAAAAAAAATAAAAAAAAGGGGCTAAAGGAGAAAAAATCGAGTTGCAAAATCAAGAAAATTAAAAAAAATTTTGAAAAAAAAGAATGCATCGAAACTCAGTCGTCGAAACAGAAGAAAGAAAAGAAGTGAAGAGAAGAGAAGAGAGTGTAGTGTGTGTAGAAATTAAGAAGTGAATTGAAAGGAAGGAGGAGAGGTAGCTAGCAGACGGAAATTCATATTAAAAAGGAATTCTTTTTTTTAATATATTATTTTTTTTTTTTTTTTCGTCGTTTTCTCGTCTTGTTACTACTTTTTGAGGAGGAGGAACTAAATTTCAAAAAAAAAAAATTTATTATTATATATCTTTTTAAAGAAATTTTATTATAAAAAATTTTTTTTTAAAAAAAAGTGCGTTTATACTTTTACATCTCCTTTGGTTCATGTTGTGTGTGATTGTATTAGAAATTTTAAAAAAATTAAATAAAGTAAAATAAAATCCCAATTTTGGTTAACTAAAAAAAATTCTCCTCGTCGTTCAGTAACAAAAAAAGAAAATAAATTTTTTTTAAATTAATATAAAATATAAATAAATAATACAAAAAAGCAATGAAAAAAAATCTGGGCGCCCCCATTACAAATATATAAAAAAATAATATTTAAGAAAAAGTGCAACTATAATAAGAAAAAAGTGTAAAAGCAAAAAAAAAAAAATTCAATCTATATTTAATTTATTTTAATGGCGTTGAATTAAAAAAAATCATTTTTTATTAAAGAAATAAGGTTCTAAAATAAAAAAATAAAATTATAAAGAAATTAATATAAAAAAAAAAGTGAAGAGGAAAAGAAAATGTCTTGCATATCTAGTAATTTTAGTTCATTCTTTTTGGATTCATTAAATGATCCATCTGAATTTGCTAAATATTTAAGTAATGCTGCTGCTGAAACAAAAGTAGTACAATCATATGATGAATTTCAATATGTTAATGGTAATATTAATAATAATAATAATATAAATAGTGCTGGCACCAATACAACAAATCAAATTAATAATAATTTAAATAATAATTCGGATATATCGAATTCAATATCGTCTTCATCATCATTAACAATTGGTAATATTAATAATAATCATAGTAATAATACTAGCACAAATGGGAACAATCATCAACAACAACATAATAATAATGGTGTCACTGGTGGCGTTACAGGATGTAATAATACTATTGGTCTAGGAAATGGTGGAAATATTACATATATGTTGGAAAGTGGAGGCGTTGTTATTGGTGGTGGTGGTAGTAGTGTCACTGTTCACAGTAATAATAATAATAGTGGAATGATACCATTAAATAGTGGGGATGGTGAAGTATTACCAATTTATAATGAAAATTGTCATACAAATAATATTATTCTTCATCATCCACCACCACCGCTACAACAACAACAACCACAACATATTCATACCCAACCGAATTTAAATAATCATCCAGTACATACACAACAGCAACAACAACAACAACCAATTTCTCATAATTACCTAGAGGCTAATTTACATCAATCGGTTCCACAAATTCCAATTATTCAACAACAATCATCAGCAATACAGCAACAACCACAACATCACCAACCACCTCCAACAGTACCACCATCACCACAAAACGCACATCACCCACATCCAAATTTACAAAATAATCCTCATCAAATGCAAATACTTCATCATACACATCAACAACAATCACAATTACAACATCATCATCATTTGACCCAACACCAAGCAACAAATCATCACAACAATACTCATCAACCCTCCGTACATCAATCATTACCACCGCAATCGCCATTATCATCAACAACATCAACATCATCATTACCAATAACAACACATCAACAATATGATAGTAATTTTGAATTTACAAAATTTTTAAAACATTCTGAATATGGCGAAAGAATTCCACCAAATCATTTAATTGATTTAGATACATCTAATCAAATGCAACAACAACAACATCAGCAACCGAAACGTGCTATTGTGGTGTCTTCAAAGACAATCGTACGACCTGGTGGTTTACCAGTTTCACCATTAACAACACATAATTTAAATAATACTAATCTTATCAATAATAATAATAATAATAATAACACCAATTCATCAACATTAATGGAAATTGAACAATTTAACGATCATGATTCAAAAAATTTATATGATTTACATAATAATGAAAGTAATAGTACTGGTGCATTATCAACAATGGATTTACAAATAGCAAGAACAAGTACAAGTAGTTCAAATGCATCTGATGGTGGTAATAGTGATAATTCAAATCAACATATTAGTAATGGTGGTGGAACAAGTGGTAGTAATTTATCAACTGTTGGTGGTCAAACATCATCACCAACAGATAAACCATTATTAAATTTTGTAGTTAAAGAAAATTTTGAAACACATCCAGCTCATAAAGTTGAAGAAGGAATATTCCAACATATGAATAAATTACCAAATAAAAAGAAGGAAAATTTAAAAACATTGGGTGTTACATTTACTGGCCATATGAATGTTACCGACAAATCAATAATTGTTGAAAATTTTGCAAGATTTACTGAAGTATGTACAACAATTTTTATTTATATTTTAATTTACATAAATGTATTTTTTAAAATATCAATTAAATATAAGTATTAATAAATAATTAATATACTATTGGTACTAATTTTTTTTTTTTAGGAGTATGCCATAACCGATCATCGTCCTTTCCTAGCACTTAATCAAAGTGGTATGCTTAAAGCCGAACAAATTAAATTTGCTAGATTTTTGGGACAGGGATTACCAAATTTTACATTATTTTGCATTTATAGTAATTTTAAGAATCTTTTTTGCCTGAAACGCTTTGAAAAGTATGGAAAAAAATATTTTTAAATAGTTAAATATAATTTTTTTTTTTTTAGCTATTCTAAAGGTAGCTATAATTTGCAATTTATTTTAGATAAAACTAGAAATTATCTAACAAGCACAAGTGCTGGTAAGTAAAAAATAATTTAATTTAATTTTCGAAATTTTATATAAAGTTTTTTATAATTAGTATTATTTTCCTCAAGTATTTTGAGCATGTTACAAAACCATACTAAAATATAATTATTTTTTTTGTTTTTAATACAGAATTAAAAGCCCAAAATAAATTACAAGATGGTGAACCTCCACCACAGACACCCAATAAAATGAAAAATAAAAATAATGGTATATTATCGACTCATCAACAACAATTACTTAAACAACAACAGCAACAACAAAATCCAATCATAAATAAAATTGAATTAACACCAAAAGTATTAGAAAGATTACAAATATTTGAAAATTATGATGTACACGAATCTCATCGTATTGAAGATGGTATATTTACTCATGTTGCTCGTTTGTCACCAAAAAAACAGGAAGTCCTTAAACAGTTTGGTATTCAAAGTAATCACAATGTAACCTATTATGAAAAACATGTGATCATCGAAAATTTCATCAAATTTTGTGATGTGAGCGTAAAAACCTTCTTTATTTTTTAAACAAAATTAGACAATATAATTTTAAAGAATAATTGTCTACTAGAAAAATCAAAATCTAAACATTATTTAAATTTTAGGCATATAAAATTAATGATCATCGACCGTTTTTGGATTTTAATGAAAGTGGTTTTCCAAAAATGGAACAAATTAAATTTGCTCGATATCTCGGACAAGGTTTACCTAATTTAACATTATATAAAATTTATGGTGCATTTAAGGAAATATTGGCATTAAATCGAATAGAAAAGTAATTTTTTTTTAAATTTCTTAAATTATTTTAAATAATTTTTAATTTCCAGATTAATTGCTGATGGTTATGATTTACAAATAATATTAAAAAAGAAAAAGAAAAATTTATATACCAGAATGCATTCGGCAGGTAAGAAATGTAATGTACCGAAACAATAAAAAAAAATAAGATTTAAGTTGTAAATTTTTTGTTCTATGTGTGAAAAATATTAATAATAAGATTATAGTAAAAGAATTTCATAAAATTGAAACCAAAATTGCTGAATAGTTAATTTAATATTACATTGAACAAAAAAATTTAATTTTCATAAATAGATTATTTCCTTGCATATTTTGAAATGGTTTTTTTTTTGTAATTCAGCTAACCGTGAAGCAGAGGCCGCTAAGTTGTTACAACAAGAACAATTGCAACAAGAACAAATTCAACAACAACAGCAGCAGCAACAACAACAACAACAACAACAACAACAACAACAACAACAACAACAGCAGCAACAACAACAGCAGCAACAACACCAGCAACAACATATACAACATCAACAACATCATCTTCAACCAGAACATATGCAACATCAACAGCATCAAATCCACCATCAGATTCATCCTTTGCATCAACCGCAGCAACACCAACTTCAACAACAACAACACCAACAACCGCATCAACACCAACAGTATCTACAGCAAGGTAATAATAATTTACAAAATATGACTGCATCTTAACAAACGTATTACGCTCAAAAAAAAAATACAAGAAAAATATTTAATAAAAAATTAATTAGTAGTAGATCAGGTTAGATACTGTGCAGTCAAACATTAAAAAAAATTTATGTTCAATATTTAAAAAATTATAATAAAAAATTGTACAGAGATTTTTGGGGGTTTGGGAATTATGGGCGTGTAGAAATGTTAGTTATCCCAAAAAGAACATTTATTCTTTTTAGGATATACTGGACCAGAAACTGTTGTGTCTTCAAAAAATAAATGAAAAAAAAATATTAATAAAATTAAAAATTAAGTTTTCGGAAACAAAAAGCTAGTACTACAAAAAAAAAACATAAAATTTATTTGATATTAGGACCATAACAGATTTTTTTAAAATTAATCATTTATCTAAACAAACATTTTAAAATTATTATTGTAGACATAATAAGAATCTCTCGTTTATAATCTCAACAAAATTATGTTTTTTTCGATTCTATATATTTATATTTTAATTAATACATTTTACTCGAAGATTATTTTTAGTACTAAGATTAAAAAAAAAAGATAAAATGTTTTATTTTATACATAGAAATTATTATATTTTATATCGTAATTAATTTACACTTATTCAATTTTACAATAAGAGTCCTGATTATTATTATTATTACTTTTGTTCAATTTTTAATGGTGAACAATTTTTTTCAAAATTTAGTTAATTTGAAGAAAAAAAGTGATTAGTTTTAAGTATTCTTAATCACAAATTTATTTGTGCCATTACACTTCTGGAAAAGTGTATTTTAGAAATAATAAATTTTCTAAAATAAATATATATATTAACAATGAACCAGTTTAACTGTTGCAATATTGATTATTTAATAATAAATATATGCTTTTAAAGAAACTGCCATACTAAATATAGAAATAATTGAGATATGATTAGTTTTTCTAACATACTCTTTTACATTTAGATATTTAAATAATCATTACTCTGAAGTCGAGTATGACTAGAACGAAGAAAGTATTCAGTTAAAATTTGTTTTAAAAAGTTATATTGAAAAACCAATCTGCCGGCTAGTTCCTACTCATCAAATTTATATTTGCAACAGTTTTGGATTTATATACTTATTTGAAAATTGAGTTTAAATCTAAAAGACTATATTTTTTAAATAATTATTATGTTGCATATCAGTTTTTCACTACTTATTGAGCC
This sequence comes from Empis livida, assembly GCA_963932195.1. Classification (NCBI taxonomy): domain Eukaryota; kingdom Metazoa; phylum Arthropoda; class Insecta; order Diptera; family Empididae; genus Empis; species Empis livida. Next base: position 53,876,381 of record OZ010647.1, read on the forward strand.
CCAATAATTGTAATACAGAATTTGTATAAAAGTATTAGTATAAATTTATTTCATTAAAATATTAATTTTATTATATTAAACAAATTTGGGTTTTTTAAAATTTTGAATAAAAAACTAAAACTATTAAATGTTAGAAATATAGAAAATTGTCTAGACCCTAGAGAGTTAAAGATCTTAATTCTGAATTTAAATTTAGAGAATTACAGTACACTCGCTGTATAATGAATTTGCCGTATAGTGAACTACTCAGAATAATGAACACAAGCATTTTTACATTAATTAATCTAAATAGTTAATCAATCCGTTTTTCGACGCTTTAAATATTGAACAAAAATTTATACGGAAACACATGAAAATGCATATTATATTAAAACAATAATAAAAATGTTTGTAATACAACTTTATAGTACTGCCATAGTGTATATTCAAACAAAATTGTCGTTGCATATAATGAACAATTTTATATCGAGAAATAATGTTTAGCATTTACATTTTTTTTTAATTCACTACATCGCAAGTGTACTGTATTTCATATATAAATTCTATAAATTAAATGTCTCTGTGATTACTTGGAAGCAACAAACATATTTTATTGTAAAAATTTTAAATCCTAAACAATTAATAAAAAAAAAATTAATTATTAAATTTTAAATGTTTAAAGTCAGGACTCTTGTCAAAAAAATTAATGTTAGAAACGTTTTATAATTTTTGTGTTGACTTGTAATATATTTTTATTTGATATATTTTACTTACAAGTTTATATAAAAAAGAAATTTATGTTTTATGTATTTTAGATCCATTTTTATTGTGTTTGTTTTTAATTATTAATATTATTATTACCTTATGAGCAATGCAAAAAATATAAATTTATATATACTTTTATATAGAATATATTTACAAAATGAAAATGTATTACAAAAATTTATTATATTAATCCTTTTTTTTTAGTTCTTATTAATACACATATTTTTTTCCTCTTTAGGAATCTTACACCTTTTTTTTAAAAAATCATTTATTATTATTATAATAATTTTATAATTATTACTATTTTCATTATTCATATTGATTGTATAAAAATTTGGCAAAATTTAAAATAAAATTATATTAATTATATTTTCGTTGTTGAATTTTTTTTACAAAATCATAAATATATGTATGTATATATATATATATAAAATTTGTTAAAATTTTGTTAAAAAATAGAAATTTGGATTTAAAAAAAAGAGAAAAAAGAAATTTTAAAAAATATTTTTATTTTTGTTTTTACCCAAATGTATGAATAATTTTCAGACTCGAAAAAACATATTTTAATTATAAACTTAAGAAAATAATTTATAATGTAAATTTCAATAAAAAAAATATATTAATTTAATTTCACACAAGTTATACAAACATTACATTTAAAAATTCAAGAAAGCAAACAAAACAATTATGAAAATATTACAAATTAAATGAAATTCCTACTATTACAATATGATGCATGAGAAAATATTGTAAAAAATATATATATAATAAAAATAAATAATATAATAATGAAACATAATACAAGTGTCAAAATATATACATATACATATATATATATATATATATTTATTCATGTCAATAGATAAAAACGATGAGTTTTCTTTAAATTATGGAACATTTTAATATATACTACTATTATTCGGCCATATACGTTATGCACTTGCGACTTTTAAGAATACACCCAACTCTTTTTTTACACGGTAGATACGTTCGAACTAAAATCGTGTAAAAAAAGACATACTAATCATACTAAAATTGAGGATGTGTTCAACAATTGTAAAAAACCGTGTAAAATAGAAAAATTAACCATAAGTTGTTCTAAAAAACCGTGCAAAAAAAGAATAAATATTTAAAACATAATTTTTCCACGAACTGAACACAACAATAAAATTTAAATAGAAAAATAGAAAATGCGACTTCAGTTTCTTGATTATACATCATATAATAAAATTTGGGTATTCCCCGAATAGTACATAAAAAAAATTAAAGAGATTTTTTTTTTGGAAATCGTGTTAAACCAAATATTTCGTATAAAAAAAGAAGATTTTGTTCTTTTTTTGTGGATCGTGTTATTTCAAAATCGTGTAAAAAAAGAGTTGGGTGTATTTAATTTTAATTATGTTCCCATAAGCTGTTCATTAAAATATATATCTATGTATATTTATTATTTTTTCGTTATTTTGCCCAATTAGTTTAGCATATGGTAGCTGAATTAAAGATTACTGGGCTATTTGTACATAATATATCTCAACGCTTACAAATGCACATATACTTAATTTTCTCAGAAAACAAAGACATTTGAAAATAATAAAAGGACTTGCAAATGCAGATCGCAATTACTTTTCGTTATATTTCGTCTCATTTTCATCACAACCTTAATTAGGACTGATTTTTAAGTAAAGCATGTGGTAATTAATAAAATAAAATTTGTTTAAAATATAAAATAATTTGGACCATTAATGGTTTTCTGTGAAACCAAATTTTACAGTATATACTTTCTTATATAATTCTTCATGTTTCCTCTTTATTATAACTAGGCCGACAACAAGTGCGAGGAATACAGCAAAATGCTCAGAGCAAATTTGAAAAAACTTATTTTGTTCAATACGAAAAAATTTAGGTTTATTTTTATTATTTTAATAAATATTTATAAAAAAAAACTCATTTTGAATGGATTGAAATTCATATTAAAAATATTTATTTTGTCTTTGTTGTTGATGAATCTCGTTCCACTGCTCTTTGTTTAGCTTTCTCATATAGTGGAGTCAACTGACCCTGTTCTCCTAACATTTTCAGTAATTCCACAATAAATGGCAAATAATTGTGTTTGCGTCTAATATTTTCAATCTAATAAAAATGTTACATTAAAATTTATATTTCTTATCTATAACAGCACAAATAACTACCTTGTAACGTTTCTTTTTTGACATATCATCTTCAATTAATGATTTTAAACGTAGTATTTCACTTTGCATATCATCAGTTTCCATATCATTTTCAAATGAATTTAATAATTTATCAAGTTGTGGCTGATAAATTAGTTGACGATCTGATACTAATGCCATTAAATTAAAATGTATTTCACCTTCACTGTACTTTTGCATACGTTTTTCAATTATTGGCCTAACAACATCTAACCAATTTTGTTGTGAACCAATTCCACCTAAATCAATTGGACCTTCTTTAAGGCCATCTAATTCATATAATCGGCCATCTATTGGTATGTATCCAATAAAATGAAATACATCCTCATCTTTATTTTGATTTTTTGAATCTAATTCGAAAAGTGTTTGACGTGCAAAGGAATTATGAACAGTACGAATTTGTGATGCATTGCTCAAAGTTAGACCTTTATTATATGCATCAAAAGTAGAACAAAATTCCTACGTATATAATTTTTTCATTTAATTTATATACTTTATAAAATATATCTTATTGTTATTTACCTTTAAGTCTGTCAGAGTTTTGCCCAATTTTAAATCGTTATGATTACAATTTAATAGAATACTTAAAATTGCTTGTGTTGCACATGCATTGTTGATAACTTGCTTTGCAAAAAATATCTTTTCTAGTCTACCTTCATCTTGTACTACGGAACCAGCTGGTTCATCATCTTGTACCCATTTAAACAAAAATATTAATCCGTGTATTGGCTCCAAATTTTTGAAAGATTCAGAATCTAAACTCCAAAGCTCTTCAACTTGGACACCTTGGCAACCTAAAGTTATTAGATTAAAAAGAATTTATTATATAGAATAATAGTCCCAGCATGATTAAAATTCTCTTTTTGCCGATCATCCCATTTTTTGGTTATAGGGCACATTTTGAATAAATTTACCAAATTCTCTGATTAGTTCTGTAAACACACCAGGATCACTCTCAATTAGGCACCAATTTCCAGCACTTTCGCTCATTTTAAAAATGTTTTAATTTTATCTTTAATTAATTATGTTTTTTTTTTAAACAGCGTTACTTTACTGACTTTGCAAATTTTTCTTAAAATTTCTGACATCTGACAAGTCATTCTGACGTTTTTGAATTATATTATGGTAGCCCTACAACATAGTGAACATACATATAAATATTTATGTCCGATTTATTGAATCGGTTTATTATATATACGTCTAATCAATCGGTTTAATATATATACGCTTTATAACTTTATATGGGTCATAATATAATTATGAGGAATTGATATGAAGTTTTGATTCGAGAATTTGGAAGTGAAAATTTTCCAAAAACGGGCATAATTAATTTAGTTTTATTACATTGGCGACATTTATTTTACAATTTTAGTAAATCCTCAAACCTTACAATATAGTATAAAATGTGTTTTAGTGCTGTGGTAAATTTGATAACTTTTTTTGACGTTGCTTGTTCCTCCACAAATAAAAGGACGGAAAATCAAAGTTTGTTTAATTCAAATATTTTATTTTTATAATTAGATTTATAAATCGCTACGTATTGGAATAAAAATTTGCATTTATTAAAATATAGCTAATATTTAAGTTTTAAGTTCGTGTAAATATAAAAGAAAGAATTGAGAAATATGTGATATAAAATAAAATTCAGGAAACGAAAAAATGTAATACATTAATCATTAGTATATTTTTGGAAGAGAAATCAACTTTTTCACTGATCCTTGATATTCTATAAACTTGTCTTATAAAACACACTACCAAGCAAGGCCTGCAAGAAAACATTAGGAAATCTACCCTTTCAACAGAAATTTTGGCAGAATTTTTAAGAATGGAGCGTTTTTAAGTGTAAAATTTTCAATCTAGAAAAGAATGCGGTATTTAAAACTTTATAATAGGTCCTGATTTTGCGAGAAATGTAATGGGAGGTGAAAATCTTTCAAAAAAAAGTATATCAAGTTGCGAGAAATGCAATTGGTGGTGAAAATCTTTCAAAAAAGTCATCAAATTTACTTATTCTTAAATTGGCAACATTTGTTTTCTAATTTTAGATAATACTCAAACAACACTATTATACAAGGTGATTTATTGCTGTGGTGAATTTCCTAAGTTTTTTTGACGTTGCTTGTGTCACCACAAATAAAAGGAAGAAAAAATCAAAGTTTGTTTAATTAAAATATTTTATTTTTATAATTAAATTAATAAATCGCTATTAGAATAACAATTTGCATTTATTAAAAAATAGCTAATATTTAAGTTTATAAAAATTTGTGCATATATAAAGTGAGGAATTCCGAAGAAATGTGAAATATAAAAAAAAATTAAAATTCAGGAAGCGAAAAAAAAATTAATACATCTCACATCTCAGTTTGTTTTCCTACTTTGAAAAAAATGGTGGTGTCAAAAGAAAAAGATGCAAAACGTAAAAGAAAAGAACCAATCATTGAATCACCAGAAATGCCGAAAAGGTATTTACGAAATTTAAAACAAATATTATTTTTTTTGCAATTTTTTATAAAAATTATACAATGTTTGCAAAACTTTAAATCCAAGGTGTAGAAAAATAGTATTAATTTTTTTCCTTTTTTTTTTTTACAAATGTCGGTTATAACTTAGTGCCGCGCGAACGCGATGCTACTGCTTATGTTAAAATTTAACCAAAATCAGTAGAACAGTAATAGAAATTTTATTACTTTGCTGTCGTGTCGTATTTGTTTTAAAATTATTTTAAACAATATATAAATGTTTATATAAAAATTATTAATAGTAAAAAAACAAGCTGTACATGAAAGTGTAAACTTAGATGACATATAAATAAATAAATATAACTTCTTAAACAAGTGTTAAAGATTACTGAATTTATTGTTTATACTATGATTCTTTCAACATAAGATAAATTTCGATTCCTTATAATTAATTTATAATTTTTAAATTTTTTGTAGAACCAAAGTGCAAGCGCAACGAAAATTCGCACAGGGACAACATGCTCCATCATCCTCATATTCATTTGCTGGTGGTAGTACTGCTTCAGGTGCATTAGCAGCAAGTACATCATCACAATCAATAGCGGGTGGTTCGGCGATACGTGAAAATCGAGAACCACCTCCAGAATTAATATCTAAAAGACCAAAACCTGAAGATTTTCTAACCTTTTTATGTTTTCGCGGTACTCCAGTTCTGCCAACTAAACTAGATTTCCTAAATCAAAATAAAAATACACCAACTAAGAAAAATGATTCAACAAAGATAACAGATTCAGATGAAGTGCAAAAGAAAAATGATAGTCCTAAGACAAGAGCATCTACAAATAGGACAAAACAAAAACAGTCAATTACACCTACAACAGCGACGGCAGTAGCAGTTACTACAACAGTTTCAACAACAGCAACAACAACAATTTTTAGTTCTGATAAAAATGTTGCTAATATTAGTACAGAAAAAAATCTCGATTTAAAAGACAATAATATAAAAATTCAAAAAAAAAATGAAATAATTCCATTTGCTGTTCGAAAGCGTGCTGAACAATCTGCTGAAGGTAACAAAACGGTGAAAAAGAATAAAAATAAAGGGAAATCAATTACACCAGTTAAAGATAAAGAAGAAAATGGTCGAAGATCAACAAGAACGCGTGGTAAAACTAGTTTAGGATCTGATTTCAACGGTGATGCTGATAATACTGAAATTGATAATAATAATGCGGAACAACAAGATCTAACTAATAAAATATTACCACTAGCGGACGATATAGTTAATGAAGCCCTACAAATTGAAAATACGCCAAAAGATAAGCCATCAACAGTTAAAGGTAAACGAAAATCTGGTATTGGACAAAAATTAAATCAAGAAATTGGTGTTGCTAGCGATGATGGTCATAAAAAAGAATTGGAGAAAATTAATTCAAATATTCGATTAACTGAGCAACCGGCACTTAATAAAAAAATTCCCGGTAAACGAGGTCCTAAACCAAAAGCAAATAAAATTGAAATTGTTCCAGTTCCAGTGGTGGACACAGAAATTAAACAGGAGCTTGAACCAGTTGGTAGAATGACAAGGCAAAGAGCTTTTTTTGAACCAGTTAAAGTTCTACCAAAACCAGAAACATTCGACACAGAAGATACAAAAGTTTGTGATGAAATAAAAGAATGTGATAAAAATAATACATTCAATGATAATGATCAAGTTGATTTCTCATCCGAAGATGAACAACCATTGGCAAAAACAATAAAATTGACGTACGTAAAAAAATCACCGAAGAAATTAACAAAAACCTCTAGTAAAGATGAAACCCCAATTAGTAAAAAAACAAAAACATCATTTATTATTGATGAAACTGAACAAAAAAATTCTCCAGAGATTGAAGCAGTACAATCAATATCAAAAGAGACAGGAAACAAATTATCAAAGAAAAAATCAATAAACAAAACTACTCCTAACCGAGAAATTAAAACTGAAACAAAATTACCATCCCCAACTACAAAAATAACATCTAAACAAAGTACTACTAGTGCTGGTAAATTAGCTGTATCACAACAAGAAAAAGAACATGATTTCCAAATTGAAAATGCAAGTCGAAAATCTGATGTAAGTTTAAAATTACAAGAAAAACCTAAAAAAAAAATTACGAAAAAATCGAATAAATTTGACAAAAATAAAAATGTTGAGTCAGAAGATGATTCATTTGGTAATGTAACAACAACTAAAATAACACCAAAAAAGAAAACTCGTAAAAAACAAGGAGCTGATGCAGATATATCACAACAATCTCAAACAGACGTTAGTGAAACAGATATTCGTACTGGTCGACCAACTAGAAAAACTAAAGAAGCTGCTACAATTTATATGGAGCTCATTGGACAGAAGTTAAATTTAGGTGATTTTGATGAAGATGATTTTTCAATGGATAGTTTTCCAGAGTTACCAAATGTTAAGGAAACACAAAAAATGGAAACAGAATTAAAGAAAAATGTTGGAAAACCAAAACCACCACCCATACAAAATATAAAAATTGATAAAGAATCATCTAAAGAGGAAATTATTCCATTGATTACAGGTGATATTAGTGTGCGACAGCCTATTGCAGATGAATCAATCAACCAGGTATCACTTAAGATGGGTAAAAAACGCGGACCGAAAAAGAAAATGAATATAATACATGATAGTAGTTCATCAAAAAAACTTTCCGCCAGCCAAAACAATGAGAAAAAAAAATCAAAAAATAAAAAATTAAATAAAAATCAACAAAATAATTTTCTTAACGAAGACTTTGATGTAGATAATAAGGAAACTAAACGAAAATTTGAAAAAAGTTTTAGCGATTCCGATGATGAACCATTAGCAACTAAATTAACAAAAACAAGTGAAAAAGATTTTGAATTATCGAAGAAATCAGAATCAATTAATTTTCCAATTCAACAAACTGCGTTATCAAGTATTATCCCTTCCACCACAGGAACACCTGTAACTACTTGTGTAGTCACACAAACTATCACTAAACAATATGTTGATATGAAATTTTCGCCTAGTCCGCAGACAACATCAACACCTAATCAAATTGATAATAATAAAATACAAAAACCAGAAGATCGGCAATTAAAATTAATAACACCACCAAATTTTGTACAAACAATAGCAAAATCACAAGTTAGAACACAACAAAATCCAAATATACCTTCAGGTCAATTAGTCCAACAACAACATTTGCATCATATACAAAAACCATCACAACAGCAACATCATACTCCTACAGCATTCGCACCACTTGAAAGTTATCCATCTCCAAAAATAAATCCAACATTTTTAACTCCAAAATTTGATAGAAATTTAGAGAGACGCTTACCTCCTAATACTTTAGATTCACCATTAACAGCACAAAAAAATTTAAGTTTTCCATCACCATCTGTGCAAGCATCAATAACAACACCACTTGCTACAACAACAACAACCGGTAAATTTCAAGAATCAACCACAAATACACCAAAATCAACATCACCAAGCAATAATTCCTCAGCAAATGCAATTGCGAATATTTTAGCAACGAATTTAATGCCAAGCAAAGAAGAATCTGGTAAAATATTTGGTATAGCTAGTGTTAGTTTAGCTCAAAGTTCTGGTCCAGATAATACAAAATGTACATTAGGTAAATGTGGTTCAATACACAAACCAGTTTTAGGTCCTGTTGTTCCAACAGAAACATATTTAGGTGAACAACAATTATCGAGTAAAGAACGTCGCAAAGCTAAAGTTAATATGACACATGAACAAATACAAAAGTGGCTAATTGAATGTTCATCTAATCCAGATGATATCCAAGATGATTTAGATGATGATTTTGATGATATTTTAAAACCAACAACATTTGCACCAACACCACCACCGGTACCAATTAAAGACGATAAAGAATCAACGAGTACATCATCACGAACAACAAATAAACAAGACTTAGGTAAAGCTGAGAGTGCGTGGTCTGGTAAAGGACCATCTTTAAAAGCTACACCAGTTATTGCTAAAGAGGATATTAGTAAATTTGAAGAATCGCCTGTACAGGAATTAGTAATTAAAAAAGAAGAACCTACCGTTTCTGGAACACAGCCAACAACTCAATCTATTCCAGCAACAACGGCAGCGATTGATACAACAACCGGCAAATTGCAACCGAATTTAACAAAAAAAGAAAAGAAAAAAGTAGAACAAGAAATTAAATTGAAAGAGAAAAAAGAAATTATTGCAACATCAAAGAAAAATCAACAAAACAATGCTACCAAATTAACACGATCACCAGTTAAAGAATCACCCACCATTAAGTCACCAAAAGCAACAACTTCAGCAGCAAATTTAATAAAAACGCAAAAGAAACAACAGCAATTAGCAACAGCCGAACAGCAAAATAAAAATAAAAATGATAATGCTGCGACAACATCATCATCGGCAGCTCAATCACTTAAAACACCACCAAAACGGCAACCAGTTTATAGTTCAAAAACAGTTGTTCCAGCTGCTGTGCCTGCTACAACAGCAGCCGAAATTAAAAGAACAATTCAAAAAATGAATACAATTGGTGGTGACATTGGTAATAGCTTTTCTGCCTTTTCACCTGACAATGAAAAAAGTGTTTATTCTTTCGATAAAGAAGAAGAAGATGTTTTACCATCTCCCCTATCAAAACCATTTAGACGTCAAAGTCGTCGTGAATCACATAATGACGATCAATCGTTAAGTGATTCAAAACCCTATAAACAAGATAAAAAAATGGAAAATAATAGTATTTCATTGACGCTAAGTCCAGAGGATAATCGTAAGTTAGCTAAAATGAACTTTGATGCTAATACTACAACTACTGATACGAAGAAAATTGCTAAAAAATCAACAAAATCTACAAAAAATTCTGAAGATAAATCTACAACGAATGAATTTGTTTTAAATGATTCAGAAGGGGAGACATTTTACATTCCATTACAAGGGGCTGCTGTTGGTGTTGCAGCGGGGGGTAAATCAGATCTTTTACAAGCTGTTGAAGTTAAAGTTAAAGTTGGTCGTGAAGGGCCGGATGGTCCAAACCAACGTGTTTGTGTTCAGGCTACATTAGTTACAAAATCACAAATTTCCGCAACAACAAATTCAACTACAACTACAGCTAATGCTGCTATCAATCCCAATATTGATACTTCAAATGATAAAAATAAAGAATCGTCTAATAGTGGTGCAATAACGACATCAACTTCAGCAAAAAATGTTCCAATTGGTACAGTACAACCAAGATTTAAATCATATAATGCTGTTGATCAGCAACAACAAAACAGTTCTTCTGTTACTAACGTCCCATTAACAAGAGTAAACTCAAACTCTTCATTATTTTCTGGATCGGGTAAATCACGTGCTGGTGGTGGGGGCGGTGCAAATTCAACTGCTAATTTGAAAAAACATAAAGATGATACAACAATTAAAATGTGTAATAATACTGCTTTTCCACGTCATGACGATCCATCTCAAATGGTAGAAGCACCAGTATTTAGGCCAACTGAGAAAGAATTCCATGATCCAATGGAATTTATAGAACGTATAACACCAATTGCAGCCCGTTTTGGTATTTGTAAAATAATACCACCAGCTAGCTTTAAACCAGAATGCCGTGTTTCAGATGATATGCGTTTTTCAGCGTATAATCAATACGTTCACAAAATGTTACATCGATGGGGTCCTAGTGTTAAAGAATTTCACGCAATTAAAAAACATTGTGGTACACAACGTGTCTCATTAACACCATTTCCATTAATTGGTCAAATGGAAGTTGATTTGCCACGATTATATCATACGGTTCAAGAATTAGGTGGATTACAAGAGGTTATGGAAAAGAAAAAGTGGACACGTGTTGCTGATGAAATGTGTATACCAAAATTAGCTCAAGATCGGGCATCACGTTTAGACGATATCTATTGTAAATATTTATTACCATATGATACATTATCACCAGTAGAACGTCAAAAATTATTTGATGAAGTTGAAGCTGATTGGGCTAAACGTGAAGCAAGAGCAAGACGTAATGCCGACCATTGCTTAAATTCAGATAGTGATAGTAATGATGACGATGATGATGAAATTGAATCTAGTGAAGATTCTGAAGAAGATGACACAGATGGTGGTGTATCAATGGAATGTATTGTGAAAGGTAAAAGTATGCCATTAAAACAATTCTTTAGGATAGCACGGAATACTATGTCATTATGGTTTAAAAATACTGAACCAAGTGTTCCTGATGTTGAGGCAGAATTTTGGCGACATGTTGCCGTACGTGATAGTCATGTATGTGTTCATTCTGGTTCAATAGATTCAAGCGGTTGGGGTTATGGTTTTCCATCACCTGGGCCAAAAGGTAAAGGTTCACCATGTGCAAAACACCCATGGAATTTGAAAGTTTTAACAAATAATCCTGGTTCGGTACTTAGATCATTGGGTCCAGTAATGGGTGTTACAGTACCAACATTACATGTTGGTATGTTATTTAGTGCATGCTGTTGGTATCGTGATCCACATGGTTTATCATGGATTGAATATTTACATACTGGTGCTAGTAAAATATGGTATGGTATACCAGATGAACAAAGTTCAAATTTCCGTACAGCATTAACTGCATTGATACCAACACATTGCCAAAACAAGACAATTTGGTTGCCTTGTGATACTGCAATGGTACCCCCACATATGCTAACAGATCGTGGTGTATCATTGTGTCGAATTGAACAAAAACCTGGTGAATTTGTTGTAATTTTTCCAAGAGCCTACACATCGAGTTTATCATCCGGTTATGTGGTATCAGAAAGTGTATATTTTGCTACAACATCCTGGTTAGATTTAGCTAAAGAGGATTTTAAAGTAACAGCAATGTTTTTTATATCATTAGAATGTTAATTAATTAATTTTATTATATATTTTTAGGATATTCATGATAGTTGTGAACCAGCTATGTTTTCATTGGAACAATTATTATTTGCTATTGCTTCAGATCAACGTGTAACAGTTGATATATTAGCACAATGTTTGCCAATGATTTATGAAGTATTTGAAAAAGAACAAGCCGCTAGAGAACAATTGAAAGTAAGTGTTTTTGAAAATTAAAAATTTCTATTTATTAACATTTTTTTTTGTTCAGGCAACTGGTGTTAAATCAATTGAAAAATTATCAAATGATAAACAAAATAAAAGTAAAAAGAAACAAATAATACCACAATTTACAGAAGAAGATAATGAATGTGATTTATGTCGAGCTAATTTGTACATATCAATGGTGAAAACAAATGATGGTAATAATATTTATTGTTTACAGCATGCATTAAAAAATTTAAATAAAGGTAATATATTATCCGATCAATGTAAATTAATATATACCTTAAGTATAGAAGATATTGAAGAATTAATTAAAAAATTAAAAGAACGTTTAGCACATAAAAATAAATCAACATTCGCATTTAGCGGTAGTAGTGCAGGTGGCGGGGGCACGGGTAAAAAAAAATAAAAAGATATATATAATATATATATATATATATCTTTTTTATATATATATATAATTAAAAAGAAAGTTGTTTTTAAAAAGTGAAAAATTTTGTAAATAAGATTTTTTTTCCCCATGAGTTTTTATTTTATTTGGTTGTTTTTATTTAGTTTTTTCTTTAAAAAAAAAATCAGAGTTTTATGAAATTATTTATTATTTTTTTTGTTTTATATACTAATTTATAAATGTTTTGCAAAAATGTTCATCCTATTTTTTTTAAATTGATTTGAAAAAAAATAAAAATCAATTATTATTACCTTTTAAAATATGTAAATAATACAAATATATAAATATAAAAAAGAAACAAAATATTTGTTTCGCTTCTAGCAAATAAATTACTTGAAAAGAAAACTTTTTAAACTTAAGACAAGGGCAATATTCAATAATTTAAAAAAAAAATTAATTTACGAAATCTCACATTGATTTTCTCAGAAATTTTTTAAAACCAATTAAAATAACTCATTAAATTAAATTACAACTGTTACATTAAAGAAAACATTACAAAAACAGCATTTTTTGTTAAGACAAAAAAATTTTTTATGAATTATAAATATTTTTATTGATTTTAATTTCTAAATAGTATTCAACAAAACAAACAAATTTAAAATATTTAATTTAATTAAATAATTAATAAAAAAAAAAGATGAAAATGTTTTTATTTTATATTTTTGTGTATTATAATAGATATTTAGGTATAAAGTTAATTATATTCGTGTAATTTAAAGAAAAAATACAAAAAAGTGTAGAACTTCTTTTTAAACAAAAAAAAATTGTATATCTCTAATATATTATATGTAATTTGGAAAAACAATTTAAAATACAAAAAAAAATAATAATAAAAAAAACTATAAAATTGTTTATTTTTTCTTTTTTTACATAAAATTTTCTTCTCATTATACTTAATTGTCTGATTTTTTATATAAAGGTATATTTAAATTTAAACATTTTTTTTTATTTTGGACAAACGCACTGAGTGGTTAAATATATAAAATATTTCAATTCTACATGTTCCCCTATAACCGCTGGTACTACAATGTTATTCAGAAAATTGAGTATTTTAGGCACTTGTATTTATGAACTGGCAAGAGTTCGTAAATCTAATGTGAACAAGAAGTGATATCGTGTTGTTATGTCCTGCATACAAGTGTAAATCGGCCTAATTAGTTGCAATTTTTGCCACATCTGTCACTAAAAATTTCCTAACTTCACAACAGAGTTAGCCGAAAATAAAATAAATAATACCAAAAGACGATATTTTAAATACTTATTTGTTCCTTAAATAATATATTAACATTAAACCATATGGCACAGTTTTTGTTAAATATAAATTTTAAAATAATATTTAAATAAAGGAAAAACTTCAAGTTGAAATCGTCAAATAAACAGGTACATATTATTTCTCGTTTCATATTTAAAATGGCAAACAAAAAGATTTTTGCATACGTCGTTTGTTTTTCCTTTCAAGCTGGTAAAATTGATTATGTCGGAAACGCGATACGAACGTCTAACAACAAATATTGACGAAACATCACAATATGGAATAACAAATGAAGAAGAAATTGAATTAAGATCACCAATTGAAGAAGAAGAAATTAAAATTGAAACATCTGAAAAAATTAACGAAAAATATTCAAAGAATAATTCAACAAAAATTATGCATTTTGCACTAGGAACATTATTTATAATTATTTTTTATTTATCATTATCCATATGTTTGACATTTTATCAAAAATGGGTGTTAAAGGTTTTCAATTTTTTTTTACAAATTTTTATTATAGAAAATAATCATATTTCTTCTTACAGTCAATCAAATTCCCATTGACAATAGTTCTTTATCATTTAATTATAAAATTTATAATGTCAACTGGTGTCCGTGTTATATATAAATTAACAACAGGTAGATCACGTGTACATTTGGATTGGAAGACATCATTTAAAAAAATGGCTCCAACTGGTATGGCAAGCGGAATTGATATTGGCTTCTCAAATGTTGGTTTAGGATTGGTTTTAATATCATTATACACAATGACAAAATCATCAACAATTATTTTTATATTAATTTTTGCAATTCTTTTAGGATTAGAGAAAATGGTAAACTAAATTTATTAAGTTTAAAAAAAAAAAAATAAAGTAATAGCTATTTTTCAGAGCTGGTCTCTTATTGTGATTGTTGTAATGATATCTGGTGGGTTATTTATGTTTACATATAAAGCGACACATTTCGATGCAGTTGGTTTTACTTTTTTATTACTAGCTTCATTTGCTAGTGGATTGAGATGGAGTTTTGCACAATTAATTATGCAAAAATCAAAATTGGGACTTCATAATCCAATTGACATGATTTATCATATGCAACCATGGATGATAGTATCAATAATTCCATTTACAATTGGATTTGAAGGTTATTTATATTTTTATATAATAAAAACACTAAGTTAAGTTACAATATTATTTTTATTAATTAAACTTTTAGGATATAAATTAATAGATGCGATAAATGATTTACCAAACAAAACATACGATCAAATTGTTATTGTTGTTGCACAAATAACATTTGGTGCTCTAATTGCATTTATAATGGAAGTTAGTGAGTTTTTAGTATTATCATATACATCAAGTTTAACACTTTCAATCGCTGGCATATTTAAGGTGAGAATAATAATTTTTTTTAAGTCAATTTTTTTAAAAAATAAATCAAAAGATTAATCACATTTCATAAATATTGCATAGTTTTAGGAATTACTAATATATGGATATATCGATATTCCTTTTTTTATTTAATAATTGTTTATTTAAAATTTTCATCATTGATTTTGTTTCGAAAGATAATTTTGAAACTGAAAGTTAAAGGAGAAATAATTAGTATTTCTATGATTAGACTGATTTAGTTGTATTTGAAATAATAATTTACTATTGAATTATTTTCTTATATATTCATTTTTAGTCTATTTCGAGTAAATTATTACTTTAACACATTTTGGCATAATTACAAACTCTCTTTTAAGTTAGACACAAGAGATAAGAAACACATTACACTTTTTGTATGTAGTGTATTTACGCTACCATACATTTGTTTTTTTTATTTATAATAAAACCACTTATTATTTTTCTTAATGTTTATAATTATTTATTTAACTTATTTAACACAATTATTCTAATTTAAAACTATTTTATTTATAAAAACTAATTTTAATTTTAAACTTTACTTTTTTACTAAATTCACTTTTAATACAAAAAACTAATTTTAATTTTATAGAAACTAATTTTATTTTTATATTCTTTTATTATTGGATTTAATAACACGGTTGATCTCTACCGAATGATTAATATTTTTTTTGGTATCACAATTTATAATCGTTGCAATTGAAAAGAACAATTGCGCGATTATACACTGAGACAACCAATCAGAATTAAAATATTGATCATTAGATCTTAATGATTGAAAATAATTAATTGCGTGATTATTAACTATTTATTAATTAAATTTATACAGTGTCAGTACACTTTATCCGAATTATATTTAAAAATTTATTTACATTGCTTGTTTTTTTTTTCATAGGAAATTTGTCAACTTGTTCTTGCTGTGGAATTAAATGGAGATGAATTAACATTAATAAATGTGTTAGGATTAGTACTTTGTTTAGGTGGAATATGTTCACATATTATACATAAATATTCAATATTATTATCACCACGAAATGGTGAAAATATTTATGATATTGAAACAAACGGTGGCTTAACACGTAATTTAAAAAATAATTCTGCTAAAAATCATGTAACATTTCGTAAAACTTCAATAATAACGGGTAATGGTAAATTAGGACAAAGTACTGTACCACTTTTAGATTCAAATGATTTAAATAATTCCGATTCAGATGAATCACAAAATGATAATAGTCAAAATGCATCAGAAGTTATATTTGATGTATTAAAACGTCGTGATCATGTAAGATAGTTTTATATGTATATATATTTTTTAATTTGTTTTTATTAATAATTTTCTACAATAGAATTAAAAATAGAACTTAAAAAAGACAATTCATATTTTTTTCTAAATCATTTACCAAAATATTAAAATAACAAAAAATACAAAACAAAGTAATAGAAAATATATATTTTGAATTTTTACTTTGTAAATGATCTACTGAATTTTATAATGACTTAATTATTTTTTATTTTTTATTTAATTTCCATTTTTTATTATGTTTTATGTTAATGGTTCCTATGAGAAAAATTGTTTAATAGAATTTGTGTTTAGAACACTCTTAATATTCCTTAGTAATTAAAAATATATTTTTTAAATTTACTTTTATTTAAATAATAAAATTTGTTAATAGTAAATATTTTTTGAAGTGTTTAAAAAATAAATATATTGAAGAAAAAACTATATTTTAAAACAAATTTTTTTAAAAATAATTGTTTATTTAATGTTGTGACTGATACTATTTGTTCTTCAAGAACAAATTTGTTCTCCAAAAACCGAGTGCTCATCACTTTTAATGATGAAAACTCCAATATATTCACTACAATTATTTTTTTCGTACAAAATCATTTAATTGCAACAAAATATCTCATCAAAATTAACTCTAAAAACATTTATCGTATATTTTATTTTCGTGGAGAGACCAAAAATCGGCATTTACATTTTATTAAAATCAAAATTGCTATAAAAAAAAAATTAAAACTATTGTAGTGTGTATCCATATTTCTATAATTTTAAGTAAGTGTGTTATAAATGTAAATTTTGTGAATTATATACAAAATACTTAATTATTTATATATGAATGTGAATATATAATTACTGAAATTAATAAATATAATGAGGAAACATAATTATACTTAATTACTAAATATATTTGTATAAAATTTTTATTAAACTTAATTAATAAGAAGAATAAAATTTAAGCTAAATGTTTGTATACAAGTTTAAAATAAGAAATTATTCCACAAGGCAAAGAAACAACTGAGATAGAACGGATAATAGATATTTATATCTAAAAAGTTCTGAAATAAAAATTGTCGTATTTTATATTTATTACATTTTAGCTTTAACAAAACTTAATGCGAGACGAATTAACCTTTAATTGGTAATCATATTGACTTTTATTTTAATAACATATAAAATAAGATTTATACAATTGAAGTGAAATAAATAATATGCGTTCTTGAATAATATTAACTTAAACCGGCTCGATTGATAACAATTGATACACAGTCATACTACTAATTAAATAAACTCGTATAAGTAAAAAGTAAATCAATTAATATTTTATATACATATTTGACTGACGCAAATTTGTTTAATAAAAATATGTATTGGTTTTTCTTGTACTATATCGTATCCTGCTGTTTAATATTTTTCCATTTTTATCAAGATTTTTAAAAAGATGATTAAAATTTCTGGGCGAGGCATAAACTGTTTAAAATTTCATTATCATCATGTTTGAACTCTTGGATTTATATTGACATCACAATT
Organism: Empis livida; assembly: GCA_963932195.1. Taxonomy (NCBI): domain Eukaryota; kingdom Metazoa; phylum Arthropoda; class Insecta; order Diptera; family Empididae; genus Empis; species Empis livida. The sequence goes on from OZ010647.1 coordinate 53,894,841, forward strand.
GACCTTCATTACATTTTTAATTTTAATATTCCTTTCATCTTTATTACTTTAAAAATACTGGTTAATTTTATGAAATAGTATAAATTGTTAATAAATTCAATAACTGTCAAAAGAAAAACTATAATCATTTAGGAAACTTAATTAATAAGTTAACAGTTGAATTACTAAAACATTTTTCGAAGTTTTTAGGTATTAAATTATCAAAACTGTAAATTTATTATAAAGGTGTATGAGATATCTACTTAGCTAGTTAATAATTATAAAAAGCTGGTTAGAAATGAGTGTTCATAATTGTTCTTGATAGATCAGATTATATTTTTACTAAAACATATTACTGCAGAAATTAGTACATAGTACTGCAGAAATCAGTAAATGGAAAAATTTAGTTATTTAAGTTGCTAGCCCATATAATTGGTTTTATTATTATAATTATTAAGAAAAAAAATAATAATATCCATCTAAGAAACATGAAATAGCCTTACGGACTTATTTGGAATCAACAAAATAACAAGTTCCAAAGTTTAAGTAGTTTTTAAAATTGATGACACATTCAAAACAAATTATTTCCTCATCATAAACAAGCATATTTGTTTATTTTGAAATATGATCTATATCTATAACTTTCAGTTCACCATGGTCAAATTTTTTTGCAGAAACAAATAAAAACTTGCAAAATTATTACAAAATATTTGATTTTATAACAATAGCAATATTACCGAAAAATTGGATATTTAAATAAATCTTACAAAATTGTTTACATATCTAAAAAAAAAAACTAGTATTACAAGCGTAGGATTAAATGAAATTTCTAAAAAATATATATAAAAAGCTTACTTACGTTTGACTTTCATACCATAATAAGTTACGTTATCACGTGTAGGTTCTGATTACGTTTTTTATTTTTATTAAATACCAAAAAAAATTTCTCTTTTCCACAGTTTTTTTTTATAATTTTATTGGTTTCTTTTTATTTACAAATAAAAATTGAATTTTTTGTTATTTGTTCATATCCACATAGATTTTTAGTGTTTCTTAACTTAAATATACAAATTGATTATTAATTTTCAATTTTTTTATATATAAACTAACACTAAAAATTTCCATTAAGCCGTTTTACAGTACAGTAAAATTATTAAAAATTAAGTGAAATTATTAGAAGTAAAAAAATTTGCTATTAATCACCCATTAAATTGTATAAATTATAAATCACTTTATATAAATAATTAACAAAAAATTTATTAAATAAATGCCCTTTTTTACTTTATAACCCCATAAAGAACATTAATTTATAAAATAGTAATTATTGATAAAACGTTTATACAAATTCTTCTCGTTGCCAGTTTTTTTTTTGTAATTAATTTGTAATTTTTTAATAATTTATATAATATATCTGCTATCTGTTTTAGTTAAGTTATTATATAAATATGACAGTGAAAGAGAAATTTAAAATTTATCTTTAATGCCAGCGTCAACCTTCTCAAACTATTTACACTTTGATAAAGACGCCTAAATTTTTCGTCTTATTCAGACAAATTACCAATTTCTGTGAAAAAGTTAAAAAATAAGAATATCTGACATTAGAGAAGAGAATAAGATTATTAAAATTAGATAATCTTTTGGTACTTTAAATTTTATTTTCAATAAAAAAATTTATTTACCACTATTTTTTCTAATTAAAATCTAATTATTTTCAGTTTAATTCAAAAAATTACTATTCATTTTATTCAAAAATCAATTTACTTGACACTATATTTCATTCTATATTTATTTGATTTTTAATTAATTTTTAAATTGTAAATTTATTCATATTGCTTTATTGATTTCAAATTTTATGTTATAAAAATATTGATTAAATTTAAATATCTTTCAATTATTGTATTTTACTTTATTTACTAATATGTTCTTTGTAAGTTTTGTAATATTTTATAATTTGTTGAAAACATCACTAATATTTTAAAAAGAATATTTAATTCTTTAAATAAATAATTTTCCTATTTCAATAAAACTTCAAATTATTCATTTTTTTAAATTCATAGCTCAAAGCACAAACAGCTCAATTAAATTAGTGAATAATATTTTAATCATTGTGGTCACCTTTATTAAATTAACCTTTATTTATTATTTTGAATATTTAATAATTAATATATTTACGAATTCTATTTTTGTTGTGTGAACTAAATTTTAAAATAGCAGAAATTTAATTAAAATAATAAATAAAGGTAAACTCCAAATTTATAAATTTATAAGTAAATATTTTTGGAATGATTAAAACTAAATTACTGTTACGGAATGAATATCTAAACTTTTTTTGCAATCAAAATATAATTTAGATTTTAAGCGTATTCAATTTAGTAAATTTTGCGACATTAAAAACATTATTAAAAACTAGATTATATTTTGAATTTTTTTTATTAATCATTTATAAATTTCAAATTATAATTATTTAAATAAATGCAATACAAGAAATAATTATACAGAAGGTTTTATTACAAAAGAAAAAGAATCTAATATGAAATATGCTAATATATAAATAAGTAAAGTTTCTTAAGTTTATCAATTACTTAACTATACAAAAATAAACAATTATTAAAAAAGAAAAATGCTTTTAAATTTGCTTAAATCTTATTTATTAACAATATTGGGTTTTTTTCGTATTAATTTTGATTTGATTTTTTAAATATAATTTTTTAGTAAGTTTACTAATTTTAATTATACAATAAATATAATCATCCATAAAACCAATTCTAGAAAATATTTATTAACAATTTTATTAATTATTTAGTTTTCTAGTTAATTTTTTTTTATTTTTGTTAATTCTACATTTAAATAAAGTTACAAAAAAAAGAAAAACAGAGAAAAATTTGTTTAAGGCCTTTTACGCAATGAAAGCAATTTAGAATTATTCAAAATATGTTTAAGGGTTTTTTTTTAATATATGAACAAAAATTTTATAAAAATAAATGAAATATTTTTAAGCTGAGATCACCTTAAAAAACCTTTGATATTATTTCAAAATTTAATATATTGGGGCTTTTTTGTTCTGACAAGTTTATATTTGTCTAGCAAATTAAATTTTTTCAAGCTAATGATTGCACGCAAATTTTTTTTAATATTTTTGATATTAATCTTTTAGTTAGATCAAAACTAAAAAACTTTTTTTTATTATCTCAGCTTAAAAAACGAGGTAAAAAAAATATTTAATTTACATATTTAGAAAAATATTTATTTGGTTTTTTTTAAAAAATTTATTTTAATATTTCTGATCCTTTTTATTTTGAGCATTTTCATTCAATAACATTTCTATAATATTCAGCAAAAACAAATTTGAATTCGAATGTTTGATTTAATTGTTTTACATAATTTTCTTCTTTTTTTTTATTTTATTCTATGATTTTCTGTTATTCTTCTGCTTCTTATAGTATATTTATTATTACATATATCTTTTATTTTTAATTACATATTTTTTGTTGTAAAATTAATCTTTTTTTATCTTCTATTGCGCTTTAATTTTATTATTTTGTGCTAAATGCTGTTGATTATTTATATGTTTTAACGATGATTTAAGATCATAATTTTTCGTTGTTATTTCATTACCAACAGTACCACCACTACCACTACCACCGCCACCAACAACACTACTAGTACCATTATTTCTACTAGTCTTTTTACCACCTGGTGATAAATATACTTTATAAAAGAATCGTGCAAATAGTACAAAATAACTAAAGTACATTGCAATTGATAATTTAATATTTGTTTCAGATATATGGCATGCTTGGCGACCATGTGTTTTTAGATAACCATGTGCCCAAACATTAATAGCACAGCCTACAATCATTTGGGCTAATTGTAATGATGTTATAATCATAGCAATAAATCTAGGTGGATTAAAACGTGCTGCTCTAAGTGCATAATATGAATACATTACAGAATGAACACAATAATTCATAACAATAAACCATCTTGCTGATGATGTATATTCAGAATATGAGAACCATGAATATATTAATACAGTTATATGATGATACCAATGTAGAAATATTAATGGCTGTTTACGTAAAACTATAAATATTGTATCACCCAATTCAGGTAATTTTGATAATACAAATAGCCATGTCCAAAAACCGCTTACTTTATCCTGTTCAATAAAACTGAAAAAAAGACAATTTAGTAATTTTCAAATTTACATTTAAATAATTTATATCTGATATAGAATTAGAGTACATATTTCTAAAGTATATAGTATATTCCTACAATTCAAAGTTACGAATTGTCATATAAAAGTTTGAATTTAGATTATAATTTCACCATGAAATACATCGTTTTATTACTGATTGACATTGAAAGAATTTTTTTAGCTGTTAAAATTACAATATTTTATTGCAATTTGAAAGCATAAAAATATTTTTTTTTTTGCAACAATCTTAAAACTATGTTTTTAGGTGAATAAATACTTTAAATTTAATTGGTGATTGTCATGACAACAAACTTTGGTAATGATACAAAAAAAGTCGGAAATAATAATGAAATATTAAATATTTTATTAAGTGTGTTACTGTGTCAATTAATAAACTGATGCAGGAAAGACACAAACAAAAACCTTAAAAAAATACTTGCAAATCTATCATATGAGAGTAGTTGCATATGCAAAAAAAATGTATAAGTTTTTTTATAATAAATTAAATGACTGTTTTCTGATTAAAAGCCAAAATTATAATTAAAATAAATATAAAGTTTAGGATAATTGAAATTGTAGGTCCACAATCGTACTATCGAATTTAAGTATTTAATAATTTAACCCATTTAAAAGCCGGAACTAATTGTAGCTAAATTATGAACTTAATTTACATTAAATATATCAATAATAAGATAAAAAAGTTATTAGCTACATTAACAGGCGAATCCATTAAACGTGTTAACATTTTTTTGAATACATCGTAACTATTTTTTTAAATTATATTTTGTTAACATAATTTTAATTACCACAAACATTTAAATTAAAATAAAATAAAATTAAATCGATAAGGTAATTTCATTCTAAATGTTGACGACTTTCAATGGTTTTAAAGTGTAATAATAGTGATTTTGAATTTTTGTTCATGTTGCCACACCATACAAAAAATTTGCTTAATTAAAGAAACACTTAAGAAATATGACAATCATTAATTTTTTTCCCAAAATATTACAAAAAAGTTATATACTTAATATGAAAATTATATTTAATATGATATTACAATGCTTCTCTAAAACAAACTTTACACGAAGCAAAAGTTAATAAATAATGATTTTAAAAAATTGCTAAATTAAATAACCTACAAACTATTTGCAAATATTCCATAATCAAATATTTGTTAATACAAAAACTGAAGGTAAAATAATAAATACCAAAGAAATTATTTTTTATGTTGTTAGTTTTATGATGCGAGTTGTAAGATACACAAAACACACCAAACAGAAAGCGTTGTGCAACATGCTGCGTAAACAATTTAACTTTTCGGTGCAAAAAAAATTTCTCTTTTCTGCCAAAAAAAAATTTTTTTTTACAGTTCGCTTATACATATCTGAAACGAATAAACAGTTCATTCAAGAAATCCTATATCAGCATAATTACAACATAAGAAATTTGTTTATGCTACAAAAAGTATTTGTATTTCCTTAAGTTAAGTAATTTTTGGTATGCAAAATTGTTTTGATTCAATTTGAGTAAAATTTAGAAGTGATTGACAGCAACCAACAAGTAAATAATTATTATTTGTATTACTTTTTTATTGCATATTTATTAGCATAATTATTTTGAAGTGGAAACAAACAAATTTGTAATAACTTTTACTAATTACATGACAATATTTTTTTTGTTTAGTCTAGCTTGTGTCTTGAAATTTTAGGAATTTTGGAATATACTTAAAGGTACGAAAGAAATTAATGAATTTGCATAAAAAAAAATCTTAATCAACAAACAATAAAAAATTACGTAAATAAAAATTTTCTTGTTATGTAAATAATATATATACATACGAATGTAAGCAACTTTTTTTTTACATAAATTAATAACTGCTTGTTTTGTTTGTAAAGTTTTGAAATATTTTACATAATATTAAAGTATATTTACGTCATTAGAATAGAGACATATTAAATATTTAATTGATAGTTTAATTAATAGGCAAAAATTATATTTTAATGGTAAAATTATTTAAAATATCTTAGCTATTCTTTCCAAAATAAATTTAATAATACAGGTCGAACCCCAATAATTCGATTCTTCAACTGTCCCTAAAATTTAATCGAATTAACGGGGAAATCGAATTATCGGAATAAAATTATTGGAATAAAATTTTCGGGGTTCGACCCGTAATACATTTTTTTTGTGAATATTTTGATAAACTTACCTAGGAATACAAACGGAATGAAAAATACCATAATGTCGTAGGACATGTAAAAGTTCTGGTGCTGTTCGAGAAGCACCCATTATACTAAACATAGCCAATCCTGTATTCCATATTATTAATAGACCACGAAGTTCAAATCTGTAATAAAAATAAAACAAAAATATTAATAAATAAATTGTAATTATAAAATAATTTAGTAAATTTTCTAAATAAAATCAGGTTTTAAATACGCAATCTAAATTTTTTTTTAACAAAACTAGCATTAAATTACAAGAAATCCCAAAAGCTTTTGTATCTTGTAAAAACTTGTTTTGGCGAAAAGGTCAAGAACATTTTTTTTTCCACAAAACTTTTTTTTGGAAGATAAAATTGAAGTTTTTTGCCCTAGGTCGTTTTTCTTCCATTCTTAAAAACTTAAAACATAAATCCGGTATTTACTGCTTGTTCTAGTCAACATAAATAAAAAAAAACATTAATTTCAATAGATAAACTTTAATTATGTTAAGAAAACAAGTTTTCATTTTCCAATGTCAACCGGCAAAATTAAAATCAGCCCAGTTTGAATGTCAATACCTAGAATTTTATAATTTCATATTCGTAGAAAAACAAATTAATTTTATTTCAAAATTTATTTTATTTTATTTTTATTTCATGCTAAATGCAATGATAAGATTAGATAAATAATCTACTACTTTCAATATTTAAATTAATTATATTTTATTTTATGATAATTTAAAAATTATAAGTTTAGAAATTATTTAAATGGATTATTTTACCATCGTACTTAAATAATTAAATAGATTACTGTCTACTATTCTAAACAATTCAGGTTAGGTTCAAAAACTTGATTATGTTGGGAAAAATATCAAGGTTTTTATTAGAAATTTTTTAAAAATTTGCCACAACAGATACAGAAATTTGCCCAAACAAATTAAGCATTTATATAACATTTTTCAGTAGAAAGTACTAATTACTAAAAGATTGAAAAACCTCTAAGCAATTATTAATACCAAGAATGAGAAAAAATATGTTACTGCTTCCTGGATTTACTAATAATCTTTAAAAGATAACGATCCAGTTTTTAGGAATTTAAATTCAATCGTAATTGAAAACAGTAGAAAACCAAATTTTTACAGAATTATTTGCCGAAAAATTTTAGTTTCTGCTTATTTGAACAAAAATGAAAATAATGTGAAAAAATGAAAAATATTCGTTCAGTCCTAAAAAATTTTCTCTGAGGTATTTTTAGCATGTGTAACAATTTCATTTACTTTATCAAATCTTTTAACTTAATTATAAGCCTAAACAGAATGTTACATTATTTTAATTTAATTATTTATATAAATATTTCAGAACTAATAGAGCAGAAATTCTAAACAGATTAACACTAATAAATTGCATTGATTTTTCATAAATTTAGAAAATTTGCAATATGACATTAGAATTCAGTGTCAACTAAGTTTTTAAGGCTAACAAGTTTTTTTTTTTGCTTGACCAACAAAATTAAGCAGGTTAAGTTTAAATATCAGGTTTATTATTAAAAAAAAATTTAAATAAAAATTATATATTTATTTTCTTAATATATTAGATTAGATCATCTCTTAGTAACAGAATAACTAGCCAAAATAGAATGGGGAAGTAGGAAACTTTTATGACTAAAAAAAACTCTTATCAAATTTACTAGTAATCACAAAAAGAGCTAGATTAAATTTTATTAAATAATTCATAATACTAATAAATTGTATAACTGAAAATTTATTTGTGTTGTAAATATTCATTAACTTTAACATTTCAGTGTAGAAATCCAGTTTGGAAAACCCATCATACGTGAATAAACATAATTTATGATTTGTCAATGGGTAAATTTATAAAATTTAATACTAATTAACAAAATACATTTTATAAGTACGGAATGAAAGTAATTTTCAAAAAAAATCTAAAAGTAGATATTTTTGTTATAAACAATTTCTTGGGGATTTCCTGAAAATTATATTTGGTTTTATGTAAAATATGATTACGAATTATTTAATAAATACATTTAGAAATAAAAACTGCACTTTATTGTATTTTTATTTAGTACGTATAACAATAATTTTAAATCGGTTTTTATGTTGGCTTCACCATTGATTTTGTTGATGGTTTTTTATAATGTGTGGAAAGAATTTGTAGAAATTTATTTAATTTAATCAAGTTTCAATGTCAAAAAGCCGCCTCTAAGCTAAAATCATTATCTAAATAATATTAATTATTTTATATTAGTAAAACTTTGAAAATTTTCATTCAAAATAATTTCACAAAAAAAAACCATTAAACTTTTGATGTCAATATTCTAAAAAGAAATAAGATAAAACCAAAAATCGATTTCATTTAGTATAATTTTTGAGCATAAAAATGTAATCTAATTTATACAAGGTAAAAAAAAAAATTTAATATAAATATTCTTAAAGCCAGTAAAATAAACCGAAAACTTTTCTAATTTTAATGAAGTCTTTTATATTCAACTTTAACTTAACGTATAAACTGAAAATCGGACGCAATAGGTTAAAATAAAGTAAAATGTTGTGAAAAAGGTTAAAATAAATTTTAATTAACCAGAATAAATAACATTATATGTATTACTTATGAAAATAAAATATATATAATTCAAATTAAATATTATTCTGTATAATTAACAATTAATTTTTAATTTATGGATAAACACATTTTATAATAATATATTTTTATGATCTGACCATCAATTAGTCATTAGCGAATTAACTAATACATTCTATATCTATAGTAATAAAGAAAATTATGCCTCAGTATGAAATTTAGTTTCATATATTAACCATTTTTAATTTGAAAAATATGTAAATTAATTTTTTTATATTCTTTAAAGTTAATTTAATATGTATTATGGTTTTTATTTGATAATATTTAAAGAACGACAATGCTCAGAAGTGTGACTTACTAGAACTTGAAAATATTGGAAGTAAACGTACAATTAACACGTAAAAATGTAGCACTCTTATGTGTTAATTACTCTTGCGTCCAGTCTTTTCAAATATTACAAAGGCACAATTCTTACAAGCGTATTTCCTCTTACTATTTAAAACACATAAATCATAAATCTGAGATCATCAACCACAATCCATTAAGTTTAAAATGCAATAATAGTATAAGAGAATTTTAATTACGACTAAGAATTTAATTCAATTTTTATTAAAAGCCGACTTAGTCTAATGCCACTGACATTATTTACTGAGATTCTTTCGTAATTAGTTTAAATTAAATTAAATTCACAGTATTAATAAATAATTTCCATGAGAAAAAAAGCTAACCACGAAACTATTATAATAATAACAATTATTTCCAGAGTTTTTAACTAAATAGTTTCATAATTATTTGTTAATTTACGTTTTAAGTACTAGAAAATTTTATATTTAATAAAGGGAATTTGTCGAGTTAAATAAACTTTTTTTTAAAAAAAATGAGCACAAGACATTCTTTTATTAATTTATAGTCTGTGGGTCATACATAATAAACTTTCTGATATAGTAAAGTTGTGGAAGGAAACCAATTCAAATTTGAATAACAAAAAATAAATATGAACTTTTAAATTTAAAATTCATTAAAAAAATTAGTTAATAAAGAAAAAATTTAAAAATATGTCAACAAGAACTTTCAAAAATTTTCTAATTTTATTTTACACCCTTTTAGTTTTGAACTTGAAATGGCAACGACAAAAACATAGAGCATCAAAAAACTCAAATTTCAATGTCAATAACACTTGAAAGTTTGTTGTTTTGAAAAGTTTATTTTTGCCTTTTTTAATTTAGAATATTTTATCTCTAAGAAAAAACAGGGGGGTGGAAATATTCCCAGAGAAAATCAATAATGACCATGAGAAAAGTTTCTGAAAAACGATAATAAAAAAAAGGATAGTCAAAAGAGCAGGTCGGTTTTTCTTTCAAATTTTGGTACATAAAAATAAACAGATAAAATAAATTTTTCTAGATTTTCCTTCAGAAAATTAATAAAAAATTTTATTGATCAAATAATAAATTGAAGGTTTTTTTATGTACTTCAACATAATTTGTGTAATAAACTAGAAATCATATTTTTTTTGTATCATATAATACAGGTAGAAAATTTTTTTATTTAATTAAATTATGAACTTTCATTAGTTTTATTAAAAGCCATCGTTTTTAGTATTAGTTTCTAAAAGGGTAATCTTTTTAAATGTCAAACCATTACATAGCTTAAGTTTGCATTCATATTGGCATAACAGATGTCGATATTAGTATAATCCACCATAAATAAACTTAATTAATCTTTTTAGTATATTTTGTGTCATGGTATTGATCGAACAGAATTAAATCTTAATAATGAAAATAAAATTTAAATCAATATTTTAAATAAATAATTTACTTCTGGCATTCTTAAAGTTTTATAACAAAAATTAAAAAAACCTCATCAAATTTAATGTTTTACAATATTTGTTTCTATTTTTAGTTTGTAATTAAAGGACTTAACTAAGTAGTTTAGTTAGAGACTACATAGAAAACCAACGTTTTATATTTCACTAAGTATTTATGACATAAACTAAAAAGCCATAAAATGAGAAATTTACTACTTGAAAAAGTGTCTTGTCCGTCAATGTCAAGTTAAGTTTTTATGAGGATTACACAAATATTTAAGAATGATAATTTTTTGTCCGTAGGTTATTTTTCAAATTAAAAATTTAGAACCATTGCTATTATCCTTTGAAAAAATAAAGGAATTTAATTTTACTTGGCAATGAGCACGTACAAAAATTTATTTCATATTTTCCTTATATTGTAATTATTTTTTTCATTATAATTTTTAATTTTTTTAAGTATTTATTTTGTAGACTTTCGCTTTTATGTAATTTGAAAGCGATGAAATTATTGCACCGAAAAAAATTAATACTTTCTTATTACTTTAATTTTGATAGTCAATTCTTCTCATAATTTATTTGCAATTCGGCGAAAGTAAATTTTTACAATTATTTTATTATTATTCCACGATTGTCAGGTGATATTTTAAACACAAAAAAAAAATGAAACACTGGATATGTTTTAAAAATAAAGAATATCTGTTAAAAATAATAAATAATTAATTAATTCAAGTTCAAAAAACTGTAAGATTTATCAACAATTGAACAAATAGGTCAGTAATTATTCGTTTTAATAAAATTTACAGCATTTTAATAATTAAATTATGTATTTAATATGAAAAATTAATGAAATATAATAACTTTCTATTTTAATTAGTTTGTTTTACAATTCACAAACCTAGCGATTGAATGACAAATTTTATGAATCTTTCAAAATAAGCTTTTTTTGTGAACTATATAAACTTTTTTCTACTATGACAAATTACTTCAAATTAACATTATATAATTAATGAACCAGATAAATTGTATACCACACAATTAATTATCAGACAATATGATCATTGTCTATACTGTATAGTGTATAGGTTAATCATTCCAAGTTGTGTCAGAAAAATTATAGACAAAACCGAAAATAATTATTTTTTTCTTATAGGCTCTTTCTTCAAAACATAATAACAACAAGTCAACTGTAACGAAATATAATAAGAAAGCCAAACAAACTTTCTTCTATTTCTGTAAATATTGGTAAAATACAAACAATTTACAACTCTGTAATCATAAAAGCAAATACCGTGTAGTTCATAAATATATACCAAAGAATTTGTTGAGGTAACATTGTGTAAACTGTTTTTCAAGTCTAATAAATGTCATATAATTATAGAAATTATGCCTCCATCAATAATGATTTTTTAACTTTTTAAAAAAAAAATTATATTGGGGGTAGAAAAGTTGGGTGTTTGTTGTCACTGTTGTTTCCGTCAGTGGTGTTGAAGCGATAAAAATTGATTTAACCTTTTAAATTGCTGAAATATTACGTAAAAATGTAACGAAGGAATATTGAAAGGCATAAAAATCAGATGTATGTTGTGGTACTTGATAATAATTTGATTTTAATAATTGTACATTAGTAATAATAATAGCTATTAATTTTGTATAAAATTGGAATATTGTTATATGTCTTATGTTATTATTATTACAGCTTTGATTTATAAATTTAATTATTGATATTATTAATTGTACTATGCTCTGAACAATTAAAATGAAAAATCAAACTTATTGCACCATAATTTTTCTATTACCAATTCTTTAATATTACCAATTCTTTAATTCTCGTTTTAAGTATTATTTTATTTAATAAAATTAATAATGGTAATTAAGAAATTTGTTAATGTGGAAATATACTTGTAATTTGGAATTATTAAAATCAAATTATATTATCAAATTCCTACTTATTGATATTTGTATAAAATATTAAATTATTTAAAAATTAATTTAATTTTTATTATTTTATGTTGACTATGCATAGTTTATCCAGTAAATTGATTTAATATAGTGTTTATTTAATTAGTTCAATATAATTTACTCTAGTAACAGATTAATTTCTTGAATTTAATATTCTTATATTACAGTTTTTATTAGTTATATTAAAAACTGTCCAAATTGGACAAAGAACTCCATAGTTTAAAGTTCAATAATGAATTGGCAAAACGCTGAGATATGAAAATGGTTTTTTCACTACGCCGAATTTTTTATCTGCGTTTATTTAACTAAAATATTTTTTAAATTATATTCAATATGTTAATAATATTTATAAATAAAATAAAACTTAAAAACTTTAATTATTTAATAAGTAAGCATTTCATTCTGATTGCTGCAATTTAATAATAAGTAAATATAATCAAATTATTTAATTTTAAGCATAGAATTAAAAAAATTATTTAAGTGTTTTATTAAAATAAATATGTAATAAATAATAATAAACAATAATTTTTAATGAAACAAATAAAAATAAAGAATATTGTAAAATAAATATCCTCATATTATGTCAATATATTATTTTCTAATTTAATATACCTAATTACATTTAAAAATTATTATTCAATGACAAAATGATTTAGTTTAATTAATACTCGTATTATCACTGACAGAAGAACTTTCAGTGAAATCAGAAATAAAAATAAAATAAAACAACTTGTACTTTTTTTTTTTTTCATTTTAAAATAATTAACATCTTTAATTTTATTCGTACAAAATATTAATGACAAATATTGGAATTGTCACCTCTCCTTTTTTCTGAAGTCAACTGTTGGTGATTTTTGTAAATAAAATATTTAAATTTAAAAATATTTAAATGGGAAAAATTAATTAAAAAAATATATTATATGAAATGTATAACCTTCCTTATTCTGCGGAATTGAATAGTTTCAGTTAAGGAAAATAATCTTTTAAAAGTTGGTTTTTTTTTCTATATTTGTTGGTATTCACCTTGCATAATATATTAAACTTGTATAATTAAAATAAAAAATTGAAAATTTATCTGATGAAATTATTTGCTAAAAGAGTAATAAATTTTAAATATTGACCGAAAATGATATTAGACTCGGATTTTAAATGGTAATATAAAATCGAATAAAATTGTGTTATAATTTCTTTTATTAGCTTCAACTTAGTTCATAAAAATTTGTAAACTAAAATTAGGTTAAACTAGCTTAACCTATTTTTATTTCAATAAGTTAAACATCTGAATACAGAACAAATAAGAAAATTTTAAAGTGGCATATGTATTTCAATGAAAATCGCTTCTGTAGCTTCTACAGTTTTGATTTGTAAATGAAAATCAATTTGCCTGTTAAGAAGTTTCCTGTTGTCTAAATATGTACCTAATCTGGTTTTATTTTGGGGCGGGCAGATGCTTGAGAACCATAGTTTCCACCCGGTTTTTTAATTTAGTTTCGTTATTTTATTAATAAATTTTTATCAGGTTGACAAATTTTTTTATAGCTTAATTTTATACGCATGAAATTTTTGGTTTAACTTTGTAAATAAAAAGTTCTACAAAGATAATAGCTAATTTAGAGATAGTACATACTAGACAAAAATTACATTAAATTTCTTTTTGCTCATATGTTGTCAATAATAGTCTATTACTACCCGGATTGAAAGTCTCATTTTTTTTTTATAGTTTGATTATATTGAAATTTTTGTTTGGAAAAGGCTATTCTTTTAATTATTCTCAAAAATTTATAGTTTTGTAATTATTTTCGGCTAACGTTAAATTTTCTTTCAGAAAACTAAAATTTAATTATAAACGTCAAAACAAGGTGTTTTCTTTTCGATTTGCATTAATTTTTCTAAGTAATAACTAGAAAGAATTTACCGGAGACATAATTTTTACTTATCTTAAAGTGTAGTATTGTGTCATTATTTAAATAAATTATTTAATTATGTAAATAATATTAGAAACTGCTCAAGTTCGCAAACAAATTTAAATTTTAATATTGACACTATTTATATTTATTCATAAATACAAATAGTATCGATATTAAAATAAATTTATTAAATCGTTAGAAAAGATAACTATAGTTGTATTTTATTTAGTTAATTTTGCTTAAAAAGCAGTAGATTTCAGTGAAATTTTCCAAACTTCAATAAACTTAAATTTGTTGTTTCATGTTTTGGGTAGTGTACGGCTATTTAAGAACATTTACATATATAAATCAATTAATTTTAAACGGGTTAAGAGTGCTGATTAAATGTTAAAATTTAATTTAATTATCAATTTTAAAAATAAACTTTATATTGAACTTTAACTTTAAATTTATTACTAATTAATTAATCAATTTCGTACTGGGTTTATAATAGAATTATCGCTGCAAATATTTATTTATATAATTTTGTCATTAAAGCAAAAAAAAAAATATTGATAAATGTTGCCATAAAAGTAATTTTATTCATTTCATAACTTTTTTGGAGATATTTGTTCAAATTCAACAATACATAAATTTAAAAATAAAGTTTGTCAGTTTTTCATAAAATTCGAATTTTGCGGAACCGTAAAAATAGAATAATCCAACAAGAGGTAATTTGCCGTTGCTATAATATTTAACAGAACAAAATAACAAATTATTCTTCTTATTAGAACATTTTTGAAATTTTTTTCTAATTCAAACAAAAGAAACTTTCTTATGAGAAACTATTTGCGAGCATTTTATAGTAGAACAAACAAAAAACTTAAAAATCATGTCATTTTTAAAAATCAAAGCAGGTTTTTAATACATTTTTAATCACGTGTTGTTTTTTCTTCTTATCTTCACAGCATAACAAAAAAAAAGTAAGCAAATTTTTATGAAAACAAATGAGTACATCGTAACGGACTCGGTCAACTCTTTTATTTATTTAGATATAAGTCCATTAATTTTATAATAAATAATAAAAAAATATGAATTTTATTTATTATGCAAGTCGGAAATTTATAGATTTTATTATTTTTTGCTATTTTTTTAAATAGCAATTGAATAGTTTTATAGCAACAGTGAATGTCATCATCAAGTGGGCTATATATATATATATATATATATATATAGTAATTACAAAATTTTGTAGAATAACAAATTATAATTCATTCTGCGTTGGCCGACAACATGGAAATATCGAAAATACTTGCTTTTTATTTTTACTTTGGATGACATTTTTACCTAGTAACGAATTGAGGAATAAGGAAATTAAAATCGCACATGCGTTTTTAAATGTTTCAATCCTTTATATATCGTATTTAGCCAAACAACATATTAAATTCGAAGAAACCAAGTGGGTAAATAGACTATACAATTCACCTCATTCTTAGAGTTTGAATTAAAAAGTCGGAAGTTTGTATATAAAAAATCACCTAACCTTAAAATACAAATTTTATATATATTTTTAGATAAAATTTATCACACCATAGATATTTTTATCAATTTAAAGCTTAGGAAATTATATATAAATAAATATTTATACGTTGACAGAACCAATTTATACTAATTTAGCGATAATTTGCTTTCCTGTGCAAGAGGGAATAGATTTTGTAAAAATATTTGTTTATATATAATTATTTTTTGATATATGTAATTACAAAATTGATTATAATTTTTAATATTTTGGTGAAAAATTACCTTGGTCTGTTTTGCATAAAATGTTGTCCACCAAATATGACCAGCATATATATGCCACAATAATAAAATACCCATGTCCAATTTTCAATCATCCATTTTCTTGTTTGATGATGTATAAAATCATTTTCAAAATCGAAAACATATGAATAATTTGGTGTAACACTTATTCCCAGATTCATTTTATTTTATTATATTGGTTTGGTATTTTTATTTACTTTTTGTTTTGGGCTTTTAAAATTTCACTTAACTTTTTTTTGCTGGCGTAGCGATTTAACTAAGTGCAACTTGATTTTTTTTTTGGTAAATTTCTTAAATTTTTTTTTTGAAAGTTTTTCTTATAACACACAAAATAATTTTATTTTTTGTAATAATGTAAAAAAAAAAAATTTCACTTTTTTTTATTTAAAGTTTGTTGTGTTGGGTCTGAGGTGAAGTTTTTAGATATTTTGCAAATAAAAAAAATTATATTTCAAATTCAAATAAAAAAAAAATTTATATTAATAAAACACACCTAAAAAAGTTTATTATAATAAAATTATTATAAAAAATATATATGAAATTATGTCATTTATTTTTCCCGGTTTTTTATTATGTCTGTTGTTCAAAATGATTTTCATCCGAACATTTATGTATTTTTATTTAAAACAAAAATAATATACTTTTTTCACACGAATGGAAAAAAAATTAAGAAATTAATTCAAATTAGAAAATAAATTTATAATGTAGAATAATTGTAAAATAATTTATATTTAAAAATTTTATTTTTCAGACTTCTCAAAAACCCAACAAACCGGCGTCTGCGCCTGACACTGACTGAACTGAAATTAGCAAATATTAAAAAATTTATATAAAAAAAAAGTAATTGAGAGAGGTCAGCATTGCCGCATACGAAATATTTCAGTGCCAGAGTTATTAAAAAATGGGTGGCAAATGGGTGCTAAGTAAATTCTTCAGCAAATAAAACGGTTTTCACTTCGCTGTATAAAAGAGATTTGGAATTATATTTTTGCTAACAAGTAGGCTATCAAAGTGTGTCATTATGAACAAGGTGTCAAAATAATATGAAATTGTACAAAAAGTTTAGATACTGTATTCGCAACGTATCGCCAACGTAATTCAACACCACCCAAAAAATCGTAGAAAACTTTTGGAAAACAGTTTCATTCACAGCGCGGTTATCAACGTACGACAAACAAAGTATTGCAGAGTCGCCGAACTTTCAACTCAGCAAAACAGCTGATACAATAAACAATTTATTTCATATCTCATATCAAGCAAGAAATACGTATCATTGTGAATTGAAAAAAAATTCTACATAATAGCATGAAAAGCTTTAATCGAAATTAACTAATTAAACTAGTTTGAAAACTCTTTATGTGCCTTTAAATTATTTTTATATAGTTTTTCATATTAATCACATTTCGGAATAAAATTCTACATAATAGCATGAAAAGCTTTAATCGAAATTAACTAATTAAACTAGTTTGAAAACTCTTTATGTGCCTTTAAATTATTTTTATATAGTTTTTCATATTAATCACATTTCGGAATAGTTTTAGAAAAATCACAAAAGATTTTCTTCAAAAATAATTTCAAAATTACGCAGTAAAAAAATCGTATAAATATTCGTATTGCTTTACTTAAAATAAAAATATAATTCGTATTCAAATTTGATTTTGACTAGAAAAAAAATAGAAGAATTATGTTCTTACAACAAATATTTAAGTAACTCTTTGATATTGTACTACACCTCTGGCACAATAGAAGAATGGTGAAAGTGCTGCAAATAATAAACCAGTACCAAACCATGGTCTATGGAAAAACCAGGCAACTGAAGTTATAACCAATGCCAATGACATTGACAAAATTATATTAGTTGAAACAGGAAATAATGGATCTGGTGCTAAAGATGAAAGAAGATATATTCTTGATACTGAAAAAAAAAGCAATTATTTTATTATATATCAAATTTGTTCAAACAAAATTATATTACAAATGTAGTGAAGAAGTGATGCTGTACAAGTAGCTCCAAAAAACAATAAAACCCAACCAATAAATCGAAAACCCCAAGTTGTTAAACGTTGGGCATGATGTTCTTTTTTAAAAACATCTGTTAAACTAATTTCTCCAGGATATACTAGTAAGATTTTTCTCATTCGATTTGTTTGGTATGGAACTATTTTGCCTTTATCTAATTTACCAACAATAGTATATACTTCACCCTCCATACCAGCAAATGAAAATAATATTCGTAAATCACCAATTTCCGGATTGAAAATATCATTACTGTGATAGTATAAACCTAAATGTAATTTAATAGATGGATCTTCTGGTCTACTATCAGATGTTAATTCAATAAATTTATTAAATTTATTTTTAACTTCAGTACCAAGTTCATATTTGCCAATTGTTACAGTATCAGCTACTTGAATTTGACTTTCAATTGGAAATTTATCAGGATTTTTATGTTTACTTTGTCTATAAAAACTTCGTGAATCAATAAGATTATCTTTCCAATCTGTTGTATAGTAATAAGTTCGATCATCTTCTGGCCCTGAATAGATAGGTGAACTTCCACCAAAATTGTTTTCTCTGTGATATTAAAACAGTTTAATATAAGTAAGTTTAAAAATATTTTACTAACATTGTCTCCTCAACCCACTGAAACATTTGAACTCGTCGCTTTAATTTCACAGATAAAATTTGAATATTATAATCTGGTTCCGTTAAAGGTTCTCCTAAAATAATTGGACCAGATATGTGAATTATTCGGCCATCATAAATATTATTATCAAAATCTTCTTCCGGATTTAAACTGACAGCATCATCTAAAGCTTCCTCTAATGATAAAATTGTATTTACAGCTCTACCCTAAAAATCAAAAATTAAATTATGTTATAAAGTGCTCATAACATTTTTTTACTTCATTCCAAAATAAAATGATTGTCCCGATTAAGAACAAAATACAACCAAAAATAGCAATTAGCCAGCACTTTTTGAACTCTTCAGCTAGAGACATTATTATTTATTATTACAACTCAGCATTTCTTGCTAATTTTTTGAATTATAAAAATAAGTAAAATCTATAATTTTCTCGGAATAAAAAATACAAATTGTGGACTTTTGACAATTTTTTTGTTAGTAGAAAAAAAATAGACTTGTATTATGTTTATAGGTAAAACTAAAACCCATCAGCAATTTCTTGTCATTCCTTAGTTTGTTTTTGTCACTGGAAGTTTTAATAAGCAAAGCACTATGTAACTTCTAAATAGTAATCGATTTTGGTGCATTTCCGCCATATTTCCTATATTTATATCCACGAATTTAGCAGTCCATGAAATTAGCACTTAAGGATAACGATTTTTATTCCCCAGAGGTTTTCCGACCAAATTCGAAATTTTCCACAATACGAGATATCAGCATCATTTTTAGTAAAAAATATGAAGTAATTTTTTGAATATCTGTAATATAAAACTATTAAGACAACACTAATTCTAAGAAACCGGTAACCAACAATTTACTTTTGAAACATTATTTGGCCCACACAACCGAATCCAAAAATAAAACACAGTTCTGTAGACGTTACGTTCCCATTTTCAAGCTGCATATTTCCTATAGGGTAATTATTTTAATACAAACATTTGTCAGGTTTTTACTATTTGAAAGGTTAGGTTTCCCAATCATTCTGAATTTAATTTTGAACAGTTCGCGCGGCGCTTTGATGTTTTTTCATCAATTTTATTTAGGGATTAAATTTAATATTAATCAACTCTATATTTTATTAAAAATAGTGAATAAAAATGAAGAAAAGTTCTTCCAAATGTTAATCAAAAATAAAAATATTGAATAAGTTATTTGTACTACGTAAATATGAGTGAAAATAAATATGCAAAGACGCGTCCATGAACGAAAAAAAAATGCTATGAAAAGTGACGTTTAATATTTGAATTCTGAAGTGTAATAAATATTTTCAACAGAATTATTTTTTAAAGGATTTTTTTGTTTAATAATTAAATTTAATTTTAAGTAAGTGAACGTGTTGAAGCAAAATAATTTTGGTGTATAAGAAAGGCGATAACATTAGTATTTTATAAGAAGAACAAATTATAAAAATGGAGACTATCGAAGAACAGTCAAAATGTGAAGGTACGTCTTAGCAAATACAATTTTATGATTATAATTGACCCATAAATTTTTCATTAAAAGACGAAAAGAAATAAAACCAGCTGATTTTTATTAAATTCTCTTACAATGAACCTCTTATTGCTGCCTATAAAAATAAATTTGTATAATCTATTTTTATATTGCGACATCATGTCGCCTCTCAGCGATTGAATTCAGCTATTTGTTTTTAATCATTTTGGAAAATTTACTATGTAACGAGAAGAAAAATAATTAATTTATTTACATAATACTACCAAAATTTCGTAGTTTCGAAGACGAATCCCTTTTTTTTATTGAAAAATCATAAAAATATATTTAAATACAATTTTGTCATAAATGTAAATTTATTCTACCTGTAAAATTATAAGAATTTGAATTTTACTATTTAGTAAAGGTCACATAATTCTTAATCATTCATAGCTTAAGAATCTTTTCAAAAATAGATTTAATATATTTTTGTTTACTTTTACAAATCGTAGATAATATGTATGATTTTAAAAGTACGAAAATTGACCTGTATACCAAACCCAATTTGTAATATCACGTTTTTCTGAATATTGCTTTATTTTTGTTACTTTTATTACCATGCGGATACAACAAAAATTGTGGAAAAGAAGTGTAGAGTCGACCATCCTTGACGCATTTTTATTTTCAACGTTTTTATTCTTTTTATTATTCTGCATTGACATTTTATATTTAAATTTGTAAATATTCAATTATATATGCGGTTATATGTTCCAACAGAAATAATTTAAAATTAATTTTACTTATACCTTAAAATAATTAATTTATTTGTTTCACTGTCGAGTTCCTATTTTAATCTAAATTTTATTACATAGAGCTTAAAAAATAAATAAATAAATTTAAATAATTTATTTAAAATTATGTAAAATTTGATGTGTTAATATTAATTATAAAAAGTAGTATTATTTAAGTTATAAAAATATAGTTTTATAAATTTTAATGGTTTTAATATTCTAGTCTAGTTTAATTTTGTATGAATTTTTTTGTTCAATTTTCTATTAAGTAATTTTTTTCAATTTGGTATGAAACATTTCGTGCTGATCCTTTTTGGATTTTGAACGTATTCGAAGAATTATTGTAATTTATGGTCCGAGATTTTTTTAATCGACCTTATAATTTCTCCTATCAGTCACGTGATATCTAGTGATCGTGACAGCATGTAAATATGTATAATTTTTATTACTATGTGGACATTATTATTAATAAAACATTATTATGGGCATAATACGAAATCAATCCTATAGATCATTTCTCTATTTCAATTGAATATATGTATAACAAAGATTAGTTTGAATGCTCTTATTTTGGCCGCCAATAATTCATATTTTCATTAATTGAGTATCCTCGATAATTATAATAAATTAATGCAAATATGAATTTATTATAAATATCGAGGAAATTTTTTAAATTTGTTGCTAATTAATGTATTTTACAAAACACTTAATATCAATTAATAAAAAGAGAAAATATAAAAATATACAATATCTCTCGGCTATTTCATAATTGTATTATATATTTGTTTAATTGTATTAGAAAATTTATTTGGTTTTGATTATGTAAAGAATATGCTCCGGCAAAATTCTACATTTTAAGCTATTTATATGAAATGTTTATATTTCTAATCTTAGCTATTTTTTTTTGGCACATTTCATTTACCAAAACTACTCGATAAAAAATTGTCATATATATGTGAATATACCAGTACACCGAAAGTGACCATCTTATCTGAACGTAATATTGTTTACAGTGACCAGATTGTCTGAATGCTAAAAATTTTACATTTGTATTCTTAATGAAACTGTGAATTTATTGGAAAATGAGGTGGAACTTACTTGAAAGATAGTACAGGTCTCGAAAAAAACTAAATTCTCATACACGTATACTGTGGAGCGAAAAGGCTATACCTAATTTGCAGATAATTGTATTATAGTTACCAATAAAATTTCGTCATGGCAATTGTTGTTTACTAGTCAACTGTTAAATAAGATTAAATATTTACAAAAAAAAACTTATGTTTTGAGTCGGTTTCAGAATGTATATTTATCAATTAAAACAGACCCTATTATACAGAATACGAACTTTAAGAAATATTTGTTTATAAAATACATATTATAAAAAGAATTCTGAAAAATATTTCGAAATCGTTATTAAAATTTTTGGAGAGAACTACAAAAGAGAATAACTTTAATGGAAATTAATAAATTCTTAAAAATACCGAATCTTGATTTATTCTGTAACTGATATTTGCTTAAAACGTTTCAATCAATTAATTTCAATAAAATATTTTTCTTTTCATAAAAATGAAAAAATTATTACTTTTTGTTTTACATTTTACATTAATATTTCATTGTTATTCCATTAAATTGAATTTATTGAGGCAATTTGGACTTTTACACAATAATATCAACATAGCCAATAGTTTTATTAGACTTAGTAATCATAAAGAATATTTATTAAGTCGTTCTAATACATTTCAACAAGAAACTGTAAGATCTTTTACACTACAAGTGATTTTCCGACTAGATACAACATTTAATAACAAAGTATTTAGTATATTCACTTTTTTTGATACAAAAAATACATTTTGGTTGGGTATTGATTCAAATTCTGAATTAGCAATCTATACAAAAAGAAGAGATAATAACATTTTTAATACATTCGTTAATACAAATGTTATTGATGACAAATGGCATAAAATTCTTTTAACATATCAAAACGGATTTGTTCATTTGTGGTTGGATTGTGACCCTATTGAGCAGCCAACAAAATTCCATGAAAAATTTGAATTTTTTGATTTTGGTTTAAAAGCAGTTATTGGCTATATGGAAGAATTTCCAACAATTCCTTATGGTAATTTTGATTTAAGAAAATTGAATTTGTACTCGGGTAATCATAAATTCGATGAGGATTACTGTGCAGATATACCAAATAATGATTAAGAAGATATATTATAGTATATTATAGTAATAAGATTATATATCTGAAGTGATTTTAGGATCAGCAACATTAAAGTATACATTTTATAATCTATAAATAATACTAATTTATATAAATGTAATTTATCTGTGGAATTTCTCGCAGTTTGTGATGCAATTTTATATGAAACCATTCTAATATAAAATCAAAATTACCAGATTTCCATAAGTTTGTTAGGCTATTTAATACTGAAGGACTAGTAATTATTTAAAGGGCGTAATAGAGCTTTCACAATATTCAGTAGCATTTTAGAGCTTTCACAATATTCAGTAGCATTTTATTTTATATAATTTAATTTATTTAAAAGCTACACAGAAATTTAAGTTAATGATTTATTTTTTAATACCGTACTACGAAATTAATATTAATTATACATTGATTGATATCACATTAATTTAATTATAAATTTTATGATAAATATTTTCTTGAAACTGCAATAAATATGATTTCAAAAGAAAATTCAGTTGTTCTAAATAAATATATTAAAATATAAATGAATGAAATTACATTTTAAAAAAAAACTTTTCATGAAAATATTATTTTTAATTTTCGAAATATAAATTGTTTAAGTATTTAAGTATTTAATTTATTATAGCAATTATTAAATTAAAAGACATTATATATACGAAATCGAAAGGATTTCTTATTGATAATTAAATTTATAGTAAAGATATTTTAAATGATTAAATTTCGTGAATTAATTATTTTTAAATAATTTATCAATATGCAAATGATAGTGTGGGGAAGTTTATTGATTAATCCTATATTGAAATATTTGTAATGATTGTTTATATGTAATTTTTTGAAATAAAATTGTTTATTTTAATTTTTAAGTGGAATAAAATTATGAAATATATTATAATTTTTATTTTGAACAAAAATTACATTTGGTCTTTTCTTATGTACATATTTAATTTAAAAGAAAAAGATATATTTAAGATAATTCTGTATAATATTTTAGTAAATCGAGTTTTATAATATTTTAGTAAATCGAGTTTTACATTTGCTATTTATAAGAAAATTCTAATATATTCTTGGAACATCAAAATTATAATTTCATGTAATATTTGATACTCTTAAAAAATATACGTTTTTTGCAGAACTCAATAAAAGTAGTAAATAAAAATTTACAGATTTTTGCTCATCATAATAGGACACAAAATTTACCTAAATATTATAAGGTCTTCACTCTGCCTGTATTCGTATTCTCTGTATTCATAATTTTAAATAAATTTAAAGTTAAAGTGGTTAAACAAAAATTAAATTTCATTTGTGTAAAAAATCAGGTGTTTAATATTCGTTCAAAAAAAATACTTATAAAGCAAAATAGTTTTTAAAATCATAATCTTTTATGCAACAAAAGTTAAGTTTCATAGCGTAAATTCCACGCTTCGGATAACACAAAATAAATTTTTAAAAATTATACTAAAGGTTACCGAAAGGGTCGAAAAAAAATTATTCTATGCTGTAATTCTCTAGTTTTAAGCTTTTCTTTAATATGCACTTTATGATTATGAATAGTAAAAATTATTAATTTGAATAACTTAATTGATTTTTTTTACTGTGTTCATGAAAATATAAAGTTGGCTCAAATGTTCAAATATTATCAAATACAACCCCTTAAATATTCTTTTGGAATTCGAAATGAATATGTAGTTTAGATTATTTCATTCAAATTCGAAATACTTATATGAAAATTGTGAATAGGTTTTTTCAATAAATCAAATTGTTTAATTGCTTCACCGAATGTCATTAATACTTAAATACAATGGATTGCCAAAGCATTGTACCTTGACGATTCGGGCATTGCTAGGTGATTTTTTTATAATCTGTACTTTATACAGTCACAAGTATAAATTTTAATATTTGTATATTTTTTTCTGTATCTGTTCATTCAAAAAATTTAATTTTGGTAATATATATATATATATATATATTCGTTTTCAAGGTGTTGTTTATATAGAAAACGCAAAAACTGCGAACCTTGTATTTACTATAAAAACAAACCATAGCTTAATTAAAATAATTTCGTATTTTTAACGATGATGAAAAAATTATACTATTATTAAATCTAAAGTTTATAGAACTGCAATCTCAGTTAAATACATTTTTACACTTGCCATGCTGGGCCAAAACTTTGACTCATAATAAGTTTATAGTTGAAGTAATTTACTATAAAATTAATAATTAAATTCTTCATTTTAATGTTTAAATGACCTTGGTGTTTTTTCTGTATTGTAGATAATTTAATAATGATAAAGGCAATATTTCAGAGTATTATCCACTTGTTGTTTTCTCCAATATTGGTGACCTAATATAATTTTTTACAAAATTTGAATTTATATTTTTTTTTTTTCTATAGAAATGTCCCTATCATCAGCGTCTGATCCAGATCACTTTCGAATATGTTTGGTTGGAAATGTTGTGGATGATAAAATAACACTTGATGCTGCACTAACATTTGGTATACCGGTTATAACATCTGAAACTGGATTGGAAATTATTTCTGATACATCATGGACTACGTATTTTATTCTTAAGGAATTTGATGGTTCAATATTTGATGCTGTACACAAAAGCAAGCACAGGTACTCTTCAAACGCAAAATAATATTTCGAAACTTGGAATTAGGTTTTCATAGTAGATTAAGCCTTTATTTCATTTTATAATCAATTTATTTAATTTTTATTTAAATTGTCTGGTAGTCCATTTTTCTGTGATATTACTTGAACTAAACAAATTAAAATCACAAAATTTTTTGAATTGTTTTTGCATATATATATGTAAATAGAAATATATAAAGATATAATATTATATATTATGCTGTACATAAAGATACATATTCTTTTTTTTCCTTTTATTTTCTTTTATATTAGATGAATGAAAATTTTTGAGTTAAAAAATTTGTTTTTTCTAAAAATAATATTGAAGAGATTCACGGTAAAATTTGATGATTTTTGCTTTCAAAATTTTTATTTTTAAAGACAAAATTATAAACAAAAAATAAATATATTGAACATAAAATAAGCAGAAATTAATAATATTATTTTAATATAGAATTAAAAATGTAAATTTCCAAATCATATTTGATAAATACGTAAATATTAGCTTATTTTTTTCGTATTATATTTTGTAATGAATTTAACAAATATTATTAATGTATATTTTCTAATAGGCTAATATTTTCATCGTAATATTTTTTCAAGAAATGTTACTAGAATTATTTTCTTTGCGTTAAATTTAAATTTGATTTTTGTTTTATTTTGTTACATTAACAATTTAGAAAATATTGTGAAGTACATACAATTTAATATCACATTAATATCAATTAGAGATAGAATAATATTCGTTATAAAAAATTACAGTATTCAATATAATATTTTTAGAGTTAAAATTCAAAAATTCGGTATATAAATAATATAAAAATTCGGTGTATAAAAAAACAATTCTCTGAGTTTACGAACAAATTAATAAATTGATCTTTCGTATAATCTAATCAAATTTGTCTATGAATTACTATCTAGAACAAATTAATAATTTTTTTAATTATTTCATAGAATAATTGGTCCACCAGCATTACAGCAGGCTGTAGAAATGAAAGAAGGTCTGACGCACAGCAGTCGACCACTATATAATTATTCAATGCGCGGTGTAATCACATGTTTTACAGGCATAAGGAAAAAGGATGAATTGGTATGAATTCTGTAATTATATGAAAATGAAGTATGACTATAGCAATTTTGTATATGTATTTCTAATTATTGTCGCTAATTCTATTTTAGTTTTTTTCAAAGTAATTATTTTATATTTTATTTGTTAAATTTAATTACACTTGTACTCTGAAAACAAAATTGCTGTGATCTAAAACTATTTCTATTGAAAAATTCTTTTCCAATTGAACATCATAAAACTATACTATTTTTTAAAAAGCAAATTGAAAAAAAAAAATGAGTCATTAAAAATAATACATCAACATCCGAATGAAAAATTAAGTTTTGGCAAAGTTTTCTTGAATTGCATATTTTTGTATAAGATGAATCTATAATAAGTAAAAAATATAGCTACTTATATATATTTATATTTAGTTATTCATTATGCATATTTCATATTCAGCTTGAAAATTGAATATTAAAACTTTGAATAATTCTTTAAATTTTTATTAGCTCCAAAGATAAAAACTTTTATAGAATAACATGATAATTATAATATAATATGGTATTTATTATAGTTTTTTAATTATTACAGTATTTTTTTCAAATTTCTACGATAATACATTTTTAAATTTTCAGACGCGACTAGTTAATTTAATACATTCGATGGGAGGTTCAATACGTAAAGATATGAACTCAAAAGTTACACATCTTATATGTAATACTAGTGGTGGTGATAAATATCAGTAAGAGTTATTATATTTTTAAATATAAAATTAATATTAGAATTATTTATTTAATTTTGTAGATATGCTATGACATTTCGTTTGGCTGTTGTCCGTTCTGATTGGGTATATGGAGCATGGGATAATCGTGATATACCTAATTTTCGGGCAATATCTGAAGATTTTTCTAAAGAGCATAGACTTAAAGCCTTCGAAAGGCAAAAAATTTGTTTCTTTGGGTTTGCTCCAGACGAACATCAACATATGATTGATGTCTTAAAGAATAATGGTGGTATTCCAACTGATTTGGAAGATCCTGAATGCTCTCATGTGGTAAGTAAGAAATTGTAATTAATTCAATATCATATTTGGATGAAATGTTAAGGTTATCAGTTTTCTGTTGTGAAGTTGAAATAACACAATAATTTTGTCTTACACTTAAAATTTCTAATATTAAAAGTTCAATAATAACAATTAATAATCTTAAATGCTTATTCATAGTATAATGCAATTATAAGAATGGTAATATTAAAGGAACTGTGTCCATAAATAGAAATAAATTAAGAAATATAACTATAAAATTCCGATAATTTGCTGCCATGAATTTTTGGATACTTCTAGTTTTATTGTGGTGTGAAATATTGGTACTGTTTAGTATGTTTATTTCTCAACTTTAATTACAATTTTATAAAAGGTTGTAAATTACCTATTAAAGTTAAATTGCATTGTACTATCAATCATACGATATGTTTATTAATAAACTATTTCAGATCATGGCAAATATGGGTTCACATTTTCCGGATAATATTCCAACATCCCGAAATTCCTCACCTAACCAATTAGAATCAAATGAAATCAGTGATAATCAAAATATGGACAATAATCTGAATTGTATAAACCAAAACTCTGAAATGAATGAATTAAAAAAGAATATTAATATTGGAGAATATTCAACAGAACATAATACGATTGATGAAAACCCCAAAGAATTGTTTATATCTGACAAAGATACAACACCAAGAACAACAAGAATCTTGCCGCAAAAAGAAAAATCTGATGGCATTGTATTACATGGTGAAGATGAAAATGAATTTTCTGAACCAAATAATATTTCACCAATTTTGAATATATCTACAACAATTGCAGGTGTTTTACCAGTTAGTAACATAAATTACGAAAATATAAGTGAACTTGCTAAAGAAGATGAAGAAGATAATCTTGATGAAATGTTTGATGATTTTAAAGATTTGAAACGTAAACGTGATAGTTTCGACAATCTCTCAATATTATCAACAGATTCTTTAGCTATTATGGGAGGCAGTACGATTGCTAACAAAAAACCTAAATTAATTCGTACTGGTTCTATAACACGCAGTCTTAAGAGGAGCATGAGTTTTGTTGCTGCTAAAACACCAATTTCAAATATGTTACGATCACGACGTAATTCAATTGATCCAAATGCATCAATTAGTTCAATTACATCTATAGAAAGTACATTTAATGAATCAATTCGGAGACCAGTTAAAGAAAAATTACGTGGAATTCGTGATCGTATTACTAAGAGTAGTAAACGAGAAATAAATATTACACCAAAAGCTGCTAAATTGGTATCATCAAATTTAGGCACATTGAAAAAAATATGTAAAATTAAAGGAAACGATATTGTTCCGCCTACAACGCCAGAACATAATATTGATAAAAACACTGATTCAACTGATTTTAAAACACCCATTATCCCAAAAGCCTTTCATTCAAGTTATCGTCACTCTGTGTGTAGTGATGTGATTTCCTCAAATATTTCTTCCAATATGACGTCAGAAGAATATAATTATAATCCACATTTATCCGGTAATGTGTCATCTGTTAGAAAATCATTGGCAATTGAAACATCATCATATTTCATGTCATCGGTTTTATCAACTACTGGCGCAGTGATTTCAAATACTAATTCTGACGATGCTTGTCCTAGTACTACGACAAATGAGTGTGATATTTCGTTGGCTCCGTCGACAACTATTATTGGTGGTGGGGACATTAATGCGGTAGTAAAAATTTTCTTACATTAAATATTTGGTATTAAGTACTGTGTTTCAGAATTATTAAAAGGATTTGTTTTATAAATTCAGTATCAATATTTTGAATTTATTCAATTATATTTAATTTTCTGTTAGTTGTGCTCGCTTCCTATTTTTTAAAGAATAAAATTCTACTTCTATATTAATAAAATTGCTTAACATTCTACCCATTGAAACAGAAAAGAAAATTTTTTGAATTTTTTTATTTAAATCACATTCAAAACTATATAACATATTTAAACTGGAACAAAATAGTGGAATACAATCTACATTATTATTTTTGGAATATGTAACTTTTTAATATTGATACTGTATAATTGTATTGATTTAAGAAATATTTCAGAATTTTTATCAATGATTTGACAGTCCAGCTGTATTTTAGTTTGACTTTATAATCTAGACGCAGTACTTATATTCAAACAATTTAATAATTATATTTTCAATAAGCAAATACTTTATTATTTGTTAAATATGCAATTTACGATGCGAAATCAACGAGAAATTACACTCCACAAAAGAAATATTACACTCATTTTATATAATTTACTAATTTACTGGATTTTGTGCTTTGTTATTTTACTAATTTGTCATTGAAATATACTGTTTGGTTATAATTGTTAATGATATGGTTAAACAGTAATGCATATAACTTGAGCAAAATATTTCCATTTTTAAATGCAGGGATATTTGTTAATTTAAAAAGTTTCCATTTTTAAATTCAGGGATATTTGTTAATTTATTCATCAATATTTCAGCTTTAATTTATTAGTGGTACGTAATTCTACTCAAAAATGGAGCAATCAGAAATGCTCAAGTTTTTTACATTATTTAAATATAAAAAAATTTACCGTTGCACAATTTTTAATATATTATGTATTTTAATTTCTAAATTGTATCTTAATGTGGTTTATAAAAAAACAACCGTAGCAGTTAGAAAAATAATGACAGCACAATATCCATTTTTTTTGTAATATTTGTTTTCTCATTTGATATTATCGCAAATTGCATGTTTTTTAAATTCATTCATTTGCACTCATGTATTTATATTTAAAAATACATTTTCATATTAAAAGTTTTTGCAGTTTTTGTCTAAGTGGCTAAAAAGTGATTGTTTATACAAAAATAATAAATTAGCAAACTAAAAAAAAATAATTTGGAATATATTGTGCTGGCAATATTTTTTTAATATTTTGCTTATTTAATAAAGTTTATTGCATTTTTTATATTTTTTAAACTATGACGTTTTTCAGCCACTAATTTTTTGTTTGTTGCGAAAAATATCGAAACAAAATTTTATGAAAATATATTTAAATTCTTACTACAAATTAAATGATAATTTTTTTGATAAAATAATACTCAGTCTATTTTCATAAAAAGTTGTTGCAAATGAATTATAAAATTCAGATTTTTGTTGTTTTGAAGTTAATTAGGATCTAATTAAAATTAGGGATTTATTTATTAAATTTGTGCTATTTAGGTTGTTGATGAACATCTCACTCAAGCTAAACCTGATCCGAAAAATAATAAAACTCATATTGTTAAATCCGATTGGTTTTGGTATACCATACAAAATGGTTATGCGGATGAATTGGATTATCTTTTCGGTGATGTATGGAATACTAATTACAAAATAGAATAAAAAATACAATAGTATCGATTTCAGTATTTGGACAGTATAGCAAATACTCCTAGTTGTGATCGAAGAGACTCACTGCCAATTACATTTAACAAACGTAAACGGAAACGCTTTTCGCAGCGTATTCAACCTGAAGGTACCCCTCTGGGTGCAGGTAAACGTCGTTCATCCGTTTCGGATGCTGGTTTACTTTCCGTTTCTGGTAGTTTTCTGGATTGTACAGTTAGTCCGGAAAAACATGAAAGCGCTAAGTTAGTGCCTGAAACTGAACCGACAGTAGAATCTACAACAAAAAATAAATCAATGAGATATAATCACTTTATGGATTTCTTTTATACAGAATCAAATTATGTTGGAATACTTGACACCATCGTAAATGTATAACAAATAGTTGGAAAATTAATTTATATGCTTTTTTAATTTAAAATAAATTTCTTAATTTGTAGCTTTTTAAAAATCCATTAGAGAAAAAGGCTGAATTTGGTGATGACCCACTTATAAATAAATCCGAAGTAAAAGCGATTTTTAGTAATTTTATTCCCATTCATGACGTTCACCGACAAATGTTGGAACGTTTGAAGTAACTCATTATTTTTCTGCTATTTATTTGATTACTTTTAATATTATTTAAAAAAATTTAGAGAACTTCAAACAAAATGGTATGATGATTGTCTAATTGGTCAAATAATCTTGGAACATAGAAATGAATTAATAAAAGCTTATCCGCCTTATGTAAATTTCTTCGAACAAATGAAAGAAACTCTTATACAGTGTGATGGAACAAATCCAAGATTTCATGCATTTTTAAAAATCAATCAAGCGAAACCAGAATGTGGCCGACAGTCGTTACAGGATTTAATGATACGTCCAGTTCAAAGATTACCTAGTATAAGTTTATTATTAAATGGTAACCGTAATTCATAATTAAAACAAATATTTCGAACTTTTGAAAAAAAAATTAATCAAAATATTGATAATTAAAATCAAAATCGTTATTTCATAGATATTCTTAAGCATACAAATAAAAATAATCCCGATTACAAAAAATTAGAGGAAGCATTAAAGGCCATCAAAGAAGTAATGGCGCACATAAATGAAGACAAAAGAAAAACTGAAGGTCAATTGGCTATGTTTGACATTTTTAACGATATTGAAGGATGTCCGGTAAGTATTAATATTTTTTTAAAGTATTTTATTATGCCTTCGCAGTTTTTGGAAATTGAATAATCAATTACGGAAAATACCAATTATTGCATAATTGGGGTAATTATTTAAGTATATATTTTTAAATCAGGCTCATCTCGTTTCATCGCACCGTAGTTTTATATCAAAATGTGAAGTCAACGAACTTTCAGATACATTGAGCGGTCGCGGGGATACTCTTATGCTTTATTTATTCTCAGACACAATTGAAGTGTGTAAAAAACGTTCGCGTGGTTTTAATAGTGCTAAATCACCAAGCTCAACAAAATCCTTTAAGCATATTAAATTAATGCCATTAGGTTCAATTAAATTTGTTATTGAAATATGTGATAGTTCACGAGGATTTGCTATTAGCTGTCGCCATAGTCAAGATAATAAAGACAAATTGTATTCTTTCCTTATGGTCGATGAAGAGACCGATCGTAGTGTTTATTTGAGAAATTTATGCAAACAAATGGCTGAAAATGCTTGTAGAACTGATACGGTAAAATAAATTACTTTAACAAAAATCAATATTTATTAAATTATATTAATTTAAATTTACAGGATAAAGCTTTAATATCCATGACATCACAAGAATTAGATGTAGACATTACTGATGTTAATTTAAGTACTTTATCAAAAGCTTTTAAATTTGCAACAAGGACTAGATTAAAGGTTAGTTAATATTATAACATGATATTCGTTTCCATCTTCATACTTTTTCTAAATTTTCTCTTTTATGGTTTTTTTATTTTGCTTAATGAGAATATAATTAATTAAATTAAATTAATTTTTTTTTAAATCACTTCAATCATCATAGCAAATATTAAAACTATAGTAATTCTATTTCTAAATAAAATTATTTTATAGAACTTTCCTTCTAGGTTGGTAGAGCATTTTCATTTAATAAAACGCCTTCAAAACTTAAAAGAGCTGTCTCAACAATGATGCCTTCCCCCTTTGGTAGTACAAATTCGTTAACACCAGCTTCACAATTAGCTCAAATGAGATTGGCTAGTTGTACAAATATAAATGTAAATATATTAAAATAATAGATATATATGTATTTTAATTTTTACAAACTGCCATTAAACAGGAAGTTGGTGAAGAAGATAACATTCGTCAAGCTTCGTCTACGACACAATCAGAACTTCTTTTAGCTCCAATGTCTGTACAACCAACTCGTAAAGCAAAATCTTCAACAATTTCCATGGCTGCATTAAGAAGATTATAACATTAAAATAACTTTTATTATTTTATCCTCGCAACGTAAACAAGAATTTAAAAAATAACCAAAATATTCACATTTTACTTACAACAATATTATGAGTTCAGTTAATAATATTTATATTTTATTATTATTGATAATATTTCTATTTATTTAAATGATCTGGACAAATGTTAACCGTGTCTTGTTTGGTTTAATTTTGCAGCAGTGAAAAAATGTTACTAGTTTATGTAAAGCTCTAAGTGTATAATTTTAAAATAGACTAAAGTTTTCAGTTTTTTTTCTTGTCTTAAAATCGCATTTAAATTAAATTATTTGCTGATCTGATATAAAATGATTTAAAACCAATCTTTTTTTTTGGTAATTTTGTGTTCTCTCAACGCAATAATATTATTGCATTCGATATATTTTATTACAATTAATAATGAAAAAGAAAATATTCATGATTCGTTTTGTTAAGTAATATATAAAGAAAATCAAGAAATTCTAATCGAAAATTCTATTGTATTGGTTAATATCTAAATGAAAAAAGACTCGGGAATGAAAATAATTTGAAAACATTTAAAGAAGTTTATTACCAAAAAAATAATATCTTAATATTGTATATAATAAATATATCTCAAATAAAATAAAGTAATTTTATCTATTCAACTCACAATATTAACATAATCGGATATATTAGATTCTATAAGATTTATACAATAATCATGTAAATAAGTTTTAATATTTTTAATTGTATTCATTTTTTTGTAATTATAAATTAAAATAAATATATTTAAAAACTTAAACTAAAAAAAATATAATTGATAAACTTAAATTTATATACTATTTGTTTTTTTATTCTTCAAAAACTACCAAATTAATATAAAAAAAAGAAGAAATTAACTCCCAATTTTAAACGATCTAAATTAAATTAAATTGATGACAAATTATACGGATTGATTGCATTTGATAATATCTGTTCAGGATAAACAGTGTTCAAATTGAAAATAAGAACAAGAAATCGCATTAAAATTTAACATTTGCAGTGGAGTATTTTTTCTTCACATGAGAAAAAAAATTGGTCCTAATGTAAAGCGAAATTTCCTTTTGTATTTGCTTTCGAAATACTTGGCTGTCGGTGGCTGGCGCGTTGTTGCCGTTGTTTTGTTGTACAAAAGATTTTTCCGGATTATTAAAATTTATATTATTAAAAGTGTTAAAATTTAATTAAATCTATAATTAATAAACATTTATTTTAAGTAATTTTTGTATTAATTAAATTTGATAATAAATAATTTGTTCAAGTGAAAGTAGGAAAATGAAATTCCATAGAAATTTATCAAATTGATTTTTTTTTCTTTTCAGAAAACTTTTTTTTTTTAAAAAAAAAAAGATCTTTTTTAAGTGATTTAAAATTTGTGAAATTAATGTAAATTTATATTGAAATTAATTTGTGGAAATTTGAAAATTAATTGCCTTTAGTTTAATATATAAAAAAATGTTATAATAATTTGTGCTCAGTGATAAATTTTGTTTCTTTTCCTTTATTTATTAAGTGTAATCATATTTAATTCGTTGCGGACAAGATTTTAAATAATTTCCAAGCTGCGGTTATTGTTTTTATATATTTATTTTACTGAAAATTATAAATAAATATTTACCTAATTAATAAATTTTATATTTTGTTATTTTTATAAGCTATTTACCCAAAACTATTTTAATAATATAAAATGTGAATTAATTATTTTTCCTATCTTCAAAATTACTTAAGACTTGTTATTGCCTTTAAATTGTAATTGAAGTTAATTTGAAAAATAATTTGCATGGCATGACTGTCTTATTTGGCATATTTTTTTTTTTTAAAAAACGATAAATATTTTAATTAATATAATACTTTTTACTATATACGTCATACAATTTTAATCTAAAGCATTTGCTGAATATAACTCCGGTCCGGGTATACAAAATTTACTTCACAAACCCAATTATTTCTTCTTAAATTTCTGTTTTTTTTGTATATTACATTAAAGTTAAATATACTAAACGCTTCACCAGTAATTTCCAGTTTACTCTGAATTTAGTCAACAGAATCTGATCGTGTATTTATTTAACTGGGAATTAGGCTTAGCATGCTAAAATCCCATTTAAATATTTTTGCAATATGTAATGCAAAAGATATATTTCGATCGCAATCAATTCAAAACTTGAACTAAGTTAAGTTAGTTTTGTTTTTCCCACTTTTACAACTTAAAATCTTTGATGAAATTAAATAAAAAATAAACTTATTACATATTCTTTAATTAATTTGATAATTTTTTTTAAATAATCAATATACAAAATACAACCTTTTTTTCCGTAAAGTAGGAAAAACAAAACTAACAAAGTTTTTTATTGAAGCCGCCGATTTATATTATAATTATTTTATTGTTTTTAAACCATATTTTTATTCGCCTTAATTAGGTATGCGGAATAACATTGTTATAATACTATTTTATATATTCACCACGATATTAAACTTGCAATATTTGAAATATTTGAAATATTCATTTGATATAATTTATATAATTTTATTATTTAGATTTCTATCAATTTTACCTTATTTTAAATAAGTTCAAATAATATAGAATAGAGCTTTACTATTCTCAACAATAAATTGAAGTTATTACAATTAAGGTTTTGTAATTATGACTCAAATATATTCCAGTTCCATTACATGTTATCAAAATATCTATAAAATAGAATGATATCTAATTTAACGAAATGTGGTGTACATAAATTAATAAAATTAATTTTTTGATTATTATGTACATTCTATATTACGTATATTCCTGCAATATTTGTCACCTTAATGACTTATTACCAAGTTAATTTTTTAATATATAACTATTGTACTAGAATTTAATAAATTATTTCCGTCTTTTTATCTAGATTTATCTAGTTGGAAATAGATTTATATATATGTAGTTGCAAATACGTAATTAAAAACACTTCTTAATGAAATGAGAAATACAAAGTATTAAAAAATAATTACATAATAATAATAATAAATAATATCGATAGTTGCCATTGTAATGAATGAGATTTAGTTACTCAATTGCAGATGAATTAGTTGCGCAATAAACTGCAGATAACAGAATGATGTACACATTTTTATAGATCATCTAATTGCAATATCTTTAAAATGTATATTAAAATTAATATTATGAATAAATTACTCGAAATATTTTGTAAGCTCGCTCAATATTGCTATATATTCTTATTACATTGCATGTTGTCAGAATATCTTTGAAATACATAATTATAAATATTACTCTCAGAATTTTTAATTTTAATTTGTTTCTTATGTTTATTTAATTTTAATGTTTCAGTACATAATTCCAAAATGTAAACAAATCCTAGTTTTAATCAATATGAAATTTAACTATTAAGAACTGGTTATAAACGGAAATTTTACAATAAACCTACATACCTGATTATACCGCCGATAACATGATGTGATAATTCATTCATTCTAATCATTGTTAAACTTTTAATAACTGATATTATTTCATATTTTTACTTCCGGAAAGATTTTCTGGTTTTTAATCACACAACAAATATTTATAAATATTAATTAATTAGCTTCCCAAAAATTTTGTGCATCGAAAGATTAACGCAAAGATAATTTTTTGTATAAAACTTGTTGATAGCTAATTCCAGAACTAGTTCATAGTTCGAAGAAAAAAATATATTTGGTATTATGTACTATGATAAAGGGCTCAGGAATATACATTATCACTTTCCAAAAAAAAAAAATAGGTTGTTGGTACTGAGAATTTTTTTTTGTATTATATATTTGGTAAATAGTTGATTAAATGTAGATAAGAATGATGTAGATATGAATTTGTTAAGCTTTATTATTGAAAAACTATCTTTGACGTAAAATTTAATCTTATAAACTATCATATTTCTTTAAATTTTTTGACGAAATGATTAATAGTGAAGGCCCTTCAAAATTTTATGTTTACATCTGGGTTTTTCCATTTATATTATTGTCATAAAAATAAAATTAGTCATAATAGTGTTATTATTTTGAAAATTGTGAAAATTTGTTTTGATAAACAGAAAGACATCCTCAGATTGCACCCTGAATACATTATTTTATATTATACTAGTTAGATTTTTAAAATATTCTAGTTAGATTTTTAAACTTCTAGCTATCATATCAGCGAGTGAATATAAATTTCATGCACCAACCAAAAATTCTTGAAGTCATTTACATATACGGCAATGAATTAGTAGTAGTTTACCATCCTGTGGCATTGTTCCTCTAAAGGTTTATTCGGCTTTAAATAAATACCCACAAAAAATTTACGGTAAACTGTAATTCTAAGACTAAACTTAAAAATGGTAAAGTTCCGGTCAATTTCTAACAACAAATGTGTCAGTAATAAACCCTTTAGATTGTTGCATTCCATGTTTTTTTAACTAGACGTAAATGTATGGTTCGGATTACATATAAAATTAGTATAAAATTAATAGATCCGAATTGCAATGAAATGTTTCGAAACTTTTAGTGGGAGGCTTAAGCTCCATTTGGTCTATTGCGCCATTGAAAAAGAAATATATTTAAAATCAAATTTTTATATTCCAGAAAATTATAAATAATTGAGTAATTGAATTGCAATTATAAACACTGAAAACTTTAAAATTAGTTACCTTTTAGCTTTCTTTTATCTTCTAACAGTTCAGTTTTTAATAAATTAATAAATTTTCATTTCATAATTCAAATCAGCTAAAATTACGACGTCAACTAAAATTATTTGAATTTCCGATAGTATATTTTAAAAATTGTTATTGGTGTAGCTATTTCCAATGATGATTCAAAGAAAACGAATTCATAGTGAAACTTATAGTGGTTTATTTATTTGTTATTTATCGATTTCGATCCAGCTTTTTTATTAAAATTTATCGTTTACGTGTTTGCAAGATAATCATCTGGTGATGATAAAATATAAAAATGAAAAAATTTCCACGAAATTATAAATTGATATAAGATAAAGATTAAAAGTAAGAGCTTTATTTTATTAATTTTGAATAAAAACAAAACTATTTTTTTCGTTAAAACTCGTCGTTTTTAAAAGAAATAAAATATTTTTGAATTATTTTAAATTGAAATCAATTACATAGTAATAAAATAACATTGTACAGTGTGCTTTCACAAAATTAAACGTCCAACATAAATATCCCTAGCTTTGAAAGCTCTTTTTTTCACAATTATTAATTTTGAGCCTAATCTGAACCACATATAAATAGCTTGTATGATCGGAAAAGTGATCATTGTATTAAAAACAATCAATTGTGAATGGTGAACTTTTAATTACAAAAAAAAAATTATAGAAATTAAATTTTTAATTAAAATTGATTTTAGTGGATATTTTTAATTACCGTATTGTGAAATTAAAACTAACAAAATAATATCATATTTTAATTGAACGTTTACACTTTAGTAGATTTATTGCAAAGTTGATGAAATACAGAAATAATCGTGGTACTATACTTCAAATTCAGTTTCGCACTTTCCTGGTGCAAAAAAGTGATACTGATCAGTAAGTTTTAAAATTAGTTATAATTTAGAATATTACATCTCGATGAGGTTATAAGAGTATCCTAAATTTTTGCCCAACTATTTATTATCCAAAACAAGGAAATATGTATGTCCAATTTTTCTCCAATTATTTATTATCCAAAACAAGGAAATATGTTCTAAGTAAATATTTTTTTTTAAATTCAAATCAAATTGTAAAAATTTGTTTAAAAACAATTTTTTTTACCTTTAAAATTATGATTAATTATGCAAATAATTTGAGTCAATAGTAAAATTTTGTTTGAAAATCTGCTTTTATGATAATTAATCAGATCACAAAATTAATCTGGTGATAATGTAATATTTCAACATAGAAAATTGATTGTACAATTTTTTAAAAAAGATACCTGCTAAATTTACGTTAATTTTCTGTTAATTTAATGCTAATCATTTTCAAGCATGGTGTCAAATTCTAAGACAAGTGTTAATTCAATTTCTGTGTATCTGCTTAAGAAGAAGGCTAATCTTCAATGAAAATTAAGCTCTGCATAAACTAGTCTTTTATAAAATTAAATTTACTAAGTCATTATCAGCTCCAGAGATGGTTGTCTATATAAGTATATTGATCTATTACAGTGTTTACTTTAAACTAAAGTACCATTACAAAAATTCTTCTGTTGTTCAACTCTCTCAATGAATATTTTGTAAGATATTAGATTCTCTAAATATATTATAACACTTACATAAATATGATTATAGTATAGATATTAAAACATTGAAATATATATACCCATAAATATGTTACCAAATCAAGGTAATTAATCAGCGCACAATTCTCTTCAAATATTCTTACATATATTTACTCAAATAATATTATTTTAGTGTCCAAAAATCTTAGATTAAATTGAATTGTATCACTCAGACATTTCAAAATTTACTAATAATTTTTCAGTTTGCTTTAATTTCATATTTTTTTATTATTATTAGATTGTATAATATCCAAGATACATATATAAATATTTATCTGATAAATATGACGAACTATAATTTTAAATGAAAATTGCTTTTAACTGGCTTTCGTCAGTAAGTCTGCCAATATCTAAATTGAACCAGATAAATTCGGCTAAGTAATATCTCCTATGTACATTACATTCTATTAAACCTCACATATTAAAATTTTAAAAAAAATATATATATATCTTATCGATTATATAAAATTAATGCTTAATCAAAAAAAACTGCCGTCTTCAATTAAATAATTTCTATATTTTCTTTAATTATCATTAAAAAATGAAAAATTAACTTAATTGAGCTACATGATAAAAAAAAACCATTCTCAAAATTTAATTTTACAATTTATAGAGTCAAAAAAAAAAAATTGAATAAATGCTTTAGGGTCGATAGCCACATAAAATTAGTTTATTGATTAGGAAACTTGAAGTAATTTGCCATTAATTTTGATTTATTTCAAGATAATACTAAATAAAACTTAATTATCATAATTTAATAAGTATTATATAAAATATTACAAAAGTTATAATTATTCGATATGTTTTTGATAAAATCGCACTATAATTAATTATAGAATATCGGAGAAATGAATAGAAATATTGAATTAAATAATTGTTGGATTAATTAATGTTTTATTATTAATTAATTGGAAGAATTTTCCTTATTTTCAGTTAAATTAGATAACACTTTATAATTGCAAAAGAATATGTAATTGAAGATTGTATTTTTTATTGATTTGTTATTGACAAATGAAAAATGTCATATTAAAATTTATAATTACGCAATCTTTGGAAAAAAGTTATCTGAAAGAATTATTTAGTGTTTTGAATATATTATAAACAATTATTCCTGAAAATGTCAGGGTGAAACATTTCAATTTTATTTAACATTTTGGAAAACTAAAACAATATTATTTAAGTTAGTTAATAAAATGAACAAAATTTTCTGAAACCTATTAATATATATTTATTTACGGGTTAACTCTTAATAATATTTTCAATTTAAGATACATCAATTTAAACTCCGATTTATGAAAAACTAATTAATTGTAACTTTTAATTCCAGAATTTGATCAATTCCTTTAATTTAAGTACACAGCTTTATTTATTGATATTAATTTTATAAAAAAAAACAAGGAAATGTAAATTATTCGCTTTATTTGGTGCTTTAATAAACTGTAAACAACAAAAACGTATCTCATATATAGAAAAGTAAAAACATAATTGTTTGGGGAAAATTCTTAGTTTGGAGAAAGTGCAATATTATCAATTCGAATTAAGGATAATACTAATTGAGTATAAAATAAAAAAATGGCGTCTAGTAAAATGATCAATTGTTTCTTAATCATTGTTACCATTCAATTGGTAAAAAGTTTTGCATTAACTGAACCAAATTTATTTTCAAATGGAGGCGGAATACAACAAATTGATAATTCGAATAATGATGTGATAGAGACTAAACCATATTTAGATATTAATCAGAAACAACAATATGATATTTTGAAAGTGTATCCAAAATTAATAACAGAATATAAATCAACGACTACCAGTTATTCGAATGTAATTGATGAAAATCAAGATGAGAAGAAGTTTCAGTGTGATAAGAATTTACATAAAGGGAATTTTAGTTATTATGATTATGCAATTGTTGGTGGGATGTTAGTTGTGTCACTTGGAATTGGTAATTAATTTTTTATGTCACTTATTTAGTACAAATTTTATAATCTTTTGATTTTTGTCAGGTGTGTTTTATGGTTTTTTTCAAAGTTCTGGATCGACTTCAAATGATTTTTTATTAGGATCTGGAATGTCATTATTACCTGTAACACTAAGTTTAACTACAAGCTTTATAACTGCTATTGAGTTATTAGGAAATCCATCGGAAATGTTTTATAATGGAACACAATTTTCACTTATAGGTAATTAAACTTTTATTTTGCAATATAATTTAAATAAAATTTTTAATAAAATTTTATTTGGTTTAGTTATACCAATGGTATTAGTTATACCAGTTGCTTTGAAAATATTTTATCCAATTTATTTTAAATTGGAACTTACAAGTTGTTACGAATATTTGGGTATTAGATTTGGTAAGGACATCCGAATTATGGGATCAATTTTGTATATTATTCAGGTAAAAAATATAAATATTTCGACTTAAAATGTAAATATAATTTAATTTGTATTCCTTGAATTATTTAGATGAGTTTTTACACATCTGTTGCTGTACTAGCTCCGGCAATAGCACTGTCTAAGGCTACAGGATTAAATACTAGAATAGCCGTTGTACTAATTTATCTTGTTTGTATATTCTATTCATCGCAGGGTGGAATGAAAGCTGTTGTTATAGCAGACACATTTCAGGTTAGTTTATCCAACCAAGTATTTTTTTAAATTTTAAATTTTAATCCAGGTTTTATATTAAATTATACAAAATTATTTCCGTTTTATAATAGGCATTTGTTCTTGCCATATCCTTAATACTAATTGTAATTTTGGGACACTTTTATACTGGAGATATCACAAAAATATTCGAAGTTTCTAGTGCTAATGATCGCTTAGAATTTCTAAAGTATATTCATTATTGATTTAAATTGTGAAAAAAACTTATATCACGTATATTTTTGCTTTTCTATATAGTTTTGATCCAAACCCTACAACAAGACATACAGTATTTTCAATTGTTATTGGTGGTTTCTTTTATTGGACATCATTATTTTGTACAAATCAAGCATCAGTACAGAAATGTATGTCATTGAAATCATTAAAATTAGCAAAACTAGCTTTAGGGTTAGCTATTAGTGGTAAGTTAATTAAAACTATATTCGTTAAATTTTTTCTAAGTAT
The DNA here is from genome assembly GCA_963932195.1 of Empis livida. Classification (NCBI taxonomy): domain Eukaryota; kingdom Metazoa; phylum Arthropoda; class Insecta; order Diptera; family Empididae; genus Empis; species Empis livida. The sequence continues at coordinate 53,938,345 of OZ010647.1, forward strand.
TTAAAATTTTAGGTTTAATTGTGGTCTTCCTTATAAATTTTTATACCGGTTTAATGGTTTACACTCATTACTCTAATTGTGATCCATTAAGTTCTGGTAGAATTGAAGCTACAGATCAACTATTGCCATTTTATATTATGGATACGTATGGACATATTGCTACTATTAATGGAATATTTGTTGCTGGAATATTTGCAGCTAGTCTTGGGTAAGAAATGGTTTTTCTAACTTTGTTATAATTCAAATGCTCAAATAAAAATGATTCATTCTTCATTAAATTTATGACAATTTTAGAACCGTAGCGTCGGCACTCAACTCTTTGTCAGCAGTAACTTGTGAAGATTTGTTGATAAATGGTCTTAATATGAAAATTCGTCCAGAAGAAGGAGCTAAATATGCTAAATGGATGTCTTTAAGGTAATTAAACTTATCAAAAATCGATATAATTAGCAAAAATAAGTTATAATTATGTTAGAAATGCTTTTCAAAGTATTAGTTTACATATAAATTTTTCTATTTCAGCTATGGGATATTTTCTTTTCTTTTGGTGTTCGTTGTTGAACTATTAGGGGGTGTTTTACAAGCTACTCTCACATTAAATGGTCTTATTGGTGGTGTAACACTTGGATTATTTGTTTTGGGAATTGCTTTTAAGAAAGCGAACCGAAAAGTATATAAATTAAAGTTTTGAATTTGAAATAGAATTTGTAAATGTGCTATAAATTTATAGGGTGCTTTTTACGGTGCTTTAATATCTTTAATGATAGTTATTTATATTGGAGTAATGGCACAAATCACAAATGTTGAACCCAGTTTTTTACCAGTATCAATCGAGAAATGTAATTGTACAATGGTAAATGAAACAGTAATGCCAGTAGATATATCTTCTTCAAATAACGATACTCTATTGCTAAGTAATAAAAGTAATCAAGATATTCGAGGAATTGAAGATCACAATGAAGGGTTCAGGTAAATTAAATTATTTTAGAATATCGCGTCATCTAAATTTGTTATTGTTTTTTAGCTTCTCATCAATTTACCGAATTAGTTATATGTGGTATTCAATGCTTGGTGCTATGCTTACAATAATTTTTGGTTTAATTATATCATTAATCTGTGATGCTGTTCAAAAACACAATGTTCTCAAAATAACAAGGAAAAGAAATGACAATTCAATCAGCGAGAAATTTAATCAAGAAAAACCACCAAAATGGAATGATATTAAAGCTTCTGAACATCCAAAATATAATTTACAAAAATTAGGAATTGATAATTTTGCACTTAAGATTGATGATGAAAAATTTTAGAGAAAATTTTAATTGCTCAATGCTGGAGGATTAAAGTTTTGTTGCTTTTCTTTTTTAATTATTTATAAGCTTCAAATAGTGATATTAGAACTAATTTTCATTACTGCTATAATAATTTTAAGTAAACAGAGAAAATGTATTAAATTGCAGAGACTATTAAGATATAAGTTATATATAGCACTTTTTAGGTTAAACAAAATATGTAGTTAATATGCAATTCAAACTTACATTTGAAAATTATTTATATTTTTTGCTTTTTTAGAATTGTTAAATAAATAATTTGAAATCAATCAGACAAATGAATCAGAATTTAGATACTAGTCAAAATAATTTTTACAATCCGGTACCGGATTGTAAGGAACCGTCAGAAAACTTTGTTTTCTATGAAAAATCTCTGTTACTTTGCAATTGACTGCAATACCTTGCAATTTGGCAACGCTGCTTCGCCGCTCGTTTAAATAAAAATTATTTTGAAATTTGTATTCTACTACTATCCCATAGATGACACTGCTGCGAATAAAAACATCGATAGGATTAAACGTTAAGTTTACCTATTTTCCTGGAGATGTCATAACTCAAATTTTAATATAACGGAAATAAGTTTAACTACTATCCTGTAGATGCCATAATATAAGGGAAGTAACTTCAACTACTATGCCACATGATTGAACTACGATTTTAGGCACAAATTGCTTTTTTGAGATATTTTTGTATTATTTTTTGGTTTTATTTGAACAATGGTGATTTTCTAAAACTGCAATACACTGAAATAAACATAGTTTAATAATTATAGTATACAAATAGTGTCTAATAAAATTAAATTTTGCTATCAGCTAAATTTAAGTAATAGTATTATAGTTTATAATTGAAATAAAAAATTAGAAATGAAAAGAAACATTATAATGCTTAGAAAATTAACTCTAAAACTATGCTGAGATTAGCACAAAATGGTAGAATTGTATAACAATAAAAGAATTTGCTTTTCAGGTAGCACACTTAATCCTTCCTATTTTTCATAAAATGGAAGAAAAGATTAGTCACGATTAAAAAACCAAGAAAATATTAGTCATGTCTAAAAAACTAAGTGTGATTAAAAAACCAAGTATTTTCATGTCAATAAAAAGCTTATGCTTCCATAAATAAAATACAGACTTGTGATATTTAATGAAAATTTTAGATCTATAAAAACATAAAACTGACATCTCAATTCCATATTCCTACTAACCAGCATAATGATCCAGTTATTTTATTCCTGGTAAATGTTTATTTTGGTAACCTAATTTCATTAGCCGAAAATAATAGTATAGTAGACATAACTAATAATTATTAAAATTAAGCTGTTATTTTGTTTTACATTTTATTTTATACATTTTCAAATTGTAGTTTAATAAATAAATTAATATTAATTTATTTATAAATACATTTCTTTTGTTTTAAATTTACATATGAAAAGTGTTTTACTTATTTATTTGTTTTACATTTTTCCGTTTTTCTTAGTATCCATTTTTTATTTTACAACCTTACTATTTTTTCCCGTCAAATATGCGATATTTCATTTATTATTATTACAAATTTTATTATTTCCTAAATGAAATTATACTGTGATATAATTACTAGATCATCACGTTACACTAATTTCTTCATCACTATCTGAATTCGAATCATATTCATCATAATAAATTTTCATATCTTCAGCATTACCATTATTATCGGATCGTTGTTCATTTTGTCCATTCAAACATAGACTACCATTGTTACGTTCACCATTATCATAAAAACCACTAAACATTCGGCGATGTCGCGTCTCATCAAATTCAAATTTAAAATTAACTTGACCTTCGAGTGGTAAATGTTTTTGCATATCCAATTTAATTTTAGCATGAATATCAGGTGAAAATCGATTATCTTTATTATTTTTATTATTATTTATATTACTATTATTATTATTATTATTACTGTTATTATTATTATTATTATTATTCTTGCTATTATTAATGGTTTTGTTGAGTGGTGGTGGTGAAATTTGTTGTTGCAGCGATTGTTGTTGTTGTTGTTGCCGGATTTGCGATCGGGGAGATGATGCCGATTGTGATTGATATGAACTGCTACTATTTTGTTGTGATCGTGGCGATTGCGTCATGTCGGCTGGAGAAGATGGTGGTGATAGCGACGGCTGACGATCACATCTTGCATCTGATAAATCAGGATTTGGATTATTTTTATTTGGTAAAGTTTGATCACGTGAACCACCATTTGCAAGAAGTTCACGTTCCTTTGAATTTCGCCATTTCATTCGACGATTTTGAAACCATATTTTTACCTGCAAGTATATCACAAAAAATCGATTAATTGTTTTAATAGAATTTTTTCAACATTAAATTTGTTGATTTGTTTAAGTGTGTCCGTCGTTTTTGTCAATATTATAATAATTTTTATAAATATTTTTTTTACAGTTCTTGAGTCGAGCCTATTTGCAGTTACAATAATTTATTATTATTTTTCATTTACGAAAAATAATCATGCATATATTAGCAGACCGGCGGGACAGGTTACTGAAATAAATTGATTGAAATTTGTGGGAGTAAATTGGCACAGACCGCCGGGACGGCATACTAAAATAAGTATGATTACAAAACGGAATAAATTCGAATTCAGTAAAGTTAAAACTTGCTTGTACCGCGCAAACTTAAGAATATAATATTCGGGAAACTTTGAACGGAAAATTAATTGGAGTAGGCCTAACCAAAATATTTTTCAATTAGTAGAAACCTGTATTCTTACTTTCTGACTTTTAATCCTTAAAATTAAGAAATACGAATTCACAAGAAATTATTTCAAAATATAATTCTTATATTTTGTTAGTAAATTTACTTCATTAAATTTATATAAAAAATATTTTGTTCCTTCTTATTTCATTCCTTCTAAATTTACTATTTTATTTTTTACAACAGTTAGGAAGGATACTACATCCTGCCATAAATAAAATATTGATTGCAAAAAAAATGTTTTTTTAATTAAATAAATTTTAATAACTTTGTTTCAAAAAGTTGTCATCCGCCTTAGGCCAACGGTCAGAAATCCAATTCAAAATCTGTCAGCTTTCATTCTCATATCATATAGAACAATTATGAAATTAAAATTGTTCCTTTTTTCAACCAGGGTAAAAATAAGGATTAAATATTTAAAGTTTAAATTTGAGGGTTTGTTTATACACAAACTTTAAATTGCAATTTGAAAATTGGATTATTAATATAATTTTAAATGGAAAATTTTAACCTAAAAAAAAAAAAAGAAAAAAAACTTGTCCGTATTTATAATTGAAAAAGATAATTTATGATTAAATTTAATAACTAAACAAATATTTTTCTGGTCTCTAATAAATTTGTGGCATAGATTTGTATATAAATTGGGTAAAGAAAATAAAAAAACAATTACATTATAAAATTGTTGATCAAAAATTATTTTGTGCCTATTATTATTATTTTTATTGCTCTTCAAAAAAGGATACAAACTATGCCACAGATTTAGATACATTTCCTGTTGTATTGTTCAACATAATAGAAATATAGAAGAGAATTTTTGGTTATTAGAGATGAAATGATGATGTAAAATATATATATGTATAATTTTTGATTATGTATATGTATGTATAATATTATGAGTAATAAGTAAAGTTCTATACAATCTCTTGTATCATATTAAATAAATTGTGTAATACAATGATCTGTTTTTGACTGGTACAAGAAAGGGCGGGAATAGTCTCGTCGAACTGTTTTTGAATTATTACAGGTCGCCATAGATAACTTTGTGTTTTTTTTTTTAAGTTATTTTAATGCTGCTGTGTTTACTCCTATGAATGAAAACTTTTATTTAAGAAATTTTTATGAATTTTTATTTTAAAAGACTATGTATTTTGTTAAATGTTTAATATATTAACATGTTTTCAAGAGGCTAAATATTAAAAATACATGCTTTAAACTGTTTTGAAGTAATTGTTTTTGGTTATATTTTACAGTCCCATAAGCGTTAATTCTAATTCGAGCGATAATTACTGCGTTATTTGGAAATGTTATAAATAGTTTTAATGTTTCCAAATAATTGGTCCCCAATTAACTTCAGTTTTATCACGAGATAAACAAGGACTTACAGGCGTGTGTAAAATATTAATTATTTTTTTGTAACTACATATTTTAATATTTATAGTTTTTCATAAGAAAATTATGGTTTTAACTGAGAATAGTTCGTATTGCAATTTAAAAAAATGGTATTAGTTTCAGATTATCTAAACTTTATTTGACTGAAAACATTTATAGGTTTCCAGTTTCTTTGTAGAATTTTTTGAATTAGAAATACAAAAAATTTGAATATCAATGAACTCAACTTCTTAAATTCGTAGTCTTTACCAGTTAATGCTATATTTATTAAGTTTAATCATAAATCTTCAACATTAAATTAGTGTAAAATTTTTAATAAACATAGATAATCTTTAATTCGGACTCCATTTACTCACAATTGTTTAGTAAATTTTACTACAATATTTACTATTATATACCATCTTAAAGGATCAAAAAATTATTGTGGTGACAAATAATAATAAAAAAAAAATATCCTTTTTGAAAATCCATAACACGTGCCTACTTTTAAATTTCATTTTATTTTCGGTTATTGAATTTTCCACTCTTCTCTTTATAGCATTTATTTTTCTGCGCTTGTTATGAAGGCGGTGATTAGATTAATGATTATGAGGTCTGATGATGTCTGTTCCTGATGGGAATTAATTACAGTTCGTGTTAAAATTGTATATTTTGCTTAGTTTTTTTTTTTCAAATAATGATTTTTCTATTGGTTTCAGTTTATTTTCTTCTAATTATTTTAGAAACTAGAAAATAACTTTTAATTAAAAATTTTCTTTCTATTTTTTTGGAAGTTATTAATATAATTGAATTATTGCTTAAAAAAGTTTATTATATTGGATGATTGGAAGGAGTTTAATATAGAAAAATATAGGAAATAATGATTTTTAAAAAAGGTATTTTAATAAGTTACAAGTTTTAATTTAAACTGAGTGCTTAAACCGTATAATTCAAAAACTACGACCAAAGTTTTTAAGAATTTACCAACATAAACAAAACAGCTCTGACTAGATTATCTGTAATATTCAACTTGTATTTTTTGATAATATAAATTGTTTTTTTTTTTGTCAAAATCTAAAAACTTTTTCAATTATCATTGAATTTTTTTTTTTTTTGCATAAGTACATAATTTGAATTTATATTTCAAAATTAATTTTTAAGTTCAATTTCTCGTTTCTATGCACAAGTTGAATATTACAGATAATCTAGTTAACAAGGATATAACTTTATGTCTGTCCTGGAAATCATTATCAAAATCCATTTACAACAACAAAAAAAAGCAAAATTTGCATAACAATTATTTTTATTCAAGAGAAAGTTTGATTATTTTCTGTTTTTTTTGTGAAAAAATTATTTTCAACTTTTTACTTTATTCTAAATCATTTTTATCTATTCTTTTCAATTGAATTTATTAAAAAATCATAATGAAATATGCTTATTCAGTATTATATCCTTTTGTAAAATGTTGTATAATTGTGTGTTGTAATCCTTGGAACCTTTAAAGAATGATTATCAACTTGTTACAAGGGCTGGTTTTAATATATATGTATATATATTTTTATTCTTTGCTTTTATTAGAAAAGTTAGAAAATATTTCTATGACTAATTTTAATAATTAAATTGTCAAAATTTCATCGATCATTTTGTTTGGCAATCATTAACAAAAAAAAAAAAGAATTCTCCGACCTAAATATCAATCGATCATGGATGCAATTGTAATTCATTTCTATATCTAATATTCAAGTCACTAATTTGGCGTAAAAATAGGTGACAATTATAAATTTTGGTTTTATTTTTGATTCTCGCCAGCTGGGAAATTTTTTCACATTATCATTACCACTTTAACATATGGTTTATAGATGAATATAAAAATATTTTAACATTACTTAACATTGAATGAATTACTCAATCACAATTTGTTCACCTTTTATTATTATTTTTTGGTAAACCCTCAAATTGTATAATTTTTATGTTAATGATGTAAATTGTAAATTTTTTTGCGAATACAAAAATCATTTTTTTATTGAAACTACCAATCTAATAAATTTTGTATAATTTCTTAATTTCTATAACTAATTTATTAAATGGTTATTTGTATTTTCGGATAAAAATTTAAATTGTTATAAGTTTTGGAGAATATTTTTAAACGATTTGTTAAAGGATTTTTGATAGACCTATATTTACAAAAATATCATAAACCTAATTACATAATTTACAAAATGCATAATCATAAATCATTTTAAAACCACCACCAAAAAACAAAAACATTTTATTTCATTTTGCTTATGTTTATTATACCGGATTTTTCGCAAATGCATTTTTCATTTCTGTATTGCGATTATGTTGATAAATGGCTTGTATAGGAAAATATAACAAAACCCAATAATTCATCATCAACATTTCAAAAAAAAAAAGAGCGCATTTATCAAGCACCCAATTGAATGACAAATAAAATTTTAACTAACAATAATCCAGACGTGATAATAATTTTTTAATGTAATAATAAACAAAAAATTATGTCATGTAAGCATAAAAGTAAAATAATCCAATAAAAATTCTTGCACGAGAGACACACAAAATTAAATCTTTAGATATAGCTACCAAAAAAAAGAGCCTACAGGTCATATATATAATTTTTTTCCCATATTCAGTAATTTGTCAAATGCATTTGCGGTTGTCAATCCTATTTTCAATTAAAAAAAATCATAAAAACGATATCCTTACAATTCACACACAACTCAAAATTATTACTTCTGTGATGCAGAAAAAAAAAATAGGAAAAACATCCTTTTTACAAAATACTTTTCTCCGCGTATAATTAAAAAAAAAAATATGTGTAATAAAATTTAAAATAAAAAAAAATTTATTGGATGCCAAAAAAACCCCAAAAATGGGATACCACAAAATGATTTTCCAGAAATTTTACTAGAGGCTGCGGATGCAAGTGTTAAAATATACATTTTTTTTTCGAAATTTTTTATTTCCTATGTGCCGCTAATATCCTGAAGCGTTTTTCGGTTTTGTCATAAAAGTAAAACGTTTTTTATTTCAATTTTTGTCAAAGTGAACTGCAATAATGCCATTTATTATTTTTTTATTATTATTGTTAAAAGTCCTTGTATTCAGAATGTTTCTTCAACTGCACCTACCACAATTATTTCGGGCTATAGCGTTAAAGGATTTCATCCTTGTCATGGGTGCATTTTTTTATATTTGCAATTTTATTTTGGTTTTTATTTAATAAATGTAAGTGATTCATCATTTGGTTTGTTTACGAGGAAAGGAGTTTTGGGTTGTTTACGAGGAAAGGAGTTTGAGAAACGTTTTATTACTTGAAATATGATTTTATGAGATCCTTGATGATATTTGTAAAACAATATATTTTGAAATTAAAACAATATACTTGAAAATAATAATAATAAAAAAAACAGTATTTTGAGAATTGGTTAATGATTATTACATATATGGAAATTCAATAAAGTTTGTAATAAAATTGATTGGAATATGTTGCAGGATAATTTGATAACAATTATTATCCTTTAATGGTTTGTAATGAAAATCTTAAATATTTAATTTTAATGTGTTTGATTAATAAATTTGTATTTCAAAATGCATTTAACTGGTATAAATATTAGATTGCGTGCAAGTTTTTAATATTCTATGGAGCGTGTTAATAATTTGAATATTAAATTAAGTAAAATTCAATTATATACAATGAAATAATGAAAACTATTAACAAGGTCAAACCTAATTGCTATACTCTATATCGGTTTATCAAGGTGCAAAAATATTATGTTCGTTTTTCCTACCCGATGTCTACATACTAAAAATTTTAAGTTTACTTTTGATTAGTTAATTGAACTAATTCCCTCCATTTGAATAATTTTTTCTATACACTCTCATTTAATTAAGCATTAAAATGTATAAGATTTAATTTTTTATTTTTGCAAACAAACTTAAATAAAAAACTTAATAAAGATATAGATTTGAAAATTAAGCCGCCATAATGTTTACCTGGGTGTAACATTAATTTAACCTTGAAAATGTTGAAATTTTTGACCTTAAACTAGTAAAATTTTAAAAAAAGCAATTAAATGAAAATATTTTCAATGAATAAATTGAATTATGTTTTTTTAATTCACATAAAAACTAAAACTAAAGCATTACTTAATTTTTTTTTTATGCGAAAAAAGTGAAACCTATTTTTTTTGTACAAATATTTGTCATAAATTTGAAATATGACAATTTGTAATTAAATGGTACGAAAAAAAAATTATTTATAAGACTTGTGTAGAAAGAGATTTTTGTAATTTTGACACAATTAAAAATAAAATTTTGCAAATCAGTGTAATACAAAATATAGAAATAGTATATTATAAAATAAGTTTTATGAAAAACACCCTTCAACATATTTTTAGTTTATTGTCATATATACAAAATAAATATAAACATTATCAAGATTCGCCACAACAACAGAAACATCCATTTCCATTAAAGAATTGTCAAATAATGAAATTGTATATTTTTGTGAAAATTCGCATATGTTTCCATCAACATAAAATGTTACTAATTGTTCTTCCGATAAACTAATTTCATATCTTTTCTGAGGCATAAAAAAAGAAAAATTCTTAAAAAACTATACAAAAATTTCCCTTTTATTTAAGTAAGGGGTTTTTTTTTGTTATTTATGTTCCCACAAATTTATTTTGATTCTTTTAAAAAATTAAAAAAAAAATAAAAACCATTTAAATAAATCTTCTGATAAATATCTTAACTTAGCTGCTTTCTTTTCAATTTGCATAATCAAATTAACAAAATATTTACAAGTATTTAGTTCGGGCAGAGATCATTCAAAAACATATGAAAGTACTTAGCCTTTATAGACACGCGACGCAAATATAATTATTGCCTTACGGATATTATTGGCTTAAAATCAATGAACTTGGATTTGTTGTTTGAGATTACATGATAATATTTTTTATGGTCTAGCTTTAAGGATAAAGGCGCCGAAACTACTTGACACCCTCGTCTTTTATATTCAAAATTTGGTTTTTTTTTCTTTTGTTGGTTTTGATAGGTTTTCCAATATGATTTTTATTCCCCAATTTTATTTGAACGTTTTGTATGTGGATTATTATGTTTAAAAGTAAACTGACGTAGAAATGTCTGCAAATGATTTACTTTTTTTTTTTTATTATATACTTTTAGGAAAATTAAGGTATTGTTTTGTCAGCTAAATTATTTCATTAGAATAATATTATTTGAATAATTTAACAGATTATATTATTTATTAGAAATTTTACTGGGAAATTTGGGATAAAATATTTAAATTAATTATTTTTGACCTATAAATAATTGCTTCGGTATTAAATAAGGTTACATACCATCAGAATTGGTAACAGACCCAATAATTTGATAACAAACTTTGAATTTGTGATCTAATTGTACATTTTTTATGTACAAAAACGCTGAAAGTCAGTAATAATATTATTCTCAGATATTTTTTCCTAGATCATCTATAGTGAACAAATTAACAAACATATTGGTGGTTAAACTCTTAACTTAATAGCTTCTCTTTGTCCTCTTCACAAACTAAATGCGATATAACGATTTTCAAAAGAAAACAATGTATTTAAAGGGTCGTTTCACCCCCTAATTATATATAAAATAGTCTTAAAATGTTTTATAAATAATATCAGATACACAGACTTTAACAAGTATCCTTAAATTGTAGGACTTCTCACTCTTATCCCTTATTACTTTATGATGAAAAATCTCAGTGTGAAACAGACATCTTATTAGAAAACACATGTTTTTATATTTATCAAAAAAAAAAAAAATATTTACTTCATGTCTTTTTTCCTGTTTGTCTATGTAGAAAACAATTAAGGAAAATATGCCCTAATGTCCAAAATTGCTATTTTTATTGTTGTTGCGGCTTTGAATTGCAGAATATAGTAATATGAATATGGTCAAAACATAAAACTTTTTGTTAAAGATTATATGTGTAAGGAAATATTGAATTTAATAAAAGTCATTTTAATTTTTATTTTATAATCAAAATTATCAAATAATTAAAACTTGTTTCAAAATATTATATTATATTAAATTTGAAAAGGATTCTAAAATGAACAGATTTAGTAGAAGAAGCATTCTAGAATTTTAATTAAATTAAATTAAGAGTCTGCTTTCATTACTATATTGTTAAATCTACCTGAATTTATTAATATAAAATAACAAAATATGTACATATTAAGTTTTGAAAATTTTATTTTAAAGGATGATATTTTAATATTATCCTTTAAAATAAAATTTGAAATAGAAAATTTCTAAGTGATCTTTAAGAAAAATATAAAATTTAGATAATTCTGCGAAGATATTATTGAATTTTCAAATACTGGTGTTATCCACAGATCTCTCTTAAAAATTAGAATTTATCAACTAGTTGTTGCAACAGAGTTTAGATGACTACTCATTATTGCAAATATTTAATGGACCCATGATTCGGAATTTACATTAGCAACTATTTAAATTACATATAATACTCAAGACAAATTTATATAAGTTAATAATTTTAAATCATCGTAAATTTAAATTTTAAAGAAATCTTTGAATTTACATTATAATCTAATTTCTCGGAGAATTACTATATATAGGGTATACTTATTTTCCTATTAAATTTAAATATCATAAAATTAAATTAAATTAAGATAAAGATTTCAAAATTATTCATTATAAACCCTTATATAAATTTAATAATTCTCATTTCCTATGTTTTGTTATAAAGTACTAAATTATACAAAATTACCAATTATAATCATAATAAAATTTGAAAAACTTTAAATGTGTAAATAAAAATTCATAAAATCAGCAATTTAATAAAATTATTTTTTTTATTATTAATTTAATAACTTTTATATTTATAATCAACCATTTAATATCCCCGCTACATAAAAATATCCTGATTTTTTTTTTCTGTAAAAAGCATAAATTTTAATAAGATTTTCGGCGGATTTTTTTTTCCCAACCTAAATTCAAATTCTATTATTTTTTTTTATTGTTCATTGATATTATTAAAAAGTAATTTTTATTTTGCAGACATATTTATTTTTATTTGATTTAATTAATTAATAATCATAAAAAAAAGAAATGAAAAACATTAAATGGAAATTTTTTTTAAGGAAGCGACTGCGCACTTAAGACTTTGGGTGGCAACGTATACGTTAGTAAAAGAAAAAAAAAACATTATATTTAAAAAAAAAAAATCAAATTAATCCGCAATGATGAAGTATCCTTTAAACGGGAAGAAAATCTACACATAGAAACATTATTCATATAAATGTGGGGCGGAGTTTAATATTTCTTTTCAAGGACTTTCTCTTCTGCGCAATTTTAATGGTAGTATTAGTAAATATACACAAAAGAAAAATTACTCTGATAATGAATATTATAACAACAACGACAAAAAAACCTCTTATGTACAGTGTGACTGATTGACTAAAAAGGATCTTGAATAAAGAAAAGGCGGGGTGTTTTTATTTCAAGATAATTCACTACTTTTCAATGGAGTTATTTTATGAGCTTTGAATTGAGTTTTTTTATAGTATTTAAATAGAATTTTATTGGTGTTTTTATTTAGATGAACTATTTTGAGAGCAATTATGTTAAATAATCGAATGGTATTTTATTTCTTATTAAACATTATTAGTAATTACTATAGTATAAAAACTTACTTGAGAGTCTTTTAGTCCTAAACGTTCTGCTAATTTTTTTCTATCTGGTTTGCTAATGTATTTTTGTTGTTGGAAACGTTTTTCTAGGCCTTTTCGCTGTGAATCTGTAGAACAATATTTAAATTGAATTATTTTAGTTCGGTTTTTCTGTTGATATATAGGTATTTGAGGTTAAAATACAGTTTTATTGCAATTTAAAATAGAATTTTTACAAATAAAATTTGCCTGTCAACAAACTAAATTAGAAATTTACTTAATCAAGGCATATGATGTGCGATTTATGTCATAAATTTAACATTCCCATACATTAAGTCTTAAAAAAGGGTAATTTAATTTGAGAATTTTACTATTTTAACCTGAAAATGATATAAGTTAATATTTACCTGAAAATACAGCTCTTCTCATCATTCCTCTTCGTGGTTTACCACGAGACGAATGTGCCCATGGAAAACCTTGACCAGGTGGTAATGGAAATACTTGAGGTGCACCAACTAAAATTATAAAAAAATGTTCTCAAATTAATTGATTTATATAAAATCTTCAAAATTTACCACTCATATATGGATTTCTGCAATGTGCTAAAAGTGAATGTAAATGGGGATGGCTTAGACCATGTGGTAAAAATGGTGTCGGTCTGCTAGGCAGGGGTTTAGCTATCACTTGTTTTTCACGTCCTTGAAGTCGATTGTCTTCATTTGATTCACCACCACCACCACAACCATTTCCTTGTTGACTGTTACCATTATGTAAAATGTTTGAATGATTATCGCATTCACTAATTGTGCTACCAGGTGACGATGTGGCTTGTTGTTGACAACTATTACCATTTGGAAGAAATGCAGAATGGGAAAATTGTGTGTGATGTATGAAATTTTGTTGTATATAAGGCCAGATATGTTGTGGTTGAATAAATTCTGTAATAATTAAAATAAAATCGGTTAAAAATTACTCATTTAATAGGTTCTTTAAGTTGAGGTAAAAATGTTTAAAATTTTTAAGGAAAAGAGGAATTAATTGAAAAGTTTAAATATGTTAATAATCATTTATATATTTAAAAATTTCTTTGGTATCTTAAAATAAAATTTAATATATACATAAGTATTTTAAGAATCATTACGAATGATTTAATTAAAGACTCACACATTAATGCCTTTTCAAATCCGCTAACAGTTTTGATCATTTCACCTTTTTATTTACTAAATTCAAAGGAACACCCAAAGGCAATGAAATTATTACTTAAACAAAAGAAATAATTAAAGCAATGTTTCTATGTGGGTTTCAGCTTTCAACAACAAAATATTAGGAAATTCTAATGGCAAATTCAGATAATGTTAGTGTGGTTGAAGAAATATGTAAAGCTACATAGTTTGAATTAATTCATGTAGAACAAACAAGAAAGGTTATTAATAAACCCTAGTGCAAAATTTATTTGAAATTTGATTTTTCAAATTTAAACTCTAAATCTAATTAACTCATTACATTTTTTTGTCTGTGAAATTACTTTACAAAACATATAATTATTAAAATATGAAGAATTTATGAATATAGAAAATTTTCAAAATCATTTCCTTATTCTAATTATAATTCTAATTATAATCTAATCATTTACAAACAATTTCAGTTAAGCTCTCAATTTGGTATTGAAAATTTTATTTTGGTAGATACTTAAATGAGACAAGAATATTTCCTTTATGCCTCAGTTAAGTCAGAGATATTCGTTGAAATCCTATTTGTAATCCATATATGTCTTTATAATAATTGCTTTGCAAACATTTGCACATTATATTTCTAGTCCCCAAGTTTTCATTGTGTGTAATGAATATCCTACGATTTTGTGTTAATATATAGTTTTAAATACCGAATACGACTTCATACGAAAATATAATTATTACATTATTATTCACTTATGAACACACATATATGTGAAAATTATAATTAATAATGTGAATGTATTCAAGTTTATTTTTACTATACGCCGTAATATTCGTGAATGCTTTCAACACCTCATTACAGGATTTCATTATTTAAATATGGTTCTTTTTTTGTTGTTGTTTAATATTTGTTTAGAAACTTCTACACCTCAACACCCAGCAGCCTTGTTAGAAAATGATGTGTCTGTCAAGTCATGTATGAAGCGTGAAGGTAGGTAATTTAACTTTTTCTCTTGTTTTAAATATTTAAATTATTTTTATTTTAAATTTATATTTTTCATTATTTTATTAGATTTTTTTAACAAATTTTGATGAAATTGTTTTTTGTTTTGTTTTTTAATATTTCGGTAGTTAAGATATTAAATACACAATTTTAATATGAAGTTTCGTGTCGTCCTATCTGAAGATTATTTAGTTTTTAAAAAGTTGTCAAAACCAGTTCTATGATTAGCTCTCGGTCAAATGCAGGACAGTAAATTACAATTTTACTTTGTTACAATTTTACTTTGGAAAAATACATCTTTTAGTATGTTGTATATTTTTTAATTAAAATATTTTATTTATTAGATAATCAAAAACTTCTATAAATTAATTTTTATTTAAAATGGTTTCATTAAAAGCTATGATAATTTTTACATATGCTACAAAGTAATAAATTCATAATTTCCGATTATACTTATCTTCATAATACAATCTCTTAAATTTACTATTTTAAACTTATTCCTTCGATTAATTCGTGCAATAAATAAATTAAAATTAAATTCGAAATATTTTATTTTTAAAGAATTGAAAAATTATTATCATAAAAGTTTTTACCTTTAAAATCAATAAAAAACTAAAAAAATAAATTCTAGATTTATAAAATAAAAACTTTTTATCTATAATTTTTAGATATAAAGACAAGAATATCTTTAAATATAATTAGGCAATTTCCAGGATATTCAGGACGAGACTATAAAAGTTTATTTTAAATTGCTATTCCAGCTGTTGCCGATTTCTAAAAATGTTTATGCGTTTTGTGGTAGTAAAATATTTTCAAAATTTATTTTGGGGATCGAGGACGAAGATGTATATTGGAAATATACTAAGTATTTTTATATCTCTGAAAACTTATGAAATAAAAAATAATAATGATGTGAATATAAAGCAAAAAGGACTATAAAATTAATTTTGAAACAAGAATAAGTTCTACCATTTTTTTTTTGAAATAATATATATTACGTATATTTGTAAAAGTTAAATAATTGTCAAAATCACAATTTCTTGTAATCAAAATTATTATTCAATAAAAATCATAAAATATTAATATGTAGTTATTTTCACTATAAAATATTAATATGTAGCATTAAAAAAAATTATTATTTACTACATATTCGTAAAAATAATCCACGACTGATAGCTTTATGGACATGCCACACGCATGTGATTCCTATAACAAATGATTTTCCATAAAAAATATTGAATTAATAAATATTATTATCAATAATAAAAAAATATATGTTCGTAATAATAATAATAATAAAAAAAAATTACAAATATCCTTTCTGCCCAGCCCACTAGGCGGTTTTAATACCGACAACATAAAAAATAACAAATCATCTATTTTTTTATATTATAGTCAAAAAACGCTCGAATGCGCCGCTAAAACATTGAAAACACCTTTGTTCTTTTATTAAGGATTCCAAAGGATAAACAAAAAGGGATTTGTTTACTTTGGTTGAAATTGTAATAGAAATTTTTATTCTATAAGAGAACGATTACCAGTTTATATAAATGACATACAGTGCCATGTAACAGTTTTTCGAATTATTGTTAAATGATGATTATTTTAAGGATGGGATATGTTTTATAAGTAATAATAATTTATACATGATTAGGAGCTAATGTTTTTACAGCCTCCCCTACTATTCACCCCTTGTTGTTAAAGGTTCTGTTTTCAATTTTGGATTTTTTTTTTATTCATTTTTGTTTTTTATTGTAACGAAGGATTGTGCGAATTTGTGTGATGGTAAAAAAAAAACCTAAGGGATTTCTAGGGTTGTTTTTATGGATCTTTTGAATTTCAATTTATAAAATAGATTTATGTTTTTATTTCAGATTAATTTACTAGTAAATCTAAAGATTTTTTTTCCATATTTTATTTCTGTTGAATTGAAAATAAATTGTTATTTTTAATCTATAGACAAAACACAAAGTTGGAATTATAGATAAACTAGTTTTTTTTTCTGGATACTATCTGGTTTTAAAAATTTCTTTATTTTGAATGTTTTTCTTAATAATTTAAATTTATTTATATCTATAAATATTTAAGATATAAATTTATGAAGAAAATTTATAAAAAAAACTATTATGGGTAATAGTCATCTAATTTTAGCATATTTGTAAAGTTGTCTGAGAAATTCTTAATAAAATTTGTTGTAACAAACTTGGAAAAACCTAAGTAATGTTTTTACATCTCAAATTTTTTCAGTAAATCAAATTTTATAAACAACTACGTATTTTTAATTGTTAATAAAATCTTAAAAATACCATTATCCTTTCACAATTTTAATAAATAATAAAATAAATGTCTTAGAATAATAGAACATTAATTTTATTAATAAAACCGATTTTTGTTGATTCATAATCAGTTAAATACATACTGTAATTAAAATAGCGTTTTAATGATTACTAAAATTTTGTTATTATTTTGATCAGCATTAATTAGCTTGTCTTTAAACAATGAATCTAATTAATGGCAATGAAACCACAACAAAGCTGTCATAATTAGTCATTTGCAGACAATAAAAATTACTGTAATTTTAATTGATTTTAATTTGACTTTTAAAACATAAGTGGGATAGTACATATATTAGACTTGTTCACTTAATTTTCACTAAATTTAAGTATAATTTTTGCATTAATATGTGATTTATTTTAAAATGAATTTGGAGATTTCCTATAATTTAAGATACCCTAAAAATGGTAAATATGGTATAATGGTATCGGCTAATATCCAGCAAATATATTTTTTATAATAAGTTATCTAAATTATTTATTATGTATTATTAAAAGTTTTATTAATATTATTCTGTATTTTACAAAATTATAATTTTGATTTCTTAATTGCTAAATTAATAATTCTTCGTTTTTTGTAAATACTGTTTCTAAGATTTCGTTATTAAATTTCATATTTTTAAGTTTAAGTAATTACAATTACTTAATTTCTTAATTTGGTAATTTAATATCTTAAAAAATAATACTAATTAGTGTACATTTAATTAGAACAAGTGCTTAATGTAGTATTAAATCACGTAGTTACAATAATTCTAAAATATCTAAAACTTAAGAAAAAATTATTTAAAATGTTTAAATTTATTTAAAGTGTTTAAACATCATAAATCTGTGAAACTTTGCCAAAGCCTAATTATTAGATTTTGGATAATTTAAGTGCTGATTTCGATTGCTAAATATTTAATATGGCAAGTTTTTAGTTCGTTATAAAGTAATGGAAATCTTGAATATTGCATATTTCGAAATCGAAACCAGTACTTGAAATATAGAAAATGTAGTTCAACAGAATAGTTCAACTTCAACAGAATTTATATTTAGTTCAACTTCAACAGTATTTATATTTAATTTTTAATCAAATACACAAATTCAAATAGGTTGTTTTTATGGATCTTTTGAATTTAAATTTATATTTGTTAAATTGAACTTGAATTATTTTATTTACCATTTGTAACTCTAAGACCATCTTTAGTATCACCTAAAATAGCTGAAACACTAAATTTAAGTACTGGTTTTGTATGATCCTTTAATATTGTTTCCTTAGTATCATCAATTAACATATCACTATTATTACCACCACATTTATCACATTTAATATCATTTAATTTATTATTATGAATTTTTAATTCACTTGCTATTAATTTATTTGATATTGTAAAAAAATTACCACAATTTTGACAACATAATTCAATTAAATTTTTCCGTTCACTAATTCCAACATTATTATTAGTATTATTATTATTATTAATATTATTACCATTACATATCATTTTATTAAAAGCACTAGACATTAAATTATTATCATCTAAACAATTAAGACGTTCATCACCTGATGACATTGATGAATTATGACTTAAAATATCATTTCGTGGTGAATCACAAATATAATCTTTTAAATATGAATTTGTTTCAGAATCTTCACTATCTGATAATATTGATTCAACATGATCATCCTTGTCATTAAGGATATTATCCACAAGAAAAGCTGTTGACATTATAATGATTTATATTATTTTCTTCTTTTTTTTTATTAAATGGAAAATTAAAAATGAAACATTTTCCGTTTTTTTCTCTTGTTAAAACAATAAATTTTCATAAAACTCCGACACGATTTTTTTTTCCTAACGAAAAAACCGAATTGAACTGAAAATTTCTGTTGGTCCTTTCATATATGCATTTATAAAAACGATATCCTTTTCGCGAAATTTGTTAAAAAGAATACAAAATTTTAATGTTGCATACGTAAAAGTCTTAATTTAACTGACAAAATAATATTTTCTGTTTATACAAAAAAGTCCTATTCAATTATTTTCCCCCACAAATACATACATAAAAAAAGTTATATTATTATGTGATGTATAAAATTTTAAACTATAAGAAGGATCAATTTATATGTACACAGTAAAATACATAATAGTCCTTCGGCCTGTTAAGATATAAAGATATATATTTTTTTTTTTTTAAAAACCCATCCTACTCAGCTGTTCGTAAACCCCAAAATATATTCTCTCCTTTTATTCGTCCATTATTTTGTGTAGTACAAGAGAGAACACGTGGTATTTAAATACGTATATGTAATATGTATGTTTGTATGCTTTATGTGTATAAACCAAAAAAACCAAAAAAATTTTTTTTACTTTATTTGAGTGTTAATTCGATTCTTCGTATTAAAATGGCTTACGATGATGATGATGATGATGATGACAAAAAAAAGGACTTTTTGAATTTTATACAAGGATATTTGTTTGGCTTTTCGATGGATATTATTTTTATTCGAACTTTGGTTTTTTGTTTAGAACAATTTTTTTATTGTAACTTGTACACAACAATGATGTGTGCGTATAAGGACATAAAAATAAAATTATTAAAAAATCATATACCAAAAGAATTTACAAAAAAAAAAACAAAAAAAAACAATCCTTATATTATTTACGTGTATTGTTTGTGTTGTTGTTATTGCCTTTTATTTATGTATATTTTTTTTTCAAAAAAAAAAAACATTAATACTCTTTATTCATCAGGAGGCGTGGTTTAAAAAAAAAATCCTTGTAGTTTTTTTTTTTTTTTGGAATGTATTTCATCGCCGTTTGTATAGTTTTCTTCGACCAAATAATATTATTACCAAAATTCTCTCTCTCCACCCTGGTGTCATAACCAATACATATTTAATGTTAGATACTATATAAAGTCCTTTTTTAATGCTATTAATCTTATCCTAAAGTTACTCAAGAATATACGGTGCAATATCCTATATTTAATATTATCCTTTAAAGTTTTTTTTCCTTTTTTTGGGGGGATAAAAATATGATTCTTTTGAAAAGTTTGCAGTGGTGTAGTCTTTCTTATATTTTATACATAAATATTCAAAATTCTGAACAAAAAAAAAATTTTTTTTTTGCACTATATTTTATGCAAAGCTTTTGTGAACAACCAGAAAACTTCAAGAATAACAAAACACATGAATACGAAGAACGACGAAATGTTGAAGGATTTTTTTCTAAAGATTTTATTATTACTACTATATTCGGTTTTTTTTTCCTTTTTTTGTGTGAACTATTCGGGGTAAACACAAGTAAAAGATAACAACGGCAAAGGATAATGGACAGAGTATAGACGATTATAATAATTTTATTTTTTTGTGTGAATGGTCTCAAAAAAAATAAATAAAATAAAAATTGTATGGATGTATAATAAAGTTTATTTCTGTACTGTTCAGACTGAATAAATAATAAAAAAAAAAAACCCTTTCCAAAAATTTTAATATAAACATGGCTTCTTCATATACGTTTTTTTCCTTTTTTTTTGTTGTTGTTGTTGTGTATGATTGGGGGATATACAAATAAATTGATGAAACGAAAAGCACATTTTAACTGAATAAGTCCTTCACATACATACATACGTACATAGTACAATTATTCAATCGACAATATACAAAAAAAAAAAAATATGTTATGCATATACATAAATGAAAAAATTTATGTATAGGACTGTCAGAAGATTGTATATAAAATATTATAAAAAGATTCGTTATTACCATACACAGAAAAATATGGCAAAAAAAAAAATGTAAAAGAAATAAAAACTAAATTAAGATAAAAATGAGCAAAATAGAAAAAGGATATGAAAAAAAAAATGTATTATATTTATATATTTGTAAATACAATTTAATAAATGTTGTGCTTATTACATAGAAAATTTAGTGTAGATATTTAACTGCACAATTATTATTATTTTATGTTAAGGTTTATTATTATTTAAGTTAATTTAAATAAGTTTTTTTTTTTAAAAAGATTTGAAAATATTATAAATCAGATTAAATTTATATGATTATTTTTGGTAGAATAAATTGGACAGATTATTATGAATTATTCAAATGAATTATTTAATTGTACAATCTTTGAATTATATAAGGGATAATTTTTGTAAAATATCTATAACGAAACGAAGAAGTAGACCTTTTAGTAAAACAACGAGCCTGCAACAGTTCCTGCAACATTCTGCGGTATATACCATTGCCATCTACGAACATAGAAGAAATAAAATATTTGTGCAACATACCTACATGATGTCTTACGTCAAACCTCTTCATTCTAAAACTTGCAAGAAAACGAATCAAATTAAATGTTCGCTATTTTAATTTATATTCAATTTGTTCCCATCTTATTTAGTGTATTTACAATTAGTTACACCAAGTTTTCTATTAATCATATTTTGCTTACACAACAAACCCTGCTTTTTCCACTTAATATTTGAACTATTTATAAATAAATTTTGTTAGATATTCTTTTATATATAATAAATACCTTTAAAACTTTCTACAGATAAAATAAATATGCCAACTTTGTTCGAAAACATAATTTATATCGCACATAAATGGTGACATTATTAGTTGTTATGTTTAATTTGATCCAAAAGATTAAAAAATATATGCTAATATGCTTTTAAGTATTTTAATATTTATAAATTGGTAATAAAATTAGATTTTCCAATAATTAAAAGATTATTTTTAATGTTTTACAGCATTTATTAGATTTAGTTATAATTAAATTTATATTAAAGTTTGAATACTTAAATAAATACTTAAGAACTTACTTAAATTAATGCTTAAATGTCGTCCTTAAAATATGAGAAAGGGACTAATTTATGCTTTAAAATATCTAATTTATGAATCCATATAAATAGTTCGTAAAATTTAATAAAGCTTGGGTTCTCGTGCTAAACTTGGGTTATTCACATAAACTTTATAAGAAGGAAAAATAATTAATTGAAAATTTGTAATAATTCCAGCAAAATTTAATAAAAACATAATCCTGGAAACAATATTTAATACAGAATATAAGAAAAAATCTTGTGTGACAGAATAATTCAAATAACTTCCACAATATAAATACTTTGTCCTTTTCCTAAAATTTTCATTTACGTTAATAAAACCGAACCCCTAATTACGAAATTAAATTATGTCTCTGTATATATTTATATAAATAAATATTATATAAATGTATTTAAGTTTAATAAAATCATATAATAATAAAAGTTATATCACTTGATTCTTTTTTTTGCCCGTTTGTCTTTATCTCCCCATAAATTATTTTATCACTCCTCTTTATTAGACAGGCAATTTAATTCACCAGCAACAAAAAAAAGAAAAATACGAAATAAAAACCCTGAAATACAAGGACAAAACAGAAGAAGAGGTAAAGGGAAATGAATATAATAATAAAGAAAGGAACATTTTATTAAAATATGTCGTCAACAGATGTCGCCAATATAATCTTTTATCATATTCTTTCCATAATCGTGACACAAAGTGTCTATTTATGTACCATTATAAAATTCTTCTTTCCAATCTTTTCAAAGGTACTGTATTACATAAAAATTATATTCGAATAATATTTGTTAAATTCATTTTATTTATTTTTTTTATACATAAATAATGATACTTTCTGTTTTAAGGAAGTTTCTGTGGTACATAAGTTTAAAGAAAACCGAAATTGTTAGTAAGGATATAAAAGTTTAGTGATTCTATTAATATATTGAGAACAATTATGTTATTTAAAGATATAATTGCAAAATTAAAATTAAAATATAATAATTTTTTCGAGATTATCTTAATTATGTTCCACAATTAATGATTCGTTTATATAAAAAAATTTAATTTGAATTTTTAATAGATTTTCGGTTCATAGAATTTTATATAAATATACGATATACTGAATATTAAATTATCCAGTTGGTTTTTTTAATTTTTATTCGCATAACAAATTGAATTTTTTATGGTGTCCGAGTCCGAATGAACTTATCAATTTGACCGTGTAATATAATCACTATCCTTTTTTTTTTAAAAAATTTAATTTTATATTTTATTATTATATCATTTTTATATTTTTGTTTTCTGTGTCTGCCTTATTAAATAAAATTAGATGAAATGCCATATCCTTTATTATGAAAATTGAAAAACATCATGAAAAATGTTCAGTCTCGTTCGCATAAATGAATTTACAAATACCAAAATATATTTTTTTATTAAATTGGAGTTTTTATTGGATCAATATTTTGGTCTTAACTTGGAAAATTTGAAAATATATTTATTATTTGATAAAAATTAATTGCAAAGTTAATATAATTTTGAACAGTTTAGTTAATTTGTAGCCATTATAAAAAAATCTCCTTTAATTTAATGATAAAATATATTTCCAAGGAGAAAAAATTAAAATCGAACTGAAATTAACTGATTGACAGACACAATTATCCTTAAAATTTATTTTCCAAAAATTTATTTATATTTTTTAAAAAGAGTATCATTTTTTATTTTATTTTGCAATATTGGTAACCTCAGGCTACTTAAACTTAAACTATACTATATTTACATTTCAACTCAAAATTTCCACAATTTTTCTGTTATTTAATTAATTATTTGTCAGTTTTGAATCTAAATTTTTTTTACATAGTTTTGTGCTTCAATAAAATTAGTTGGAAAAAAGGATAAAGTACTGAAAGTGACATTTTCATATAATATCTAATTAGAAGATTTACAACAATTTTAAACAAAATCTTTGGTAAATGATTATATCCGAAAAGGATTTGACCCGCAATATATTTTTTTTCAACTCTATAAATTTTAGGTTAAAGGGGTGGTAAAAGATTTTTTTTAGCATCTGTTTATCTAGTTTTTTTTTGTTTTGTTTTTATTATTATTTTATTTTTTTGCAAATGAATAAATTTATCCGAGAATAGAAATGAAAATCTTATATAATTTAATATAAATGACACGTGACCATAACTGATTTGTTTCAAAAAATGACAATATTTAACTGTAATGGAATTGTTATGAAATAAGGGTAATAAAATGCAATATTCGAAGTAGATCACCCTTTAAATTATTATTATTATTATTATCCTTTAAATACAATATGCCAGCAGTGTCGTTTGTAAATGAGCTACTACTATACTACCCTAAAGAATAGAATTTAATAAGCGCAATAATTCAGCAGTTAACCAAAAATAATTAAATCCAATTAGCAACACAAAAAAAAATAGAATGGTTTTTGAAATTTTATTAAATAAGAGCATAAAGATTTGACAATTTAGCTTAATTTAAATTTTATTATAATAAAAGTGATAATTTTAAGTATAAACAACAAAAAAAACACATATAAAATTGATTTGATTTACTTAGGATATAAAATTATTTATTTGTCGATTTTAATTCAGCTAATCCGGATTTCCAAATAATATCTGAGGAAAATTATAAATTGTTCTTCCTAATACGTAAAGGATAAAGCTATTCTTCAGTTCCAGTATATTTTGAATAAAGTTTCAAATGAATGAAGAACTCTCCGTAGAAATTGTTATTAAAAAGGAATTGCAAAATATTAAATATTATTGATAAACAAGACCACATTTATATCAAGTACTACCAAAAAATGACTTGTAATTATCGAGTATCACTAAAAAAGGACATCTTAAATTTTGAGAAGTTAAATTGGATGGTTTATATTAAATTGTCGACTTATAGCCATACAGATAAAGAAAGTTATTTGCTGATAACTAACTAAGGACTTCTTAGATTGAAAAAAAACTTTGAATAATTAAAACCATTCAAAATCTGGCAGCAAAATAATATTACAAATACATAAGAAATTTTTTTTAAAAAAAAACTTACGATATGTAATTTAAAAAAAAAAAAATAATAATTTCAAATTAAAATACGATTTTTTAAAAAGTTTCTCAAGTGTTAAATGACAAAATATATTTTTTTTTCCCGCCAAGCAAAGGATATTTTCATCCTGATGTATAAATAATATAATAAAAACCCTGTTATAACTCATTTGATACAAAGCATTAAATTGGAATATATAATTTTATATGTTCTCAACATATAATATCATAAATTTTCGAATTCATAACACTCGAATTGATCTCAATTTGTCAAAATCAGGTACATTTATAATATTTTTTTTTTTTTTTTTTTTGGGAGGGAAGGCAAGGGCGCGCGCAAATAACTCTGTTTGGGTTTTTATCCCTTTTTATCGTGTATATATTAGGAAACATTGAAAAAAAACACCACAATCAAAAGGTAACATAAAATTAAATATAAAGGATACATAAACCTGAAAAGAATAACAATAAATAATAATAAAGATTTTTTTTTTTTTTTTGAATTCATGTGAACAAATTTTATATCTTTTTCTTAGATTATATGTTTTGTTTGTTTGAATTGGAAAATTTTTTTAGTCTTTTATTTATGAAAATCTAAATTAATTTTTTATTTGATTATCATTGTTATAATTGATTTTCAATTTTTTAAATAACAATTGTGAATTGAAAAGGTAAAAAAAAAGGCTGATTTGTTTGTTAAATATTTACATTTGATTATACAAAATAGATACAAAATATTTGTTGTTTCAATGACAGAAAAGGATGATATTTGATGCTATTTTATTTGTCACAATTAAATGTTTTATTAATATTTAATGTTCATTTTACTATTCTTTAAAGTTGAAATATACAAATATAAGATACATTCAAATCGCACGCAAATATTTAGTTAAGCGGTTATTTTATGTATCCTACTCAAAATTAGTCTTTTTTATGCTCTGCACTGTATGTAATAAAAAACAACTTTTATTAAATAATTTATTGTTACAAGAAAAATATATTATAAACAGCACTGAATAATCTGATGATCAATCATAATCGTTCACGATCTTCCAATAACAAGACAGTATATTCGTAATTATGATCACCGTTTACATCTTCATCTCCTCTTTCAGTTCTTGTAGATCTAGACTCCACTAATTGGAAATAAACTTGTCTACTTGATGAATGGTAGTCATTTTTTTTATTGTTCTTGACTTGGGCGAATGGATGAATAAAGCTTTTCTTGCATAATTTAATTCTGTAATGAATCTGCAATTATTCAACATATTTTATAGTAAAATTAGCATTTTATTAGTAATTCCCCTTAAATCATTTTTTTTACATAAAATAATATTATTACTAAAAATAAATAAAATGCTCATAAAGGTTTGTTTTTTTTTCGTTGGTAAACAAACTTAATGTTCGTTGGTCACCCAAAAGTCACTCAAAATTCTTTATGTAAATATTTTCGTATAAGTTTTCCATTATAAATTTTTGTATCTCTTCTCGAAACTATCAAAAAGAAAAAAAATCCCCTAAAATATTTATCCTAAAAATTTATTTACACATGTCATGACAATTATCCAAACATGTAAATAAATATTTGTTATATGGTGCCCATACCTCGGTCATTTTGACAAATAATGAACTTTTAGTAATTCATTTGAATAACTCTTTCAAAACCAAAGGTTTTTTTTTCAGTCTCCTCTATAATATTTGCATTGATTTACATTAAAATAACATATTTACGAATTGCATCAGTTTTATGTTCTATTTTTACAAAGGACAAATATCAAAAATAAATAAAAAATATTATAAAAATTATTTAAATATTAAAAAGATTCCATTTTGTTGGTTTAAAAAAAAGAAAATATGTATTAAAAATGGTTTAGACGTCCAGAAGACATAGTGCTAGTTGTTGTTATTTTATTTATTTTTCGTTTGCAAATATTGACAAAATGATATCTGGTTTTTTTTTAGAGAATGATGATTCCAGAAACTTGAATCATTTAATGTGTAATTTTTGCATTATAAGTTAGAAGATAAATTTATCGTGAAATTAATTTTCTATGTTGTTCATTCTATGTAAATTATCCTGGGCTTTCGGTAATTTAATTAATTGTTTTCAGTTATGAAAAACTTTGCGAACGATGACGGTTGCTAAATAAAATATTATGCTGAAAGAAACTTTTAAATAGTTGGAAATATAATTTACTTTGATTAGCAATTTTTTAAGGAAAAATATATTTTATAATAAATATTAAAATTGCTAATCAAATCATACATAAGAACATATTATTTTTGACTAGAATTTTCTTTCAGATTTGTGAGTTGTATGATATTTGTTGTATCAGTAATTTATTGAATCCTAAAATTATATTACTAGATTTATATAAAGTTGGGATTTATATATGTACTAACAAATATACTTATGTACTTACGATAAATTTTGGCAACAAAAGAATTTTTGATTTGATTTTTCTGACAATAAAATTAATTTTTTACTGGCCAATTCTATTAAGCATATTTCTGCACGCATTTTATCACAATAAATATTATAAACTTACCATATTTTTGAGTATTTAAAAGCGAAAAGCAATATTAATTATAATCCTTAGAAATATTTTCATTTTATGAAGTTCATAAAATTTCCTTAAATTTAAACTTATTTATTTATTAATTTATCCGAAAAATACAAACCCTTATAATTTCTTATTATTTTATGTACTAAATCTGAAATTATTATTTTATGTTGTTAAAAACTCATTTTAATTTTGAAGTCTTCCTAGCCATTAATTGCACGAAGCAGAAAAAATACCCTTAAATAAGCTAGGATGATTTATTTAAAAAAAAAAATTATGTATATTTTTGTGTAAAATTACTTTTCTTTTAGAGTTTGTGAATGCAAAAATTGTTGATTATACTATATTCAGGATAAGAAACAACCAAACTATACTAAATTTCCCCAAAATTAATGTTTGTCCAACGATCAACGAAAAATTTCAGAGAAAATTTATATTTTTGTGGAAATATTAAACCGCGTTTCTAATAATTTTTTTCTGATATGCATAAATATTTTCAAGTTTTACGGAAACGGAAACTAAAAAATATAAATTCCTTTTCCTCGAAGCTAAAAGTGTGCTATTATTTAGCTCGATCAAAACTGTCACTTACATTCGCTAGTAAATAATTCCTTTTTTTTTTGCTTCTTTACAACGAATCTAGTGTTGTTTACCCTCTTTTGTGTTTTAATATAACACATTTTTATTTAAGCAAGCAAAAAAAAATCATAGAAATCTGGGAACATTTTTATGTAATGATGAGGGGAAATAGCTAAAAATTTATGTATAAATGTAGAAATCTAGACCATACTACACATTTTTAATAGTCATAATATGATTTTGCAGAATTAAAGGTTAAATAGTTAATATTTTTCATCAAATTTTTTTTTTTTTTCATTGGTTTATTATTTGAAATATGTAATTGAAATAAAAATTTTTTGTGATACTTTTAATTACACTAGATATAAATAATTCTATCTGGTAGATAAGAAATTTTTAGAAATTTGTTTAAGTAATAAATGTTAATTTTGAAAATATATCAAAATTATTTAAAATCCTTATTTTCGAATAACTTCAAAGAAAAATTAATAAAATTTATAAGGATATTATATCATGCTACGATAATGAAATACCCTTAAAATAACATATACTATGGCATTGACATTTTACATATGTTGTTCCTTTCGTATTATATATAATAAAAAATAGAAAAGGACTAAAATATTTAAATGTCTAGCCTTAGGTAAATTTTTTTGGTCTGTATCTTTTTGTCACTTTTTGGTGCAAATTACCTTTCACACCAAGCCAGAACTGAAATATATTTACAAATTGGTTTTATACGAAAAAAGGACGATAATTTTTAAATGTTTCTATATAATTAATTCAAAATTTAATAAATAATTCAAAAATAATATTCTAGCTACATAAATTTAGATTATAAGACGAGGGCTATGCTGTGTCATACACAATAAAATCCAGACCAATTTAAATTGAAAAAATAATGTTGATTTCTCAATAATTTGATTTGAGTAAAATTTATATTTTTCTATGTTTTTTAAACTACTCCAATTTTAATACCTAAATTAGCACTAAATTTGAAAATATAACAAAGTGATTGTTTATTAGTATTGCTTTATTATAATCACAGTATTAAATTTTCACAATTTACCTTGATATAATTTTTCTGCTACTATTTAGTACAGAAATAGCATTAATAGTTTGAATGTACTTAATTGTGTAGCAAGCATTATAATTAACTTTTAAAATATTATTGATTTATTATCGAAGTTGAACCAGAATAAAAACAAAAGAGCTAAATTTAAAACTCATACTAAGCGGAACTGTTATTTTTTCAGGTTTATCTCTTTTTTTCTTGAGATTTTTCCTCTAGCATAGCAAAATTCAATTAAAAAATATCTTCCATGATCAGCGAACACACATTCTTTACCAAAAACCTTGCATAAGTTTTAAGTACATAAATCTGCAAGACACAAGACAAGGTCGTTCAATAACCTATCCATTATTTTCATTTAATATTGGCAATATTGAAGGCCGTTCTTCCTTGTCGTAAACTTACAACTTTCTTAACCACATTCTAAATTATTTTTAAACCTTGTCATTGTATTTCTTCCTTAACATAAAAAAAATGTTATAATATTTCTTTTTTTTACTTTTGGTACTGAAACTTGTGACCATTTGGAATAAATTTCAAATATCGAATATTTTAGGAACAATTTAAGAAATAAATGAAAATTTAAAATTTCATTTTCAATGGTTTTATGTAAAAATAAAGATTTATTGGTACGTCCACTCAAAGAATTGTTTGTCCATCAATTTGTCAGTGCATATTTGGAAAATTTTACTGAAATATATTTTTAGTAAACGTTTTGGTGAGTGTTTTGTCACAGAAAATGAATTAAATTTGATTTAAGCATTAATGGAATGTTACCGAAAGGAAAAACCCATAACATTATTCTTTTAAGTAAATACTACAAAATTACAAAAATTTGAACACAAAAGAATTTGACAAAATACTTTTAAATAAATTAATTAACTTGTGTACATGTTCAAGTACTTCCAGTAATTAAGAAATAAGAAATAAACAAGTTGCATAGTAATTAATTGAAATTGTAATATTAACACACTTATATTTAATGCCTTACTTTATAAATAGTGAAAAAAGTAGTTAAATTTTTAATTGTCAGACTACAATAATATGTACACAGAAAATTAAATAATAAATATTATATAAAACTACGTATAAATGTAAATTACAAGTTTATTTATTTTCCATTGAGTAACTATTTAATGTCACCACTAAGATTATCACTCCATATAATTAAAAATTATTATTTAATAAATTTTAATTCGAAATTCTAATATAAACCTGTAAGTGTGGAAAGTAATTCCAAATATTTATATCGAGACATGGACATATAATTATTAGTCTTGGTAAATATTTATGAATTAATGATTAGTATTATTTCCTGCACAAATCACATGTAAATTTGAGTATATATATGTATATAAGAAAATAGCCCTTGGTTTGAAATTAAAATATTTAATTAAATTATCTGAACTATTCTTTATTTCGATTTACTTTATGTAGTAAAATGGTATTTGAACTTTATTATAACTTCATAACAATTAACTTATACATGACCATTAATGATTTTTCTTCAAAAATACAAATGGTTCTCCAATTTAAATATTTGGAATACTGTGATTTTCACTTAAAATCATTGAGAACACGAGGCATTTAAAATATCGAAAGTCCAACAAGATCAATAATAATAATCGTCAATAATAATACTAATTACATATTTCCAATAAACTGCGCAAAAAAATAGATTTGCCAAAATCCTGAGGTTTATATGTGTTTCATATTTAGCAATAGCACTCTGTAATTCCAGCATTAATAAACACATAAATTAAAATATACATATATTCCAAATAATAATTATCTTAAATGACTTCTTGCATAATTTTTGGTAATTGAATTACTTTTCTAATAAATTTCTAAAATTTCTAAAGTTCTTACTATGTTATTTTTATTTATGTAAAAAGATCATTAGATAATTTTGAATACACAACAATTGATTATTTTAATTATAAATAAAAAAATGCTGTGTAAGTAAGTATAATTTTCTTTAACAAGTATAAGTCTGGCGATTTGAACTATTTCAGATTCAGTAGTCATTTGAGATCGATACAGTCTCGTCAATTGAGTTCTCTGTTAACAACTGACATAAATTTCATTCAATTAAATACAGGAAAATAATTTTTGTACATATATCATATTTGCAAATTAATATTAATATCTGAATCAAGAAGATTTATTTCGAACTTTGAGTATTTGATAAAATATATGTGAGAGAATAAGTAAAAGTAGTTGGATATTTTGTGTGTAGCCGGCCACCTCAAATGTTAAAGTTCAATTGATTCGAAATCAAATAAAAGCATAAATTTATTCAATTTTCAAGTGGTTAGGTTAAATTTTTAAATGTACATATAGCATAAATTTATATAGTTAGACATAAAACATTTTTGTTTCTTTTTTTTTTGTGGAACAATGAAACTTTTAGTGAAATTCAGATTTTTAGTGAAATTAAGATTACAGCACATTTTGAAAAATCCCTAAGAAAAAATCACATATTAATAAAAGTAATTCAAATGATTTTTGGTATTTTAGAAAACTAATAAGATTATTTATAATTAAGTTAAGTTGGAAGTGGAAATAAATTGAAATATACTAACATAAATAAAATTAATTAACCAATTATTGACAAGTTGTTTTTATAACAAAATTATCATTATTATTATTATTTTTAAACGGATATAAAACTTGTGATATAATTATATTTTGGAATATTCTTAGAACATTTAAAGGTAAGTGCTTTAAATATTTCCAGTTGATAATTTATTGACGTCAATGCAGACAAATAAAAAATTTTAACACAATAAGAGGTAAATTATCTAGTCTACGAAAATGATTAAAATCAAAATTAAATATAAGAATTAATTGTTAAATTGAATGTCATTACTTAATAATCATCACCAAGTTACGTAAATTAACTTTGAGTCACATTAAAATTAAAAGTATGGCACGTAAAAGTCATACATTCCTCGCCTTCGAATACGTTGTTTTGGTCAATTTAAATTATAAAATTTACACATTTAGTATATAAAAAAACCAGAATTTATCATGTTATCATAAATAACAGGTTTGTTATTAAAATAAAATTTAATTAAACATTGAAATAATAATAATAATAGCATTTAATGTTTTAATATGCCACAACTCATCAACTCATCTCAGGTAAAATTATGTACATTTGACAAATATTAAAAAAACGTTTGTTAAACAATCGTAAACAACAATATTTCAATTTATATTACAGTGTAATTCAAAATAATATTTTAAGTAGGAATTATTGTGCAATATAATATTTTTTACTAGCATCGTGCCAACACATTTTTTTAAAGATAAAAATGGTTTAATGGCTGATAAACAAGTTTCATAGACCAAAATTTTGTATGCAATGCCAAACTAATAAAAAATTTTTGTTTTGGTAATTGTTAAGAAATTTGCATTTAAGAAATATATTTAAAGGATAAAAAAAACTTTGTCTAAATCTAGGAAACAAAATATGTATATAAAAATTATATCCAGACAATTATTCAAAATAATTTTTCTGTAATGAGGATGGATAGCAATTTTTCTTGTATCTGGAATTGAATTTTTTACAAAAAAGTTCAATGAAATACAACTGAGGAAAATTCTCGAATATTTATACAGAAAATTAAAATCTATCTTTCGAAATTATGGCATCACAATCCTTATTTTTTTTTAAGCAAATTTTTATGAAAATAGATCAGAAAGGGGTGAAATATTCTTGTTATAATAAACCTATAATTAATTAGAAATTCTAATAGTAATAAATTTTAAAATAGTTAAATCTATAGCGCTATTATTTTATGCAATAATGGTTATAGTAAAAGTAAAATACATCGGTCTTTCATCAATGAATGAAACTCCAATGATTTTAGTCGAATCATTATTAGCCATATTGGATAATCAAAATATTTTAGGGATAGTCTGCACTGCTGTTCAACCCAAGCCTCTTCTTAGTTTACACGACTTTTTAATACATTATTCATAGCTCCATAATTTATAACAATATACAATTTTCTAAATAACTAAATTTTAATATAAATTGAAACTACTAGTGCTTTAAAATTGTTATTCTTAGTACTACTATTACTAATTTTCCACTACTTTCAATTCAATTTTATTTAAAAAAGACAAAATAATTTTTTTTTTGTTAATTCCTCTAAAAAAAACTTTATTTCTTCCGTTAACAAAATTAATAAGAATCAAAATATCTTAAATATGACTGAGTGGTTAGTAAAATATTAATTACAACATAAATTCAAATACAAATAGTAAATATATTTTCAAATAATATGATTATTTGAAGACTCTGTTTGTAAACATATTTTACTTTGACATAATTTGTTTTCAAAGTCTAAACGGACGACAATCACAATTTTACTAACAATCCGTGAAACAAGAGCTATCTTCTATACATTCAAAACAAAAAAGCTTTTAAACATTAAATTAACATAACAAATTCTCTACTTGGTTTAAGTACTTGTAAGATAAAATAATTCGTAGCATATATGTTTTACGATAATAGTGTATTTACTTGCCCATGCCAAGTTAAATAAAATTTATATTATTGATGAGTCTGTTGCAAAATGTTGTAAATAATGTTCAGACAAAAAAAAAGCTACACAAAACGCTGATAAAAAAAAAAACCATACTGATCAGTGAAGCAAAACATCATTTTGCAACAACAAAAAAATGTTTCAGAAGAAAATGTTGCCGAAACATTTAAAGTTTTATAATGTTGAAAATTTTTTTTTTTTTTTCGTTATTGATTGAAACATTTTTTCAACCAAAAACGAAACCTACCTGAACGATCACAGTTTTCAAATAGTTGTGTTTTTTTTTTTAAAGATTTTTATTAGCGCTTGGTAACTGCCGGCTATAAAGCTGTTGCTGTTGTAAAAGAAAGGATGGGGTGGGGTTGTAAAGTTAATTTGTTTGTTGTGCTGTGAAAAAGCCCGTATGGGTTCAGTCATTAAATTCATTTTCATTTCATCGCGATTTCTTTAGGTCTGCGCACATACGGTTCTACAGTTTTTAAGAAAATTAAATTATTTAATGATATACAATATTTCGGTTATTAATTGTGATGATCTTCCAAAAGTCAAATAGAACGAAAATACAAACTTTTTAAAAATTCATAAAAATTAATATGTTTTAAACAATCTAGAAATATAAAAAACAAAGTTTTAGTATATTCGTTTTTTTTTTAAATGTGAAATATGGAAAATTAATCTAACAAAAATCGCAGATCAAATTATGCAGATGCAGACTGAAGAAATGAAATTATAAGTTTAGCTTTTTAGATTTTAAAATTTAAAGAAGTTTTTTTTTTAATTTCCGTTTGGTTTTTGGATTAAACGTGATTCTGAAAATTTTTTTAAAATTAATTTTAAATAATTTTTCTTATTCGAAAATATTAAAAATGATTTGTAAAAGTGTATAACTTTTTTTATAATCTTGTTAAAAAATATTTTAAAATTATTTGGATTACTCTGAAAGAAAGGATTATTAAAGGATATCGAATATAATGAAGTGATCAAATTAAAGAAAAAATATTTTTTTTTTTAAAAAAAGTTCAAAGTTTACAAAAAAAATAAATTAAATATTAAAAATAATTAAATATTTATTTTAAAGTTCATGTTTTGAAAAAAAAAAAAATTTGTAAACATGAATTACAAAAACATATTTTAAATTTTATTTGTAATATTTTTAATTTGAAAAAAAAATGGATAATTACATATGCGAATCGAAATGATTTTACAAAACATCGTTTAAAGGCCGCTCAGCATCTAAAACTTAATATTAAAAAGGAAAAAAAAGAATTATAATTCTGAAATGTAAGATGTTTTAAAACTTAACTTTATTTAATAGATATTTTCTTTTGTGGATTACAAATTATTCTGATTAACTATTTGGATTGTGAACTATAAAGTGATTAGGTGAAATAGTATCTGAAATTGATTTTATGAATCTTATCTTAATTAAAGTGGTTTTTTAATGAAATTTTTGCTTAGAATATCATTTTACTAAAATTAGTGAATTTGTTTTACTGGTATATAGTTAATTATCGAAGAAAAATTATAAGTTTTTAATTAAAAAGGAGAACTGAGTTTAATTTTTTAAATAGTAATTTAAATTTTAAAAAAATTGAGTTAAGCTAAAAATTAATTAGAAATTAATTTCTAATCATAAATACTAATCGATATAACAATCAATTTATGTACAAATATATATATTTATGAAAGTTATGCTCTGGACTATAACAATCTCATAAAGTTTCAAAAAAAAAAATAATATAATTATAGATATATATTTAAAATGACATAAGTATACTTAAAATGATTATATAACTGAAACAGTGCAGTCTGAATGATCTGCAAATAAATTATATTATTATAATTTTTTTTTTCTTGCTGAGCTCGCTGATATCTCAATCACTTGTGCAGTCTTATTCAACAAACTACAAAAAAAAAATACAAATAAAAAAATGTATCTAATATGTTGAAGAGCATAATTATTTATGTAACACTCTCGATCGTTTTTTGTTATCTTCAACTTTTTATTTATGAATTATTAGTAACCTAACCAGTCAGGGTTTTTTTGTTTTTAAATTTGCTTTTGCTTTTTTTCTTCTTTCTCAAATTTTTTTTTAATTAATTTGAATTCTTCACTGCTTTTTTTAAAAAAAATAAAAAAATTTTGAAAACGTTTTATAATTGAAATTTTTTTTATTTCTGTAATTTTTCGGTTATTGGTTATTTTGATGATGATTTTCTCTGATCAAAACACTAAAATCATAATATTATCTCTTCCATTTATGATGATGTTTATTTTTTTGTTTTGGTTAAAGGAGGAAGATTTTGTGATGTCGTAATTTTTATATCCGCGTATTAAAATAACCTTTTTTTATCTTCAAACATTTTCATAATTAAAATCAGTTTTATGTTTTTTTTTATATGTAGATACGTATATATATTTTTTTTGATTGCTAAATTAACTATAACAGAGAAATTATTTGAAAATTTTTGGTATTTTCGATGCAACTTCAAATAGAAAATTGTGAATTTTTAATTAATTTATAAAAGGTTTTTTTTTTTGTATAAATAAATGTTTTCGTATATAAATTTGAAAATTATTATTTTAATGATGATTAATTTGTGGATGATGAGAGAAATTGTTCTACTTAAATAAATATAACACTTTTTACATTAAATTATTATTTTGTGGGAATTTTCCAATTAATTTAATAATGGTAATTAATTTTAAAATTCATTTAACTATTGCTATTTTCTAATTTAAATATTGAGTTAATTTATCGAATATTACCAATTTTTACTCTAAAAATCAATATACTTTATCACAAATTCACAAATGTTGATTAATTATTTTTTAATTACATGTTAACAAATTATTTATGAAATAATTTGAATTTGTTTCCCATTCCAAAAATTTATTTTCCACCAAACAATAATCAAATTTAATAAATAAAAAAAAATTTATAGAAAGTTCATTAGTAATAAATTTAAATTAATAAAATTCAAAATTTTGATTATGATTTTAACGAAGACTTACTATGGCTCGTATGTATAGCTTGAGAAAATTAAAAAAAACATTTCAAAACATATATTTAATTAAGCTATTAATAGATAAATTTTAAGCTACAATAGATACAATTTATGAATTTAATAGTTTCATTTTAAATTATATTTAATTAATTTGTTAAGTCATCAATTCTGAAGTCCAACTGAATGTGAAACGATAATGTATACTATGAATTATATAATGATTTTAGTCGAATGTGAATTATGTATACTCTGAATTTTATTCTAATTTTTTCTAGGAACTATTTAACAATCGTAAAAATATTGTCATAATTAAAATTTAAAAAAAATTGAGTTAAGCTAAAAATTAATTAGAAATACTAATCGATATAACAATCAATTTATGTACAAATATATATATTTATGAAAGTTATGCTCTGGACTATAACAATCTCAATTTGAAATTTATTTATGAATTATGTATACTATGAATTTTATTCTAATTTTTTCTAGGAACTATTTAACAATCGTAAAAATATTGTCATTATAATATTAATTACTAATAAATATTATTTCAATTAATTTCATAAATATTAGGATCAATGATCTTTAATTTGAAATTTATTTACATTTAAAAATACTTCTACTTTTTAATATGTAATTAATTTTTATTAACTTTAATGTTAAACGATTAATCCTTTATAATTGATTGTAACCACAAAATTATCCAATAAAAAGCTTGTAAATAAATATAATTAGTGGTGCAGTAAAACTTTTAACATATTTTTTTTTTTCTGTGGTTAGGAATATTCCACATAATTTAAATTCTAACAAATCATTTTATAATTTCATATATGTATTTCAATTTTATTTTTTTTATGCAATTTGCAGTTATTTATTCATCATCAAAAAAAAAAGTTGAAATTATGTTTCACCATTTTAATTATAAAATTTTTTTTTTTAACTGAATCAAAATATAAATAATAAAAAATTTAATCATAATCCGTGGCCGTCCGTTCTCTTATGAATTGAAATTATTTTTTATGTTTCATAACGAAAATTTTAAATTTTTTTTTAAATATTTAAAAAAAAAAACATAAGACCTTGAAATAAAATATTGTTTATATGGAAAATTTAATAATTTAATATTTCCAATTTGATGTCTGGTTGGTGCAGTTGGTCAAAAATAATTAGAGCATTTATTGGAGTCTATACCATTACCTTAATTATTTACAAATTTTCATACTCTTTACATAATTATTGATCACTAATTTTTCATTTTTTTTATTGTTTTGTTTTTGTGAAATAAATTTTAATTAAATATTTAGTAAATAAAAATAAAAACGCAAACTAATGTGCAATTATTAACAAATATAATTTAATAATAATTTTTTGTGTTTATTTAATCACACAAATCGAAATTATGTTTTCATAGAAAAATTTGTAATTAATGAGCTTCGGTAGTTATATACTTTCACCCAAAAATTTTACTAGGATATTTATATTTCTTTCTGCAAAGTTTTCGGATTTTCAGAAGTATAGTATTTTTTAGAAATAAAATTTATTAGAAAAATTAAAATTATCGCTTAATAATAGTTTTGTTACAAGAAAAAAAACCCCCAGTTTATTGTTATTTGACAATTTATTAAAAAAAAAATCTAACCATCGTCATGGTACGCTTACCATCATGGCTACGAAAATTGAATATTGTTGGTATAGATTGTATAATATTTATTGCTATGCAATTTTTCATATATTTTTTTAGTTGCACAAAAGTAGTAATTTTGGTTTTTTTTTTTTTTAAATATTTTGAATTCATTTTTCCATTTTACATGTTTTTTTTTTGTGTACACATTAAAATGATGTAAATTGTAAAAAAATTTTGCGTTTTCAATTACAAAATAAATTCAAGGAAATAAAAATTCTACTAAATTATGAAATACTCCATAATTTTTATTATATTCAGATAAAAGTTTTGAGAAAAACTTTAAGATTTTTCAACTATGTAAATACCCAAAAAAAAAATTGTTAAATAATATCATACAAAAAAATATATCTGGTCAGATATGTTCAATTGTAACAAATACTTTTAGTGTAAAGCTGAACCTTTCACCAATTATTTTAATCAAAAATGTATTTAAAAAAATGTTGGCTAATCAGGTTGTTGTCCCTTTTTTGAAAAACAAAAAAGTAAAAGTCAACTTGACTTTTCAGGAACTTGATATTTTTTGTAATTGGATTTTCAATTTACTATCTTGTTACAAGGTTATACGGATGATATTATAGCTCCCACTATATTTACATTTTACACTTTATATAAGTTCAAAAAAAATATTAACACAAGAAGAACACTGATTAAAATTTAATTATTCAAGAAAATAAAGTTTTATTAAATGTATTTTTTTATTGAACTGAAAAACGAACAAACTCAATAATTTAAGTTTATTTTGTTGTTTTCTAGAATTTTATGTTTGTTTAATGTTTTGATTCCAAATAAACATTGTAAATCAAATATAATTACAAGATACATATTATGAAATATTTTTAATTAGATAAATATTTCCATATAAAGCAATTAAAAGTTTATTATTTAAATAATCATTTTATGTCAACAAATTACCGTGACTTTTTTTTACTTGAGTTTAATGATAACTTGTTTTAAAAAATAATAATAGCATTTTAAGGAATGTCTTTAATTATTTTGTAATTAGATAAACAACATTGTTAAGATCTTAAAGTACTTAAAATTGCAGGAAACTTCTAGATGCTTTGCTTGACTTACTATATAAATAACTACATTCCTTTGGCTAATATATTTTTAATAATTTTTTGTGGTGTCCTTTTATACCAATTCTAATTAAAATTTTTACAAAATTGATTGCACTAACTATTAACTATTTACAAATAGTGTGGTTCCATTTAAAGGGCCTCAAATAGTTAACACGAATATTTAGAAAAAAACGGGTCATAAAATTATTTATGTAAAATTTCCATTCTATAAGAAAATTAAAAAATAATTGAAATAAAATATTTATCCTTTATATTTATTAATTCCAAAATTATAATATCCATAGAAAATATTTTATTAAAATATTTGCTGCGGAAACTATATATTTGACCTTCAGAAATGAAAGCGAAACAATGTATCATAAAAACATGCTGAGTCCAGCAACAATTTTTTAACTAAAAGATATATCTTTTATTACACCAGATGTTCGGGAAATTAAATAATAAATTGTGGCAAGGTGGAGAAATGGGAGAGAAAGAAAAGACAAGTCAACAAGTTGATTTTTCTTTCTTTCATTTCACTATTTTTTTTTTTTTGTATTTTCTTTTACTTGAAAAATCTTTATTTAGTATCAATACGCATGCACTTATCAACACGATCACTACAAATATTTAGCAAAAAAAAATTAAAAAAGGAAAAATTATTTAAGATTTTTACATTACTAACCTATATGTGATAAAAATAAACTTAAAGCGGCAAGTAGCTTAAATATTTTCACTTTACAACAGTAAAACAAGTATTTTTTTTAGCATATTTCAAAAAGTTATATGCAAAAATTCTGATAATATTCAAATGACTTAACTATCTAACATACAATAACTTTATTCATGAGGACAAAATTATAAAAATTAAGAATAGAATTTGAAAACTTTGGTACATAGCATACAAAACTCTTATGAGATTAACATTTATGAAATTGGAAAAGATATTATGTAGTGTCTACCTACTTACAACAACTTACAACATGACCCCAAACATTTCTCCCATAATAAAACGATTATTAATGAAAATGAATCTGAATTTCTAAGTACTGAAAAGAAATAAACTTTACTTTTTTTTCGTATGATATTACATAATGTAATTTATGGAGAAACAAGTTTTAAAAAAGATTTTATTAAAAAAAAAAAATGTTTGTTACCTGGTTAAGTGAGGAATGGTGTGCTAGTTTTGTGATCAATAAAATTAATGCTACAATTATGTCATATATGCAAAAAATAAAAATTATTATTACTTTTTTGAAAACGCAGTTAAATTTCTTGCAAAAATTCACAACATTAAAAGTCATCGAAGTTTAACAAGATATTTGATATTGGAATGTTTGCGAATCAAAATTTATGATTAAAAATTAACAATTCGTACAGAATCTTTAACTCATCTTCTAAATATTTTACACTACATCCATAAAATTGATTAATTCTTCAGTTCACATAACTAAGAAAGTATCTACTTTCTATTTGCTTGATTAATAATCACTTTCGCGATGTAAACTATGAAATATAATAATAATAAAATAAAAACGCAAGTCAATCAATTTATAAAATTGCATAATATAAATAAATATAATAATTTTTGTGTATATTTTGATGATGATGATGATTGTTTTACAAGCTAATAAATTTTTCATATTTTTTTTTTACTTTAAGAGAAGGAAAACTTTTGCAAAACTATTAATAATTATAATTTCTTTGATATTTCGTGATATGGAATATATTTTATGTTGATTGAACTTATCATTTAGTTAATAGCATAACAAAAGTTAGCAATTTTGAAAATTAGTTATTATTGAATTAAATTTTAAAATAATATATCATCAAAATTTTAGTTCGAAATGATTAGTTAAAAGAATTATTTAAAAGATTTTCAATCAAATTTATGTAGTTAATGTTTTTGTAATTCAAAAAACAGAAACATTAATTTAAATCTAATAAATTTTAAGAGTTTTTGGAAAGTTGTCATTCAGATATTATTAATTAATTGAGTCTGAGTCATAAAAATTTTTGATTTTATTTTGTTTGCAGAAATATTCAATATTTTATTACCGAATTTTTTTTATTAATTTGTTTATTTATTCGAAATTATCTATTTTGAGTTTGTTTTCTTAC
The DNA here is from genome assembly GCA_963932195.1 of Empis livida. NCBI lineage: Eukaryota > Metazoa > Arthropoda > Insecta > Diptera > Empididae > Empis > Empis livida. The sequence goes on from OZ010647.1 coordinate 53,980,526, forward strand.
AAATATATTTCCATTACATCACAACTTTTTTTTTTTTGACTTTTTATGTTTTCGAATTTGAATATTTTTTCATTTAAAAAAAAAACTATATATTTTTTCTGCAATTAATTTTTTATACAATTTGACTGAATAATCAAGTTTATTTGATTTTTGCAAAAAAAAATATATGTATATACAATGATTTTTATTTTAAAAAGTTTCTTTTTCTACCCAAGGTTTAAATGCTTTTACATTCCCCAAGTCTTTCATATACTCTATTAGACCACATCTGATTTTCATGTGATCATTTCAAGAGTTTTTTACATCTTGTTGGTTTTTGTTTAATATATTTTAGTTATGTAATTAAAATATTTTGAATAATTTTTTAATTAATCATAATTTTTTGTTTAAATTTTATTTTGATTGAAAGTTTTCCTTAATATTAATCATTTGTTTTAGATTATTAAGGAAAATAAAGATATTTAATATCATTTTGAATTGTGCAAGTACAGAAATGAAAATTCTAGCTGTTCTAATAGTTCTTGTATTACGTATTAGAAATATGCAAATTCAAGTTAAGCTTAAAAACTATTTTTTTTTTTAATTTGACATAACAAAAAGATGATAAAAAATTATGCATTTGTATGACACAAAAAATTAATATTTTGAAGACTACATTCCCAATGAAACAATTTAATAAGGAATCTATGCACAAAAACGAAGAAAACTAACACGGAAATGCAAATTTATGACAATTTTAATAGAAAAATTATACAATTCTGCCCTGAAAATAATACAAATAAACAAAACAAGGAAACCTGGAATTACATTGATTATTTAAACAATAAATTTAATTAACTTAACATTAATTATAATTTGTTTGTTTTTTTGATTTTAAGATAAACATTTGAATATTTTGTACTTTTAAAAAATTGTAAATAACGACAAAAAGACGTAAAACAAATGTTTAAAAGTATTTAATTCTTCACATTTGTCAAAAATTGAAAGTCTATTAATTTCCATTTCAAATGTATAAAATATGGTAATTGGAATACCAATTGAGAGTACATAAAAAAATCTAAAATTAATAATATTTTGGTACAGAAAATCAAAAAAAAAAGATGATGTAACAAAATTTGAGGTTTTTGGTTTACTTATTCTTTTGTGGATTATTTTATATTTTTAAATGTTCCAATTACAATTTTTAATTTTTAATTTAAATCTCAGACATTTAATTAAATTAAAGATGTTTCAATCTTAATAGAACCAATATAAAATTGCAGGTTTTAAAGTGAACTTTTTTCGAATAAAATTAATATTAAACTACATATTTAAATTAATTCTTTAATTCGAAATTGAGTTTTTAACTTGCCCCCAAACTTCAATATTTGATTATTTTTTAGTATCTTTTCCGTAAATTTCCAATTAAAATTCAGATCATACAATTAAAAATAATAATTATAAAAATTTCAAGATTTCTTATATGTAAAAATTCTACAAATCATTTTTAACTTTATTTTCATTTTTTTACTAAAAAAAAAATACTAAAAAAAGTATGTGTTATTCTTTATTATCATCACATCACAAACAATTTAAAGAAAAACTTTAAAAATAGCACAGAAAAAAATGTATATGCAATATAAATAACCAAGGTTGCTAAACATAAATAATAAGTAATAAGTGATTTTTTAAATAAATGTAAATAACTAAAAAAAATATATAAATATATTAAGTATAAATATGACATGTTTATGTGCCATAAAACATAATCCAAATCTAAATCCAATACAAGAAACCAAAACTAAAAATGCTTCCAATACAGATCAACATTACATAGTACAGTGCTAGTCAAAACGACGTTCGATGATTTTTAAATAAATATTTTAAATATAATTTTTTTATATTTTTTTCGGTAAATTCTATTTGAAGTTTAATATACTTTAACGAAAATCTTATACTAAAGGCACCTATACTACTTAGTTCAAGCAAATTTTTGTTTATCATTCGTCCATTCATTATTTTAACATCTAAGCATCAATACAGCAAAACTGGTGCAAAAGTGTCGATGGTATTATCCAAAATCATAAAAATATTATTTCTTGTTAAGCGATCCTATAATTTAAAAAAAAAATTGATCAGAAACAAAAAACGATCAACAAAAATATTTAACTTTAGTTAGTTTATCGATCAACAAAACATGAATATTTTATGTACAAATTTTTGTATTTCTGTTAAGATGTACTTTAGCTGTTAATATGTTTTAAATATTAGATAAATATGTTTTAAATGTCAGTGAATAATGGAAGAGATTCATGGTTATTTTCATTTATTCAAGAAATAATGTTTTGGGGTTTTTTGTATAATTAATTAGTCGGTCTGATTATAATAGAAAGTGATCTAAATTTGAATAGGCATGGATTTAGAATCGAAATATTTCAAAATATCAGGTTTATCATTTGATTTAGAATTTTAATTCTTCAATTTCTTATCTTTGGGTAAAATTTCACTGCACTGGCTTTGAATTCAGTCTTAAAAACACCAGTGTTTTATTTACTTATTTTAAATATTCCAGAATCTAGACTAGATTATTCTTTTAATTTAAATATTTTATTCTTAGAAACGAACAATTCTGAATTTTAATTATTATTCCAATCATAATATAATTTAAATGTTAAGTAATTTCAACTATTTCCACATTAATTATCTATAATTTATTATACGTAATATTTATATTCATTTTTTAATTATTATTTAATAAGCATGATAAATAAATCAGAGACATACCGTATTAGCTAAATCTTACATAATTTTATTCAAACAGAGTTCATTTATTTTAAAACGACTATAAATTCTACTTCTACATTAATATATGCAAAATAAATAAATGAAAATCGAGTTTTGTCAATTTAATAATTTACTTTGGTTTATAAATTAACACATTTTCGTTAAAACTATTGACATTATTGTTTAAATTAAGTATAATTATTTGTAATTTAATAATTATTAATTATCTTTCGGATATATTTTTTATCTCTAAATCTATTAATGATGTGATTAGCGGCGACAAAATTAGTACATTGTAATTTATTATTGTTATTAATGAATTTTAGTTGAATTGTAGATAATATAAATTATTTTGAATTAATAGAACACCTATTATTGTTTTTATTGACGAATAATTCTAATAAATAAATAAATTATTAAAAAATTATTGAAAAAATTAACCTTAATTGGTATTTAAAAAAATATACCAAAGTCTGACTACTTAAAAGAAAATTAATTAGAGTTTATTTCTCGTAAACAAAAATTACTTGTTTCCTGAATCTTAACTTATTCTTAGTTTAGATTCTTAGTTTAAATTATAGAGTCCAGTCTGATTTAATTTAAAATTATAGTAAACAAAATAAATTAATGAAATTTTGTAAATTTTTAATTATATGTATAAAACTAGATAAAACCGTTTTTATAAAATTATATTTATCACTATTAATTTATAATTCTACTATTAAATTTCCATAATTAGATAGATTATAAAGACAAAATTCATTAAAAACTACTATGTTTAAGTATTAAAAGCTTGAAAAATGTCTTGAAAATATTTTAATTTCATTAAGTTTTATGCAAAATAGACAATAATTATAAACTAAGAAGGAATAGTAAAAACAAAATAAATATGATTTCTAGTAATTCGGTGACAATTACCTGTTATATCAATTTATCATTAGCTAAAAACCATAGATGAATACGAAATACTTAATTGATTGTCCTTGGCAGGATATTTGATAATTTTAATGTTAACCAACTGAATAAAAACTTAAAAATATTAATCAAATTACTGAAAATCCTTTTTAATAATAATTCAAATGTTTTCAATTTTAAAAAAGATTGTACTTACCTAGAAAAAATTATTGTAAGAGTTAAGAAATTTTTAGCTAAAACTATTAAAAATATACCACGTAAAAAAACATTAAAAAAAACAACGACATAAATTGAAAACATTACGACATTATTTGATAATAAATTAAGATAAAAATGGAATGCCATATTCAGTTGACCTTGAAAAGGAATATAAACCCGCAAAAATAAACATTGTTTAATCGCAAATTATAATTGCATAAGTTTTATTACAAATGTACAACATATAATTTTATTATTTTATCTTCTACAAAATTATGGTAATGTTTGAAATATAATCTTTTTCTTAGCTTGTTGAATACCTTGGTTAAAAATTCAATTTTAATGAAATTTACTGATTTAGATATGTTTTTATGTAGTTTTTAAATGAAATTTAAAAATATTATGTTAATTGAAAACCGCACATATACTAATAAATTTTAAGAGGAAAAATTTTTTTTATCTATTAATTATAAAATCAGTTTACCAAAATCACATTTCTGCTCTTTGGTTATTTTATTCAAATACAACAAATTGTTTGATGTATTTTGAATAAAATAATAACTTCATTAGTCAGATACCAGAAAATGTGTTGAGAAAATATGCATAATAATTAATTGAAAATTTTTTTTAGGTTTTTATATAAAAAATATGTAAAGATCTAAAGTGAAATGCAAATAAGGTTTATACGGTAACAATTTAATTTTAAAAAAATTAAGATTTTAAATTTCATAATTTCTCTAATAAAAGTTATATTTTCCCCAAAAAGCTTACAAAATTATTGAAAATTATATATGTATTAATTAATTTAATTAATTTCTATTAATAAAATTTTTACATCATTTTATACATTGGAGCATCAATTTTTCATGGGAAAATTTTAAATACACAAAAAGTAAAAGCAAAATATTTAAAAAAAAAAGTGAAAATATTTTAGGTCTATCAACAAATTAGTATTAGATGAATATCGAAATTAATTATATAGTTTTGCTCTGTGCGAGCTTTAGGCTACTTTCTGGAAGCATTAAAATTCACAATAATAAAAATTTTTTTGAAAAGATAATGAATTATTTTTCAAAACTCTCTTTGGAAATTAGTATACAATAATGAGTATCTTCTGCAGTTCTTTTTCTTCTATATTTCATAACTAGTTAATATAAGTGTTTGCGCACCTCTATAACAACAGTCATATATATGCGCTTGTTATTAATACCGCTTTCACCTTAGCAACTTATCTTAACTAGTTAGAATTATCTAACAGATTTTACAATGTAACAATTATTTTATTTTATTCTGAATGGTAGTGAAATAGAGAATAAAACATTCGTCATTTCCGTTGTAAAAAAACTAACAAAACTAACATAAATAAATTAACGAAGCAAATTTAATTGTATTTTTTAATAATTAAAATATTTTACTTAAATAAAATTTTTTCGCACCTGCTTTAAAGTAATTCTAGTTAATAACTTTTGTACTTTGTAAGCAATTGGAAATTCCAAAAAAACCACAAAACAAAATTTACTAATATTACTACCTGGAATGATGAAATAATTGAATAAAAATGAAATCAGAATTTAAAGTTTATTTATTAAAAATATTAACAGAAATTTATATTTAATTAAAAATATAAACTTTTAGTAAATAGTATTTTTAATTTGGTGAAAAAAAAAACGAAATAATTTTAAATAAAACCTAATAAGTTATTATTATTTTTTTAATTAGTATAGTCTATGGTCTGTTATTTATAAATACATTAATTTTAAGTAAAATGGAACTGTTTGCTGTCTTAAATTTATTTATTATCAAATAAAATATAAATTTATCATAACGTATCCATCATATTGTTCACCTGACCATAAAATTGTATCATTTATCTATTATTAAGAAATAAAAGCTCTTTCTTCAACTAAATATAATTTTTTGTTTACATATATACATATTTTTGTAATTTATCTAAAAATCTGTACGAAATAAAAAAAACAACATAATAATTACCTTTTTATATGACGACAGTCGTAGTAACCTTGATGGCAACATAAAGTTTCTTCATATAAAAAAAATTTACAAGTTACATGGAATTAATAATAATCATAACACATGCAAAAATTCAATTATATATTTTTTAATCATGATAATCACTTATTAATGAGATACAAAGATGAAAAAGGAACAAAAAAAAAACGGAAGGAGTGGGATGAGTAATACAATTAAGAACGTCAATTTACCTATAGAATTTTCCATGCGTTTTAAACCTTGACTTATATGATTGCAAAGAAAAACTATAGTATTTACAATTAAATTCAATAAAAATATACTTTAGTACATTATGCTGTATACCTAACATAAATGAACATAAATTGTAGTAAATGAAAAGAAAAAAATGTTGTTTGCCTTTGATTTAAAAAAAAAAAATCTAATTTTCAAATATAATTACAACATAATTTATTTAATTTTTTTTGTACATTTTCTTAATTAGAGAATTTAATTATGGGATTACACAAACAGTACCTGAAATATGGTCAAAGTGCCAAGGATCAACTTTTTGGAATTACTGGCAATGGAACTGGTTATCGTCCAGGTGAAATTAGACAACGACCAACCCCTTTATCTATGCTTATATCACAAGGAGCTAAATTAAATCACAGTAAGTATATTTTGTGGCATTATAACTATCCGGAATTATTTTATTTACTAGATGCCTCTAACATCCAACATAAATTATGATTAGTTAATCATAAATTGTATAAAACTAATTTCTAATTATTAATTTAGTTTAAAAATTCTGTGCTTCACCGCAACGACAACATATCTTTAAATTAACTATTTTGAAAAAAGCTCTTACCATAATAATAATAAATTTCCAAATAATTAATTGTCTGTTAAAAAATGAAATTATTAATTACGGTGTTCCTCTATTTAATCACCAAAAGATCTTATGAAAAATAATTACGAAAATAAAAAAAAAAGTAGTGTAAGCGTATAAATTGCAGCACATAAAGGCCGTCAACTAACCAAAAAATTCATTAAAATTTTAAATATAAAGTTACACACATTAATTTCTAACTTGTTTTGATAATTTGTATTTCTGCTCTTACAGAATTTTTTCATTGCTCCCGTTTTAGTCCAAATAAGATTTTCAAATTGAAATGTTTACATTGTTTTTTATTGAAAAGCTATTGAATTTTTTAATGTATTTTTCCTTCAATTTTATACATTTTCACTCTAAACGAAAAAAAATTAAATAAATTAGAAAATGCAGTTTGCACAAAAGTTTTGCAATACGAAACGTTTATTTTACTGACCAACAAAAACTGATCGCCGATTAAGTTTTAGTAAACATTTAAACAAAACTATTTATGTTTATAAAAAAAATAATGAAAATGCTTTGCTGTGTTTTTTTAGTAAATATAAATTTTTTGTTTTTATTATTAGTTTTGCACTTTTCCAGATTAACTTATGCAGAATTGAATAATACTTACCAAATAATACACTATATGATTATTTACAATTACAAAGAAAATCCAATATTTTTGTATCAATTGCAACGTCTTTAAATTGAACGATGTAAACTTACCATTCAAATGTATAGTTACTTTTCATAAAAATTGTTGTAAAACTGCATCTCTGGATATCTATTAGATATAGTATTTATATTTCCATTAAAATATAATTTAACCCACATTTGAACGGTCGTCGGAAAAATATTGTTAAAAAAAAATAAACTTGTTTGGTAGCACATTACAGCGTAATAAAGTGGTAAGTGAAATTATGCAATATTTTTCCAGAGCATATAAATTTCATTGACTTTAATACATAATTATAAAAAAATAAATCTCTAAGTATATTTATGTAAAACCTGTAATTTTAGCATACATATAAATTTATTTGTCGTACATAGATATATATTAACAAATAAGAAAAATTGCATTTTACTCATTTACAATTTTATTTTTTGCATATTATTTTAATGCGTTGACTTTTCCGTTTATTTATGTTTTAAAAATATTTTAAAATTTATCTTCAGGTTAGTCTTTTGTGACCAAAAAATTTCAAAGAAACGTAAAAGTAATTATAATTGTAAATAATAAATTTATAATTTATTTATTTACTCGGTATTGAAATTTAGTAATTATTTTCATAACTTCTTGAAAACAAAATTAAATACATATAATTAAACTTTAAACTTACATAAAATAAATTATTTTATAAGGTAAGCTAGTTAAGTATTGGACAAGGTAAAGGTAAGCTAGTTAAATAAAAAAACGTAATTATTTTTAATAATACCATTAAGTTAAAGTATTAAAAGATATTTGATTTGGCATCATTATTCTGACATTTCAATATCATATTATATTTACAATACTTCTGGATTTAGCAACAACTATTCAACAAATTATGGTAGTAAATATTTAACTAATTATGCTAGAATTTAATAAAAATTTTAATTTATTAAAGTTTGCATATAAAATACTAAATCACAGATTATTTCAGTGATTCAAAATATCATTAAATTAAATTATTTATGATCTTTACCAAGATATGTTTTTCCAAAAAATCCTTGGTACTGATTAAATTAGCTCCTAAAATTTTCTAATTGTTATCTTAATTTACAAATATCAAAATTACAGCCATGAAAAATGTATAGTACATCAAATTTTTGTGACACCTTATTACTTGTAATTTAACTCTACAAACTTTTTTGAAGTAATTAATTAAAAGTTCATATAATATTTGAATACAAATTACTAAAACAATGTTTTGAATTTACTTTCAAAGGAATTAATGAAATGTTTTTAACTGACTAGCTAGTAACAAAATATCATAATTTTGTCAACAACAACGAGGTACAGATTTTTATAAATTAACCTTGTAAATAAGATTCAACATAATTTATTACTCATATGGTTTTTACCTCAAAAACAAGAAGCTTAATTTATTGCGTTATTTATTAAAAATAAAAAAAGTTAGTAGGTGTTCTGAAGTTATTGCATTCTTTCCATAATACAGCTAATTATACAAAGTTGGATCTACATCCTCACTATAGTATTACAACTCATTCTCAAGCGTTGAAAAATAGATAATTCAAATGTCAAAATTATGTATTATTTTTATGTCAAATTATGTTGATAGTTATAAAGATTAAACAAGGTATAAATTATTCGCCATTAATTTGCATAACCAACCCCAAGTTTACTTACATAACATAAAAAAGTCAATTACATTTTTATCTTGTGTATTCAAAACGATCACAGCAATGATGATCGTGACTATAATAATTTGTAATGCGCTCAACATCAATTTTAATTTAAGTATTTTCTATCATTTCAAATGCATCAACTTTTCATGAAATGTCAACTTACCTAACAATAATTCAGCAAATTAATTGGCATTAAATGTACGTATAATAATTTCTATAATACTTTAAATAATTTTCTTTTTAAAGTATAACATTTTTCATTTTCATTTATTTTAATGATTTTACTGATTGTTAAAAATAATTAAACTTAATTAAAGCATCAATAAAATAGAAATTTGTAAATAATATCATCAAAGTTCTAATTAAAAATGATGTTTTTATATGGAAAGTAAATAGTAATTCAAAAATTGTGTTCGAAATTAAATTAAATATTAGAATTTAAAGAATAATTATGAAAAATTAAAATTGCACTATAATTAAAATCAGTAAGAAATGTTGTTTCATTTTAAGTTCGTGGAGTTTGAATAATTAAATTAATCTGTTAAAAACATTTAAATAATTTAATCCCTACCGAGTAAACTAAAAATATTTAATTATGGTTTAGTTTAAATTTTGCATTTAGCAAATTTCTTTGAAAAAACAATTCCAGCGAATTTGACATTTAATATCTGGAATATGCAAATTTATGAATAACCATAATTTCATTTCAAGGTTTTGTTTTTAATTTTCTTTCCTTGTTGTAACCTGTTTTATTAAGTGTAAATTACAGAATTTATTTCCACTTCATAAACTAGTAAATATATAAAATGAACATTAATTAAAAATTTTATAGATTAATAAACAAAATAAGTAAACATAATAATTTTATTTTTCTTAAATAGTTCGTTCTTTAAACTAGTCTTTTACTTTTATCGTGTCAGAAATTTAGCATTTATCTTTATTACTATCGATAAGAAATTACTTTGTCTTACAGTAATTATTATTTAGTACGCATAATTATAATTTTATATAAAAATATCTTTTTTTGTTGTTGTTTTGTAATTATTTATTGAATTCTTTTCATTAAACGAAGAGTGTAAACAATAAATGTGATTTAGATTCCGGAATTCAGAGTCAAAATTCTTCTACAACTTCAATGGCCAGACAAAATATTTGTTGTCTGACCAACAATCTTGTATATATTCTTCAAAATGACATTTGAAGGACGAAATTACCAATTTTGTTTTTTATAAGATTGCTTGCTTGTTAACATTTACAACAATATGTACAATCAATATTTATTACAAATATCGGCGGATAATTTCTAAAAAATACATTAAACATTTTAAAAATCGAATAAAGACAGAAAATTAACATTTTTTTTTCCAGAAATTATATTTATTCTATAAAAGTTTATGGTATTCATGTTCATCAATTAGTCTGCGGCAAAGTATTGCCTAAAGGTAATTTTTGAATCAATCAGATTAAATGCACCGAATGAATGATGAGCAAATATTAAATGTTGATCACAATGAAAACTTTAAAAACTGGAATATTTTTTTAAAAAAAGATATTTTTTGTAAATTGTTTAAAACTAATTTGTTTGCTGTAATTATAATGCTATTGATTGCTCCCTTTGATGCCCAAATCCTAGTTATTACTTTATTTGTTATTGAAAATAGTCTTCACACTGTTATTTTCTAACAGTGCCCCCAGCATCAACAACTAAATTAATACCTTTTTTTCGTGTATTAAAGATTGAAATTACATCATTATATTTTATTACGCAGAAGGCATTAATTATGTACATAAAAATGGTTACAATTGAACTTAATTGAAGTTTTTGAAGTTTAAGATCTCAATAATTAGAGTCAAATATTTATGCAACATTTGCTTAAGAACTAAATGATTGTTGGTATTTTTCACCATATTAGAGTTAAAGCTTTTTGAAATTCTGCATTTTTTTTATTGCGTTAAAAAATGTGCAATTTTTTGGTAATAAATCAATGGTTAAAACAGCAGTGACCAATGACACAATAATAACTTGCAGTTATAGGTTAATTAATATCGATTAACCAACGAAGATAAATTTCTCGTTAAGATTATTAAAATTATAAGTGCCTCAAGGGTAGATAGTAAAAATATTTGAAATTTGATGTACTTTCATATACTTTCGTCAAGTGAAAATTACGTAAAATTATATTTTATATTTTGATGGTTAATTCGTGATCGTGATGATATTAAAAATTTATATTTTTATTTGTTATAAATTTATGAAATTATAAAATCCCATATGTTACGTTATATCTTTTGCTCAAATAGAGAAAAAGTGTGCATAAGTAATTTTCAAACAAATGGGAAAATTTAGCAATTAGTGTCTTTAAAAAATATTTTGATAGTTATTTTTGTAATCAGGTATTTTATAAAATTTATTAAATATAAAAGTGTGGCATTTAAATTGTTGCTAAACATCTTACAAAAATTACAAAACATTTTTTAAATTTATAGAAATAAAATTAATCGGGATGTGTTTGATTTTGACAATCATTGCTTAAATTAAAAATGAACCGGATATAAAAATAATAATAAAATACTTTTAGGAGTAATAATAATATCATCATTAAAATAAAATTCAATTTAAATTTCCCACATAAATTTCGAATATTTAATAAAATTATGAAATTATTTATAATTTTTTGTAGTTTTAGGTAATTTTTATTTATTTACAAAATAATTAATTAATTTATTTATTGATTTAAATTTTAGATAGAACTGCTGTGATAATTTTAGGTATAATTACATTAATTTTAGGAATAATATTGTCATCAATACCCTGGTTAGATTATTTTATATTAAAGGTAAATTAAAATATATTTCTATTTAATTCTACTAAATTAATTTCAAATTTCAAATTTCAAATAGAATTTAAGATTATGGAATAATACACTTAGTTTTCATTATTGGCAAAGACCTGGTGTTATACGTTTAACAAAAGTTTACATCTACAATGTTACAAATCCTGATGGATTTTTAAGTGGAAATAAGCCAAAGCTAGAAGAAGTAGGACCATTTGTTTACAGGTAATTTAATTCTAAATTATTATTTACAGGTTTATTAATAAATTTTCTTATATAATTGACGCTTATTAAAGAAAATGGTATAATTAATGTACCCATTATGATTGAGTAAAATCAATATTAAACAAAATACTTATAATTATATATTTTTTTTTTAATAAATGTAATTATAATAAATTTTATATTTAAAAATAATATAATTTTGTTTTCGAAATTTAAATTCAAGGTGAAAATTTCACCTTGAAAATAGACTTGAACTCATACAAAATAGTACACATGATAATGAAATACTTTTTTAGCTAAAGTAACCCCCTAAAAAAATTTTACTTAATTATTTACCAAACACTAAATTTTTTAAGTAATCTGAAAATTCAAATATGTAAAAGGGCACCTGGGTATTTTTTTAATGGCAAAAAGAAAAAAAACTTAAATATTATAAAATCAAAATGCGTAAATTTTTCAAAATAATTTTTTCTTGTATATTACATACATAAACTATGTTTAATAATAATTTTATTTAAGTAATTTTTTTTTATTTTTCATAATTTATGTTAATGCTTTTTAATGTAATTAAAATAAACAAACGAAACCTGCCAACCTTGTTAAAATGTCATAATTAACTAAATGTATAAGAAAACTTTTATGTTTTGCAGATTAGCTCTGCATAAAATAATTTTGTTTCTTTTTTTAGTTTTTCCACTAAAGCTTTTTGATTGACAAGGAAAATTGATATCAAGGTGATTTGTTAAAAGAAATTTTACTTTTATGTATTATTTTGATCCTTTGAGGAAATGTTATATAAAATATTTATAACAATATTTAATTATTATATCAATTTTCAAGAATTTAAATATTTCTGTCTGTTTTACACTTCGTTAAATTATCAACTTAAATAATCAAAAATATAAATCAGGAAGTTATAAAAAAAAATACATATATAATATTTTAATTTAAAATTTATTGACTATAATTGCAAAATAAAATATACATTTTAATAAATTATGTTGTAATTTTCATAATATTTTCTGTTCACAGAGAAGATATGGAAAAAGTAAATATAAATTTTCATGACAATTATTCAGTATCATATCAACATAAAAAAATATTACAATTTGTTCCTGAATTAAGCATTGATAAAAATACGAAAATTGTTACACCAAACATTCCCTTATTGGTAAGTTTTATAAACATTAATAATTACAGTTGATTATTTAATTGAATTTTATTTTGTAGACTCTTACAAGCCAAAGTAATAAATTAGGTTATTTAATTGCAAGAACGATTTCAGTAATATTAACGGCAGCCAAATATAAACCATTTGTTACTGTAACAGCTGATCAATTGGTATTTGGTTATGATGATGCACTTGTTAGTTTAGCGCATCGATTTTATCCACGACATATGCGCCCAATGTCTAGAATGGGTCTTCTCATTGGGGTAAGATATGAATTTTTTTTTAAATTATTATTTATGGTTAATTAAAAATGACAAAATGATGAGTATTATACGTTCAAAGTATTTCAATTCGAACTTAAATTAAATTATAATCAGTAAATCAATTCTGAAATTGATTTTTCCTCTTTTATTTTTAACTCGATCATATCTTTTACTTCCCTTTAATTTACGGCACCTGTTTCCAATATTCTAGGCTGATTGAATTATACTCTAATTAAAAATACTAATATTATTTTAATGTATTGAAAATATAAAATATTATTATGGTTAAAAAACTAGATTTGCAAAGATAAATAATTACTATTTCGACAGAACAAAAAAAAGTTAATAATAAAAAAATCATAATTTTTCTGTATACCAGTAATAAAAAAAACCATAGTGGAAATGGTCAGTTTTTCCACAGACAAAATTAATCTATATATTAATAGTTATAAATAGTTTTCCAATTGAAAAAAAAACCACAAATAAAATCAATCAGTAAAACTTCTCAGTGCTTACTATCCAGTGTTGCAATAATAAGATCATTGAGAAACTAATATAACGACGTTAAAAAGCATTATAATTCCTTTCACTGGTTGTACTTGGTCTAGAATGTTAAAAATTTTACTAAGTTGACTTGTTTTTCCTCTTTAGTGTATATTAAAAGCATTGGTTAGCTGAAAATATTATTATTAGTTTTTTTTTTTGGATTGCTTACAAATTAAAAAAAAACTTACACAAAATTACGCAATAATTTCCAGTATGAACCCCGGTAATATAATATTTTATTCATTCGTATCTCTGGTAATATTTTTTTATGTTAGTGATTATTTACTAGATATATTTTTGATGCTATACAGATTGGTAATTTGAAAAAAAAAAACATGTTATTAAAATAATTAATTAATTTCTGCGATGGAATTTTTGAATGAACATAAAACGTATCGTAACAAAGTAGCAGTTCTAATAAAACTATTGATGGCAACTACTAGTTTTGTTACAATTATTATTGTGTATTTCTAGCGCAACGGAACACTTACTGAAGTCTCCACAATAAATACAGGCCATACTGGAATGGAAAAATTTGGTTATTTAAGTCATTTAAATGGCATTGACCATATACCTGCATGGAATGAACCACCATGTACTGGTTTATCGGGTTCAGAAGGATCATTTTTTCCACCACGAGATATTACTAAAGCAGATACTGTTTACATTTATGATAAAGATTTATGTCGTGTTATACCATTACAATACGTCAAGAAAGTTGATAAAGATGGTAAGTTAAAATATTTTTAGCTAGAATGTTGATAATGTTATAGTATGAATATTTTGAATATGTCGCTTTAATAATTTTCAGGAATTGATGCAGATTTATATGAATTACCAGAAAATGCATATGGTGATTCAGCAAATAATCCAGAAAATCTATGTTACGACGATAATGATTATGAGGCAGTTAAAGGCTTACAAAATATTAGTCCATGTCAATATGGTGCTCCAGTTTATATATCAAATCCACATTTTTATCAATCTGATTCCAGTCTTTTGGAAGCAGTCGAAGGACTTGAACCAAATAAAACATTACATAAAACATATTTTAAAATTCAACCAGTAAATAAAAATTAAATTAAAATGCTAACTAAATTTTATATAAAACTTTAATTTACAGAAAATAGGAGTTCCGCTGGAAGGAAAAGTACGAATTCAGTTGAATCTTAAAGTAGATCGTGCAAAAAATATTAATTCAGTTAAAAATTTTCGAGATTTTATATTTCCGATTATGTGGTTGGAAGAGGTAAATATAATAAATTATGTTTTTTTCCTTGAACAAAACCAATATTTTGAGTCAATTAGACAAGATTCTTCCTTATACAAATATCTGCAATAAAACTCCTT
Organism: Empis livida; assembly: GCA_963932195.1. Lineage (NCBI taxonomy): Eukaryota > Metazoa > Arthropoda > Insecta > Diptera > Empididae > Empis > Empis livida. The sequence goes on from OZ010647.1 coordinate 53,995,985, forward strand.
ATCAATTCTTAGAAAATCATTTCCACGAATGTTCTGAAAATTATTACTAATTTCAAGTGATTCATATAAGCTGGAAGAATTTTTTAAGATACCAGTGAAGTTGGAATTAAATTTGAAGTTCAGAATTTAAATATTTCAGAACAGAGTTTAAATAAAGTAACTTCGAAGATCCCTTTTTCATAATTATATTCAATTAGAATTATTATTATTTTTAATTAAAATATTAAAATAAAATGTTTCCAGGGTATTAGTGAACTAACACCATCAATTTGGAGTTGGATTTATTTGGGTACAGTTCTTGCACCACATATAATACCAATTTTATCATATCTAATGATAATTAGTGGAGCATTTATGATTATATTTATATTTGTTCGAGTTTATCAGAATTTCGTTTTTACAAAGGATCCGACATTGGAAATACTTGAAATGGGACGTAAATCATTAAGAAGAGGTAGTAGCTTTATAATACAACATCAGCATAAATTTTTGATGCAACGTGAAACTTATACACTTTTAAAAGCAGTAGACTACAATAATATTAAAAATAATGAAAATTTACCAACTTAGTCAAAATTTAATCTAATTTTAGGAAAATTATTATAATAAAATATTAGATATGTAAATTTTTTTTTTCATAATTAATTTTAGTTTATTTTTTAAAAATTTTCTATTAATAATCTAATAAATTTTTTTTTTGTAAATATAAATGTGATTTGTGTATAAATGATTAGCTATTAAAATTAAAATCTTTGAAAAATTATATATTCCGAATTTATCACTTTTGTTTCAGTTTAATATTATGTTTGGTTTATGTATTGTAGAATATTAAAATTTTATGGCCTGATAAAAGATTTTGGTAAATTTATTAAAGCTCTGTCAGTATTTGGCAATTCGAATATATTGTTTCTCTGGTTTGCTTAAAATCTATTGAATTCTTAAAAATTATAGTCACCACACTATTTACTTAGCCCAAATCTAATGTTCTCAAATTCCACAAGAACTAAACCGTTGCGACAAGTACATAATTAAAAATATCCTTTTTCTAAAGCATGTTTTCTGCTTAAAACATACTAAAAACATACCAATTTTAATTTAAAACAATTTGCAATAAAATGCTCTCGGAGTATGTAGGATTGCAGTTGTTGTTGCTTACACACTAAAACACCACCTCTTTTTGATGATGATGATGATGATGCTGATGACGATTTTTAATTTATTTAATATGAGATGTATTATAATGAATCTTAATTAAATTTTAATAAGCAACATAAAAATTAATATTGCATAATTTTGTCTTGTTCAATATTTATCTGTGTTTTAAGTTTTATAATTAAATATAAAAATTTTTCTTTGGAAAAAATCAATCAGGGCTTTATATAAATTTACATAAAAAATATCCGCAAAATATACAAAACAATAAAATAAAGCAAATATATATCCAAAGTGTGATGTTTTTACATATTGCAAATTTCATTTTTGAAGCGAAGTTTCCGTAACAGATTTTAACTTTTTTTTTCTTCATTGCTGTTTGTTTTTTTATCATAAATTTTGAAAATGAATTGGAACTAATAAATTGAAATTTATTGGTCTTTTCGAAAGGAATTTCAAAAATTTATATTTTAATAAAAACAATTTTGTGTGTGTTTTTTTTAAATATAAATTTCATCACATTAATATTTAATGTAAATATTTATTTTAAATAAAATATTAGAAATATTTATTCAATAAATTGAAAATATTGATTAAATAACTCCCAGAAAAAATATGTAAATAAATATTGAAGTTTTTAAGGAATTGAAGTAAGTCAATAAATAATTTTAGGTTTAGATCTTGATTTCCAAACTAGTACTAGATTGTTTAAAATTTATTGAAGTCCTTATTAAGGTAATCAAAAATAATTTTCATAAAACTTTACGCGAGCTTGACCAATCTACGAATTATCAACTTTTTTTCTGAATAAATATTTTTTAGCTTTTAGCATAGTATTTAATTGATTTATGGACTTCCATATTGCCTTTGATATAACCAGCGTCTAATTTCGTAGAATTGCTACTTAGTTTGTGAAGTCTGTTTACAATCTAAAATAAATAAAATATTAAAAAATAAAAATATAAATTAATAAAGGAAAGAAAGTTTTAATTTAAATAATTTTTAGGGCACAAAATTAATGAAACAATTGAACATTAAACAAGAAATTAATTTTTTTTTAAAAATAAGTAAATTTGAAAATATTATATTTTAATTTATTTTCTTTAAGGATAAGGTTCAAAATCGCAATAAAAAAGGTACAACTTAAAATTTTCTTCCATATCAATGTCTGCTATATTATGTACTACTTATATGAGTTTAAATAAAGTGGAAAATTCCCCAGCATATATGTACATATATAAATGTTTCGATGCCTTAAGGCTTTGATTTAACTGAATGTCACCAACAGAAATTGAATCAGCTATAAAAACGAAATATACAAATAAAATTCCTCTTTTTTTATTTTTTTACCGAATATAATATATTTTTTTGCACCATATTATTTCTATATGTTACAGACAAAATTACTTTTCAGTATTTTTTATTTTAAAAATTATGAAATTATTTCGAAATAGTAAAAATATTATTTTAATCAGAAGATAATTTTTCTTTTAATTTTAATGGAATCGTATTAACAATATGAACGATTGTCAGAGTTTTCGACATAACCGTGAGTAAAGATTAAGGATATGGCGTACAGAGTAAAGATTAAGGATAGTTTATATTGGAATATAAGATTTTAGTCTCACGGAGAATTGTCCCCTATTTGATAGAATATTATAAGTGAGACTAAAATCTTACTATTGGTAAACTAAATTTTATATTTTACATATGTGGTTCGAGCCACGTTCTGTCTGTAACATCCATAAACAAAAAAAAATATTTGAAAATATATTAACATTTTTTTTTTGTGCAGAAAATTGAACTTTATTCGGTTTCCTTATTTCTTATAACTATATGTTGTTTGATTATGAGTATATTATAGAAAAATTTTAAATGTCTGTTGCAGTATTTATTATGGTTTTAAAATAATTGAGGAAAAACAAAATAGTTTTTTTTTAATAATAAATTGTTAATTTTTTCCTATTTTATTTAAGAACATCAATTATAAACAACATGAATTTTTCCTATTTTGGAATTAGTGTTATATAAGACAAGTTCGCCTCTTAACTGAGTTTCGAGCAGACCAGGGTCGAATTAACTACCACCATGAAAGAAATTATAAAAATTTGGTGCCGAGCACAATGAGACGGACGAGCACATTCTCTGTAATTGTGGTCTATATATCTATCAGCAGCTATAAGCTCGTTGGAAAGAGGACCACAAAATATTGCATCAAGTTATGTTACTGAAATCCTTAGGTTTAATAACAGCCTTACTTTCTCTTTGGCCGCAGTGACTTATGATGATATTTGAACCAGATTAACTATTATCTATAAGTTTAATAGATGTTAATCTCAATATCTGAAAGTACTACATCTGAAAATATTTATTTAAAATAATCACGTCCCATTTATATGTACATAAGAATACTTACGTTTGGTTTCTTGCTGATGATCTGTCTTTCTATCTAATTTTGACACTGTAGCATATTTTATACGAAACTTCATTATACCTTTGTTAGTAAAAGATGCAAAGGCTTTGATCTCAAATTAAAGTCATAAATTATCATAATTCTAAATTGTTTTTTAATATACAAAAAGTAACTTTTTTTTAAAATTCTTAATTAATTCTAAATAAATTTTCCATTTTATTAACAAAACAAACGAAAACAATTCAACTGTTTTGCCAGATCCTTGTTATAGCAACTTTATGTTTTTATAAAGTTGTCATTTGACTACAAGCAGTATAAAAGTCTATAAATCATGTCAATAAATCCTTATAAATTTTTGAACAAAAAAAAGACTAATATTTTCACACTTTATATTTTTTTAAAAAGGACAAATATCAAACAAGGATTTTTGAATTATACAAAAAAAAATATATTAGCTCACTCTCTAACTTGTCGTCATCGTCGTTAACATACTCGGTGAAATTAAAGAAAAATATTTTATATCATAATTTATTTACCCAAAGGTCCATGTATAAAAAAAAACTTAAACTTCTAAAATACAAAGCCTATTTTTACAAAAGAATGAGAAAGCCTAAGCACACACAAAATGATTATATTTTTTTTTTCTTTATGATTAAAATATGTCACGTCCAAATGTCGCCCAAAATTCTTTTTTATTGCGATTTTCCAACTGATTTAATGTTATTTAAAAACGTATAATTTTTGTACATACATATTGTTTAGCAGAGCAATAGAACTCACCCTCATTTAATACACCCAGCCATTTTTTTGTGTAGGAATAAGAAATATCCTGAGTACTATGTACAATGAATCACTAGTCAGAGTTTCACAAAAACGTAAAGAGATTTTTTTGTTGGGAAGTACGGCAAAATTATTTTATAATTTGAGCTATTTAACACGATTTGAATATGAAAATTTATTTATTGATTTTTTGAATTTAATTATCTTTAATTTTATTTTAAAACGATTAAAAATTAATGTTTTCTTTTTTAAATGTTAAAAAGATATAAAAAATTAGAATTGCCTTATAAATTATTTATCGTCCTTAAAATTAATTTCGCTTAAAATTACGGTATCGGTATTATGTTCCTAATTTTGATACGGACGTAAAATATTTTGGAATTATAAAGTATGTACTGTATTATTTTTAATAATTATCTATTTATATAGCATATTTTATAAATAATAAAATTAATTTTAATGGAGTTGTTAAAATCAACAATTTTAACTTTAATTTATGACATTATAATCCCGCCGGTTTTGAGCGTTACCAAAATCATAAATATTTCCCAAAGGACATATATTTCTAAGTATAAATGTGGTCAATCCCTTACTATCCGCTAAAAAAAAATCTCTACAATGCTAAAATTAAGATAATTTCAACGTTTCATTAATTCTTTGATTAATTATTCACTACTAAATTTTATTCAGTTTCATAATTTAACAGCTTAAAGTTTCACATTCTGAGAAGTTTATTATTTTAATTAAATTATCCTACGACTAGTTAAGTTGTGCTAAAAATTGACCAAATAGGTTTAACTATCAAAATATTATATTCCTTCAGTTTTCAGCTAAGCTAGTTACATTTAATCAGCCAAAGGATAATTAATTTTATTCAAATACACAATACACTGTTCAGAAATAAAATTATTAGCAATATTGTAAATATAAAAATTTAATTTGCCAAAAAATATGATTTTCATAAATTGTTATGTAAAAATCTATAAATAAAACTAAAATAAAAAGGTAATAAAATGCGTTTTATAACAAAAATAATGAATATAATATACAATAATTATTATGCAGCAACTTGAAAGTCGTTTATGAAATCATAAAATCAAATAAAATTGTTTTCAGCCTGCTTTTTACCCTAAATACCATTATTCAGATTCAAATATAACTTTTTTTTCTTTTCCATCTATATGTAATAGAAAAAACGTATCTGTATGTATTGAGCTTGTCCTTAGAATAGAAAATACCTACTATACTTATACATACGTAGATAAATTTTATTTATAATTTTCTTTTCAAAGTAAATAAATTATCTGTGAAGATGAATTTTTTTATAATTCAATAAAATGCGTCATCTGTTAAGCCCACTTAGGATCGTTTAGCTTTTTTTCCCTCTAAACGTTTGTAGTCAAATGTATATAACTGCTGGAATCTGGAATGAATTAAAAAAGAAAGAAGAAAAAAAAGGGGGACTGTATTCATCCCTTTCCCCTCCCCCGCCCACACAATCTTTCCATTTATAACAATTCGTATAACAATAGAGGAAAATATTGTGACATAATAGAAATATCTAAGCAAGGAGTACAAACAGAGGATAATATTGGGGAATGACTTTTGTTTTAAGATTGAGATGTACTGATAAAAGTCTGTTACACCCCCCTCTATTTAGCACATATTTAGGAAGACTACGTGCATTGGATTTAAAATTTTTCTTCTTATATTTTCATTTCTAATTTGTATGGTTTATGATTATTTACTTATTTTTTATATCATTTACAAGTTATATACCTGAGAATTATGTTAAAAATTTCTATTATATTTATTTAATTTTTATGATTAGTTATTAGGAAATTTGATCATCAGAATTTTTAAATAGTTTTCCTTAAGCATATGTACTTTGGTTTATAAGAATAAGAAAAGAAGACAAATTGTGTTTTTTTTTGCGGGAGGTTTTATTTATTTAAACAACAATCTAAATTATTCAAGTGGATTTTTTTAAACGTAGAATTTGGTAGCAATAAAAAATTTGGAATTACCCTGAATTGAATTCTAGTTTAAAATGTAATTGACTAAAATATTTGTAAATTTCATATTTAATTATATTTCATTTTCATCTGTTATACACTTTAGGAATTGAAAAATTCATTTAATTAAAAGAGAACAGATTCTAATTTTGAGACGAGTTTTGATTTCGATTGCTAACCATTTAATCTTCAAATTTACCAATAAAATTTATATTTGTTATAAACCAGAGAACGTTTTCTCCTAAGATTTTTAATAATACAAATTTTGTAATTGCAAATTCTTAATTTACATATTTAATATTTTTTCCTATAATAATTCAAAAGCGTTACATTTTGAAAAATAATTTCACTTCCGGTTTTTTTCTTAATTTTTCTTAAGCCTAGACTCGAATCATTTTACAAAACAACAGTATTTTTACAGATTTTAAAATAAAAGTTATGTCAAGTTCATAATATTTCACCAAGATGGCGCAGGTGAATGTAGCCAATGGTTCAGAAATTTTTCATTTAATTTGGTTGTAGGCTAATTCTTCCCGCACAATGTCTTAACTCAATTCTTTTTTGTTTAAATTTTTAGGATCAGTTTGAATTTTTTTCATTAAAAGGATAGAAGATGCTAATCATTCCAAACTAGTAGTAAAAAATGGTAGCTCTGAAATACCCGCACTAATTCAAAATGTTCAATATTAAAATTAGAAAAAAATTCAAATTTTTTGCGTTTTTTCCAAAGGATTTTAAACAAGTACGGAAAACAGAGTTGATAAGCAGTAGAGTTAAATTGTAGTAGAGTTAAGTTAAGAGTTAAGTTAAGAACAGTCTGTAGTAGAGTGAAATTGAGAGCTTAAGATTTCAGAATTTAAATACAATTGGTAGAGAACCTACTTTTTTTTACTTTTTTAGGAAAAAAAAAGTTATATGTGCAAATTATACACACAGATGTAATACATACGACATATCCATGTTATCAACATAAACTAATAATAACAAAAAACGGTTTGCCTGTGTAATTAGTTTGAAGCGGGTTATTCTGAACACTGGATTAATGCTGTTTAACTAATTAATTTGAATCCTTTGTCATCTACTGCGGTTTACTGTAAAATTCTGCAAGATATTCAAAATTATTCATTGATCCTTTATAAAAACATATCATCACATTTATGGATTGTCCAAATCTAACTAATGTTCTACCTAAACAATTAATTCCAGGGATTACTTTGCTATTAAATAATAATCAAAATCAAAATTAGTTGTTGGTATTTATATAGTTTTTAAAATTCAATTCCTTTTTCATTCATATTATAAACAATTTTTTAAGGATAACAACAGATAAATAAAATTAATCAATCATATATAATCTACTAGCATAAGGGAATTTCAAAGAACTTCTTTAAACGGAATTAATCTTTTTTCCACACTTGAACATTAAAACTATATAAATTTTTGGTGAGAAGTCTTCTTCGATTACGCAAAATATTTAAAGATACTTCTATAAATATAATTCCCGCATGGAATATCTTCTACATGTGCAGCCAATTCTTTTTATCTTTATTTACCTGGTTTAACTTATTCCTTATTAAAGGATGAAACAGAAATGTGTTAGTGTAACTTTATTCCAAATCATAAAATTCAAAAGGTATCTTGTGCGAACAAGTTTATAGTTTCCAAACCTTTTTTTTTGTTTGGGTTTTTTTTTAAGTAACTTGAACAGACAAAAAAATGTTTCAGCTCAATGCGTCATAACCTTTGTGTAGAAAATATATTTTATTGTTAACTTTAAATTTCTTGGTTATTCAGATTCTTCGGTTTTCTTTTTATGATCAAATTAACAAAAGTACTGTTAGAATGTCGAAATAGATTTTGAACCAATTTGATGATTCGTTGATTTTATCGATCATTTTCTGTGTATAATTTTTTTTTGGCAAAATTATGATCGTTTCATGAGGGTGATTAGTTGAACAGAATGTGGAGGAACTATTAAAACTTGGTGTGGAATTTTGAGTGTGAAAAAATGTAACGTGAACTGGTAAAGACAGTAAAATTATATTTAACAGTGTAAATACTGATTATTTCTAATATTTATGTTCTTAATATAATCTGTAATAAAATAGAGATTGGGTTATGTTATTTCTTTTATCGTCAATAGTATGTGAATATCTAATATATGCCAAATAATTTATTACGATAATTCACCACAGTACATTAAAATAATTAATATTTGTTAAAACTATAATAGCAAGTTTCTAGGACATTCTATACATTCTCAGTAATATCTACAAAAAATCCTTTTTAACACCTTATATCCGAGTAGGAAAAAACTTCTTAATATTAAAACAAGATATAGTCAAAGGTATTGCGAATGGTCTACACCGGTCGAAGGGCTTAAGATTTAAGAATGCATATACTTTTTGTATTTTATCTGTATATAGTGTTCTTATTGAAAAGATTACAGAGAGTAATCTTATCCAAAAGATAATTTTAACAATGTTTCCTAGGCGCTTTATACTCTGCGTAAAAGAGCATAAAATATCAGGTATATAAATCTAAATATTCGCGTTAGTTAAAAGATCAAAAGGTGTACTGTACTACAGTATATTTGTGTTTGTACGGAATAATAAATACCTTTTTCCATAAATTCTTTTCCACAAAAACAAAAATCATATTAAATAAAATAAGAAAAAAATATATTTTTTTATTTTTTCGAATGTCTTAAGTCCCAGCGGTGATGTTGGTTCTTTTCTGGATATTTGTGTTTTTCTTTTTTATTATTTATTATTGTGTTGTTGTTGAACCTGGATGAGACTGAATGAATGTTAATAAATCTGAAATTGTTATATTATAGCCAATTTAATTTATGATGAAATTTTAAAAACGAATTCGCATTGTTACAAAAATTTAAGGAAGAAAATATATACTGATGAAAGAAAAAGGATTCGTATTCATTATATGATTATTTCCGGTTGACTCATATAGTAATTTTTATATAATATTTAGCATTTTCACAAATTTTCTAAATTAGTCAGAACATTAAAGAAATTTCGAAATTATATGTTTATAATTATCCGATTCTGTAAATGATTTTTGATTTGATATCATCACACGTTTCATCAAGAAATTTATGCTTGCGGTAAATTATTCCTCTTCCAAATATGTAGTTTAATTCGAATAAGATGTCAAATTTCAATTAATCATCAAAAAAAAAAACACAAAGAAAATATCAGTTTGTATGTTTACATTATTCATAATATTTCAGTTTCTTATAATATTCTATTTTAAAGCATGGTTTCTTCCAAAAAAAGATTCAATCACAATTATATTATTTATGCAGACAGCATAGAAATAATAATAAATTTTCAAATGAAAAATATTTTATATAAAGATGTTTTTCTTATAATTATGAATTGAAAGAAAATGGAGCCATATCCACCCACACAACATCAGATACCTTTAAGAGCTTTGAACAGATTAGACGAATAATAAAAGTTAAAAAGATGGCAAATTTTATTATATGTCGCAACATTAAATTTTTCGTACATAAATGTAAACAATTTAAAATAAAATGCATTTTGTTATTTGAGAATATTATTTATTTTTATTAATATGAATAATGGTTGTTAATTAATAATTATTTTACATATTAGCTTTTCTAGATTAATACATTTTATTATCAGCGGGTCCTATGCTATAAATGTACTATCAATCAGCGCCAACAATTCCGCCAACAATTTTTGCAAAATAATCAATATTAATAAAAACAAGGACTCAAATATTAAAATCTCATGAAAGTTCAGAGATTTTATAATTAATATAATTACATTAAGTCTAATTACGTACTTACCTAAAGCGACATATAAATTTTCAGCCCTAATAAAAGGCTCTTATCCTATTGTTAAAAAAATTGAATGGACATTTATGATGTACATGTAAATGTTATTAAACCAGATCTTTCCTATTACATACATATTTCAAAAAGATCTCTAAAATTATATTTTGTTACATAAAATATTTTTAAACAATCGTCATCTGAAATGTAATTTCACAACCAAAGACAACAAGAAAAATATATAATTTTGTTCAAAAGAATGCAGTCATTCATCTTCTTCCTCTTCCAACTTCACCTGTTTGAATATACCAACAAAGATTTTCAAGAAACCTACAAATCAATTCAAAATTTTCATCTTTACACAAAAATATTACTTATAAATACAATAGATTCCAGAGAGTTTACGATCCTTTTGCTTACCCTTATACCTTTTCTCTCATCCAATGGTGATGAACTTCCACTAAAAGTGTAATACCAAACCAACAAAAACCAAAAAAAAAAAAGATTTTTGTTGGGAATTTAGATTAGACACAGTGTGCGCCTCCAACAGTTTTTGTACGCCGTTCAGTTTTTTTTTTTTATTATTATTTTGTTTCCCGTTCTGATGTTCTTGTTCAGTGCCGAAAAATGGTGATTGTTTTTATTAAATATACATATAGATACAAGTATTTATAGCGTATTTGTAAAAAAAATATAAAACTTTATTTAGGTACAACATGATAATGAAAAAGGAGAAAAATATAGAATGTGTAAAAAAAGAGATTTTACAGGACAAAAAAAAAAAAAGAATGTATGTACATATATATAAAAAGGATATTTTTGTGAGCGACAAACAACTGGGTGCACATAATATTATGCTGCATTTGGTTGCTGTGTTAAAGAGAATGACACACAAGCAGTTTCATTATTTGAATTTTTATAATTCTTTTTTTGGTTTCTACAGTAATAAACTTTTGAAGACCGAAAAAAATTCTTTCTTTTATTATTTCATTTTATACACCATTTATAATGCGGATGGATAAGTGCGTATTTATAATGGTAAATTTATTTAGTTAGTGTACAGGTACTTTAAAGGTAGGAAAAGATGATAAACAAAGATATCAAGCATTTATCTTCTTTCTTTTTTTTGTGTTATATTTTGGTTGCTATGTGGATTTTATGATGTATTTTAGAGCAATGACTTTTGAAAAAATATTTTCTTATATTATAAAAATGTATCTTAATATTACAATCAATCCGACAGTGATATATAATAATAAGATTGTATACCGATAGATTTCTTTTTCTGAAATTCCATTTATTTGAATATAATTTTATTAAAATTAAATAGCAATTATATTTTCTTTAAATAGTATTTACAATGAATGACAAATTCAGCATATTACTATTATTAAGATCTCCCACGAGAAAAAAAATTCCTATTAGTAGATTTAAAATCTTAACCCTTTGCAGTTAATAAAGGATTTGACTATGCAGTTGATAATTTGCAGTTCGGTAAACAATTTGATTTTGCAGCGAACAATTTGCAGCCGACAAAAATTGGATAAAAAGTATATATCACGAATATAAAAAATGGTAGTTTAGTAGCGACAAACTCATTTTACTTCTATTAGAGAAGGAAATTATGTCATAAAATTCCCATACTGTGTCTGTCGATTTATGAAGATTACTTTATTTATCCCCGCATCTGTTGACGGTAAAACATAAATATAAACTGTCTTGAAGCATAAATTAATTCGGTTTCCAAACAAAAAGTTTAGAAAAATTATAAAATCATGGAAGAAAATTAATTAAACAATGATTTCGAAGGTAAAAAGAAATTTCTCAAGCAAATAAATTTCATATTAATGCTATTGTGGTGTCAACAAACTAGTTTCAAATTTTTTTTTGCACCATAGTTATTAATGTTGAATATTTGTATTTTTTTCTTTAGTTTATAAATTAACATATTTTCTAACCCAAATTTAAATTACTTCTTAACTTAATCAATTTGAAGGGAAAAGGAAGAAAAACAAAGAAATGCGCCAATTAATTTAGTAACCATAGTAGAAAATGTATGTCATTAACCTTATAATCCGTATAGCAAAATTATTTTATTGAAAACAGTTAAAATTTTATATTTGTATCTGAAAATAGTTTATATTATCTTTAACAATTCTCTGAGAAATTAAAATATAAACCTTAAACTCTGAGGAATTAAACTTTTCGTATAATATAGCATATTTTTAAATGTAAATTAAATCAATTAAAAACATTTCAACATAAACTGGTTTTTTGTTTTGCTAAAGTTAAGTACATAATTTAATTTTTTATTATAAATTATCTTATTTATAAATTATTGAAAATATTTGGACAAAAAAAAGGACTTTGTAAGGATTTTACATTTTATCTTTTTTTTAAATTAATATGCGAAAAGATTTTTAAATCATTTATAAATATTTATGCTTCCTTACTTAATTACTTTACATAACTAAGTACATAAAAGATTTAAAGTAGTTTTTTTTTTGTATTATGCAGTTTATTAGTGAAGTGATCCAGAAAATTGAATGAATAAAATTAAAAGTTTAACACTTTATGTGTTGATTTTTGTTGTGTAAAATAAATGGACGTCGAAATGAATATTAGCGCATAATTTTATTAGTTTTCAAGTATGGATTTTTAAAGGATTTAAGGAAATTAATGAAATCCTACATTTCCTATTATTATTTTATGTGCAATGTTAAGCCAAGTACGATTCGTGTAAAGTTCAAAGTCTCGCCAGAACAATTTACTGTTTACGAAATAAATATTATTTAGCATAGGTAATGTTTTCACGTGCATAAATTAAGTTATTTGTCTGCATGTGCTTATTTATAAGAAGAAAAAAATAGAAACTTTTTTTATCCTCTAAATTGTTATGTAAAATATTCTCTTTTGCTCTACATAAATTTTGAGATTGCGCATTTAATCAAAATATTATAAAACAAAACTTATTAGTTTTTTTCCTTATCATAAATAATGAAGTGTAAATAAAATAAGTTTTTATTACACTAAAATTTGCTATTAACTTTAATGTTATCTAGAAATATACAAGAATATCTGTAATTAAATTGAATTACATTCTTTATTGGTTAATTCTTGGTAATTTACAATAGCTTTGATACTAATTTAGTTTATTTCTTATTTGTATTTGTATTATGAGAAAATTCACTGACAATTAATCAATTAAAAGCTTAACTATCTTTTATACATATATGTATATTATTATGTAATAAAAACATATATATTCCTTGAAGCTTAAATTTTAAATTACTGGAAAGTAATTGACAATAAAATTTTCATGTAACTGACAACTGTGAATTGCGGTATTTCATAAATTATGTATTTATAGATAAAAATAATTTTCATAAATAAAAGAAGCAATTTGAAATTTTGCACGAGGCAAAAATAATGTAAATTTAATAGGCAACATATAAAGTACACTAATAAAACATCAAAATTACTTAAATTACTTATATCTGCATAGGTCATGGATTTTCTTTTAACAGGACGACATTCTATTTTATCTTTTGTTACAATATCAGCTGTAAAATACCTGAATATATAAATTTTTTACCGTATATACATATATATATTTTCGAAAACCCTAATTTATATTTTGTACCCACTTTATATACGTACGTGTGTCTGTTTCATGTTTCAACAAATACTAATTGTCTAAATCTAAATAAAATCCTTCTTTATTGTCCTATGTAGTCCTTGAAAATATGTTTAAATACAAAATTCCTCTTTAAATAACACCAACAAAAAAAAACCACTTTAATCTATAAAATATGTTTAAAAATTATATGCATATATGTATATATAGAAATCCACTCGTCCAAGACCGAATGCGAACCCGACTCTCTTTATTATGTTGTTATACAGACTGTGTAGTAAAGTGCAAATGTAAAGGTGTTTTTTTTCACAAATATGGCTCAGTTAAAAAACAATTTTTATTTCCAATATTCATTCAAAAGTCAAGAGTTTGTTTTTGTTTTTTTTTTTATTTTTGCTTTATATATTTACTTACCCATATACATATTTACTTTTCCAAAAAAAGCTCTCTCACTATCTACAAGATAGATCTATCTATAGTTGCAGAGAGTATCTTTAGTTTAGAGAGATATTAATGTAATATACTTTTCAAACTTCCATGCTCCGATTCAATATTTAGATTAAAATTTTTTTTACTGAAAATTTACAATATAAAAATCTTCTTGTCTGGTATTTTCATATTTTTTTTTCCTTCTCTTTCTATTTTTCATACAATTCTCTCCCCAAAAAAAAATATCAAGAAAGAGATGACATATGATTATGAGTCATAAAGCCATATTATTTATCGGCATGTTTTTCCTAAAATAATACTCAGGCTTTATATATACATTATAGTATATATATGAATTTTCAGATATTATGAATCTTCTGCACTAGTCCGGTTTGAAAAAAAAACATAAAAACATTTTTATATAAATTTTTTTTTGTTTGAATCTTATTTTAGTTGTGAATGAAACTCTGTGGAACGTTGACATTTTTCGTAGAAAGACCGACAGAAAAAAAATAATACAAATTTAAATATAATCATATTTTGTGTATGAAGCTTTTAATATCATTTCCGTGTTTATAAATAATTTTTTTATTTTTTATAATTTCATTTTTTTATTTTAATTATTCTATAATTTAACATAAAAAAAACAACAACATAAAAATTATTTTTTTTTATTATTTTAAATTGCATTTATAATAAAAACAGAAAATAGTTTTTCCAAATTTCCTAAATTGGTTTATATTTTTAATAAGTGCAAAATTAAAGTACCAACTAAAATAAAAAAAAAAAACATATAACTAAACATAAAAAAAAACAGCAATAATACATAAAAAAAAATATGTTGAAACGAAATTAATTGGAAAAATGTTTAAAAAAAAAATTATATAATTATTTTTCTACCCGTTTTTTTTTTTCATTATTTTAAACTGACGGGCTCATTAATTTCGTGCAAAAAAAAAAAAGTTGATTTAATTTTTTTTTTTTAGTGAAAATTTCAATTTTTTTTGTGAAGTGTGGAAGGTGCTGTGATAAGATAATAAAAATATGTTTAATAGTTTTTCGGTTATTTTTTGATAAAACAACAAAAAAAAAAGGTTGATTAAAAATTTTCAATTAAAATAAAATTTAATTAATTTATAACAAAAAAAAAAAGAAAAATACGAAATTTATTTGAGTTTCCATTTATTTTGTCATTCATTTTCTCGGTTTTGCTATTTTCGAAAAATTTGTACAACAAAAAATTATTAAAAATTAAAAAGAGAGAAAATAAATATTTTATTTATAAGAAAATATTAAAATAAAAATAAAATTAAATTTATAAAAAAAAAAATATAAGAAAACAATATAAAAACACTGTGCTATTTTCTTTTGAGTATAGACCTTGATCAGCAGTGTTCATTAAATTTCTGGGTTCTTGCTCGACACTACACTTAAACTGAAAACACACAAAAACAAAGCTTTTTTTGCTTTACAAAAGTGTTTCAATATTAAAATATCATTTATATAGTTTATTTTATTACAGTATTATTATTATTCTTGTGGTGACAAAATTAAATTTAAAAAATAATACTATAAAACCACGCTATTAATAGTGTTTTTTTGGTCGACGTATTAATTTTAATTGATAATTCATTTACCAATTAGTACAAAAAAATAATATTTAATTTCATTGAAAAAAATTTTCTTGTAAAATTTTTATTTTCGAAATTTAATAAAAAAATAAATAAAATAAAATGAAATCATTAAAAAATATTTCTAGAAAATCTGTAAATAGTTCTAAAGTGATCATGGTGTCCTTCTATATATTATTAGCATTAACACAAAATATTATTTTAATAAATGCTAAAAGTTTGGAACATAATCATTTATCTAGTTCTGGTGGAAATGATAATTCTGGTACAGATGAACTTAATTATTATCAACAACAACATTCAGATCCAAAGGATAATAATAAAAAATCTCATGACATTTCACAATGTGATATAAAATTCTTTGATGCAATAAATGTTAGCGTTAATAGTGAACAGGATAACAATAAAAAAGGTATTTTAAAATTAAATTAAATTATTAGTAAAAAATATAATCGATTTTTAAATTTCAACGTGCAAAAAATGCAAAAACCATAACCAATTTTCGAGTTTTACTGATTGTAAAATTTTGAAGAAAAAAAAAACAACGATACTCTTTTTTACCTTACCAACTCATCACCTTTAAGAATATATTTATTTGTATATAACCATAAAATATCATAGATATATTGGTTAAAAGATAGACATTTTTTTCTATGCTATGCTCTCGGTAGGTAAAAAATCTAACTAGAAAATCCATTTTATGTAAAATATCTTTAGAAAGACCACACAGCATGTAACTATAAAAGTGAAAAATATATATAAATGTATACGTAAATACAGAATTGAATAGAAAAAATTAGTATACAATAATAGAGATTTTAATGTCTTGAAGAGGAGATAATTAAGGTAGTAGACGTTTATACGGACCATAAAATTATTTGTTACTTATTTTAATTTCGTATTTTTAATCATTCATGTATAATTTTATTAATCAAAACTAGTAAGTCTTTAAAAAATTAACTACATATTTTTAAAGACTACAAAATGTACTACAAAACTTAAGAAATTTGCATATACATAAACCATAAAATGTACTGTACTGACTTATGTTGTTCTGTACTCATGAATATTTTACTCTAAGATATCAATCATCAAAAGGATGTGACTGATAAACTTTTTACCTAAAACTTCATATTAAAAGTCTGATTAGTTTAGACAAAATCCACTGTGACAAAAAAAAACCACTTGTATGTTGATTTAACTTGAAGAATTTAGATAAGATAATAAAATATCAATTTTCCTAAAATAACTTTTTTTTTGTGTCGACTTTACGAAAAATTCTGCGAAATTTAATAATAAACATAATAAAGTTTTGTTTTCATTTTTACCTGGTGATAAGAAATAAAAGTTAAGATAAAAATAAATAAATTAACAAAAAAAAAAAAAATAATAAACTTTAAGATTGTTTCAAGCAATTTAATTATATTTAAACAAAATTTTAATTATTTTGAAATTTTTGTTGCTCTTCGAGGAAAAAGCTTATATTCGTAATTCCAACCTTAAACAAACTCAAAAAATTTTGAAAATTATTTTAAATCATAAAATATATTTTAAAAAAACATAATAATTTTATTTGATAACCGGTCGATAAAATTAATAAACAAAAATTTGTTTTAAAATAACAAAAATATGCTAAATATAAATTTTAGATTTTATTGAATTTATGATTAAAGTATTCTTTATAAATTTTTATTTTTAATATCATAATCAATTAATGTTTATTTAGTTTGTTTCTACTTTAGTTTATGCTTAGATATTTACTTAAAAAAAAATATATATTATGGAAAAGGCGATTGACACTTTGAGTATAGTTTTTTATTTATGTTACAATCGAATATTAATTTTATGTTATTATATATTTTGTTTGTAGACTTTGATTAAATTTAAGTAAGGTCAAATATTATATTTCTAAGAATATTGATTGGCAGGTTTATAATATTTTAGAATTAAAGTTTTATGTACTTAATCATTAATTCAAGAACACGTTTCTGTAAAATATATATTATGTATTTTATATCTAATATTTTTTAATGTTGAATACCGTATTTCTAATAAGTTTTCTAATCTTATTTATAAAATATGTATTTGAAAATATTGAATAGAAAAATAGATTGCGACAATTTAAACTAATAAATATTTGTTCAAAATAAATTACAGACAATTAATTACTGGGAATTGAAAAATCGATTGTAATTTCATTAAAAGCATAAAATTTTTGTGATCTAATTAAATTTAATTATGTATATTGTATTAATGTAGATATAACTAAATTGTTTAAACTATAAATTAATAAATTAATTTCACCAAAGCAGCTTATTAATTAAAATTACATAAACAATTTTTAAGGAACAATAACTTATTTTATTGCTGTAATAATACTTTTTTAAAGTCCAAAATTTTAATTTAATTTTTTGTAAAATTCTCACAGTTTTTTTTAATGACTTTTAACCAAAAAAAACACAAACTTTAATTACCTGCCTTAGAATTCCGGCGAAATCTTATCACCATAAAGTTTAGGGGAAAAAAATATATATTCACTTTTAATAAATTTATGAGCATTCTCTGAATATAAATACTTTTTTTTGCTACTTCAAATTTTCACATAAATTTATCTTTACTTTAGACTCGTATATCAGTAAGTTTAAAATTTTTTTATCATACACTTGCAATTTTCTTGGTAATTACCAGCGTTTGTCACCTTGTAACTATAATTAAGAGTTATATATATATTTTTTATTACTTATTCATTCACGTTTTTAATGTTTCTTTGTTTTATAATTTATATTAAAAAAAAAATCTAAAAAGTAGATTCATTTTAATGTCACATAAACAATTACTTTTAATATTTTATAATATTTACTTTTTTTAAATTGATAATCAAGTTTAATTTAATATTTAATTGAATTTTTTTCCTTATGCAGTAATTGAATTTATGTTATACATACTTTTATTTTGGTCTATCTTAATAATTTTATGTAACAAAAATACAAACTTTTTCCTTTCAATATACGAAAATGAATTCTCCTCATATGATAATTAAATTATAATTTAGTTTTTATTGATTTAGATTGAACAAAAAGGAACATAAAAACTTCTTCATTTCAACCCAGTAATAACATTAATAAATTTTTATATCCTTTGTATATATTTTCTTGAACATGATTATTATTTTTAGATTGAATAACATAAAATGAATAAATAAACTATTATAGTTTATGTAAGAGTAACTTTATATTTATTTGGATAGATACATTAACCTTATAAATAATTTATCTAAAAAAAAAAAATGTAAGTATATAAAGATTTTTCTAAATAAATTATAATTCCATTTTAATATCATCCAACAAAAATGTATTTACTTTTTCTAAGTTTTCTTTGAGTGTTAATCATTTTATTGAAATAGCTTATCTGAAAATTATCCAGGAAATATGATTTGAATATATAAAAAGATAAGAAATTCTATAATTTTTTTATAACACTCCCTTTTTAGTTATAAATTCATTACAATTCGTGCATACAGAATTACATGTAATTTTATGATTAAAATTAAAACACTATAAAAAAAAAACTATGCACGCATAAACAAGTTCTTTAAATGTAATTTTATTAAATATTTAAAAAAAAGTAGTAATTAAATATTATGATAAATTATTACTCATCTGTGGAATTTAAGTAAAATATGTTTTCATGAAAAAGTAATAACATAATTAATTTATATTTAAAAGCATAAGAATATAAATTACTTTTTATTTTTAAATAATTTCAAAGTTTAGTTAATCTCGATATTATTTTAAAATTACATGGTTTTTTTATGATTATCCTAGCAAACATGTTAAAAAAATAGTTGTACGTGAAGGAAATGTTTACTTTAGAAACTTGTAGTTATTATTCTATTCGTTGCTTCAAATATATCTGAAAATCTAATTTAATTCTAATAATATTAGTATTTGTATTCTAAGTATTTTCGTGCTTCCTTTCCAATGATTTAATTATTGATAAATTTAACTTTACATAAATCAAAATTTAAAATATGTTTTAAAAAAAACCAATCTCATTTAGTAAAAACAATATAAATTTTAATATTGTTTAATTTACGTGTTTATTTACAAATCTGTAACCAAACTATTATACATAAATATATAATAAGATAATTATTTAATCAAATTATAAAATAAACACCTGAATTTGAATTTCATTTGTAATGTAAATTGTTTATTGTTGTGTTAATGTTAAAATAAATAAGCTAAAATTTATCAACAAAAAAAATTATTTAATTTAATATTTTTGCTCATATTTTTTTGGTGTAAATAACAAAAAAAAAAAAAAATATCATAAAAAGAACAGAAAAAAAAATTTATACATAAAAAAAAACAAAAATGATTTTATTTTTAGATGAAACGCAAACTCATTAACAACTAAACACATTAATTGTTAGCACATTTAAAAGATATATATGTATATAAAGGAAAATTTTATATAAAAAATTCTGTTTAACACATAAATTAATATCTATACATAAAAAAGATCAAAAATTTCTTCTAAATCCTCTAATTTACGTCAGAATAAAGTTTTATTTATTTTATTTTTCCTTCAAAAAGTTTAATATTTAATTAATCAGCTAAACAAAATATAAATTTATATCATGGAATTTTGGTGTCACATTATTAAGAATTTTGATTAAAATAATGTTGATAATAAATATTTTGTGGAAAATTTATCAAATTTTTCTGGTTTATATTCTATTTTTTAATGTAATTTTTTTCTATATTTAAATAATAATTGAAATGTCAGATATTTTTACATTAAAATTTAAATTTAACTAAAATTTAAAGAACATCATTAATTAACATTGCAGACTGCACTATTTTAATTTTCAATTAAAGATAAAATTCATTATATTTTTTTCAGAAACTAATTAAGATATCCATTTATTTGGATTAAGTTTGACAGAAAGTATGAAAAAATTGTTCACATAAATAAATAAATAATAATTCCTCTTCCAAAATGAAAATCGAAATAATTATATATTTTTAGCTTTTAATTTTAGATTATTTCCTTTCAGTCACAGTGAGTACAGATAATTTGTAAATAGCTATATTCCTGTAAACTATATGTAACTATTAGACAAATATATACTTATATGTTGAAAATATTATCAGACTATCTTTTCATCCTTTTTTAATACATATATATCTATTGAAAAATTCTACAAATTATATTTTCTCCATTTTTGTAATGTGAATTTTTAAAATGTTTGTACTATCGCGCGGTTGTTTGCAGTCGTCAACTTGTCTGCAGTAGTTGCACGTTTATTATAGATTAAAAATATTAAATAGATTTTTTTTTTTTACTACATATTACCACTGACTAATCGAATGTCTAAGTATTTATTAACAACTACATAAATACATAAATAAAATAAGTTGAACTTTTATGTTATTAGTACATAAATGTTAATAACACAAATCCATAACATATTTTTTTTCTTGCAGTGTTTTAGATTAGATTTTTTGAGAATTGGAAAAATTGTTTTATTTTGAAAATTGTTGCTGTAAATATTGCAAAATTTTGTTAAAAAAAAAAGATTATTAGCATTGCTATTTCCATTATACTAACTTTATAGTAAAGTAGGGAGATTTGTGGTCATATACTTCCAATTCTCAAGTGACTTGTGTAACTTTGATATTTTCAATAAATAATTGTGGAATTTGCCAAGAAAATAAATTAACTTTACCATTCTTATGCAATTTATATGATATTTTTCTCTGTATTTGATGATTTTATTATTTTTATGTACTTTTGGAACAGTATTCCGTGCCAAAATTCATAATTTCACTCCACTATACTTTATTGAGTTTGCTAAAAGTTGCTACGATAAAATGTTGAAAACAATATAATTTATTCAACATATTTCAGAGATTCCCATAATTTTTTTTTATTGATTTTTCAGTTTTAATGTCCATTTTTAAATTTCCAAAAAAAAAAAGGATTTTATTTTTGTATTTTCCTCTTTTCAAAAATTAAATATTTACCCTTTTCTTAAAGGAAAGGGTAAAGTATTCTACTGATTTACAAAAATCATTTTTAAAAAATATTATTACATAAATTAAATTTGTATTAGAGGTAAAATTTATTTAGATTTGATGGTTTTTCCATGTTTTTGGTAAAATGTCACATAAAATAATTTGTATTTCATTAGTAAACAGCAAAAAATGTTCAATCATTAAACCCTAAATCATTTATATATAAAAATTAAGTGATTTGGGTTGTAATGATAGAAATATGTCCATAATTCTAGATTTATTGTTAAAATTTATTTCAAGTTAATGTACTTATATAAATATTTAATAAAATTTTTTTGATTCTGATAATTATTGTTATTAATAAAACCCATAAAGTATTATTTAATTGATTCTGTAATTAAGACAAGTCCACTACTATTATTCCTAGATTTAATATTAATTATTATAGTGTTGAATTTATTTCTATTTATAATCTAAAATTCTCTAATCTGTAATTAAATAATAGAAAACAATAAAAAAAATTTTAAATACAATAATTCGTAAATGATAAGATTTCACATTTAATTTATAATCAATATTTCACCTCATATACAAATAAGTGTTTAATTAACACATTTATGACTGATATCATTTTATGCCAAAGCTTATAATATTAATTTATTAAATTAAGGTTCATGGTATTTCAATTTTATTTTTAGCTAAAAGAAAATTAACACTTTATTAAAATTGTACTGCTTTTCAGCAACTAATGTTTCTATCTAGTCTGTACAAGTCTTAAGTAATTTTTTTTTTGTGTTTCATCTAAATTAGATATTTTGATTATTTATCTAATGTAAATTTTGGTACTTCACAAATCCTAAGAGTTTGTTGGAAACATAGTCTTTATTAAATTAACTTTTCTATAATTTTGATGAAATCTCTTGATTTTCTTTATTAAACTTTAACCGAATAATTGTAATAGAACGAAAACTGGAAAGATTCTGATATCTCATAGTATGAATTAATTAATGCAATTTAGAACAGCGACAAAACCAATGACAGAAGCAATATATAAAAAAAATCTTGAATAAATAAAACCAGAAAAATTGTATTTTCCTTTAAACTTGTTTAAAAATTGTTTAAAAAAATGTTTAACTTGTTTAAAAATAAGTAACGTAAATTTGAGTATATTTTACAAAACTCTCATTTTCATATATGGCTGGCTGATTATACGTTTTACCATAAAATAAAAGTTGTTCTTCGTTTATATTGGAAAAGTTTTTTTTTTATTATTACTAATATTTTCATACGCTTTTATTTGTCAATATCGTCAAAAACCTCTTTCTGGAAACTATGATCTTTTTTTTATCTCTGTATTAATATTCCAACCAAAAAAAGTTAGTTGTATTTATGGGAATTTGGACTTAACCTAACATAAAATAAGTTGTGCGTGTAAATAAATATAAGTATATAAAAAATATTCAGCAACATAAAAACTTTTCGAATATACTTACTAAACAGATATGACGATAATATATTTTATGAAAATTATCTGTTTATTTTTATTGCAAGGATATTGGTATTTTTCAAATAATTTTATTTAGATTTTCATGATTGTCAAAAAAATACAAAATCAAAAAAAAAAAAACGATCTTTATATACATTAAAAGGAAACATTGACTTAGTTGCTCATTTCGTAGTATTTTCTAAGTAAAATAGATATAAATATACATATATATAAAAAGTAAAATATTTTCATTTACACTTAAATTGTCTGTCTGAAAGAAAATTGATTTTTTGCCAGTTTTTCATTCACTTATTTAAGTACATTATTTTTTTGAGAATTTGTTAATATTTTCAAATTGGATTTTAAATTGTCAGTCCGTCAGATTATCTTTTAGAAAACATTTTATTTAATTTTTCTAGTTTTTGCAATAATAGACATTTGCAAAATTTAACTTTCCCCATTTTATTTCACCATATGTTTTTCAAAAAGAAAAGTTATTGGCAAAGTTATTTAACTTCAAATTTCTACAAAATCTGTGCAATTATTGAAAGAAAATTATAGAGTTATATTTCCTGACGTCAGAAATTTGAATTATGACCTCTGCAAAAAGTTTTATTTAAAATTTCATTAAACCTTAAAATTTTGTAGTAATATAAAGGAACAAGGACATGTTTATCGTACAAAAGTGTAAATTTAAATTCAAGTGTAAATTTCAAATCAGTGAAATTCTTTTAATTGGATAAATTTCAAGAAGTTATTTTTAAACAGTATATTAAATAAATGTGTTGTAAGGATTACACCAGTAAACACAACGAGATTCTAAATCACTTGAAAAATTTGTATATAAATTGTATTTGGAGAGACATTTTCCTATCATATCATATGCTTATAATCTTTCAACATAACCTAAATAAACCATAATAAGAAGTTTATTGATTTTTATATAAATAAATCTATATTCGTTTTTTTTTTCAATTTTCTCTAAAATTTCTTATTACTATTTGTTTTGGAAATTTATGTTTATGTGGTTTTTAATTCAACAAGAAGAACACAGCACCAAAAATATATATATACACAAAAACGTTTAGTTTTAAGATTTGATAAAATCCAATAAAAAAAAAACCTCTTTTAACACATTCACATAAAAATAGATTGGTTTCTTAGTCTAAAGTTTTAGCAACTCTCAGGTAAATTATAGAAAAAATTAAATTAAATTATATACAATTTGGTTTTATGTAATTATGTTTGTTTGCTTTTTAAATAAATTGAGAAAAGTCTGTGCTATTACGTCATCTGTGCTTTTATGATATCTGCTTTTTTTTTCTTAGTTTGTCTTCCTTCAGTGAAAAAACGAAGAATTCTTTTAATGTTGTATCCGATGATTTATTACATTGAATTTATTTGGTAAAAAAAAATAAATAATATACATTTTTTTTAGTAGATAATTGTAGGAGGAGATAAAAACCATTTTTTTTTTATTTTCGTTAAATATGCGTAGGAAATACGGAATATTAAAGAATAAAAAAAGTTTCCTATTTCATTGCCAATCTTTCGGTTAAACTGAAATATTACTTGAAAAAAAAGAATAAATAAATTTATAGTGGAAATGAAATTTTTCATCTATTTTTAATGTTTTTCCAAGAGTCTTGTGAAGTTTTCTAAGTTTTTTTGCCAAAAGTAATTAAATTTAACAATTTATCATAGAATTACTTAGTTAGTTTTATATTCTATTTTAATTTTATAACAACATTGTCTTGGCAATAGCATATAAGTCAATTGACTTACAATTTTTTGAAGGAGAAATTTTTTTACTTTACATTAATATTTATGATTTAATTTTTCCTAAACGAAATTCATAAATGATTCACTAACTATACTTAATATACTAAATAAATAGAAAAATACTATTGATGACTTTGTTCTTGAAAGAAAATATTTTTCGAAAAAAAAACTGATTTATGTGCATTTTTCCCAGACGAAAATAAATTTTACTTCTTTCTAATTTCTCAAACATAAAAATGAAAATAAATTTGAATAGAAATTAAAAATTTAACATAATAAATTTCAAAATGCAGTTGCAATAAATAAAATTTACAAAATAAATATACGCTCTTTAGATTCAAGTGGTCATTCACATATTTCAGATCTTGTTTTCGTGTGTTTTATTTTTAAAAGTTGTAGTACATACTTTATGTTAGTTTCATTGTAAGTTTTTCAGCATAAAAAAAAATATATATACTTTTATAAATTAGCAAACTTTTTGTGTTAGAGTTACCAAAACCAAAACCAAAACCGAAACCAGTTACAAATTAAAATTTATTAATAAAAATTAGTTCAACAAGAAGTATATAGAAGCATTAACGAGATTTGCTTCTCATTTATGATATTTCAAACATTTCTGAAGTTTACTTTAAATTTTATGAAATGGTAAAATTTATTTCTTCATTAATATTCATATAAATTAGTTTTAGATGTTTTATGCAATGTCCTAAAAAAAATTGGGTTTCGTTTGGAGATGCTGTAAGAATTATCATCACATGATGTAAAACTTGAAAGTCTAATATTAAAATTATAAATTTAATTCAAAATATTTGAATTATTTTTGCAAATTGAAGTATGTACCCTAATAACAAATTTCGTTTTTATTTTGTCAATACTTTCTATCCGTTTCGTTCGTATTGGTAACTCTAATACATTTTATGCTTGGAAAAAGATTTTTTTTTCGGTAATATTCTCAAGATGCTTCTTTGAAATACACACATAATTGTAAATATGTTGTATAAAAGTATTCAAGGAAGAACAGATCATTGACTCTGTATTACTGGACAAAATATAAAACGAAATAAGAACAAAAACAAAAAACACAAATCAGCGCGCATTCCAATTGTAAACTTGCTGCCAAACTGCAGAATATCTGAACAATGTAAATGCAGTAAAGAAATTTTGAATTTTTCAATAATTTTCGTATCTAATTTTTACATTAAGTTTTTTTTGTATATTGAATGTTTTACTTCTGCTTATCAACTTTTCTGCTTCACTGCTTTATTATTCGGATGGTGGATTGTTGTTAATTTCTTTCTTTTTTTGTAAATTCTGCAGCAATGTTCTGTCGTTATGTCCTCATGTGCGAAACTCTTCGCCACCAGACACATTTTTAATGGCTTTTCAAATTGAATTTCTCATATCCGTTTTAATGTTTATATAAAATGAATGAAATTTTATGTCGATTTTCTTTCCTTTGTTTGGTAATTTTTGATTTCATTTTTTTTTCTTCAAAACTTTTCTTTTAAGAAAAATATACAGTCTGGTTAATAAAATGTTTTTTATGCTTGTTTATAGGTTAAGTTAAGTGTTGTAAACGCTTCTATACAAATGCAACTGCACAAAATTTTTGTACAATCAAATTAAAAACTGAAAATTTGTTATTTTATTAACCATTAAATTAATGTAATTATAATATGATTTTATATGAATTTTATTATTAACAGAATTTACTACAAAAGAAAAAGGTTCTTTAAAAATATTTTGCAGTGGAAGTGAATAGCTGACGATATGCATTTTAATTACTAAAATTGATTTATGTTTATAAAAATATTGTTTTGTTTATGTATTAACATCGAATAACAATAATTTTTCAATCATTTTCAAAATAAATGAATAAATTAATGACATATCAACAGTTTTCAGTAAGATGGTTTAAAAATTACTTTGTCATAAATCTATAAAGTCGTTTTGAAATTAATTACATATATAATTTATAAAACCATCGTGACGATTATTAGAAATTATTAAATGAAAATTTTACAATTTATTAGAAAAATCTTTTTTTTTACAAAATACGAAAAATATAAATTCCAAATAATATGATTATTATTTTGAATGTTAATCAGAATTTAATTAAATTATCTAACAGGTTTTCAATAAATAGAATCACGTAAAATACAACAATTCAATATCTGAAAATTCTGAAAAAGAAAATTATTTATATTTTATGACATAATAAGATAGATTTTTTTATTTTTTGCGTATTTAATAATCTATTTAATCATAATATTAAGTTTTCTAACTAAAACCATATACAACACAACATTAAACTGGTATATATTAGAAAAAAAATTTTTGACTAGACATTGGGACGCTTTAAAAGTATCAAGTTTTAAAATAGCTGGAATAAAGAGCATTATTAACATTTTCATCACGTTTCATATATAATGTAATTTTTTTTTATATATTAATATAATTGTTGTGTTTAAAGTGCTAACATTGCAATATTTTATTAGTAATATGTAGTGTAATACAGAAACAGGGACTGATATTTAACTGAAGATTGTCAATGAGTCAAGAATCCTTGGCTAAATATCAAAAAACAAAACGACTTGCACACATAATGAAAAATTTTTTACAATTTTAGTAATAAAAATATTAAATTATTCTAAAATATAATTAATACCTTTAAAAAATCATTTTTATATGTTGAGGTTTCAACATAAGCGCATGGTACTGCTTGGTAATTATAGACATTTTTATATCAGAATTATTACATTTAAAAAAAAAAAATACTTAAGTTTTAAATAAAACTATTCATTCAAAAGTCGTTCCTTATTTTTGGGAATTATGTATACTAATTTATTGAGTACCCAAGTTTTTGTATGAATTTATGCAAAAAAAATTATATAATCCAAATTTTAAATAAACTACTAAAAGTTTTTTTTTTTAGAAAATTATGTAAAACTACAGATATTAATAATTTTATGATGGGGGAGAAAAACTTATGCTTGAAGTACTTTTTATACAAATTTAAGGTAATGTTTTTTTTAAAACATATTTTTTTTTTCTGCTCATGTGCTGTGTATACATAAATTTAATAAGCCAGGAGATAAATTATACCAACAAATTTCCTATTTTTCAGTTTTTTCTTTCATTATTACGTTTATATACATAATCAGTACATAAAATATATAGATAGAGATAGCAATTTGCATAAAATATACATACACATGATTACTGCCAAACTATAGAACTATGTTAGAGATGTTTAAAGAAAATATTTTTTCTTATAATTAAATTTTTTGTAGAAAATTATTATCATTATTTAAAAAACAAAAAATATTGAGCGATAAGGTAACCCAGAAAAATTAACTATTACTATTAATCAATTATGACATAAATAAAATATAGTAAAATTATGTGATGGTTAATAATTACACGATAATTTGTTCATTAATTAATGCTATGAGTTGTAGTTTGAAAAAAAAAACAACATTAAAATTCGACATCTAGTCAAGAGATAATGTAGTGAAATAATATAAGAAAATACATTTTTTATATAACACTTTTTTCTGCTATACAAAAATAATTAGTTATTAGTACTATTAGATATTTCAATAATATATTTAATAATTTTCGTGATCTTTTTAGCTGGGTAATTCCAAATCCAGTAAATACTTTGCGATCAGGGATTTAATATTTTAATGTATATATTTAGTAGAATTAATTTGTTTGATATTTTTCAGAGCATATTGCAAAAAAATAATATTGCAAAATATTTAAATGAATTTTGAATACGTTTCTTAAATACAAATATTTAGTTAAAATCTCAAATTTCATATTCAAAATATATTATTATGTACTTTTAAATTTGAATAATAGTTAATGACAAAATCGTGCATAACAATTCAATGCTAAATAATTTTTTAATGCAAAATTTCCAAAATGAATACAAATTAAAAAAATATGGTAACTCAAAGATAATTAAAATTAATATTATATTTGTAATAAATACTTATTTGAAAAAAAAAAACTAAATTTAAGGATAAATATAAGTAATTTGAGCTCATATTTATTTTTGGCCATGGCTGATTTAAATGTATATATTAATAATAGTCGTAAATGATTGAACAGAAAATGTGACAAATATTCTGATTGCAAAACCAGAAAAAGATGAAATATTTACACATCACAGAAAGAAGAAAAATTAGGTGAACATTGTTCAAATTATGTAGCTGTTGAAAGAATACTAAAATATTATTTATTAATGTTTTATGATAGTAATTTTCTTAAATATTTAAGTTGGAGATGATTTTTTTCGGATTAAGTAAATAAATCATTATTCAATTTTAGTATTCAATTGTCAGGACTTGAGTTTATAATTGATTCTATTTTTCTTGAGGAATTTATAAATAAAATTATTACAAACTTTAATAAATTACTCATTACACATTTAGTAATGAGTAATTTATTAAAGTTTGTAATTTAATTACTCATCTTAGAATATGTGTGAAAAATATCTTTGGAATTTGTATATATTTTGTTATAGTTAATATTTTTAATCTCGTTATTTATAAAAATTCTAGTCTAAATAATTTTTTTTTTTATATGTCTGGTAAACAGACAATTTGGTAACCAAATCTTCGAAATAAATATCAAACTAAATATTATTTTTTTGTGTTTTTGAGGGCCAATAAACTTTTATAAAATATTCCATCAATTTCCTCTTGTTTTTTTCTCATTTGTAATTTACTAACAATTTTAATGATTCATTAAAATTCAGCAAAGTAATAAAAAATAACATTGTACAAAGATAATTAATATCTGACGTCATTTCTTGATTATTAGACGTCTAAATTGTCTGAACTCATAAATAATTAGAATAAAAAAATAAGCTTTTTTTCTAAAATGTTTATCTAAAATAAATAATCAATAAAATAAAAACTTATTTCATCCGTTTGACTAGGTTCGCACATAAATAATACTGTCGATTGGGAAGACTATTTCATTATTTCATGTAATGGTTTTGAAGCTTATATTCTTTAAATTTTTAACATTAAGCATTCCAATACTTATTGGAATTAATTGTAAAGACTTCTGTGTTTCGAACACTATTTTTATTATCAACTTTAATGTTTATAAAATTAGAAAGAATTACCTAATTGCTAAAACCAAACCAAATTGTGGATACTAATCGTAATTACTAATTCAAAGAGTTTACGTCAATTTTAATTCGAAATTAACTGAATATTGATCCAAAGACCTAGTAACTTTTAACAACATTATTAAAGGAAATTGACTTATTCACATGTCAATTAAAGTTTTTTACCCAAAAAAAATATGGAAAAATATTTTGGTGGAACCTGCACGCATATATCATTTATTAATGATATTATTTCATCATGAAATATTTCTTCACATAATAACAAAACATTTTCACTAAATATCTATTCTACACTACACACATCGATGATACTATCTCTAATTACCGAATTACATGAATATCTATTTATAAAATCGACATAAATTATTATTTAAAAATCTAACGTGTTCGATTTGTGTGAAGTGTAAAAGGTGGTGTAAAGAATTTACTTGTTCTACATTTTTTTGTATTTTTTTTTTTTTTTTTGTTGGTTTTTAGTTTTGTGCAAAAACAAACCAACAACAACAATGAACTAATTCGTTAATTTAACGAAAAGGGAAGTGAAAAACTATTTCTGTCCACCCCCACCCAAAAAAAAAACCAACAAAAAAAAATTATGATAATCTGTTTTAGAAGAAATAAAAAAAATAAACAATATGTCCACACATCGTTGGCACAACATTTCACCCAACAAGTTATTAACAGCTCACTGAGTTAATAATATGCTAACTCAACATAATTTTACAAAATAAATTCAAATTTATTATATATTTATGTAGGTAACATAAAACTTTGTATATATATTTATGTTTTATGAAAATATGTTTAGTGAAATAGCATATTTTATGATTTTTATTTTTGGTTTTTGATTATTTATTTTATGCAATGCACAAATGCAAAAAAATAATTTTGATTTTTTTTTTATTCAAAATCAAATAAAGGAATTTATGTTTTTTTCTGATTTCTTTGTTTAAAATTTTAGCTTTAGTTGCATTTTTATGATGTGAAATTAATTATGTTTCTTTTTTTTATTTGAAAAACAAAAT
Organism: Empis livida; assembly: GCA_963932195.1. Taxonomy (NCBI): domain Eukaryota; kingdom Metazoa; phylum Arthropoda; class Insecta; order Diptera; family Empididae; genus Empis; species Empis livida. Next base: position 54,027,327 of record OZ010647.1, read on the forward strand.
ATTTATAATTTGTTTTTGGAGATACGATTTATTCTTCAAAATTTGTTGTGCAGATTCAGATTTTGTGACTGAAAAATTGAAATAAAGTTTATAAAAATAATCACTTGACGATATTATAAAAAGAAATTAAATATGTTGATTTATTTTATATGTTAAATTCTTTGTATAAACATAAAAAAAATGTTTTTTGTATTTATGTTTTAATAGTTGACTTGTAAACAAATAATCATAATGCAAAAGTTATTGGAAAATTATACATAGCTACCTACATAATTTACTTAGTACATATTAGTATATTAGTTAAATTAGTAAAATTGTAATTTAATTATTTGCCGACAATTCTAATTGAAACTAAGTATTTATGTAGTTAATTTTATCAAAAACATTAAAGTGATTAACGATTTTCCTTGTCTTTTCCGAATACTAAGTTTGAAATATAGTAATAAGTATTTTTTACATTACTAATAATAAATAAGGTAATTTGGATTATTTCTTGTTCCCAATCTTAAAATTCCAGTTAACTCAAATAATGTTGAAATAACTTAGACCACGAACGATGCTTCGGCACGGAAAAGTAAAAGATATATTAATAAAAATTAATGTTTTAAAAAAATCTTTAAAATTACTATTTAATTTGAAGAAATTTATCTAATAGATTTTCTAAACATTAATTTTAATAACATCGTTTAACTTGTGCTTAGTAAAATAGTGAATAGAAAATATACAAATTATGTAATAGACATAGATAAATATTTATGATAATATTTTCTTAAAAAGATTCGAAAAAAACTTTTGGAAATTGATTATATTTTTACATCCAAGTATGAATTTTTTTTTTCAAGTTTATTTCAAATTGAAAAACTTAAAATTTAATTAACTGAATATTTTAAAACAATACAAGTTTATCTTTATTACAATATCTCATAAAATGTTTAATTTATGCTTACTTATACTTCGCTAACTAACAATCAGAATATTAACCATAAAATAAAACTTATAACCAAATAATTTTAAAATTAGTGATGATATCATCTCAATTATTTAGTCACCAATTTTACTTTATAAGCGAGCAGCTGAAAACTTTAAATTGATTACAAATACAAAAAAAAAACTATTTTAAAGTAATACGAGTCTCTCAGATTATTTTATCTAATTCTGATCAATTTAATTACATTTTTTTTTTCTTTCTTAATTTTCATTAAATTAATTAATTAAATGTTCAGTGACTTCGAGTATGTTTTCTTTTTAATTTAATTTTTGTAATTAACTATACAAATGAAAACTTCAACTTTTACATAAACATAAAGTTATTGAGACTAAACTATCTATAATGTATAATATTGGGTTTTATATTTTTTATTTTTTTTTTGACATAAGACCATGAATTTAAAGTTTTTTTTTCTTATTGGTATTGGCGCTAACCATAAGCGTTTTATTTCATTGTTGTCGCTAAAAAATCAAGCATTAAAATCACATGAGATCATGTGTTCAATGTTACGAAAGCATTAAAAAAATCTTTGTTCAAATAATGTTTTGAAAAATTGTAAAAAAAAAAATATATATTTTTGGCCTGAAGAAAAACAAGCTTTTTAATTTTTTTTTTTTTGTTGGAAAGCAGTCGTAATCGTCTTTTTATGGTGATAATATATTTATGTATATAAAAAAATCTGAATTATGTGCACATAATCGATGCCCAGTCAATAAATTGATTTTTTTAGAAATGAACATTGCTTAAAAATTAATATTCTTTAAATGTGGTAACTGTTTTAAGTAAATAATTTGCAGAAACATATACAAAAATTATCAATTACTATAATTAATTGTCTGCAAAATGAATTTTAAATTGATTTTCAAATTGAAAAAGTACACTTTTGAAACGTTATTTTAATCTCTCCTTATTTGAATTAAAAATTTGCAATTTTTTTCCAATTTATTTAAAATTGCAATGAAATTATATTTGTTATATGGAACCAAATGAAGTAATTTTTAATCAGTTATCTCTAATTACTGCAGGTTTTTTTCATAGATAAAGTTATATGCGTTTCTCAGAACACAGAGATAAGGAAATATTAATTAATGAGAATAATAAAAGTATTTCCAGAACTAGATTGTTATTTACAAAAGTTTACAGTATTTACCTTTTAAAACATCTTGTAAATAATCATAATTACTTATTAGTGCTTGCAAAACTCCTACAGTTGTACTGCATTTATGTAAGGATTTAATATATTTTTTTTTGCTCAAAAATAATAAACAAAATATTAAATTTCAATTTCAATTCCCATATTCATATACTTTAAAGCTGCCAAAAATCTGATTGCAAAATATTTCGATGTTGTTTTATTTGCTGAAATTTTCTTAAGTACAAAAATAAACAAAATTACATTGAAAATTTTCATGTAGGTTTTTACTTTTGCGAATTTACCATGAAAAGTGTACACGGAAAAAGACATCTCTACTCAAAAATATTTTAGGATAGGTGGATTTACAGGTAGATAAACTATGCAGTACTTTTATATGACACTAAATAAATTTATTATATCCAGGAGGCGTTAAAATAGATGACAATCTGAAGGTGTTTTTCGTTAAATTTTAGTTTTTTTTTTTTTTTTGTAAATAAAATAGACGACTTTTTACTTATATACTGATTTATATTTTACGTGATCCATAACCACTTATGATGGAATGTAAAAAAAAAAACAAAAAAACTCGGTGCCTAAGAGTTTACTTTATCAAGTTTTAATGGAGAATTGACTTTGATGTGGGCATATATAGATAGTAAAAATAATGTGGAAAATAACGAAAACCATTTATCATTTTAACAAATAATATAATTAATGTTTAATCGTATTTGTCAAAATTTCAAAAAATAAATAAATCTAATTTAAGTTTATAATTCATATATGAAATGTCTACGATAAATTTCGTTTTATTAAATTAAATTCCTTATTCTTTAAGGATTTTGAAATGACAAAGACAAATATTGAAGTTTCTAGTTTTCAATGTAAAGTAGATTGGCATAATACGATATCTTAATATTCCTTAATATAAATTTATCAATTTTAAATCCAAAATTGTCTCAAACATGAATTTAAAAATTTATTATATTGCATTTAAAAAAGGAATTACAAATTTTTCGGTGACTATTTAATTGTCACTGGGTTTTGGGACTGTTTCTGATAACGATTATATAGTCAATTACCAATATTTAGTAAGATTTGAATTGATGTTTTGAAATATTTATTATTTAAAGTTAAATTTTTCCAATTTATTGAATGTTCTATTAAAATTATTGCAATAATGAAGTCAAGTAGTTTGTTATCTATTATTGTATTTCTTTAGAAGATAAGGAAATTATTAACCCAAATAATGTAAATATTCGCAATGGGAATAATATTTTTTTCTTTTAAATTGTGAATAAAAATTCGTAATTAATCCGAAGGAAATTTTCAAGTTTTTATTTGTAAATATAATAATAACATAATTTAATTTAAATAATTTGTTGGATTCTAAAAATTTTCCCTCACGAAAGATAAGTTTCTGAAACATTAAATTTCCATAATTATTTTAAAATAAATCCAATTGTGTAGTTTTAATTTCGTATAAAATGAATAAATATATTTTGTAAATTATTAAGTTTTTATTAATTCCAGACATGAATACTTCTCAGACCAAAATACCAACAATTTTAGTGTTTGCAGATTTTAAAGTTCCGCCACTCCAACACTAAATTTTTTTTAGGTTGTAAATTTGTGAATTTATTAGAAATTTTATTATAAATAAAATTTATCACCATAATTTAATTTATTTTAACTTAGTAAATTTATACAAAGTAAAGAAAAATGTTTCGTAAAAATTTGGCATTTAATTACACATTTGTGGATAAAACTATAAAATAGTTGAGGTATGTAAATTTTTATATAAATTTAGCAATTTTATTACAACACATTTGTCAATAAATTTTCATAACACCAACTACAAATATTTAAAATTTTAGACCACAGCAATGATTTATACTTAATATTTATTTCAATTTTATATGAATTATGAATTAATTTGAATTCACCATTACTGTCAACTGTCATCAATTTTACGGCATGAAATTAAATTTGACACAAATATTCTAGCTCTAACCGTTACAAATTTAAAATTTCCCTACTTCTATTTTATGGTGCGGCGACTTGGTGACAAACCTTAACCTAATACATATTCTTTTGTTATTGTCTCAGGTTGTTGTTTTTATTTAAAAGCTACGAACATCTCCAGCTCCACCCCTTAAAAATATTAGTAGGATTTAATTTCGTTCATTGTTTATCATTTTAATCGTTTATGCTTTTGTTTGTTGATATTTTCGTGTTGCTTTTTTATTTTTATTTCGCTCTTAAATTTGAATTTCGCCCACATCAAAGGAATAACTCTTATTTACCGCCATTTCAACACTTTATGTATTTATTTTAATTAAATTCAAATGATACCAAAAAAAGAAATAAGAAACCATTGTCTTTAACACTTTTTTTTTTGCTCTAAAACTGAATTTAAATTAAGTAAAAAAGGTCGGACAACAACGCCGACAATCAATAAATAAATGCTTGTTTCTTTGCAGTTTGCAGAAAAGTTGATTTTATAAAAAAAAATTTGCAAGCTTGTTTTACTGAGTTCAAGATTTTTTATTGAATACAGAAAACTACTTAAATTTGGGGACGAAACTTCGTGTGGTCAGACAAATTAAACTATAAAACACAAAAATCAGCAATTAAGTAACTAAACAAAGTTTAATGCTTTTTTCTGCATTAATTTGTTACAATTTTGACTGTTTATATAATTTATGCTTCCTTTAAATATTTGAAGTAGTTTAAAACCCGTTTAATTCTGTTGGGTCTGATTCAGATATTGGAATTTTTGTTACACACCCACTACTTTCAACATTTGAAATACTGCACCACCTGTGCCAAGTTGACCTTTACCAATAAAAAAATATTTAACCAAAAAAAAAGTTGTTTTTTATGTTAAAATAATTAAAATATTTTTTATAATGGGTTTGTTAATAATCATTAAATGAAATTATAAAACTTTAATTTTACACATTTTAGTAATCGAAATGCAAATCAGTTTCTTGTTATCATAAATTCACTTAAAAATTTAAACATGGCCCGATTCCTCCACTAAATATGAAATAAAAAAAACCATTTAATATGAATTAGTTTTGAAAACAAATCAGGTATTTTTATCTGCTTATGTCTCAGAAACAAAAATTAATTTAGCACAAAAAGCCCGGTAAATAAAATAAATTTTAATGACAATTTTATAAAGTCATAAATTTATATTTTATTTTTAAACATAAAGAATTTTAATTTCCATATTTAACAGATTTACAAATGATTTTAAGATTTTGTCATCATTTAACGAAAGAATATCAATTAAAATTTTTTGACTGGAAGCGATAATTTATTAATTTATTTTTATTATTAAACTTTAAAGTTATTGGTAGTACATCGCAACTTCTACTTCTTTAAAATATTATATTTTAAATATTTACCAAAAACTTCTGCTACAATATTTCAAAAAAGTTTCAATTTAAATTGTACAATTTTCTTAAATACCATAACGAAGGAACAAATTACAATTATGTTTCCATTAAATGACAAATTAATTAACCAATGTAAATAATCATGCTTAGGTTGTGAAAAAACGTACACAGAATCTAAATTGGATTATATATAATATTTTCATTTGGAAATCTTCAAATAATAATTAAGGAACCTGAATCGATTCTATAATGAGATAAACTTTAATGTTTCAGGTTAGATCAATTTTTTGGTACATTGATTTTTAAAAGATGATTAACACTTAAATTTCTGTCAAAATTTAATAGTTTTTTATAAGAAATTTTCTAACTTAATATTGGATCTTTAAATTTTGTGACACATTTTGAAGTTTTAGCCTAAATCACTCTGTTAAAATTCAACTAACGCAATCAAATTAAATTTTAAATTACTCTGTTTGACTCAACTTTTGCAATCAAATTACCCCATAATATTTCAATAAACTCTTAATATATTCTATAGAAAATATATTCTAGACCTAGTCTGATTGGGGATGGTTTCAATAATTAACTCTAATAAATTAAATTCAACTTTGTTGTAAATTCAGTTAAAATTTTAATGAATGCTTTTATGTTCGAAAAAAAAAAGAATTTTTCTTATTTTTCGAAATTTAATTAAAATAAAGAAAATAAAATTAATAAAGTTTCAGTAAATTTTTGTTTGAAAATATCATTTTATTTAATTCGTTTTATGTGACTTGATTCAAGAATTCTTTTATGTCATTAAATAAATAAAAAATTTTATTTTAGATATTTTATGTTCGTGAGGAAAATTTTATTTATTTGAAAATAGCGCAATAAAAATTTATTTATGTATAATTGTAATAAAAAAATATTAAAAAATTAATAGAAGATTGGGTCAACAAGTGACAATTCTAAATATTGGTATGTTTGTCTGAATTTTACAATCAAATCTATTTAATAGATAAGACATGTTGTCAATTCGGTAATCAATTATACGATTATGAAATAAACTTTCTTTTCAACATATTTTTGAAATATATTGCATAAAAGTTGCTGGAAAAAGTTTATATAAAGACAGCTAATAATTGAACTTTTTAACTACTCATTCGACAAATTTAAAAATTATTTCCACCAATCAAATAATTGTAGGACAATGACAAATCGATTTGAATTTAGTTAAATTTTCGGAATTCCTTTGACTTTAAATTTTAAACCCTGACACGAAAAATTTATTCAAAAGAAAATAATTTCGTTGTTTTTTTTATCAGATCATTTAATTTTGCCAGAGTATCTTTTGAATTATACTTTTTTTATACGTACATATTTAGCTTTTTTGATAAAAACGTTTAAATAAAAACTTATACTTTAATCTCACCTTCCGCTTTCGTATTATAAATCAAATTATAAATCATAAAAAAAAAACAGATTGTAAACTGCCAACGAGCATAACGATAAGATATTTTATTTTAATTACGTTTCTTTTCCTTTTATCAGAAACGAGTACAATTTTAATTTCATAAAGTGATTCAGTATCAGATGTGTTTATTTTATAGAAATATAGCTACGAAATAAATTTCGTTTGTTGTTCTGCAGCTTTACTTTGATTATTGTTCTGATTGAGTATTGATTAAAAAAGTAATGAATTTGATTAAAGTAATGAATTGAATTACTTAAAATAATTAACTTGATTATTAAAATTCCTAAAATAGTATTCTTTCAACAACTCAATTTATTGAAAGAGTTGAAATGTATCCGTCACTTAAATTACAAGGATTTAACATAATTTATTTGAGATTTATGTTCCACTTACATATATTAATATTTTTTATTCCACTTTCATTGAAAGTATGCTTTAATTCTATTCTAAATTTATTTCCAAATTAATATTAGGTCTTATTTTTCAGGCTGGATTTATATTAACTTCCTAACTGAATACAGAAATTATTTTACAAATTCTAGTTCGGCTGTGTTGAAAATAAATGAACTCTGTTAACTAAACTATAACTAAAATTCAAAGACAAACAAAATTTTAATTTATTTATGTTGGGAACTAATAAAAACCGCACATGTTTCTCAATTTCTTATTTACCTTTATATACGTTTTTAATTAGGTTTTAATTTTACGTTATGTAGTGAAAACATACTTGAAATAGTATTTCGTATAAAAAAAGATAAATATTTTCTGAAAATGAACATAAATAGAAATAGAATTTGATTGAATTATTCAAAGGTTTAATTAAATTAATGGTAAAGTTTTGGAGGAACATAAATTTTCGTATTCAGTAATCCGGTTTGTCATTAATTAAATTGATCAAAACTAATTGATTAATCAAAAATTTTGTGAGAGAATTGTTTATAATTTTAATATGTATTATTTATATTTTCTACCTTCTACCTAAATCAAATTATTTAGTTTAGTTTCAAATAACTTTATTAATTTCTATTCTAACACAAAACAATGTTTTAAGTCCTTTTGGAAATATTTTATTCTAGTTTGACTACTAAAATAATTAAACAAACTTTTTATTAAAATATTAACTTTTTTTTTCATCTTAAGTTGTATTTCATTAGGAATTTTAGTCCTTGTATTCTTTTATTTTATAATATAATTTTAATGAGAAAAGTTTCCTTTTTTTTTTGTACATTAAATCACTTTTGCAATAAGTTTTAAGTTTGATAATTTTTGGTGAAATAATATAAATGATCCTAAATTGTATTGAATTTTGTTTGAAATATAATAAAATATATAAACACAAAACTTGAAAAATAAATTTAAAATATTTTGTGGTAAGAGCAATTTAAAACAAATGTTTAAAATTTATGAAAATAATTAATTTAAATTTACCCCCCTTTTGAAGAGACCATAAATGATTATATTTTTTAAAGTAAAGCAAGTTTTTGTATCGTAATTAATTTTCACTGATCCAATTAACAAAAAAGTTGTTTTAGGCACCTGAAAAATTAATCAATTATGGTTAAAAAAAAATAATTAAATTTAAGTTATTAAACGACAGCTGTGTTCGCTGCTAAACTTTAATTATAGATAAGGCAATTTACCTATAATTAGATCCAAGAAAGGATGCCTTGAAATATTGTCCGCAACAATTTATATTTGCATTTTTGAGTTAAACAATTTTCGATCATAAAAATTTAAAGTAATAAAAATTTATGTTATTGTAAAATAGTTTTTTTTAAAAATTATTTAATTGATTTCCTGTAGCGTGTAAAATTACACCATGTGCAAATTATGCGTTCTAGCCTATAAATTTTAGAAGTTTACATGTTTCTTTTTTAATAGAAATTTTGTATACCATTGCAGGGGACGAATCATTTTCATTTATTTCTGCTTCCACGATCATTAAATTTTGTATTTTTGCATAATACTAAAATTATGATGCAATTTTTGCAACATTCATCAAAATGATTTGAAACTTTTATTACATATGTGATATATTATCGATGTAATACTATTTGACACTATTTGGCTGTTAGTTTACCTACTCAATTTTTTTTTTCTAAATCTGTTTCCGGCAGATTTGAATTTTTATTAGTTGTTATCACCTTCTGCTTTAAAAAAAAGAATATTTTTTTCAAATAATGACGACGATAAAATAACAAAAACTTTTGAAATCATAAAAAGCTTACATAAAATTAAAAAAAATGTAATTTGTCCTTTAATATTTCTCCTACTTAAAATCGAAGTTATCTGAATGTGAATATATTTCTACTAATAAATTATTGATTTTAGTGCAGTATTTTGATTGGATAAAATATAAAAACACCTGGGAGCATAAATTTCATTTATATTTATTATAGTTCTTTTTTTGGTGCACTAGATTTGCTGATGATATAATAGAAAATTCTCATAAAATACACATTTGTGTTTTCTTCTTCTTTTTTTATTATTCAGAATTTATAAACAAAAATTAATCGAAATATTGAAATTTTTATTTTATATGATTGCTCAATTTCCGAACCGATTCCAAAATATATTATGAATATCCAATTGGCTTTGGCTGACGTTCTTCTAATAATAAAACTGCAGACTTTCAATATAAATTTATTGTAGACTTGATGATCCGTATAAATTCGTTACGCTTCAAAATTGAAAGTTCTTAATTTTGTATTAGTATCTACAAAAAAAATATAAAAATTAACTCTAATTTGAATATCAAAGCCTATGATCAATAATAAACTGATGAATATTTAGAGGAAAAAATAAAAAACCGTGCGTGCGTTTTTAACACAATTATTTTAATCTAATTATTATTATTATTATTATTTAAATTCAAAAAGTCTTGCTCTAAATATTTATACAAACACAAATTTAACAAATACCACAAACATGATGTTGATGATGATATGATAACGTATAACGATAATTATTTTGTTATTATGTTGGTATAGCAAATTTTCTAATCATTAGATTTGCTTGATTACAGAATTAAATTGAGCAAAACAAACAATTTCATGACAATATATATTTTCTACATTTAAAATTTTTAGTTCAGTTTTTATGGTTTGTTAAATAATTTTTTTTCAAAATAGCATATGGTTTTTGTTTGTGGTTCTAATCATTTAATTATATGCAATGCAAAAAACAAACATAACGAATCAACCAACAATGTTTTTATATATTCTTGCGGTTGAGTAAAATTGTGTAATTTAAAAATTTGCATTGGAGAACATAATATATACATATTTTTAAATTTATGTACACTAAGTAGTATATACTTTAATTGTAAAAAAATTAAGTAAAATTAATATTCAATTATTTGAATTACTTGTAGTATTTGCTTACGCAGGGCTTTTTTAATAGCTCACTAATTTAATAAAAATTTGCTGAAAAAACTTGCAACATATTCAAAATTTGCATTACAAAATTTTCTAAAACTATCTGCTTTATTAATTCTAGTGCTTAGAGAATTATCGTGTTTGAATCTTTGTTGATTAAAATTATTCCATTTTAATCGATTTGTTCTTAATTTGTGTTCAAAAGTATTTTTAATAAAATATTCTTAATCAAAGCAATAAAAAATTCTCTTAGCTTACGAAATAATGTAATATACTAATACATATAAATAAAATATGTATATACTTTTCAAATAAATTAAAGTTTAATCTTGGAACATTTTTTTTTAATTTTTCTTAAAAGTTCCTTTCTCTAGAGCCATTAAAATACCAATAAATTTTCATACCTTTGAACATTCTTCACACCATTTCGTTAAATATTAAATTTTTCACAATTTACAATTTCACCTTAATAATTTAGTGATATTATTTGTGTATATAATAATATCTTTATAGTAGTATATAATAGAATTTCTTTTATTTCACTTCACCATCATCTGTTTTCAATCTCTTTCACTACACTAAAGTTTATGGTATGCAAAATAGATTCTCTTTGTATAAAATAAAAAATTTCAGTGCCGGAAGGTCTTATGGGCCAGTTTTAAATATTTTATAAACCTCCCAAATTGAAATAAAATTTTAGATTTTTGGCTTTTAGAATATTACGCCACAAGAGAATAGTATGCCTAATTTTTGAAAGTACATTTTATGAAATAATTTTCAGAAAATGTACTTAGAAATTTTCATTTTTACTTGATTAGTGCGTCTATTCAAATTTGAATTTTTATTTTATGGAACACTCAAACGGCAATATTTCATCATAAAACTTTTTAAAAAAAAATTAATTAAAAGCCTTAAATTTAAATAAAGGTAAACAGAGTCTTTAACAGAAGCTATAATTTTCGAAATTGGTTTAAAACTTTTCCATTTTTTTAGATGGACGTTTTGTATTTTCTTACTTGAACTTAATTTCCTTTCAGCAAATCTGAAAAATGAATAAAATAAAAGGTTTGATGTGTTAAAGTATTATTTATAAACTGACGAAAGAGCATCAAAAAGCATAGAAGTTAATTTTGCGGTTACGACCATTTTATTGGATTTAACAGGCTTTTTAATGGCAAAAATTATTCAAATTTTTTTAAAATGTATTTTGCTGTTCAAAATACTAGGGACTAGACCTTTTTTTTTCTACTAACTTTTAAAAACAACTTAACTGTTTTTCTTACTTTTCGGTTCAACATTTTGGAGTATATTACCAAAAAAAAAACCACAACAACATCGACAACGAATCTTTAATGATTTTATAATAAATAAAGTTGAAACATAAAACAAAACAGAGAAGAAAAAAAAAGTGAATATAAAATTTTAACAAAGTCATTACGTGTTGAAATTTATATAATTTTTTCCCCCATTCCTGTGTCTTTAGGTCAAAATGAAAAAGATCTTTTTTAGTTAGCTCCGGTTGCTGCTGTGTCTCTTAGAATTTTAAATGTTGAAGGTGTGCTTAATAATAAATGAAAATATATTCATAAAATCTATGAATTTTGAGAATTTTTACAACATTATACAATTTTATAAAGAATATTTTTTTTATTAAAGATGTGTTTTTTTTTTATATTATAATTTAATTTAATTTATTTTTAAATATGCTAATAAATTCAATCGGGTGCATAAATAAAGCGAATAATAATAAGACCAACATTTAAAAGATAACTTAAACAAAATTATGGTTTATAGGAAATTAAAATAGAAATATGGAATTTTGTAAAAAAAAAAAATTAAAGAATATTTTATGTAAAATAAATCATTTTATATTGGTATTCAAAAAAATTTGTACGTTTGCTGGTAGTAATCAACATTGTCCTGACTGATTTATTTGCTTATCATTTTTCTTAAATTTATATTTTCTACAGCATTAAAAATTTAAATTAATTTCATAAAGTCGAACAAAATATTAAAAGTTTTAGTTACAATAATTAATTGTTAAATTAATTTCACTAAATTTACTATAAAATTTAAGAATTTTAATAATTGTTTTCTTAAATTTTAAATCTGAAAATTATTTTAAAATTTTATACAAATTGTATTAAAAATATTTATTTTTAAATTCATTTAATAATTAATTAAAATGTTATTTATTTGATTTACTATTATTTTTAGGTGACATTTGTGGCGGCCATTGCTGTTCAAATACAACCGAAAATGATTTACGACAAAAGGCTACATCAAATTTTGAAAAATTATTGCGTCATCACACGAAAAGTTTACTTGGAATTTTAGAAAGCACATCAACATCATTTCGCGGTAAGTTAAAATAGATGAGAATTTATGTAAAACTTTTTATAATAGCTTTTATGGTTCCTAGCATAAATCATTATCAATTGCTAACATTAATGTAACATTAAACCTTGAACGATTATATGTAATTCAAATTTAAAACATTTTCTATAACGAACTGATAATATTTTCATAGTATTTTTTAAAATTACTCTAAATTATCATATTTTAATACATTGTATTTAAATTTTATGAATTCCGAAAATACTTTAAGCTTATTTGTTGCATAAAAAATAAATATATGTAAATTATGAAAATTTTAAAGTCTTTAATTTATGAATAAATGCGAAAAATTTCAATTTTGCATTTAAAACATAAAATTTCTAAATATTTAAATATTTAATAAAAGCAAAAAAGAAAAATCCTGTAAAATTTATTCCGAAAACATAAAAAAAACCATTTTGTGAGAGAAATAACAATATTTTTTATACATTCTATTATATATTTTTTTTTTTTACCTGGGTGCAGTAACTCTACAATTTTCGCGACATTTATGCTAATATACCACATATTATAACTTAGTTTTAACAACATAAAAATGCCTGTCATTCACTTGTTCCGCACTAAAAAAAAAAAAAAAAAACAACGTAACAAACACACAGGATGAAATTTAAAATTAATTGGTTTCTAGGGAAACGTAAAGAGGAATTAAATCAATGTATGTTCTCTTTGGTGTACAACTAGAAAGATACTATGTGTAGAGTTCGTGATAACTTATTAAAATATATCTTATAGATATTCACTTTGCGTACACATTTTAGTGTAGAGTATCTCTAGCATATATGCTTACATGGAAATTTAATTTATGTTATAAGATATAAATTCTGAATAAAAATATAATTGTCCTTGAAATATAAAGTAAAGTGTCAGCTGTTTGTATGATTTTATAAAAAGATATTAAAACAAAAATCATAAAAAAAGTGATTTTTATTTTGTTATAATATGTCAATAAAAATTAAATAGATTTTTTTTTTTCGTTTCTGCATTAATAGCTTCACGACTTTTAAAGTGATGTCATCATAATTTTAATATAAAAAATGAAATTCAATTACTTATCATATTTCATTTAGCAAAATTTAATATTTTAAAGTGACTATAATTTCATATTAATGATTTTATTAAAATCATCTTATAATGTTTAATTTATCGGGAAATAATATTTGACGAGATAAAGTAATAGACAACATCAATTTAAGCGGAAAATGTTAAATATTATATCTACAAGATTAAATTAATTTGAAAAAATGATTATATCATGTTAAAATGATATAATTTATGTATATATCATGCAATAATGTAATTTATACCATGCAACATGTATGGTATTTTTTTTTTGTAGTACACTTATTTTATGAATTTTTAGTTTTAAAGCTAAACGATTGAAATTTAGTGTCAATCGTTAAGCTTTAATTTTGTGTATTTAGTGTCTTCTTCATTTTAAAAATCTTAAATCTTGAGTAAAATTTACAAAATAAATGTTTTTATATTTACTTTACTAAAATATATTCTCATAATTGTCAATATTCACAAAATATCATTTAAATAAAAGTTTGATAAAATCAATATTATTTTATAATTATATATTCTCTTGAAAATTTTTACAATATTTATCTTTTAAATTCAATATTTTTTCAAAAATTACAAAATATTCTTAAAATTAAAGATATTTTTATGAAATGAAAATTTTTTATCTAAATATTGTGTACAATAACATTTTCTTTTCGAATTATTAAGACTTGGAAAAATTAGTTTTTATTTTTATTATTAAAGTCAAAATCATATCTAAAGAAAATGTAATTACCTAATTTTTCATTTGTATTTCTCTTCAAATCTTCAAATTAAAGCTAATTAGACCATGAAGTCAGTTTTACATAATCGCAGGGAATTTTTTTTTGTGATCACCGTAAAAAAAATCAATATTGTTTATATTAATGAAAAGGAAAATATGTTCATTTACAAAAAAGAAAAATTCACTATAGTAGTAAAAAAATAGTCTATAAATACAAATATCAAATAAACATATAAATGCCGTCCACAAAATTAAAATCATATTCTATTGACTAACCTGATCTTTTTAAATTTTTGTCTCTCAGAAAGCAGAATTTTATTAAAATTCATTTGATTTTCTGCAATGACCTAAATTTGTTTTTATACATGAAATTTTGATGTTCGGAAAATAATTTTGCTAAGTGAATAAATATTTCAACAACAACACCAAAAAAAAAACGAAATTAATTTTAATTTTTCTAGTTTTTTTAGTAAAATGTTGTACATTTTTTAAGAAAGAAGTATATTTTTTTTCCAGATGTTTGAAGCGACTCGGAACTTCGTACCCAGAAGCGACAAGAAAATATTTTTATTTTTTTGTGAAAAGAAATTAGTTTTAATGCAAAAAAAAAATATAATAATTTGCGCTCCAATTAATTTAGTAATCCGAAAAACTTGTCTATACTTTTTTTTTAAATAGACCAAAATATATTCTTATAAACTATTTCTAAATATAATTAAAATATGTGCTCCAAAAAATCTATAAAATTTTAATTTAAAAATAGTCCTTAGTTTCTATTGCATTTGATATTAAGCATAAATATTTTAGTATTTCGCCAATGTATACATAAATGTTTTTGAAGCGTATTTTCCAGTATACAAATAAATATATTTAAGCGAAATACCCGCAATAATATCAACTGGGCTTATATTTATTTCACTATTGATTCGGTTCCAATGGAAACTAAGGAAATACAACATAAAAAATTGCAGAATTTACGAATTATATATAAATCGATATTTTATAATACAAAACAAAACATAAAAAACATTATTTCATTGGTAAACCCAAATATTTTGTTTTTATTTGCGAAAGCATAAAAAAAGCATATCCACTCAACTGTATAGATAAATTATTTATTTGTCGCATTAAAAAATCGTTAATATATTTAAAAATATGAAAATTAATTGCAATCAAATTTTGGTTTGATTTGTAAATTTGATATGTTAATAAACATAAAAACAAAAATTATGATAATTCTTTTTCCACGTATACGTAAACTTCGTAATAGGATATTTTAAGTAATTATAAAATTACTTTCCCTATTTTATAAAAAATAAAATTTCCAATTTTAAAAAAATCACAATATTAAATTGATTAATATTTAATTTCAAAACATAAGTCTATGCGAAATGGCATGGTAACAAGATATTCGAATTTCAGGGCGTTTAACATGCGGTTAAACTATTGAGACCATAAATAGTTTATTCCCTTTTCACGAAAAAAAATAACCACAATATAAGGTTAAGTAATTGTTGACAATGCGTTATTTCTGCTTCAGCTGCACTTTAACTTGTAATTGAA
Organism: Empis livida; assembly: GCA_963932195.1. Lineage (NCBI taxonomy): Eukaryota > Metazoa > Arthropoda > Insecta > Diptera > Empididae > Empis > Empis livida. The sequence goes on from OZ010647.1 coordinate 54,043,433, forward strand.
ACGCATTAAGTTACAAATTTCTTACGTTTTACAATTTGACACAATAAACTTTCTAAAACTTTTGAATATTCCATTTCTACTTACAATTACAATTAGCAATTGGTTAGAAAATTTACATTTGACTTTAACCTGGGACTTTATGTTATGAATTACTTAGTTTATTCCAGTTCCTGTAAAACTATCAATTATCACATTTTAGTTTTCTACTTTTGCCATATAAAAGAGTTCGTAGTTCTAATTCTAGTAAAATTAGTTTCACATTAGATTTAATTTTAATGTAAAAGTCAAAATTGTTCAGGTCAGAAATAATCTTCCTAAAATAATTATTTTAAATATAAAACTTGTACATTTCTTAAATTATTGTAACGGAACCCAAAAAATACTAAATTCTTGTAATTTTAATGATAAATGCTACTTTTATAATATTTCCTATACAATGGATACAGGAGTATAAATGATGAAACCTCAACCACAACAGAGTCTGGAACTTTTTTTTTTCAATAATTTTATGTTGAATATTTATGATGAAATTGAAAACACATAATAAAATATGTCTACAGTATATGTTAAGAAGGGAAATTGTGTATATATCTTTATTTGGTAATTGGGTAAATGATCTCATGGGTATAAAAAAAATTTTCTTCTGGTTTCTCACCAAACAACCACAAATAATTTACATAAACAAAACTTAGGATTTTTATGATAACAATATATGTATAGCTACAAAAATAAAATTGTGTAAAATACCAGATTGCGAATGATACTTTTACAAGAATCTATAATGTTTTTATTATCCTCTGAAATTTTATATTAATCCTGAAATCCTGAAATTGTAAACGAGGATTTAATTTTTAATTTAACATTTTTAAAAATCCTAAACAGAACTGAAAATTACTACTGGATAACAAATAATTATTTTCCTAACTATGACTATTTAGAATTCATTTTTACTATTCATTAAAATATATATGCCATTCGGAGCTTATGCCATTGATATACTTTAATGTACAACTTTATAACCAGTCTAGAAAAAAAAAGTAATCAATTTATTTACCACTTAATTAGTAACTCAATTCCGTAAATTACAATAATTTTTCGGGGAAAAGTTATAATGATTTCTAGTATATGGTCTATTGAGCAAAACTTAGTTTTTTTTAATAATGGCTCATTGTTACACATTCTAATTTGGTTTCAATATACAGAAAAGGTAAGGTATAGGACCCAATAATAATATTAAAATTATTGAAATCTTTTGTTCATCAAATTAGCACTTCCACAAAATAGAAATTACAAAAAAAAACAATTTCTTTCCCATCCGATAGACAACACCTCTCTAAGTATTACATCATGCGTAACAATTTTGCGCAATCCAGGAAATGCGTACTCCCTAATTTTCCAAACAAAACAAAACAAAAAAACAACGAATTCTATTTTTTTTAATAAATATAATTTTTACTCTAATTCTGAAAATGACCCTCCATGACCTCCAAAGTTGTTTAATTAATTTGTTCACACGTTATGTGATACCTAACGAAAAAAAAAAAATAACGAAAATTTTTATATTTTAAATTAGATCTTTTACCCCTCCCATTAAACAATACTAAACAATTTGGAATTCCATCACAATTTCCTTTTTAGATTTCCTTTTACAACATAAAATATAATCATAATAAATCTTAATAATTCATTTTTTCTCATTTTTTTTTGTTCTGTTAAACTTTATAATTGTATACATGCTACACAATGTTTTACGTTCTATACTAAAAAAAAAAAAACTTTTTGTATACCTGACTAAGCATAAAAAACCGTGATTAAATAGATTCTTTATTTTTTTTTTTTTTTCAACTCAATAAAGAATCATAGCCTCTTCTATACTTTAGTGCTTAGTGGATACAAAAAAAAAAAATTGTATTTTTTTTATTCTCTGGCGGATGGTTTACCTTCATTCATTCAATTCTTCTACTACTACTATTTTAAAATTAAAAAAAAAATGAACAGAACTTGTTAAAAAAATTTTTAAGACTTGTTAAAAAAAACGAACTTACTAAGAATTTGTATGTGAAATGCTTAACAAATAAAATCTAGATCATAACATAAAACATTTTTTTTTTTTGTAGATGTAACGCAGCGCTTAATCAAACAATTCCATCTTGAATGGAGATTTAAATTCCACGTTTGTTTCTTTACCTTAAAACATTTTCGTTCAACTTTTCAGATAAAAAATTCAGAAAATTGCCTTTAACTCTTAAATTAAACGCGCACAATCCAAAAGTGAAGTTTAAGGAGATAAATGAAATTTTTTTTTTGAAGAATTAAAGAAAAATATTCGTAAAAAAAAATAATTGGTTGAGATTGTTTTTTTTTTTTGGAAAAATTTAGTTTATTCCTCCAAAAAGTACAATTTAAAAAACAAGTAAAATTATGATTTAACATAAAAACCGACCACACACTAATATGAAATATATGTTTTTGTGTAAATGTATCTGTTAGATTCCATTACAAATTTTTTATGGAAAGGTATTAAAGTTGTTGAATTTACGTATGTCTCGTAATATGTTCTCCAAAAAAAAATCAGTACAGGTAGAAATCTATGTTGGTCTTTTAAGTTTACTCAGCTTTAAATGAGTACTAATAATAAAATTATAATAAGTTGTAACTTAAAACTGGAAAAAATAGTAACGGTTGAGAATATTTGCTAATTTGCTAATATCAAATATGTCCCTAATAAATTCACTATAAATAAATTTATGGTTCGGAATCCATGTAAAAATATTCTGGGTCTAATTTGCAATAAAATGTTTTAAAACACTTAGCTTAAAAACCCTCGATTTGATCTGTTGCAACGATTGAAGAAGAAGAGACGTACAATACCGATAAGCAATTTGTCGACAAAATCCATGTCGGACTATGATAAAGAAATATAATTTACTAAATAAATGTTTTCCAATGTAAATTAAGGACATATTTCCAAGACCTATCCTTTCTATATTTTGATATTTCCAAAAATTAATTATAATTTTTCAAATTACCATTTTTCTTTCGCAATAATTTTCGTGTTATTTTAGAAATTATTGAATTCGAAATTCCGATCCAATAAAATCACATTTAACCCAAACGAAAAAAGTCATAGGTGCACCAATATCAAAATCAAATATAAAAAACCCAGGTATGTGATATATATATATTTTTTTATTCAGTCTGCTTGGCTGGCTGAAAATCATTCGTTTTTTCTCTAACCAAAATCACACACACACACAAACAAATCCACTTACAGATATTCATAAATGATAATAATAATCATCCTTATATTTTTCTCACATTGGGTATGGCAATGGTATGCCATCAGATCGCTGGATGGTATTCCCACGCTTTTTAAACTGCCCACAGTTGTTTCGACTGCATTCCTTTGGCACTTTTTTGGAAGACAAAAAATAAAAAATAATAAAAATATACAAAACTTTTTTTCATTTTTATATTTTAGTACTTATGACCTGCTAGGAGGATATACTAGTTTTTCGAGATATATATACAGTATATATTTTTGTGTTAGTGAGTTTTTGAATAAATATGTATTAAGTATGTATAGTAAATTCATATTGAATGTTGTGTTATGGGCAAGGAAGGGCAGCATAAAACAAAACATTATTCATTGTTCAAAAAAACTGAAAAAAAAAAATCAGAGTTTTCTGATGCATTTTGGCATTGTGTGAGCGAACAACCATTGACCTTATATTTTTTTTATTGAAAGATTTACATGAATTGTAACCTTTTTTTTTTGCTTTTTTGAATCCTTTTTTTTTATTTCGCTCCTCAAAATTTACACAAATACTTTTACACTTAAGTAAATTAAAATTCAGTAAAGTTTTTCCACTTCACATTTTATTTTATAATTTATTTCGAAATCGAAATTCATGTATTTTTTTTCTGTTTCCAGGAAAAAGCATAACAATTTTCTTGTTTTCGCATATTGAAAATTTTAACAAATTTAATTTTATTAGTTTTAATTAAAAAAAAAATTTAAATTCTTTCTATGATTTCTAATATTACTGAATAATTCAAATCCAAATGTAATTTTAAAAACTATTTTTATACAACGAATAATATTAGATAACAAAAAAGTTTTACTTAAACTTTGCCAAAAAAAAAAAAATACTTACACAAAAGCAAAAGACGAGAAAATTCTAATCAATACTAAGAATTCTGACGATCCATTGAATATTCTTTTTGATGTCGATTAAATATACTGACTAGACATTCTGGCAGAACGCCTGACTTTTCCTCTGTTCGTCTTCTGTTGTTTTCAATGAGTGAAAAGTACAAAAAAAAAATTTTTTTTTGTTTTTCGTTGAAACTTTAAATTTCCATTTAATTTCTAAAAATATATTTGCCTTTTTTTGTGAATTATTATAATCACGAGTATTATTGAATCCAAAACAAAAATAATTCACATGATCCATCTAACAAAATTGAATTATTGGCAACAATTTAAAGAATTACAATATTATAAACATTTAATCCTTTTGATTCTATGATTTTAAGATTTATGTAAAATTACAAAAAAAAGAAGAAAAATTCAATTTTCTTAAAGGTATGCCAGATTTTTTAAATCTTTATTACACTATAAATCTCAACATTCTGAATAAAAACGACAAATTTTGTCGGTTCAAAAAAAAAATTGTCTTTCGAGTTCATTGAGCTTTATTGTATAGACATACTTGCGCCGAACTATTTAACAAATATGTAACATAATTTTTTTTTTTTTTGCTTTTTTTTATTTTTCTGTCACTGTGTGACCGAAACTTAAATAGATTTTCATCAAGTACCGAAAAATGCATCAAATTTTTCTTTAATTGAAATGTACTCAGAAAAAATTTTCCCCCGAACACCCACTTACTGAAAATGTGTTAAAAATTATTAAAGAAAATATTTTTAAATTAATTGACGATGTCCAGTGTAATGTAAATTTGAATCAAAATAATATTTTTGGGGTAAAGTGGACCATTAAAATTAGGTTTATATTCTGATAAAAACATTTATATTATTATAAATACCATTTTTTATATAAAAAAGCAAATATTGAGAATATTTAAAAAAACATATATTCTCAAAAAAATCTAAATTTAAAATTATTTATAAAAAAAGATATTTTTATTAGCAATGGCAAAAAAAAGATCTATAAAATGTGGATTAAAAAAAAACTTCCATAGAAATTTTTAGAAGTGACGTCTGTTCCAAATAAATAATTTCGATAGGCTTTTCAACTTTTAAGAGATAATTTCAGAGAAACTGTGTTAAACTTAATTAAAATATGATTTTGTGAATTCTGTTGGTATAATAATAAATTTTGTAAGCTATTAAAATAAGTAGAATTATGGACCAAAAGAAAAACGATTATCTTTTACACGAAATTCAATTTATTTAAAAAAAAAATTAAAAATGAACCATTTTTTAAACAAATATGTTGATATTTATTGGAATAATTTAAAGATAAAATAAATTTATGTTCCCTGTTACTACAATTTTTGTCTGTAATGAACGTCAATGTCTACCTACAACAAATGTCAAAGTCTTCAAAATTAAGTATTTAATTATCAAATTTATTTAATATGCAAAAATGGAAAATATTATTACTTTGTAGTGATTTTACTATAATTGACAATTGACAAATATTGTAATTACGAATTACACAATTGTTCCACAACCACAAGTGAACCATTTAAAAACTATTACTGCCATTTCTCATAATTTTAAATAAAACTTTATTGCAAAAAAAAATAAGAAAAACTCAATAAGCAAAACAGAATTGCAAAAAAACCTCAGAAAAACTTTCAACTTAAACTCATAAATCAGTTAAATTAAATGCACTTTGTACATAAAAATTATAAACTTTAAATAAATATCTTTTTTAATCATACTTGTGATAAATAAAATGTGTGAATTTCTTCAAACAAATTTAATATTTAATTTCTTCAAGTTGAAAAATTAAAAAATTTGTAAATATAAATAAAAATTTATTTAAAATATTATTCTTATTAATTAAATATACAAAATAATTTGAAAATTAAATTAAACTTTTATTTTTGGCAGTCTAACAAGTAATTTAAAATGCAAATTCGTGAAATTCTTTTAAAGTTTATTTAAGAATTTAGAATTATGTTTTAAGATAAAGCAGAAACATTAAAATTATTATTGAAAATAAAAAGAGAAATTGTCTCAAAAAATTGTATTGAATTTTTATGTAGTCATCGTCAGAACTTTTAATCGACAAATTTTTTTTACGAAAATATAAAAATAGCTCGTGATATTTCAATTATACGCCGAGAAAATTAAGTCATTAAACACAAACTGAATATGCGTTCTGATTTCATTTTTCTTCTTTTTTTTGTAAACCGATTTTTATTTAACTTTTATTTTTTTAAATTAATTGGTACTTAAATAAATTATAGTACTTTTTCTGTCAAATGTAATTAAATATCTAAGTATATTTTAGTTTGGATTTGTTTATCTAACAGATAAAAAGATATTTATATTAATTTATTTAAAAATTCTCGTGTGGAGAGAATTTTTTTACTTTTCGTAGATAATACGAACTAATAGAGAAGTTCTTTAATATGTGATCAGATTGGCGGACAAGTTTATTTGCTATAATATTAAAATATATAGAAAAAGTCAATGACATATTTATTTTTTTATAATCTTAATTTATGTTCAAATTTTTTTTTCTTCTAAATGGTTTTAAACATTTTTTTTCCGGATTTCTGTTTTTTTATAAAAACTAATAATTCAAAACTGTTGGCAAAAATGTTGAAACTTTGATCAGATATAATTATAAGTTCGAAAACTTATTTAAAACTTCATATTAGTTAATTTAAAATTTTGAACTTCGAAACAATGATTTTTATTATTTTTAAAATACAAACAAACAAAAAAAAACCAATTTTTCTCAATTTGTAAATTTAATTTTCATACACGAATATATTTATATCTTTTTCGTTTCTGCTCTGTGCTAATAATTGTAAGTGTAATTAGGTACATTGACTTTTTCGAAATCCAAACAAAACATATTTCTGTAAATAACAAAATTTTATTGCCGCACAAAACATTAAAAATTGTCAATAAAATTGATAGCAATAAGAAAAATATTACATAAATTCTACACTTATGCACACTAATAAATTATTAAAAATTTTTGCACCAGTCAGTAAATCAAATTAAATGACATTTTATAAATATTCTTTAAATATCTAGTAGAAATATTCTTTAATGTTTAGTAGAAAATTTCTACAAAACATAAAAAAGAAATAGGTCGTAATTTTTGATCCTTAATTTGTCCGCTTTTGATTTGTAGAATATTGACTTTCACCGATGGTTTTTTGTTGGCATAAGTAAACCTGATTTTCTAAAATATTAATTTTCAAGATTATCTTTGATAATTTTGTATCTTTAATGTTGTCTTAAATAATTTCTGCCTTTTTGCAGACTTGATATTTTTAAGCAAGGTATTATGTTTCTAACAAGTCCAATACACTCAAGACTCAACATCCAAAAATGTGGGCGCCAAATATGTAATTTTGAAAAATTATTATTTATTTATTTTTTTTAATAATCGCACTTTGCAAATTCAGTGTATACTTAGTACTGTTGACTTGTTTATTATTCGTGTTTAAGGCTAAGATATTTCACAAGATTATAGTAAAAACACGCAGAGTATGCCATGTTGATTACAGAAACTTAATGTATTCTATATTTAAAAACCAGTAAAAGTCAATTAATAAGATAAATCATGTATGATTTCTGTGGGATGATAAGAAGCCTGTCCCTTTTTACAATTAATAAATAATGAAAATATCTAAAATGATTTGGAAATAAGAGTTTTTTTAGTTTGTTAAGATTGCTTATTTTTACATATTTCAAGATTAATTTTATTATTTTACAATTAAAATTAATGAAGGCGTTTTAATAAATTCTCAAATGAAAATTTTAAACAGCAACAGAAAATTATCCAAATTAAAAAGAAAAAGAAAAAAAACCATGATTTTCAAGGACATTTTCCAATATGCAATTTAATAATAAAAGTAAAATTGTTTAACTTTCTGTATATTTGGTTAATGTTAATGTGTCGTCATATTTTTTTTTTCAACTTTTCTTTCTATCTGGGGAATACCAAAAAGAAAATTATTATTTTCCAAAAGAAAAAGAAAAATTATTGTGTAAACAAAACAAAAAATTTATGTACAAATAAAATAATAAAGGACGAGGTAAAATTAAGGATATAATTTGCTTTGCTCCTTAACAATAACATAATTTGTGACATGATCTACTTTATATATCGCATGTCATCAATGTAAACATAATAAAATTTACCCCTGAAGGCATTGTAATGGTAGCAATTTATAGAGCCTTTTAAGGCAATCTACGATTTTCCAATTACTAAAATTTATTTGAACTGCTGAGTTTGTTCTTTCGCTTTTGTGAATTATACCAACATATTTGAAGTTAAGTTTATGTTTAGTTAATTTTATGGAAATAAATTTAAAGTTTTACATTAAGGCTTTAGGATTTCGACAAAATAATTAAGGTTAAAACATTGCGGTAGGAAGTATACTGCAGAATTTGACAACCAAAATTGTTGTTTAAAGTAAAAATAAATTAAGGTAATAAAGTTTAATAAAAATTTACCACGTATAACGAACGTATGTCACAACTGAACAAAATGGAAAATCATTAAAGATTTGGAAATATGCTTTTAAAAATAAAGAAAATATTGAAAATTGTGGAGGCGGGTAAAAAAAAAAAAAAATAATAATATTTAACCTTTATTTTTTATTTTCTTTGCCTTTGCCTTTAAATATTTTTTTTTTTTGCTATTTTTTTCATTCCTTTTGCGCTAATATTTTATTTTATTGACTTATTTGAGTTTGCTTTTGATTTTGATTTTTTTTTTGTGTAATTTAAACCTGAAAGCTAAAACTTGTTTGATATGTGAATATCTATGAAATTTCCAGAACATAAAACTGGATATAATTTAATTTTTTTTTTCGTCGTTCTTTGTTGGATTATATTTGCAAATTAAGTAGGAATATACTCGAAAAATTATCATAAAATTTTTATATTTTTTTATTTCGTATTTTTTTTTTTTTGTGTTTCTTATGTTTTTTATGTTTCCATAATGAATGTGGTGTATTATTTTAGTTGATAATTTTGCCTTAAATTTATCAATAAATAATTTGAACTTAGAATAATTCTTAGAGTTATTAATTACTTATTTATCTAACTTCGTTATAGTTTTTCAATATTTTATATTTAATGTTGCTTAATTTAAGTGATTTTCCAAGGGCGAAATTACAAAACTTATTTCACAAAGTTTTATAAAGTTTATACAACTTTTCTGAAATAATATCAATTTATTCTTGCTTTAAGAATAAATTGATAATTTATAAAATATATATTAAAGTAATTTATGTAAATTTTTTATGGAAAAATAAATTTAAATTGAGCCTATCAATCAATTTCCATAAAATATGCAAATGAATAAAATTTCTTTCTTCATTTTGTAAATATTTATTGAAAGGATGAGTAATTGCAAATATTTTTTAGGTTATTTGAAAATCGAGACAAGAACAAAAATTTTATAAAAATATTAACATACATATTTTATAAATTTTGAACTTATACAACTCAATTAGTTAATACAGGAAAAATGCATACTTTAAATTTTTTTAATTACAAAATAATTAGTTACTCAAAAAGCTAGTTTAACCTTAATTTTTAAGCCTGATAATTAAATGTTTTGAACGAATAATCATGTAAGAATTGTAAAAGTATCGAAATAATTCAATGTAAAATGTCTCCAACCAAGGCAGTTATTCTTCAAATTACTAATAAATTCATTATTTTACACAACCCTTTTTAGTACAGAATCTATGCAACTATGAAAAAATCTTCATTTTCATTCATTATTAAGATTTTCCTATAAACAACAACAAAACTCTTTTTATAAGAAAATTTCCAATTTGAAATCTCAATTGAATTCACACACAATTCAACTTTTTTTGTTCTTGGCAACTCATATAAAAACATTTCAATTAAGAAAATCACTACAATTGAAAATTTATGGAAAAAAGCATAAAAATCGTTACAAATACATATACCAACATAAAAATAAATAATAATCATCATCGATTGTTGCAATCAATAAATAATAATGATGGATTTAATCGAGTTTAACAAAAAAAAACTTACTTTTGTTCAATTTTTTTATACAACATCATCAGCAGATCACGTTCTCGACAGAGTATCTTCTATCTTGATTAATTTTTTTTTGTATCTAAAAAAAAAAGAATGAATGAATTTTTATAAAATATTAAAAAATTATAAATACATAATATAAAAAAATATTTAACTGGTTTCTTTTCTATAAATTCATTACAAAAATTATTAGAGAATTTCTCAAAGCTTTTTACAAACAAACAAAAAATCATACAAGTTTTCTTGTTAGTTTTTTATAGGAAAAATTATGTACATAACTTTTTTAACTTTTTATTTCTATTATTTTTTAGACCACGTGCTCGAATTATCACGACAATCGGAAAATAAGACATTAAATGTATTTTCACAAGTTTACCGAAGAATGTTTTCGTCATCGAAGCATCTGATAAATGAACTTTATACGAACATAAGAAAGTAAGTTTTTCCATTCCGTTGTTTTTATCTAAAATTTACATTATTTTTTAAAACTTTTCAATAAAATATTTTTACAAAACTTTATATTAATGAATTGATTTAAATCTTTATTAATTTACAGTCATTTAACATCGCCAGTTGATTACCAATTAGACGAAGCTGTACAAATATTCTTTAAAAATTTATTTCCAATTGCTTATCATCAAGCTGTACATTTAAATAATGATGGTAATAATGGTGATCTTCATGAAGATTATGTAAATTGTTTAAAGCATACATTTGATGAGCTATCACCATTTGGTGATATACCAAAACAATTAACAAAAAATTTAGTAGAAAGTGTCCAGGCAGCAACAGTTTTTATAAATACATTAGAACAGGCAACAGAAGTTTTAGCTAGTACAAATGAATTGGATGCAAATTATTTAACATCAACATGTAAAAATCAATTATTGAAAATGAGCTACTGTCCAAGTTGTAATGGTTATATGAAACAAAATACAAAAACATGTTATAGTTACTGTATGAATGTAATGAGGTAATTTTTCAAATTATTAATAAATTATAGTTAATTAATTAATTATATTTTTCTGGTATTAATAAAGAGGCTGTTTGGCACAATGTGTTGGTATCTTAGATAATCCATGGTCAAATGTTGCCGAAGCAATTGAACGTTTAGTTACAAATTGTATCATTACAAATAATGGTATTATAAATACTATTAAAGGACTTGATGCTAAATTATCTGAAGCAATTATGCGTGCTATGGAAAATGGTCCTGAACTAGAAAAAAAGGTATTTTTCTACTTCTATATTTTATCAGTAAAAATTTCAAATATATATTAATAATTCACATAATAAAAATTCGCGACTAATGAAATATTTTGTGGTAATTTATTTATATTCAATCCAGTTTTTTCAAGATGCAGAAAAATACCAAACTGTAATACCAAAAAATATAAAAAAAAATTCCAACCAAATATTTAATGTATATAAGAATTCTTTCGCGAGTGTATTTCTTTAATTCTTCTTCTATATTTAGAAATATAAAGGCAGAAAATTTGCATTGGATTGGCATATAACCACATTTTAAAATACACAAAAAAAAATATGAACTCCAAAGTGTATTCTAGAAATAAACTTTAACTGAAATATTTCCAACCTGTTGTTGTGTATTGTTTTCTTATAAAAAGTATTTCGTACCACTCCCTACATACCTTTTTCTGTCTATATTACCACCGTGCTTTGGTTCAACTATGCAGAATTTATTTTGTATAAAGAAACTCGATCCAATCAATTGAGGCGCAAAGAATTTTGAAATATTTTTTGCTGTTATATATTTGCAAATTCTCGTGATAAATAAAATTTTAGTAGATGAAATTTAAATCGAATGGAAAAAAACGTAAATTAATTATAAAAACTTTTAGTTAAAATGTAAATTTCTAAGCCAAGGCTTTAAAAATGGGCTCTGTAGACTATTTGCAAAATAAACTGTTGAGTTTGTTCTTTTAAAATCCAATTTTTCAATGTCAATTCAACTAAATTAAGTTTAAATTGTTCATTTGGAGTAATTTAAAAAAAAATAGAATCTTTTGACATTACATTATGTAAAATATATACAAGTTTTGTACAATATTAGAAGCATAACTCTTTCCTATACCATTTATATACTCATGTCATTTTGTCATGGAAATCTTAATAAGAATTTAAATATTCTCAAGTACTCGTATATTTCGCAAAAATAAATTCATCTCATTTTTCAATTTCATTTTAAATTATCGGAATTGTTGCCGCGTCCATTTGCGTTAAAAAATATATGCAAAAATCCGTCCATGTCGGAGATGATATATTGGTTTTTTTTTTGTTGGTTCAAATTCAAATGGAATAAAAGTTTTTGGTTTCTTGTTTGTGTATAGCACATCTAAGCTACGTATGTAAAAAAACACTAAATACTCTGATTCAAGAATGTGGGAATCAAGTTGTACAAGGAAGCAAAAACAAAAAAAATATATGATAAAAATTAAAGATGGCCATAAAATATGTGAATTTTCTTTACGATAGCCACAGCAAGAGTCCAACATCCGCTAACTTTTTATTATAATTTTTTGTGATTTTTTTTATCGCCTGTGTTCTTCGAGGTATTAATCGCGATCTGTTTTAATTAAATTCGCGTAACGCATTCATTTTTATACATAATTGAGGTATGCCAGGGTCCTTTATGATCATAAATTTTATTAAAACCAGAGAACAAAGTGTATTATTGAAGTTGTTTTAGAGTTGATTGCGAAAACTAAAAGAAATGGAATTGAAACGTGCCTTTTGAAGATGGCGAAATCGATAAAATAGTGTGGAATTTTCAAGTTTTAAGGTGTCGATACCTGTTGGTTGATTTTTTTTTCGTTTTATATTATATTTTATGAAAAAAACTTATTCTCGTTGAATATTTGCTTTACATAAATGTATGTCTATGTATTTAACATCGATTTTTTGTATTTTTTGTTCTATAAGTTATTGGATTTTTGCATAAAAACTAAAAATATTTTTTTTAGAGAGATTCGTTATGCTTTGGTATGCCAATGCCAAGCTCCAATACACAATATTAGTCTGAAAATAGCTTTAGAATAAATCTGGGTGGTATTCTTTGCAGTTTTTTTTTTGAATTGTCGATACTTTAATGTGTAACTTTTTAGGAAAAATATTTTATATTAACAAAGGATTTTGTTTCCTACAGGATCGATAAAATATTCATTTAGTCCCCTGGTGTTTGTAAATCACTGAATATCGTTTTTAATGTTATAGGTCTCTAAATTATCTAATGATTACCAATGGAGACTTATTCATAAACGACTAAATTAGAAGTTATTTGCTCGTACAGATATCCAAAAAAAACTATTTAGTATTTACATATTCACTTACTATTTACATAGTTAACCAACAACTCCAGAGAAAAACAAAAACGTCAAATTAGTAATGACATAACAAAGAAATTGTCAAAAATTTCTAAAAACGAGCGATGGCTTAGTACAGACTTGACCAACCTCGTACGAAGCATCGATGTTGGTGTAAGTTTACGCAACTTTAACACTAAAATATCCCAATACATTTTTCTACCTTAGTCAATGGGGTAAGGCTGCTTTATAAATTATAACAAAGTTTTTCAAATAGTTATGTACTTTTGACCATGGAGTCTTTAAGAACTCTAATGATCTATGTTAGGGTTAAATAAATATCAGCCAGTAATTAAATTACAGTAAAATTGAAATTTGTTTTGGGAAAAATGCAATGTGTTTGAGTGGCTGAGTCCATTTGCTAATTAGCTTGTTGTAAAGTTGTAATTAAAGTATATAATGACGATGGGCGAAATGACAATAGAATGTTAGGAGACCCCTTTAGGATTAGGAGGCCAATTGGTTTGTGCGCCAACTAGAAAAATTTCTAAATGACCATATTATTTTGGCTAACATCGAACTTAAAATAAAACCCATTTAAACATTCCCCCTTTTTGTCAATTTTCCTTAAATATTTAAAGTGAAAACATTTTATTCACGCTTACAAAAAAATTTGTCTACACAGAAAAAAACCAAAAAGGTCAAATTAATAATAAACATTAAAAAAAAAGCATTCCTAAAGATGCGCTTCAAAAAATATCACTTAATTTTTTGCATGATTGTTTTTTTTTATTTTATGAAACTGTTTGCATTTTTTTCAATTTATCAACAGAAATATAATTTTTTTTTTTTCTGATTTGTCTGATTTGTCTGATGATGAACCGACCACTGATCTTCTTATATAATCAAAATTAATGATTAGTTTAAATGAAGATCTTCTTAAATCGCAGTTATGATCGCGTAATTCTCAATTTATATTAAATATATGATTTTTTTTTAATGTTCATTCTGTTGTGTGTGATTTATGCAATTATTATTTTTATATACAAGCTTCCGAGATTTTAATGATTAGCATATGAGCCAGAAAAAAAAAACCTAAATTGTTTATATAACAATTTAGAGACACACATTAAAGTGTTTTTTTTGTTTGTTTGTTGATGGATGATTATATGTTGTCGTATCATCAATTTATAAAAAATTAATATTAACGATTTAGATACATTTTAATTTGCATTTTGTGACCTTTATTTTATCAAATACATTTAGTTTATTTTTTTTCAAGTATACAAAGGAAATACTATTTGAAAAAGTGCTCAAAAAAATATATATTTGAATTATAAAAGTGTTGGAACAGAGGGAAAAATTATTTATGAGTTGGAGTGGTTTTCTTATTAATAATAATTTATATAGAAATATTTTAAGATTTAAATAATTTTAAATTTGTGGCAAATACTACTTTAATGAAATCTCTGGGTGGCTTCATGAAAATTATTTATTATTATTTCAATTATAATTGACAATTTTCATATAAAAACACTTGACCCATGAACTTGTATAAATATGAATAATGCATATTTAGAAATTTAAATAATTTTACTTTGTTGTCATTAAAGTAGTAAAATGAAAATTAAATATATTTTACTTTACGTCGCAAACTTTAACAAGACTTATTGGCATTGTTACTTTAAAATTTATCTATTGAAGATGAAAAGTTATGAACTTGTGTAAAGATTTTTAAGTTTTATGAATAATAAACGGCACAACAATATTTAAGATCAAACTTTTCCTTGCAACAATATGTTTCCGAAATATACAATTTTAAGAACAAAAAATGTTAATAATGTATTTTCTCTTCGTAGCTTTGTTCAAAAATCATTTTTAACAACATAAATATTAAATTTTGCACCTTTTTTTCTTACCCTTTACATATGGGTTTGATGAAAAACGCTTAATAAAAATTCTATTGAACGTGAATTGTTATAAAGACTATAAACAATAACGAGAAAAGAAATATAATTTCTTAACATAAAAAAATAACAATAATTTTATTACTCTAAAAAGCAATTTTTTAACAGCTCCTTTACACAAAAAAGGGACCTAACTCGCATCATATATGATCATCAAAATTCTATGAAATTTGCTATACAATCCGTTCACACAAGTAAAAAAAATGATTCATAATAAATTTTATATTGCATATTATATTCACATATCAACATACTAACAAACATCATTTTAAGGTGCATATAACAAAAAAAATTATTTGAACTTCTCCAGCATAAAACCAGTCAAAAGATTCTTTTTTGTTTAAAGTGCGGATAGTTTCGACCGAAAAAAATTTTCAACCTAAAAGTTGATTTGGTTTTTATTGAAATTGCAAAAAATGTGCCAATTAAATTTTACTTTGTCAGATATACGAGACATTATTTAAACGGTATTAAATCCTAATATGCAATTTTGCAACTTATTAATGAGCTCACATTTTAATTTGCATAGCTCCAGTTGAAATATACTGAAAATAATTATGATAATATATCCGTTAAAGTTTTTTTTGACTGTACTCTTCCAGGTAAAGAACTCGAATATCATTGTGGAGATTATCAGTTTTACTCCTATACTTTTATAACATGATAATCAGTGACAGTTCAATATGTTTCCATAATAAATATTAGATTGATTTATAATAGCAATAAAATTCTTCTCTCTAAATTAACTTATTTAGAATAAAATCCGTTTACACTTCTCACTTCCCATATTCATATACAACTTTTAACAAAACTTCACCTTTGTATGCGTCATTCAAAAATTATTATTTGGAAGAATATTTTTAAAAAAAGAACGAACGAACGAAATAAACCAGAATTTCTTTGAAGGGGATACCTTTTTGTAAAATACCTTTGCTATGCGCCAAGTAAATTTTTTTTTTTTTTTTTTGAAAACTTACCTTTCTACACAACAACAAAAAAATATCATCAAGTGCGCCGCACACAGAATAAACATACCATAGCATAATATTTATGTATGAGAAAAAAATATTTTTTTTTATATAAATAAATTTATAAAAATATTAAACAAATTCTTCAAAAAAAAAAATAACGAACTTTAAAATATAGAAGAAGGCAAAAGATATGAACTTGAGATAAAATTCCCATCTTGTTTAAAAAAAAAAAAAAAACAATATTATGTTTAGTTGTGGTTGTGGGTCCCATGGGACGTGTTATATGTTTCAATATATTTATACACACATTTATGCCCCCATAAACCTTAAAAATATATATTTTACTTTTAGGTTATTTATATTTATCTATATATAATAAAAAAAAGGTGGAAAAAAGGGATGTAAAAGTTCTAAACCATGTAACATACAAGATACTTCAATGCTTCCACAATATCTTCAGGAATTTCCTTTTATTTCACAATTCTTCTTTTACTTTTTGTTTTTTTTTTTTTGTGTCTTCGCATCATAAAAATTATTGTATATATTTGCTTACTGCCCGTCTCTCCCTTCTTTTATGCTCCCCTTTATTCTTTGAATTTTCATTAAGTTCACAGTCATTCAATTTTATGTATGAAATAACAGAGATATTTATGTTAAAAAAAAGTGCATTTTTAGTTAAGTAAAAGACAAAGAAATGGTTTTTTTTTTAAAAATACAATGTCTATTTGAAAGGCTCTCTTAGCTTAGACAGACTTGAACTGATTTTGTTTGTTTTTGACTTTAGTGTTTATTATTATGCTATATTATTTTTTTCCCTCTAAAAATGGGTTTTTTATATTTGCATTGCTATGCTAATTTTTATGTTGTTTCTATGTTAAAATCCCAAAAAAAAAAAATTGTTATACTTAATACATATGAGTTTTCTCAAATAAAGGTTAAGGAAAAAGTTAAAATTTGTTGTGACATATTGAGGACGAAATATTATTATAAAAAGGAAATTTCAGGCATCATAAAACTTTAGTGGTTTTTATGTTGTTTTTTTTTCAAAATATAATTAGTAATGAAATAATTATATATTATTTTTATACAAGTTAAATAAAAGCTTGGTTTGTAGAGTTTGAATGGCGTTGATGTTCTGTCAAAAAGTTTTTCCATTTCAAAGTATGATGTAGCAAACAATTTATCTGCAACTTAAAAATTATTTGATTTCATTAAGAAAAAGTATTTAAAATAAGCTTCTTAATATCGGCAACAATAATTATTTTTTACCACAAACCAAAAAGTTTTGTTATATAAACCAGAAACTTTTGGTAAGTGTTTTACACTGCATTTGTCGTGGTTAGGAAAAATTTAAATATTTCAGTAATTGATAGCTCAATTAAACATTAAATATAATTGTTACTTTAACCATTAAAATTAAGCAATTAATATATTTTCTGATATCCTTTCCAAATTATAGAAATTTACCATCTCTATTAAATTATATACTGTAACCATTTACAAAATCGAATTAATAAATTTCTATATTTAATTTTAAGCAAATTAAGTTTGTCCTGTCTTAATATACTAAATTAACTTAAAATCCTTTAGCCTTCATTAACAATTCATATTTCGTTATTATTCAGTAAGATTTTCCTTACCAAATTGCAAAATGGAAATTATTTAAGGAATCATAAAATTGTGTACAGAGCACAAAACCAAAAAATCAATTATCATTTAAGATTATTTCAATTAATTTAGTAAATTATTTTCTGCACTAATAATAATACTTTTCACTTTAAGAAAATATTTAATTTATCCTTAATTTAACGCAAATTAATTAAATGGTTTTTGTTTTACTAAAATACAAGATAAAAACATTTGCATCCTTGTTGGTCTTCATTGAGGGCAAAAGTACAAGGAATTTTAAATAATTAATTAAAATAATATTAACTATTTCAGAGTAAGGAAAATTATAGATATTTAGTTTTTTTTCCCCCAAAGGAGGATAAGGTAGATACTTATTTAACACAATTTATTAGTTTTTGAAATTATTGATGCAAATTACATGAAAGCTTAATCGTTCGACAGAGTATTTCAATTTATAAAAATCTCGAATGTCTATCAATTGAAGCTTTAAAGGAATTTACTAATTAATCTCAGTATTCATTTTCGGTTTACAAACACAGTGTGCTCAACATAACGTTAAATAAAATTTAATATCTTATTTAAAACTATATAAATTTTTTTTTCTTTAAAATATTAAATTCTTTTTAAAATACTAAAATGCAAAAAAAAAAAAGGAGCTCATTTAAATCCACAGAGAAAGAAATACCAATGAATTAAAGAAAGAAAACAGGTTATAACCCATGTTGATTTTATTTTAGGCCCCACCACGTTGAAAAAAAAACATAACCAAAAGTATATATCCAAGTCATATGTTCTAAATTGTGCATATATTTAATTTTTATGTTTATTTTGTACATTTATTGGTTGTTTCTATATATTATTCTATATTTTCCTTTAATTGTAAATATACAAAAACAGAATATAACTACAGAACAGACAAACAGACTGAAACGAAAAGGTACCCCCAGGGTTTCATCTTCTTTTCGAAAAAATTTTTGTTTACTCTTATATATATAAAATCTTCTATTCTATAGTATATACATTTCTATGCTTGGATTTTATGTTATTTGATAATAAAATGATATATTTTTCTATACATATATAGTTTTTAAACACAGGTTGACTTAAAAAAATTTTCTATAATTTAAATAATTGAGATATATGCGTTTTAAATTTTTGTGTACCAATTGCGAGAGAAACTTTTTAGTATTAATACTATTGAAGTTCATTGAAGTTCATCTTTCAATTGAATTTGTCTTGAAAGATGACGAATTTTAAGAACGTAAATTATTTAAAATTACTGAGCTTCATTCAATTTGCGTAAGTTTACCAACATTTTAAATTCTATAAACGAAATATAGTCCTTTTTTGATGAAAGACCAATTCTTTACCACACCCTGTAAAAATATATTTGCTTATGAGAAGCAGCAATGAAAATAAACATACCATATCCAGGTGATAAGTTAAGATAATGAACGGAAACTGTTTGTCTATCTACTTTATGATGGGCAAAAGAATCTCTTATAATTCTTGTACATTTAAAAAAAAAATAAACCTAGCTCTGTTGTTGTTTGTATTATATTTGCTGGGGTAAAGAGGATTTTGAAGGTGCAAACATAGTTTTTTTTTTTTAAATATATTTTCAGTTCAATTTTTCGAAAATACATTTAAATGTAAATTCATTTGCGGCGCATATTACGTTGAACTTTTCTACAAAAACTAACAAAAATTTACCTTTCAAAAATAACTTGGAAACAGAATTATTATTTTTTTTTATCTATATTTGTATATTGTGTCTTTTAGGAAAGATTTTAGATAAATATTTATCTATTTTGTTGCTGTGATAAATGAAATCTATAAACAATGTTCATTTTATAAGCAAACATTTTTCTTTTTTTCTTTTTTTGAAAAATCATATTATTTAAATCTAATTTTCCCATACATATTTTTTTATCTCAAGTTTTTTTTTATGTTTTATTAATTTTAAAATTTTGATTAAAGTTTCACTTTTTTTGTTATTTGTTTTCTAGGTGAAGAAAACTTGTGGTTCGCCAAAATTGCTTCCAGTTCATCATGAAAATAGTAATGATAATCGTACAGGACAATTATCAACAATTAAGTGGGCAACACCACCAGATGCTGAATTATTATTATTTTTATCAACAATTGAAAAATCGAAAGATTTTTATTTAAAAATTGTTAATACGTAAGTAAAATTTTATAATTATGAAAAAAGTTTACAATTAATTCAGTAGGCACTGAAAATAACATGCTTCATTTTTCACTTAACATTCTGGCATTATTTTTTCCATAAATTTCAATTAAATTACCAAAATTTACACACTATTGCTAATTTTTTTACTGCCGAAAAACTTTCAAGATAGCAACACGTTAAAAAAAAACTCACAGAAATGTGTTCGTTTAACTTAATAAACTTTCATATTTTAATAGTAATCGAATTTTTGCTGAGTTTCTCTCATACGATAATAAATATAAATTAAAAATGTTGGAAACATAAATAAAGGTAAAAAAAAATTATCAAAATCATAAAATTCTTGATTTTAAAATTGATAACAAATAAACAAGTTTTTAACTGAGTTTTTTTTTAACTAAGCAAACAAATTTTTAATTTATATGTCAATAAATAAGCAAATAGCCATTTTCGTCCTTTGAAAATTTTAAAATAAAATGAACAAGTTTTATATTAATTTAAATCGAAAGAATTTCTTTTCTTTTTATTAACATTTCAAATATTAAAGGATTCATTCTTGCAAACATTTAAAATTTAATTATATTGAAATAATTTTATTGCATTTGAAAATAGATTTAATTTAATGTGCTCTAAGAAGTTTGTTTAGCAAATAGTTTTTATAACATGCCTGTCACGCTTTGCACATATAATCTCTGTTTTAATGTTGTCCTTTTTAATTAAAATTTTATATTACATTTATATCACATTTTTTTCCGTCGATAATAAGTTTGCTGATAAAAAAATGCTAATGCCGGCCAGGCTATTGATACACAAAACACAATATTCATCAAACAATTTGATGTGAATGTATAGCATCCTTCGGAATAACAAGGACACCCTTTCTAAAAAAAAATAATAATAAAATTTAATTTAATTTAATTGACATTACAATTTAAAAAAATATTACTGGTATTAGTCCTGCTGAATGATCACAAGTGAGAAGATCCCGAAGTGTTTTACATATTAAATTTGTAGTTTCGCAAATTAAA
This sequence comes from Empis livida, assembly GCA_963932195.1. Lineage (NCBI taxonomy): Eukaryota > Metazoa > Arthropoda > Insecta > Diptera > Empididae > Empis > Empis livida. The sequence goes on from OZ010647.1 coordinate 54,064,790, forward strand.
TTTTCTGTTGCACTTACTGGAAAATAAATACAAATCCGATCTCTGTTAACCATTTTCCAAAAAAAGTTGAATTTTTTATTATTATTTTTAGTTTTTACATATATTTTTTTATTTTTTGTATGTTTTTGAATTGTAGATCTAAAAAATTGCCAGAATGTTTTCCTAAAATTAAATTTTGAATGATTTACATATTTCCATAAGCTAACTTAGCTTAAAAATAAATTTTAAATTTTAAATTTATTTTTAATTTTGTGCAGTTTGTGTGGTGATCAGGAATATCAACGTAGTGATCGACAATGTTGGAATGGTGAACGAATTGGTGATTATACACAAACAGTAATGGCAACTGGATCTGGTGCACAAAAATATAATCCAGAAGTACCATTAGCACAACATTCTAATGCTCAAGTAATGAAATTAAATGAATTAGTCGATAAATTGATTAAATTGCGATTGAAAATTGTCACAGCTGTAAGTTTTAAATGAGCAAAAGTATTTGTATGGTGTTATAATAATATTTATCCTTAAATAGCTTCCATCGAATACTGTCAAATACTCTGATATTCAAGGTGATATGGCCAGACATGATGATTTAGAAGGTTCTGGACGATTTGGTAGAGTTGATGATTTGGATGACGAAGAATTTAATAATGTTCATGGATCTGGTGATGGATCAGGAGATGGTAAGATAATAAATAAATTAGAAAACTTTTGTATATTAGTAAACTTTGATAAAATTAGATATTTTAATTATCTTACTAGCTGAAGCATTATAATTATAGACAATGTTTATCAAATTCTAATATTAGTAATTTGTCTTAAATTTACAAACCAACCACAAAAATTTAAATTTGAATTCAATTAAAAATTAGTCTATTTTTATGAAAGAATCAAACACAATTTTAATTTAATTTAAAATCTTCTTTATTTACAGGTCCAACATCAACTCCAGATTATTCAGAAATTAGTCCAAGAACAATATCTGAATTAGATCCACAATCAATACCTGGAAAAACAGCTGGATCATCTACAATACGAACAAACTCATTATATAATCTATTTAATTCCTTAGTGTTTTTAATAATTGCAGCATTTTTATTACATTGAACCAATTATAGTGATTACTAGTTTCTTCCACATAACCTGCAACAAAAAAAAAATTATAAACCATCAATTACATCTTTTAATTTATTAATGAAAAAAACTACTTTAATTTGAATTTCAATCTGCACATTACACTTTAATTAATATATCAGTTATCACTAAACTAAAAATATCACTAAAGAAAAGCAATAAAATTTAATTTGTAATTATTTTTTGCGGTACTGTCATCAAATCTGCTGGTTTATACTAAAATCTTTAAATTTTAATTAATTATTTTTCATATAATCTGAATAAACTCAAAAAAAAAATTAAATTTTTTACCTAGGACTGATTAATAATTTTAATTTGATCACTTAGATTAGACGATAGGACTAATGATTCAATTTATTCAGGACTCACTTGATAATTATTGTTATACGAAATAAATTTTATTTAAATTACATATTTTAGTGTAAATAATTTAAATTAATAAAAATTAAAAATTAAATTTTAAAATTGCCAGTAATAATTAACTTTAGAAATGATTTAAAATTAATAGAATTAAATGAAGAGTATAATTTAAAGATATTCGATATGCCATTTTTTTTGTTTGCATTTTACAATTTGGTAATACATAATAAACTTTTATCAAATGTAATTCTAGTTCAATTTTTTGACCTGCCGAAAAAAAATTACCGCGTTTAAATTACATACTAAAACTTCAATCACTTGCATAAAATTTATGTTTGTAATACTGTTAAATTTTATCCTTTTCTTTTCAACATTTTTTAAATACTTTATTTGCTTTTGTTGAATGGTCCTGCAATAACCGAACAGAATTTCGATAACCCTAAGTATTAGAAAAAATATTAATAAAATTTTGTAGATAAACTTATATTAATATTTTAATGAAAATTTTGTCGGTTGATTAAAACTTTGATGAATAAAAAATTTGATTTTGAATTAAATTCAAAATAAATACAATTTCACTATTAAAAAAAATAATGAAAACACTTGAAATTCTTATGCGCAATCTATTAAAAAAGTTTTAATTATAATTATTTTAATTTAATAATTAATTAATTTTAAAACAAAAAAAACAAATTTACTAATATAAAAAAAAATAAACATATTTATTGTTAATATATATTTAATTTAAAAAAAACATAAACTAATAATAATAATAATAAATATTATAATGACTACAAAAAATTTTATGAATTAAATTAGTAAAAATTTAAAACTCAACGTTCATTCAAGAAATATGAAAAAAAAATTATGTCATTAAAAAATTGTGGATAAATATAAATATATTTTTTAAGTTCATATTAAAATTAACTACTATTATAATTATTATATAAAATTATAAATTGCATGTGATTTTTTTTCAAGTTTTATTACTTTTTGCTAAAAAATATATTTTTTAGATAATTAAAATAACAAAATATTAATAATTTCTTTAATTTTGATTTTTTTTTATCTTCATATTTGAAATTTTTGAATGAAACATGTTTAAGTTATTTTATGTTTTCGTTTTTGTCTAAAAGAAACTGTAATAAAAAAATTATCTCCAAAAAATTTTCTTACAGACTATTAAATTTTTATGTCTAATCTAATTAATCGTAAAAGTTAATTATTTTTCATATTTTTAGAGAAAAAATAGAGAAATTTTAGATAAAATCTAACTTTGAGCTTTAATGTTTTAGCTATTCAACTTTTTTTTTCTTATTGACAAATTTTCTTACAGCATAAATGAAAAAAAAAAATGTTTTTTTCTCCTCGTAACACCCGTAATAATAATTTCTTTCCTGAAATATTAAAAAATAAATTTTTAAATTAGTTCTATTTTTACTAATTTACTAATAAAACTTCAATTAGTAAAAATTTAAATTAGTAATTAAAAGGTTAAACCATATTTTTGGACTAAAATTATCTTCAGTGTTTTTAATTGGAATTCTAGTCAAAATTTATATCAAATTATATTTCAAAAATAAATTTCATAAATTAAAAGCATCATAAAAAGCCAATAAATTCAATATAAATTTTTCTCCGCTCTCTACTAAAAAACCATTAAATTGCAATAAAAAAAAACTGAAATTTTGTTAATTTTTTCATTTTTAAAAAAATCAGCACAAGATAAAATAAATAATTATTTTTAATATTTTTGTAAATAGTCAAATAAAATAATAGAATATAAAATTATTAATCAATTATTAATTATTAATACAGATAATTAAATAAAAACAAAATCATATACATAGATTATAAGAATGTATCCGTAGAATATATAAAATTTTTAGAATGAATGCATAAAAAAAAAGAAAAGAAAAATATTTAATTTAAAAAAAATATTTGAGCATAATTTTATGGGATATGTGAATGTTTGTATAAAAGTTTAACCAGAAGAAAAATTATACGAAAAACAAAAAAAAAATATATATTTAAAAGAAAAATCACACAAAAAAAAAAAAATATGTAATGTTACACTTATAATAATTATGAAAAATGATTAATCTTATAATAAATCATAATAGATTTTTATTTATTGTAAAATTATTTTTATTAAAATAATCAATTCACTATCAACAACAAGAAAATAAAAAACATTAAAATTAAAATTTATATAGAAATATGTGTAAAAATAATAATTGCTATAAAAACATTACTAATTAAACTATAAAACAAAAACAACTAAATAGCAAAGTAAAATAAAATTGTATGTATCTATATTTAGAACTAATTAATTTGAACTATAAAAAATTAATAGTAATGATAATAAAAAACAAGAAACTGTCTGATATATTTTCCAAAATATTCATAGCCTTTTAATTTTTCAATTTTTTTTATGATTATTATTGAATTTTTAATTATTATATTATTATTATTATGCAAAGAAAGCAAGAAAACAAAAAAAATGTCGCTAAAAATATAAAAAATTGAAATGAAATAAAATAAACAAAAAGTTTGTTAATATAAAACAGAATTTACTTATTTAAGCTTCAACAAATGAGGAGTTAGGACTTATAGCTTACCTTTGTATAGCTTACCCTTGTTTCAATTTGAGATATTTTCTATAACGTTTCATACACTACAGCTGCAACTAATAAAACCGAAGTCATCATAAAATTATTTGTGCAAATATTCAAAAAGCAACGTGCAAGATGTGTGAATTGTTAGAATTATAAGTACATATATTCTCTATTTCGGGAATTGTACTCAGTTATCTGAAGTGTCCATCAAAGGAAAGTTACATGCAAAATTTAAACATTAATATTTTAAATTTTGATGTTTTAATTATTTTTGTTATTTTTTACATTTTATTAGTATATTGATATATTTAAAAATTAAGTTGCAATATTAGTAATATTAGTATTATATAGAATATACTTTTGGATTCAGTTAAACTCAACAATTAGTTTCTTTTAGCGTACAATAAACTCTTGCTGGTAATTAAGGTCGTGCTGGTCTGAAAAATAAAATTTTCATTAAATGTACCTAAGCAAATTCTAAAAAAAAAATATATTTCAGAAAGCAAATTCAAAATTGAAACAAAATATGTTCCGGATTTTGTGATATGGTTTTCGAATTCGAAAAAATATTTAACAAACAGTACTCGAATTTTAAAAAAAAATTTATAATTTTCTAATGTGTTGGTTTTTCAAGTAAATCACATAAAAATCAAAATTACATTAATTTATTTAAAAAGCATCCACAAATATTTAAAAATGTTTGCAAAGTACACGTCAGATCTTCAACAATGATTAATGTTGTATTACTTATAAGTTTTCAAACAATAAGAAAACCAATCTTACATACTTGCGGCAATAAATACAAACGTACCGAAGTTGCCCACAAACGTACCGAAGGTTTCTTGCTCAGATTTCAAAAATTTCAACATCCAAGGAACCTTTTTTTTAAATGCAATAAAAATGTTTTATGGATAATGAATATACTTCTGTTATTTTGGTATTTTATCGTGTACCTAAAAAAATTGGTATCAATTGACCACGAATTTAAAATTTTAAGCTTTGATTACAAGCAACACCTAAGCTCATAACAACATTAGTTAGTTGATTGATTTCCTATTTGTGGATAATTACATTTTTTATAATTATAATACAAAGTTTCAAAGTGGAAGAGGATACTTGTTTTGGATTCACATTTTAAGACTTTCTGTTATTAAATGATAAGATTAAAAGTAAATTTATTTATCTGTATATGTATATTATTGTATAATTTAACAAAATAATTTTACAACTTAAACTTTTAGTTTTGATGTCATTTCCAACTTTTCTTCTTACATTTAAGAACTTTTAGGAAATTTGTAAATTTAATTATTTAATATATTAATTTCAAAATAAAAAAATGTTTAAACATGATAGAGAATTTTAGAAGACTGAGTATAGAATAAAGAAAATAAAAATAGGATTTTGTTTTTTTTTTGTTTAACATTTTTTACACTAACTCTAAACGTTTCATTTCCTTATAAAGCTCTTTGCCAAGACCAGCGGGGCTTCGAGATACAATAACGCCAGCTTGTTCCAATGCATTAATTTTATCAGCAGCACCGCCTTTACCACCAGATATAATTGCACCGGCATGACCCATACGACGTCCCGGTGGCGCTGTTAATCCAGCAATGAAGGAGACAACTGGTTTTGCTTTTACGCCCTGTCGAATAAACCAAATTAACAAGGAGTTCTTTTTAGTTTATATTTTAAATAAATACTTGATTATGTTCAAGAAGGAACTCAGAGGCTTTTTCTTCAGCGACACCCCCAATTTCACCAATCAGAATGATTCCTTTAGTATCTGGGTCCTTAAGGAATACATCTAAGCAGTCAATAAAATCAGTTCCGTTGAATGGATCACCGCCAATTCCAACACAAAGTGTTTGCCCCAAACCAACCTAAAAAAAATATATTCATATTTATTTATGTAGAAATTTTGTTTTTTGTTATATACTTCTGTAGTTTGATGAACAGCTTCATATGTTAATGTTCCAGACCGTGATACAATGCCTACTTTTCCACGCTTGTGAATATGACCAGGCATAATACCAATTTTGCACTGAAACAAAATGATTACAGTATTATCGAAAATGATTAATTGATTGAGACATTAATTGATTGAGACATATCAAAAATATCGAATATTAGATAAATCACATAATTCATATTTATTTTTGAAATAGAGAAATAAATTATTTCCTAAATCAAAATAAAATATTAAAATCATTTTAATAATAATTTTTAATATTATTAATCTTTTTGAACTTTGAACTGCGTAATCAATATTTTAAAGTTAAATTATAACTTACTCGCTCTGGAGCTATAATTCCTGGACAATTGGGACCAACTAATCTGGATTTATTTTGTGTTAAGAGTGCATGTTTCACACGGACCATATCATGTTGTGGAACACCTTCTGTGATACAAACAATCAATGGAACTTCAGCTTCTAATGCTTCCAATATAGCTTTAGCAGCTCCTGGTGGTGGGACATATATAACAGTCGCGTGGCAATTGGTTGCTTTTTTCGCTTCAGCTACCTTTAAGTATTAAATAATTATTTTCATTCAGTGTATTACATCATAAGAAAAAAAAGGTGATTTACCGTTGCAAATACTGGCAAACCCAAATGTTCTGTTCCACCTTTTTTTGGTGATACACCTCCAGCTAATTTTGTGCCATATTCAATAGCTTGTTGACTGTGAAAAGTTCCTTGTTTGCCAGTAAAACCTTGGCAAATAACTTTAGAATCACCAGTCAGTAAAAGATTTTTCCGTGTTTGATTATAGGTTGAATTATATCTTAAACCAGTCCATAGTCCATCTGGAAATGTTCATTTAATTATCAGTTAATTTTACCTTTTTTTTAAGTAGCATTTGTATATTTAATTAGCACATTAAAAACCTTCAATAAAATTGCAAATTATTTGTTTAATTGAAAAGTACACCGATTTTGACCATTAAAAAGAACTTTTATTCCGTAACGTTATATAATTTTTTGCAAATAAATACCTCGGAATTTGCTTAAAACCCTTGCTGATGCAGCCATCTCTTTATAATTATAGAAAACTTTTCACTTTTTGCTTATCAGTTTTAAAAGAATTTAATAACTTTAGACTCGTTTATATTTTTTCAGCAAATAAAATTACTAAAAAATTTTACAAGTAAAATGAACTGGAGCCAATACCACCCTTGCCCCGTCGAAAGAAAAAGTAAAATTGAAAAGTGACATTTCCAAATGGGATATTTTCGCAACCCTGACACTATGAAAAGTCTACAACCTAGAACACATGTTCCTACCCTAGCTGACTTTCAGCATATATTATAGATCTTCTTATATCTACGCCTCCAGTCAACAGTCGAATCATTCCGTGACACTTTTCAGTGCTTGATTCAAAAATAAGAATATAATTACATTTAATTTTTGTTTTAATTTTTTTCATATTTTACTAAAAGTATAGAAAATACTTCACTGCAACTCCCACATAATCCTAAACTAGATAAGAAAATCCGCCCCATTTCTTTACTTTAACAGATCAGTGTTAGCTAGCACGCAGTGCCATTGCACAATCATCAATATTTTTTTTAATTTGATCCTATGACATTTCCTTTGACATTTGACATTAGTATTTTTAATTCAATAAAAACAAGAAGAAACAAGTGTTTGTTATCCTTAGATAAGCTATTGTTGCCGAAAATTTCTTTTCTCAACCCGTCCTGGAAATATTTTCTTTTAATGTTTACCTATTTACCTAATTTAAGTTCAAGTGCACTTTAAATAAATTATTTAATTGTTAGTTTATACTAATAGCAAAATTATATGTCTTAAAAATATATATGGAATTCGCCGAATTAATTTTAACTCCAAAATTGGATGGTGTATCATTACATGATCATTTACATGCAACAGTAGAAGGAACACTATGTCTTACTGGACACCATTTGGTAATTTTTTTCATAATTACGAAGATTATTTTAATGATTTCATTTATATTTACAGATCGTTAGTTCCAGACAGGAAAATAATCAGGAATTATGGGTAAATAACTAGTTCATTTTAAATTTTACATTAATTCAAATCTAATGAAACTTCTGTGTTAGTTGCTGCACAAAAATGTTGACTGTGTAGAAAAGAAACCATTCATGATAAATAATATTGTTATGGGCGGAATTATTACTTTGAAATGCAAAGATTTGCGAGTTATATCATTAGAAATAAAATATTCCAAAGAGTTTTACAATATTGCTAGTTCATTGGAACAATTATCAGCATTAAGTGGTGAATTGGAATATCCATTTTTCTATCGACCTATGTATACAATTTTAGAAGATGGATTTACTATATTTGGGTATATATAAATAGAACTATGGCAATATATAATTTAATTTACAGTAATCTAATAATAAAATTTTAGTCCCGAAGCTGAATTTTCTAAATTATTAACTTGTGATGAATGGAGAATTTCAAATGTTAATAAAAATTTTTCAGTATGTCCTACTTATGGTGCAGTACTTGTTGTACCAAAATCAATTACTGATGAACAAATTGTGCAATCAGCATCGTTTCGCGATGGTGGAAGATTTCCAGTTATAAGTTATAGACATGAAAATGGTGTAAGCTGGGAGATCAAAGTCTTAAACTTATAAAAATTTCTTGTTTCCTTTTATTTAGGCAATTTTATTAAGAACTGCTCAGCCTTTGTCGGGCCAAGGAATGAAGCGTTGTAGAGCAGATGAAGCTATTTTAAATATTGTTCTTGGAAAAAGTAAAAAAGGTTTTATTGTTGACACCTGGGGTAAAGGTAAATCGAATACAGAAACTGATCAACACTATTCACAATGGAAAAAAGTAAATAGATCAATTGGCAATGTTACAACGCCATCATCAATCTTAGATAGTTTTTCAAAATTGGTGGATGGTAATAAATCGTTATGTAAACTTTACTTCGTCATTATAAAATCCTTTTCGTAGCATGTAATGATATACACTGCTCTTCGGATAAATGGCTCTCTAGACTTGAAGCTTCAGGTTGGCCCAGTATGGTAATTAACTCTCTCAATGCTGCCTGTGTTGTTGCACAATGTTTGGATCAGGAAGGAAGTCCTGTACTTGTTCATGGATCAAAGGGATTAGACTCTACTCTAATAGTATCATCACTAGTCCAAATTATACTTAATCCAGATTGTAGGACTGTGCGAGGGTAATTGAATTATAATTACATAAAGTAAATAATTTTCAAAAATATATTTTAGACTTCAAGCTTTAGTTGAACGAGAATGGGTTCAAGCTGGTCATCCGTTTGCCACACGGCATAAACATTCATGTTATATCCCTGCTCAAAATCGTCCAAAATCAGCCGGTGCTAGTTTTATACTCTTTTTGGACTGTATTTATCAGCTTTTTTGTCAGTTTCCTTGCAGTTTTGAATTTAACACAACCTTGCTAATATGTCTCTTTGAGCAAAGTTATTTTAGCCAATATGGAACGTTCCTTTTTGATAGTGAAAAGGAACGAAGTGAATTAAAAGTGAAAATTCGTACTACTAGTTTATGGTCATATTTAAATAGACCAGAAGTGTTAAGAACTCACCTAAATCCAGTGTACGAACCTAATCCTAAAGTAATATGGCCTTCTGTAGCTCCAATTAGTTTCGAATTATGGACGGGTATAATAATTCCTTAAATTATAAAACGGTATTATAAAACTATAGGAAAAATTTGTTAAATTATAGATCTCTACTTGCGTTGGGTTATTGAACAAAGCAATTCCAATATTGTAAACGGCCAAGTGCAACATTTAATAACACAGCAAAAGGAACTGAGAACAAAGGTATATAGAAAAATCAAATTTTATATTACTTATGCTCAGCAGAATTAATTTTTTATTAGGTCATAAAGCTCCGGAAACAAGCTGTTGATTTAAATCGTGAAATATACAATATGCAGGATTTCCGTTAGCTCTTATTATATAACCGAAACAGAGTATTAAATTAGATAAGAGAAACCAAAAAAAAAAAAAATTAATCATACTACATATAATATTATTTTCACCTAATTTCAATCAAAAATTTTAATCATATTCGGAGCACTTAAAATGACCCATTCTACTTTAAAAACTACAGTGAATAAACATAAGCCTAAATTTGTATTTAAATTTTGCCTAATCTAGTCACATTTTAATTTTTCTAGTGACTTTGTCAATTAAAGTTTAACTATTACAATATACGAATATACGAAAAACTTTATTTACAGTTTTATTTATTGTCAGAAAAATTAACAATATTTTTCATTCCTTAAGGTGTTTTCTGCTACTTGGTTAAATATTGACAATAATACTTCATTTTGCGAAACAGCTGCTCCACTATTAACAAAAATTTGACACTATTAACAAAAAAATTTGAAAGGGTTGCATTATTATTTTTACGTTGGAAAAAAAATTAATTTTTTATTTTAAAAAAGATAATTTTTCTGAAACGATAAAAAGGAGTTCATAAACAATTTTAAATAAACAGTTTTCTTCAAAATGACGATGCTGTTACAGCCTGAAAAACTTACAAATCCGTTAACGTATTTCGATATTCGACTAGGAAATGAATATGGTATGAATTACAAAATTAAAAGATTGCTCAATAGCTAAATTGAATTTTGGTCTTTTTATTTATATATAAAAAAAAGTCGGTAGAATGGTAATGGAATTGCGAGCTGATGTAGTGCCTCGTTCAGGTACATTACGGTAAATGATTACACTAAAATTAACAATTAATTTTAAAAATATTATAGCTGAAAATTTTCGTGCTCTATGTACAGGAGAAATGGGAATCGGGCAATTCGGTAAACCACTACATTACAAGGGCACAAGATTCCATCGTATCCAAAGAGTATTTATGGCACAAGGTGGCGATGTTGTGCATAATGACGGATCAAGTGGTGAAAGTATTTACGGTCCAATATTTGAAGATGAAAATTTTAATTTGCCCGTAGGTGCAACAACGAATCAAATTGAATATTTTAAATTTTGTATAGAAATTAAAAAATTACTACATATTTTAGCATACGGAAGGTGTTGTTAGTATGGCCAATTTTGGAAAACCAAACAGTAATAATTCACAATTTTTTATAACTTCTGTTGATTGTTCACATTTAAATGGTACAAACGTTGTGGTTGGACGGATATTACGTGGTTTCGGAATACTCAATGAAATGGAGCAACATTGTACAGATGATGGTTCTGTAACAAAAGTATATTCTTTGTAAAAAAAATAAGATATTCTATTTTTAAACTCGTGTTTTTAAAATTATTTAGGATATTTTTATTGAAGATTGTGGCCAGTTAAATCCAAATGATGATTGGGGTTTTGGAGACAAAGACGAAACTGAAGATGTTCTCCCACCTTTTCCGCAAGACTGGTGCGATATTAATAATAATTATACCGTAAGATCATTTTTTATTCAAATTTTGATAAATGATTAAGAAAATTATATTTATGTGAAGATACAAAAAATTCTACAAATTTTAATGGGTATACGACATTCTGGAAATTATTTCTTCTTCAATCGTAATTATATAGATGCTTATAGGAAATATAAAAAAGCCCAAAGATATTATAATTATTTTATGAATAAAATATCAGACAAACAGAGCTTCAGTCAATTGGAAAAATTTTTTGTCATAAATTGTGTTAATATGGCAGCAGCACAATTACATTTAGGAGAATATAAAGCAGCTGTGTATTCATGTTCTGAAGCTATTAAACTTGATGCGAATACAAGTAAAGCATATTTTCGGCGAGGTCAAGCTGAAATTCATTTAAAAAATTATGAAAATGCAATTGAAGATTTAATGATTGCACATAAATTAGTACCAGATAATGAGTCTGTTCTCAGCGAATTCAATAGGGCCAAACAACTTTTAATGGAATATCGAACAAGTCAAAAGCATGCTCTTAAAAATTTATTTAAATCAAACTGAAATAGGTATTTAAAAGATGATGAATTGCAAGTTTTATCTTATTAAGAAAAAATAATGAAATATATTTTTAAATTTTAATTTATATAATGAATATTTATGTTTTTTTTTCGTACATAAATTTTTTTTATTTACAAATATGTATATTTATATTTTATTGACAAAGAGGTGAAAGTTCTTTAGATGTACTCTCCCAACTGAACTGTAGAATTACTAACTCAAAAGTAACTATTATACCAGCCATTGTAAGTAAAAGCTTTCTTGTGAACTGGAAGAAACCCATTCCTGTGAATGCAATTATTTCTGTATTTATCCTGTATAAAAGCCGATTAATCTAAAAGAAAAGTTGTTTTATATTAACATATTAGAAACGAATATAACAAACAAGCCTCTTCATTCCATTCTTCTGATCTCACATTTCTAAGCAGTAGTGCTGTATATGTAGCAGAATCGTTAATTTTTGCAGCAGTTAAAAATAAAAATACAGTTCTTCCCAACAGATAAATCATTGAATACCAATAATAAGAATAGTTTATGTAATATCTCAACGTTCTTTTTACATAAAATATTTAAAATTAATTTAATTTGACTAACATAAGATATTAAAATATTTTCAAGAAAAACACTTAAAGTAATATTCAAACTTTTTGTGTCTCATAATTATTGTTAAACATTATACTTACTGAAAAATATTCATTAGCTGGTAGCATATGAAATATAGATTATTAATACAAGATATTAAAATAATAACTGACATTTCTTGGTCTACATAACTTAATAGATCACACACTTGATTGAAATCCATTCGCACTTTGCAATAAAATTGTTCAGAGCTTTGATGGTTGTTACTTTTTCTAACAAACTAATATAGTTAAATTAATGATTTTGTTATTATATTATTATGAAATACTATTTACTAATCGTTGTTTCTGCCGATTAATAAGTAAATAATGTATTTGCTTAAATCGGGCATTCACCCCAATACTTATTAGGATTATGAAACAATCCATAAAGTTCCATATAAATGTACTTGTGATGCTAAGAAGCTAAAAATAAAATCTTTTATTAAAGATATTTGAAGAAAGATTGTGAAAAATTAATCATATGAATATTATATTTGAGTCATTTTTCGAATTTATCTTTAGATATATTTCGTACAACAAAAATGTTCAAATCTAAAATGTTACCAATCAATTATTAAACTTTTGTGTATGCCATTTTTAACCACGACTTACACATAGGGTCTATTAAGTGCCTAAGTATATGAATATATAGAATTTTGTATTTTGTAACCATTGAATAATTTATTTACGTTTATAGGATTGAAAGAAAATTCAAATTACGGACAAAAATTTATTAACAGACGATACTATTTTTCAGTTTCGTTTTTAGTAAAGGAAATATAAATTTTTGATTATTATTTATTGATTTTAAAGAAAGTATACTTGCGTTAACTTTAAAAAATAATAAGATTGATTTGCGACTTTACTAATATTAAATATAATGGAAACCAACATATCACATTTTTTAAAATATTTAACTTTTCGCGGATAAAAAATTATACTTTACTTGTATTAAAATTGCTATTAAAATATTATATGGTATAACATCGAACACATATGGATATCCATCCACGTAGTATGATTGTGTACGGTCGTTAGTTTGAATATTACATTTATCCAGTTTTACATAAAACGTGTACAGTGAAGAAACTTGAAACATAATATGTTCACCTTTTTAGAGAAAAATACAATTATTATAACGAAAAATTTATATTTATATTTTAAGAATAAAATTGACTTACCAATTGCAAGACCACAAATCATTAAAGCAGTCCATTTTATATTTTTTCTTAGTCTAAACTTTTTAATAACGTAAGGAGATTTTAAAAATCTCATTTCCATTTTTTGCCAATTTAACATAAAACGTGGCCATTTAATTGCTAATAAAAAAAATGAAAAATATCCCAAGAAGCTCATTAAAAAGAAAACCATGCTAACTAAAATATAATAATTTAAATATTAAATATATAGGCATATTATTTTTAATTTATGAATAATTTACCCATATTATTAATATTTAATCCAACCTTTTTAATATGTTTAAGATACAAAATCATTATGACCGAATCACAAAAACAAAAAACCACAGAACCAAAATTTCTTTTTGAATACCAATTAAATTTCAAATATTTTGGATTCATTAATTTTGTGCCACTAACAGGCATTATTCCGAAAAATTGAGCGAAAAAAATCACTTTTTTAAAAAATAAATATATAAATTTAAAATTAAAACAAGATAAGTAAAAAATTATTAAAATACTAAAACCTGGTCGTATTGCATTATGAAAAGATTCTCTTAGCTGAATTTCTGAACCAATCGTTGAGACATCTTGAATTTTTCTCATATTGTAAATATGTTGCGGTTTGTGGTAATAAAAATTTACCAAAAAAATAATATTTTATGATTAAAATAAAAAATATGAAATTTTGTCTTTACGAGGAATTCAAAATGAATATTTTTTTCAGAAGTTTGAATAAACAGTTTATATAAAGTTTTTGGATTAGAAAATTCTAATTATAATTTTATAGGAATATATAGAAAAGATTAAAACCTATAATTATTTCCTTTAATAAATAATTTGACGCAGTGAACTATTAAGTTTAATTTCTAATTTCAGGGTTCTGTAGAAAATGTAACATTATAATTTGGGTAATAAAAATTAGGTTTTCTAATACAAGAAAATAACCTATATTTTCATATATATGTTTAATTTCATATACCGACATTATTTTATTATTTATTGCATAGTATTTTTTAATTGATATTGTATTAATTAAGGTATGATAAATTTTGCAAAAATACTTTTCGAATGACAATAATAAAAGCTTAGTTAAATTTAAAATGTCCTTAACAAGGTTCATATCATTCATGTAGAGTAGACAACATAAAGAAGTTTTCCTTCCCATCCCTATAAGATCATATATCAATTTAATAAAGTAATTTTATTAATATAGATCTAGATTCCTTAAATTTAAATTATATAGAAGAGGATAGAATTTTTATTGTATTACCTTACCACAAACACTCGTCTTTAATGGCTCCTACAATCTATATAAATTTTTGAAGTAAATAAAATTAGTGAAATAAATAAACTGTGTTAAATATTATTTATTGCTATATAATTTAAATTTAATATGTGAAGCTACCATTTAAAAATTGTTATATATAATTATTTAAAAAACCGTAGAAAACTTCATAATTGGACTGTTAACCATTAATTACTTTTCCTAAGGAAAACACAAGTTTTCTTTTTTTTTTATAAAATATTCATTACTATTTTATATATAGTAGATAAAAATATTTCAATTAATTCAAACCTGACAAGGTTTTTCATATTTATATTCTATTTAAATTTTTTCAACTAAATTTTACTGAGTAAAATGATATTTAATATTGCAAAGACAAGATATATGTAAACTAAACTTAGAAAATATGTTATATATGTACATATCATGATAAGAATAAATGAGATTCATAGATTATGTTATATGTAAATTTTAGTCAAATAAATTATGATAAAATTTAAGTTTTTTTTTAATATTTCCCAATTCGATACTATGAGCCATTAAATGATTTTTAATATTAATAAAATTTTGTAGCATCTTTTAAAAAAAATATATTTTAAATTATTCATGTGAAAATTATTCAAAAAATTTTTTAATGTTATTGTAAAATCTGGTAAAAGCATATATGAAGACAAAAGTTTTGTGACATTAATATTTTGCTTCTGGTATATATGTATATGTAGATATTTAGTCAAGTGATGTAAAATGATTTTGTTGTTTTTTATATAAAGATCACAAAATTTATTAAAATGTAATCAAAATACCTACAAAATTATATGATATTACAAAATTCATTGAAATTACAAAATTAATTCTTTTCCTATACAAATCATATTACCACTTTACTATAATATTAAAAATTTCTATCTACGAAATTGAAATTGATAATTTTTCATATCAAAGAATAAAGGATGAAGATAATTATTATAATGTTGTTGTATCATTGCCCTCTTAAACTGATATTTAAGATAATCCATTAATGTTAACATCTAAAGAAAATTAAATTATAAATTATATAAGTTAGGTATAAAGTAGTAAAATAAGTACAACAACTAATTTATTGATATTCGTCTATTGTTTTTCAGTTAATTTTCTCACAAGTGGCAATAAACTTCAAAAGCAAATTGAAACTACAACTCCAATTATATTAGAACAAAGCCAACAAAGCACATATTATTAAAAATTATTATTTTCTAGATTATAGATAATCACATAAAGATAAAGATTCTATGAAAAGTTTAGGTCAAACTTTATTAACGAATATTTTTGTAACCCCAGAACACTTATATTTTTGATTAAAAAACATATTTTTTTTTTGTTGATATTTTAACATCAAGTTTTTATATCTCGTCATTTAAAAATACAAAAATATATCAAAGATAAAATATTTTCGCTGAAACTTTTTTCATATCTTTGTCTTTGGTATATAAAAATGAGATGTACTTTAATAAATTAGTTAAGTTTTATGAATAATTTCTTCAAGGAAGTATAAAACTTAAGACGATGGCATATAACCATATAAAAAAAAATCATAGTGAAATATTGTTATAATATTTTGTATATTATGTTTCAGTCTTTTTCATTATAAGCAAAATAAATTTTATGATTTCTTTTTTAAAGTTAAAACAAAAATTCTAAATTAATTAAATTGGTATTATTTTCAAAGTTTCCTTAATAAGAGCTTTATTTAATAAAAATGAACCATCCATTTAAAATTTACGATAAAATAAAGAAAAACCAAAAAGAAAGAAGAAAAAATGACAAATTTTTTTTTATCTCATGGTTGTTGAGTTGCAAACATCAAAATTAATGACCCAGATTTTTCTTGGCTATTTTTTTTTTTGTTTTTTTTTGGTCTAAATTAGTAAATAAAGGACGAGATTTCAAAGTAGAAATAATAGCACATTAAAAACTCTTATCGAAACGTAGCTTTTTAATTAAGAATTGTGATTGTGGTATGGTTCAATATAAAATTTTAAATTGCAATATCAAAATATTATTTAGTAGCTTAATTTGTGTATTTTATATTGATAGATTTTTTTTTTAATGAAGGGATTAATTAAAAAATAATTTTTATATTAACATTTGTGTGATTATCTCACATTTTTAATTACAAAGATTCTATTTGCAAGATAATTTTTGCATATTTAATAAATGTTCTTTCAATTTTAATTATCCTAATTTTCAAATGAAAATGTAATGAATTCTAATTGCGAAGCATATGTAAATAATTAGAAATTATGTTAGTATTTGTGAAAATAAAACAATATATGTACTATTATTACTAATTTAAAATTATACTTTCTAAAAAAAATTATTAAATTTTATGAATTACATTTCACTCCAAATTATTTGAAGCAACAAAATTGTATTCTAATTACTTTATGGAAAAATGTTAATGGTAAGCTAAACAAACTCTCATATTTTACTTTAATTTATATTTTCTTTAAGTATTTTGAAATTTTTTATATTTCATATTGCATACTTACGTTATGCTTAGGTTACTTTCTTTTAGTCCTTCAGAATTACAAATGCATCTCGCTTGAAATAATTTATTTCACTTAACTAAAATTGTGAATAAATTAAATTATTTAATTTTTTCACACACTTAACGAGTATTTTTCACATTGTCACTTATAATATTAATCAATTATATTAAATTCTGGTATATTATTTTAAATATTAAATTTAAATTTCCAATTAAAATTGAAATTTAATATGTATTTTTTAAAAGTGATTTCTGTTACTGACACCGAACTAATACATGAAAATAGTAGATAGCAGGAGAGTTTATAAAGATTTTTTATTTAAAAAGCAATAAAAAATTTATTTTGAAACAGAATATGTATAAATAAAAATATCCTTAATATTAGTTGCCTGAATAGTAAAATTAGAATAATAAAAGTAACAATTTCTCAATATGTATACTTAAATAAATTAAATTTTTTTATTATAATATGTTCTTTTGAGTAAGTAACCTAAATTAGAATAAAGATTTGAACAATGTCATGACCTATTTTACATTTTAAATGTCAAAAAATAAAAATATATATTTTATTGAGGTCATATTAGGAATCTGTAATAGAGTTTTTATATAAACTTTTATATAGACTTCATAAAAATATAAAATGAGGGTTAGTTATTTACCAATAAAAAGTTGTTTTTTTCT
Organism: Empis livida; assembly: GCA_963932195.1. NCBI lineage: Eukaryota > Metazoa > Arthropoda > Insecta > Diptera > Empididae > Empis > Empis livida. The sequence continues at coordinate 54,083,146 of OZ010647.1, forward strand.
TTTTCGTTTCCATTTTTCTTTTTCGAATCCACAAAATTTGAAAATTACAAATTCTTTAAGTTTACACTTAAGAATTTTCCAAAATTTTTACAAAAGGATATCAAAAATAAAATTATCCTATGAGATGAAAAAGGGAAAAAGAAAACTTTGATATGTCTTTTAATAGCGTAAACTTTTCTATAATTTAATCTTCTTAACACAAAAAATTTTTACCAAGTTGAAATTTAACAAAATTTCCTATTATTTTCCGTAAAATTTAAGAAGAAGACGAACGTCTTTTTTATTTTATATTTCAAAAATTTATAATTTTCTATAATAAAGACTCTAAATTTACTTAACCCTTTTTTTTATTATTTTAAAAGAGTTCGAATTTCTACTTTCTATCTGAGTATATACAAAATTGGAAAAATAAAATCTATATAGATAGGTAAAATATCTGAACCAAAAATAATACTAAAAACGAAGCATTTTATTAATTTAAAAACTTATTTTCATTTACCTATAATTTAAGTATATTTGCAGTTTGTGTCTTTGGTTTTTTTTTCACCCAAAATTTAACAAAATGTACGTACGTACAAAAATTTATATACCTATACATAAAAAAAAAAAAAAATATTTCCAATTTTATTCAAAATTTTGTGAAAAGATATTTTAAATATTTGTGTAGATCCCTAAATAATAATGTGAAAAGTTTAGGACAGCAAGAATAGAAAAGCTGTAAAGAAGCAAAAAAAAACCCATTTTTAATGATCAAAAATTGAATTTCTAAAAGAAATTTTCACCAAAAAAGAAAAAATGGATGGATGGCATAGTAGTCTATGTTATTAATGAAAATTTTAAGTAAAGGTTTTAAAATACAAAAGATTTGTTGACAAGGAAATTGTGTAATGAATAAAAAGGAAAATTCACAAAAATATTATATGTATATGTATTTTATTTTCAAAGTTTTCTCCAAAAATAAAATATTTTTTTTTTTGTCTCAAAGTGTTTTTTTCAAATTTCTTTTTAAATGAATAAAAAATTTTTACACTTATATTATTCACACTACAATTATTCACATTTTTGTGTGTATTTTGGTAATTTTGTTTATTTAGGTGCAAACTTGCATACAAAGTTTTTCTTTTGCATTAAATTTCAATCTAATGAACCGAAATTTTAAATAGGAAAATGTAGTTAAGCTGATTTTATAACATGAAATTTATTCACTAGGATTTAAATATCGACACTTTCCCACAAAAGGTAAATTTTCAAGTTTTACAGGAAATGGAAAAACTGCATATTAATTTTTTTTTCTTTATTTATTACGTATGGTAAAAATTGATTACTTTTGTGCATTTTGTCACAAAAATACATTTATTTTTGACCACGGCATTTAATTCAGAATTTCCACACGTTTTTACAAAATCACAGGGAACAGAATATCCTGATAACCGGTGAACGTATCCTCTAACTTTTTTGTAGTCGTCATAGAACCAATAAACCATCCAAACATCATCAAATTATGTTTACTAAAAAAAATGGTTTTTGGAAATTTTGTCGCTTAATACAGGAATGCTTTTCTATCACTAAATAAAGTGCAGAAATTTTACGAAATTATGTCAATTTCTAGCGAGATTAAATTGCCGAAAATGTTGCTAAACTATTAGCAATATTTTTCTGTACAAATTTTGTTTAAAATATTCTAAGCAATTTTAGTAGTTTCAGCTTAAAGCTGTAGTCTAGCGTTACTAAATTACATCAATTTGTATCGAAATTAAAATCCCGAGAATGTTCTTAAAAAAATATTAACATTTGTACTTAAAATTTAACATAAAATATCCTATAAATCTTAATTAATTTCAACATAAAAGTTAAATATCTAGAAATTGATTAATCACTGAAACACATTTATGCTTTTTTTAACATTTATTGTATATTAAATTAAATTTTTTTTTGATATGACATCGTAAATATTTCATATTTAAAATTATAATAATTTTTAGTTTTTCTTTTTGAATTACTCATAAGTTACAATACGTAAATTAAATTTTAAGACCTGTGGGGTTTATTCTAAGATTTTTCGTTATATATAAGTTTCATTCTTTTTTTGTAAATTCTCTTGGCTTTCGTTATTAGTCATTATTACTTTTGGACGACCATTGAAAGTATTGTCAATGACTACAACACTATCAGAATTATTATATTTATCAATTGTTTGTGCGTCATCCTGGCAGCAATCCAGAAACCAAAATCAACAAAAAAATATAAATGGAAAATTAATGAATAAATAAGAGAATATGTAATCATTTGTAAAGGATTTGTTTCATTAACAAAGAGCCATAAAGTTTTCTTTCATCAATAATGAAAGATTTTCTTCCCTTTTCACAAAAAAAAAAAAATATTTAAGTATATTTTTTTTTTGTGGAATTAAGAAGATATTTTATTATATAAAGTATGTTTCTATTACCATTTTTGTTGGTCTTGCTGTAGAAATATTATTATTTTTCCACACCATATTAGCATTAATTGAATTTCTATTTTTGTAATTAGAACTTCCAACAGAACGTACACGAACCTTGGAAAGTAAAAAAAAAATATGTATTTTACAATTTAAATGCAATTATAAAGTGAAACCAAAAAGGAAAACAACTAAATTCAATTAATACATTTTAAGATACAAAGATTATGTAGCTTTTTAGATATGAATTCGAAAATATAACTTTTGAACTAAATTTCTCGTATATTTTCAAATTTTTTGCTTACCAAATGTGAATTTTCATATACTGCTGTAGATGCAATTGTTGTTTCTCTGAAACTAGATTGTTCTCTTGCTAAATCATGTTTAAAAGTTCTTCTTCTGCCACATAATGTTTCCTTGAAAGCAACTCGATATCGATGAGACATAACATTGTAAAGAATAGGATTTAATGTACTAGAATTGAAGTAATTTATTGTGAATTTTAAGTAACCTAACCTTTCTCAATCACAAATTTCAAATTTTAGTATAATTTCCACAAAACAAAAAAAAAAACAAAAATTAAAATTTTAAATTTCCATGTAAATCGTTAATGACACATAAAATAAGTAAACATATTATCTTAATATTAATTTAAAATATCACCAAAAAGAAATTACTTGTAAATAAAATATTTCTTTTAATCTCATAACTTTCATAAATTCTTATTTTTTTTTTGTGTGAATTTATGTTTCTGGTTGCCGGAATTTTCTAACACAATATTTTATAAACCGATAAAATTATGTTTTCATCCAAAAAAATAATATTAAAAATGAAATACAGAAAAAATACACAAAGAAAATGTCACAACATTTTTATACGTGCTAGCAATTTTTTATTTAACACTAAAGACTATAGTTTAGCAACCAAGAAAAGCAATAAGGTTTATTTAACCCCAGAGCCATAAGAATGTCAAAAGTTATTTTACTCATTCATTTTTATATTTTTTAAGGATAACAAAACTCATTCGTATTGAGAATTTATGCGTAAATATTACAAAACGAAAATAAAAAACCATTAAAAGATGAAATGAAAAAAAAATTGGGGAAAATGTGGATAAATTATTGCACTTCTTTACCATGAAACATAATAAAACCAACCAGCAACCGAAAAAAGCCAAGTATTTAAATCTTCAAAATGTATCCAATCTTTGATATATAAATAAGCCAATCTTTGGGCATGAAATGGTGCCCAACAAACGAAAAATGTTATAACAACAGCAGCTGAAATATAACCAAAAAAATAGATTAATGAAAATAAATTTTTTAATAAGCTCATAAATATAATTTTTTTTTTTGGGGGGGGGGGGGTTACACTAAGAAAATATTATATTAAGAACATGTTCTGAGTAAAATCATTATATTCGGAACATGTTCTCGGACATTGTGAATACTAATACAATTAGTATAAAACCATTTGTACAAAATTTACAAAAATTTACATATTTAAATTAAACTCTTATCCATCTGATTCAAATCTTCCCCATAATTTATGAGTCTTTATAATGAAAACTTATGACACTCACAGCTGATTCACCAGGATTATTCAGAAAAATCGAAAATTATCTAATATAATGTTTAATTTTTAAAACTAATGTAAAAGTATAAATCTTTCAAGTGTTTTGTAAAGTTATAAATATTTATGCTTTCAATTTTCATTTATACATATTTTCACTACGTATACGTATTACCCTCTTGTCACACACAGCACGAATTAAGTCTATAAAATATATTACACATAGTCAGATAGTACGGAGTAACATACAAAGATAATTTTTTCAATTTTTTTTTTTTTTATAGAATTTCATGCGGAATTGAACAGTGTGAATAGAAGTACCAGAAAGTTCATTATGTTCGTATGTATTCAGATCATTTTGATGATGGTAGGTGGATAAAAGATGAAGATAAATTGGAAAAGCAATTTCATTTTTCACACTTTTCTGGTAATTCGTATAATAAAAATATAATGTAAAAAAGCGAAAAAGCTTTTCCTTTTTTTATTTTTTTTTCATTTTTTTGTGTGATGATAAAATATTATACACGTGAATGGTTAAAAAAGGATTACATAAAGAGAAGAGTAAGGACCACATACGGGATTAGAATTCATATTTAAGCGAACTTTAATATTATCTTTCGTTTCTTACAAAAATGATTATAAAAACAATTTTTTGTTGTTTGTAAAATATTAAAAAAAAATATCGGTGTTTCGTTTTTTAACACCACCGTGACTTGAAATGTAAATTAATTTATAATTTTAAAGCATTAATAAAATTGAAATTTAATTTTTGAATTTATGGATTAGGTAAATAAATTTATGAAACTTTATGGCAAATAAATCAAATTTTTTATAAAATGATTTTGCCCGCAACTTTAAATCTCGTGAATATTAAATATCCTATTTATGACAGTTTTTTTTTATGCAATAAATTATTCATAATATTTATAAAGAAATTCCATTTAGATTTGAAAATCGTTTTATTCGAATCTAGAGCGATTTTCATATTATTTACATAATTTTAAAAATATAAATAAAATGTAAATAAAATTCAAAAAAAAATAAAAAAAACTTCGAATTATTTAAATTGTGCCAGAAAATTGCTCATACTTTTCATAAAAAAAAATTAAATATGTTTTTAAGGATTTTATATAGATACTTCAAAAATGTTATTTTAAGATAAAATTTATATAAAAAAAAATTATAATTGACAGAAAAGAACGAATTTAATTTTTTAATATTAAGTTTGATTTGAATGATAGAATTTTTACTTTAAGAATTAACCGATTTGCCCTTTAGGTCCACTAGATATTTTATTTAAATAGAAAGTTTTAGAATTAGGTGCATTTTCGCACATCGTACCAGTTCCGACAAGCTACCACTGATTGTATTCAGAATTGTACTATTTTTTATTTCGGCGTTTGCAGAAATACTATTGCTTTCTTTCGGTAAAAAATAATATTTCTATAGGAAAACATAAAAACATATATTTTTTCCCAATTATTAAATTTTTCTCCAAAAAAAAACCAGAACATACAACACTAAAAACTAATACAATTTACGCAACTCTCGCTTATATAAAATAAAATGATTTAATAAAATTATAACTAATTTAGTAACAGATGAAAATCATTTCAAATTAGACACAAGTATATTTTATTAAATTATGACAACTTTTATATAAATAGTTTTAGTAACTAAAAGTACCAAACTCAGATTAAATTACAATAAATCGATACTAAATATTTATTGCAACCGAGATTGTTTTTTTTTTTCCTGCTTTATTGGGAAATTCGACTAGGAAAACTTTATATCTGTATCAATCAATCAAACATATATAAAAGTTTATTACCAAAAAAACGTGCCAGAAAAAATAACAATTTTTCATTGTCAATATTGATATTTTTTCATCTAAATTATTTTTTAAGTAAGATTTATATCAGTTCACTTTTAATTTAAAAATCACTTTTTTTAAATAAAAAAAAATATAGTTAATTTTCACATAACCTAATCAAAGAAAATTTCAATTTTTACTCGTAATTTTCAATAAAAATTATATATTTATTGGAAATTAATTAGAAAAGTGCTAGAATTAGTTAAGAAAATCTTATAAAATGTATAAAATAAAAACTTTAAAAATTTATTTGACAACTTACCCAACATTCGAATGATTGCCTTTCGTGATTGATGTTGTCTTGATTCTTTATGCATTGACCCTTGAGTAACACCTAAACAATTTTTTTTTATAAAAAAGGTTACCAAAATAAAATAACTTTTAGTTTATTACGTCAACTAACATAAAATAAGTCAAACAATATGAATGTCAAAAATCCTTTTAAAAGATTTAAAAGATTCTTTTGTGTGAAATATTTTGAAAAATATCATTTAATTTTTACATTTTCGAAATTTAAATATATTCACTTAATTTTATCATACCAAGTTCTTTAGTTGTTTTAGTTCTTGACCTTATTTGCCATCCCATTCGACCATACAATATCATTATAACAATCATTGGAATCACAAAGAATAAACAAAAAGATAATTCCCATAATGGAAATCCTGGTGGATTTTCCAGCATAGCACAAAATGCAGATTTTTGTATTTTCGAACGATCTAAATTTTATTATATTAAAATGATGAAAATTAAATGAAAATATGTTTTATATGTAAATATATTTTTCATTTTATATACCAGGAGGATATTCAATGTAATCTATTTCAGTAAATATTGCAAAAGGAGCTGCACTCAAAAAACTAATAATCCACAGTGCTGCTATTATTCTTAATGCACGTTTAAAACCACTCATTGTATACAAATGTAATGGATGACAAATTGCTAGAAAACGTTCCGTTGAAAATGCTACTATCGTTAATACTGAAACGTATGATGATCTAATAATATTTAAAAAAAATTTTTTAAAAAAATATCAATTTAATTTATTTAAGGAAAATATTTTACAAAAGGCTTTTTATTTAGTAATAAAATATTAATATTTACGCTTCGGATATTAAAGCTCGTAATTTACAAAATGGTAATCCCATGTTGTAAGGATATTGATGCCAGTATATACTAATTTCAAAAGGTAATCCTGTATGTAAAAAATAAGATATATATATGAAATCATTTAGAAATTATTGATGAGGAAATAAGGTAAACAAATTAACAAATATTAAAATAAATTAGAAGGTAACCAGGAAAAAAATCATATAAATAAGTTAAAACCATTACATTTCTTATTTTTGTAACAAAATTTTAAAAAAAACACAAAATTCTAGATTTATTAGGGATTATCCTTAAAATGAAATTACGATCCTAAAAGACTACCAATTTTTAAGAAATTTTCCACCTGAATAATAAATTTTCGATTACGTATTAGTCGTGTTTATATTTAAAAAATGTAAATTTTTGGCTACTTTTTAATAGTAAAACTCCAAAAAAAAATATATTATAAATGCATTTGGATAAAGTAATTTCTACCTTTAAAATATTGGCAACAAAAAATACATTTTTTTTAGATATATTTTCAAGAATTAAAAATGGACTATACATAAATTTCGATATGAATATTCATTCCGCATGAATTTATTCAAAAAAAAAAACATTCTTGTATCAATTTATAAGCTGACATTAATTTATTAGTTTTTATCTTGAAAATAAATTAACTAAAATAGAAGAAAATATTTTGGAAATTTAAAAGATTTTGCCCAAAAAATTACTTTATTATTTCTACTGGCATATTTAAAATGTCCTTATCTTTATATTTTATTTCTTTAGTTTTCAATCACATAAATAATTAAATCTTCTAATATTTAATTAATTAATTAAATTTAAAGAAGTTCAACTAAGTTAAATTGATTTAAGAGACATTTTCAAAAAAACTTTTATTCAATAAAATATTAAGAGACAAGTTCACAAAAAAAGGAGATTATTGGTTACCACAAGAACTTAAAATAAAATCATTTTACCAAACAAAACTTTTAGAATAAAATTAATAATTTTTTTTTTTAAATAAAAACTTATTAATTGGGATTTTTATTTCTAAAATTAACCTCAAAACAAAAAAAAAATAAAGAGGTTTTTCTAAAACTTAATAAAAAAAATATCATCAAAATTTACGAAGAAAATTTAATAAATACAAATAAAAGAAAAATTGTTTTTAATTAATTTAGTAATAAATAACCGAATAAAAATGTTTACCTCCTAAAAGCAACATCAAATCTGACACAGCCAAACTAAATAAATAATAATTTGTAGCTGTGTGTAATGCAGATTGTTTAACAATAACTACACATACAATTACATTTCCAACTACACCAGTCACGAAAATTCCAACAAAAAAGACAGTCACCTGGAATAGAAAATATTTATGTATATTATAGCATAAAAAAAAATTAAAATTAATGTAAAAGGTCAGAAATATATATTTTTAAGGATATTAAAAATAACAAAAGGACGAATTTGAAATTTTTGAAAAAAAGGTATTCAATTTTTTTTTCAATTTTACTCCGTTTAAGTAGAAATAATTTTATTGATTAAAATACATTTTTTTTAACGCTTTTATTCTGGTACATAATTTTACCCTGATATTTTAAAAATAAAATCGTTTAAATACTTTTAGTCAATAATTGGGGACACGAAATGAAATTTACTCTGTAAAAGTAGAATTTCAGGGACATGGTCGGATTTTTATTCAATTGTCACATAAATCTTTAGTCTTAAAGCATTATTTATTAGGTTAAAACGCCAGTAAAATACCTTTTTCATCATTTTGCAAGGTGATTACTTTATGTTTCCCAAAAAAAAAATTTCATCATTAGAATTTTGTATCCAATATCTCATCATTTATTCAGAGACTATACTACCACAAAACAGAAACTCAGCAGACTGGGTCATTTATTACATAAATAAATGAAAATTAAGGTTATTTTTTTAGTCCATTTATTTATTTCTTCTTCGTTCCTTTTTTGTTTTTTAATTTTATTATAGTCCATAACTAGACAAAATAGAACTCTTAGTCTGTGATTTCGTAGAATATTATTGCCTGTTAATATATTTTATTAAAATAATCTTGTGTAATATCGTGAAAAATTATGTTTTTTCTAACAAAAAAAAAAAAAAAAAGAGGAAATAACAATAAAAAATAAGAAGCTGTCATGCATTTTTATAGTAGATTTTTTTTATATATCTATTTAATTTATTGTTATAAATAAAAAAGGACAAAATTGCTTAAATATTGAAAATTATACTGGTAAAAGGTTATCATCATCACTGAATAAGAAGAGTCGCAGTCGGAAAAGCAAAAAAATTTTATTATGAATAAAAGCTTGAATAAGAATTAAGTATTTCTGTCAAATAAGTCAAGCTACCAGATAGTTATTTTGAAAATTAATGATTTTAATCAATTTATTTTAATGATTTTGCTCAAAAAAAAATATAAAATGATATCGTCCGATATGAATTATTGGTTCGCTTCTGAAGGTTTAACTTTTAATTTCGAATAACATAAAAAGTAAGTAGCCAGTATTAAAATTTTAACTTATTTTCACTAAAATACTAAAGACTTTTTAAATAGGGGATGGTTTCCTAGATAGTAACAATTATCAGTTTTGTGGTATTTTTGTGGCGAAATACCAAATATTTAATCAAAAGTGTAACATTTGTAATAAATTTAAATTTTAATGGTTTTTCGGCTTAGAACTATTTTTTATTGGAGGAAATTGGTTTATTATTTCCGTAAAAATCGAATTAAAAAATGACTTCAACTAGCTGGTTTCCTAAATCACTCAAAAACTTACTAAATTTTCATTTATACTAATTGTACCGGTACAATAGAGCACAATTAGGAATACAATATACAGTGTACCAGTTTTAAAAGCTTAAAATAATGGTTAAATTTATTGGCAGTTGAAAAATACAAAAATATTAAATATTAACTTAAAAATTAAACTCCCTTTTGACAGTCTGTATAACAACTACTGTCAGACAAACTTAAAACTAAAAATAACCATAAATAAAAATTCAAGCGCGACCAAATAACTTTTAATTTTTATATTACTTATTTAGAAAAATTTTATTTAGTTTCCGAATACAAACAGTGGTACGATTTTGGAAGTGGTACGATTTCACAGACTGTACCCTACTTATATTTCCCATTACAAAGAGTCACAATGACTTTCAATTTAGAATCAAATTTTGTTTACTAGAAAATATATAAAAAAAAGTATATTTTCGAAATGACTGATTTTTCCTATTATTTTTGTTGATGATATAAAAGAGAGGAATTTATTGAAAAGTATTGTGCTTTTTTTTTTGTATTATTAGATGAATATGCAAAATACATAAAATAATTTTATGTAAAATTAACTTTTCGAATAAATTGAAAATTGTATATTTTTTTTATGTTGTGTTGTTTTGTTTAGCCAAATGCTAACATTTCCCGTCATTGGCTTTCAGAATTTTATTTATAAATTATTTATATATGGACTTGTCAAAATAGAGTGCCAAAAAATTTGAATTAAAAAATGTATGTAAAAAAATGCAAATTTATACAAAGTAGAAGAGGAATTAAATCAACGGCCAATAAATTTAACTATATTATTTTAAACTTTTACAAAGTCGAAGAGTTAGGTTAGGTCACAATAATTCCTGATTTATTGAATATTTCCAAATGATTTTATTAATTATTTTTCAATATCAGACAATTAAATTATGTGTATTAAATTGAAAAGTTTTAGAAGTCTTACTGAGAATTACTTTTAAAGAGATAATTTAAAATTAGATAAGTGACTATAGGATCATTAGTAATTATTATCAAGTAATAGGAAAATAGTTTATCAAAAATATCTATTTTTCATTTAAAATAATAAAAAAAGAATTATTATTTTTTTACGTGATAGAAAATGAATAAGATAAATAGTTTTTTTTACATATTTCAGAATTTTTGATTCATTTTATGTCCCATAAGACATACAGTTTGTTATCTTTTTCGAAAAACTTTTGGCATATTAGATGAGTTGGAAGATATGCCTGCAACATAAAATATAAACCATATAATTTATATTTAAAAATATTTGAAATTATTATAAGTTATCTTGATTCTAGACTAGGTGATAGATTTATATAGATTACAATTGTGAAATTTATGGCGCCAATTCCATTAAATCTGTTACAAGGACCGAAGAATAGATTGAAGAATGGGAGATATTTTTATATCTATTAGATGATTTCAAAAGTTGTTTTAACTTTCATACATGTAAATATTTCATTGACTGTACTACAACAAGAGCATTTGTATAACTTCATATCTTGTTCATTTTATATTTAATTCGGAAACTAATCATAAATATTTATAATATCAAAATATTTCCGAAGTAATATGAGAAAAAAAAAAATGATTGATTACAATGTAGTCGGTTGTGGAAAAAAAGAAATATAAACTGCTTTTACCAGCTTCATAAAATTTCCACGTTATGCATAAAATTATGAGTTTAATAAATCAGAGAATTTTAGATTTTTAAATTCAGCTATGTACATATATATATTTTTTCCGAAATTTAAATAAACATTTTTAATTTACTTATTTATATTTTTAATAAAATCGGAAACTTACCATTAGTGCCGTAAAAAGTGGAAGTCTTTGTGGTCCCCTGCAGAATAATAAATATTCATCTTTAGTACAATTAAAAGCATTGTTACGTGGATCACACGGCAAATATGTGTTTATCTCAGTCGAAATATTATAATTAGATAAATTTAATATATCATTTTCAGTAGTCGTTGTCGTGTACATTGTCCAAATATCGTTAGCAGTTGATAAGATAACATCTTTGCTAAACGTTTCGTTTATCAGCGATGAAATATTATTGTAAATTAGTGAATTTGTTGCCGCAATTGATTGATTATCATTTATCATGATTGATTTATATTTAGAATTTAAAATATTATTATTATTCCTTGTCGATGTAATTTCATATAATTTTTTTCAAAATTTTTATGTAATATTTAGTCAATAATTAAATTACATTTTTAGAATTTTCCAAATACTTTCTTTTTTATTAGTTCCTTTTTTAATGTTTAATTAGAAAAATTATATTTTTAAAAGCATTTAATTTTCTATTCAAATTTGTCACATTAACTTTATCTAAAGATTTTATATAAAACTTATAATAATTAATTTTTTTTAGCGAGTTTAAAACTCAGATTAAAATGAAACAATCTGAATTTTTTGCCTGTAATGACTGAGAACTAAACGTTTTATTAAAAAAAAATATATTAAAAAAATCGCTGTATATTTAATAATTCACGCAGATAAATTTTTCGTTATCTTATGAATCAGAAAAATGTTGATTTAGATACTTTTATGTGGTTTTCCTTTTCTAGTTTGAATTTAAATACTGATAAGAATTTGACTTTTCAAATAGTAAATGTATGCTGTTATTGTTTACAATAAACTGAATAAAAATAGAAAATATTTTATTGCATCGCAATATTTTAATCATGTAACGTGTAAGATGAATTTTTTTAAAGGTATAATTGTACAGAAGCAAAGTATCAGATAACAAATTGGAAATGAAGTTAAGAACCTCTAAAGTACAGAGTAAATATGAAGACCGACGATTGTAGTATACTAAGCTGTGGTGTGGTATGCACGGTGTTAGACACTCGTCGGTGGAATCGATGTTAGTTAAGCTTTAAATGAGTACCAGTAATAAATTACAATGTCTCACTTATAAAGCCATTGTCTTGTTGCAGTTTAAGTTTTTTGCACGATAAAGAAACTTGGGGTTTATATGCAATATAAAATTAGTAGCTCTAATGTTAACAGACTCTTAATAGAATGTTAACAGACTCTTTAAGCGAGGCGTACTATCTTCACGTACAAAAGATATTTGAGTTTTAATTGCTACAGAAAAAATTTAGATTCAATTAATAATCAAAATTGAATAATAAACCATACGTATACTAATTTCTTGTAAATTTGGAGAAGGATATGTTTTTCACTGATTCAATTTCTACTAAAATCAAATAATCTGCATTGCAAATTTATCAATTTTCCTTAGTACAAAAAACTACTTCGCTTTCATTACTCAACATTTTTTTTTGAAGAGATATCAAGATATTTTATATTATATAAATAATTATTAGCTGGCAATGGAGTAACTAACTAATCAAATCATCCTTTGTTGTAAAAGATCTTAAATAAACACAAACATTACAACAATGATTTTCTTCTTTTTTTGTATCAAAGTGGAAATTCTTACTTAAGTTAAAAGGCAAGATAGAAAAAACATAACATTTTTCGGAAGAAATGTTATCAAAACAAATTAGTTTAACTCTTAAAAGAAAAAGAAACTAAATAATCAAAGGATACAAACATACAATGGTCAAAATAATAAATTTATATATATTAAAATGATGGATATGGTCTGCAACTCTATTAAGTGGATATTAAATATTTGGAGAACTGAATAATTTTAACCAAAAAATATTTTATATCCACTACACTTAGAGCATAAATTACCGAGATATCAGTTAACACATTAAGTTTTAAGAAATTTAAGTTTTAAGCAAAACTTTAAAATACCATTTAAATTTTATAAAAACGAAGAGAAATACAATGCCTTTAGGTTTCAATTTTTAGGTAATTTGTTAAATATCCCAACAACTTCTGTCTCAACACAACATTATATCAGATTACAATTGACATATTAATCGCCTATGATCATGTTTTAGGGTAAAAGTTAAATGAAAAATTCACTTATTAATTATATCCAAGGATTTAGGAACTTCATTGATATTAGAGAGTAAACTTATAAAACATAATTTATCCATTTCCATGTGTAGGATTACAGTATTGATTGATTAAATTTATAGAGAAAATATTAAAGGTTTCGTAAAACAATTTCAATTTCTTTTGAAAACAATTTTTGTGGTAACTAAAAATTAAAAACCCCAGAGAAAAGTTTAAAAGTTTTTCTGTGGGAAAAAAGGCGAAATTATAAATTATTTAAATATAAAATATAATCATCATAAAAACGAGGAAATGGAAATAATATTTTGATAAAAAAAAAACATTTTTTTTAATCCATTTTAAAGAAAATATATTAAACATATTTCAAGAAACTTAAAATTCTTTAGCATCCATTTTTGAAAAAAAATATAAAAAAAAAACCAAAAATTACATCATAAAAAAGTGAAGAAAATGTTTCATTTTAGAGAAGAAAATGAAAGGAAAATTGTAATGAAAGGCAAAAACGAATAAATTTTAGGAATTTATAAAATTAGGGTTCCTAATGACGGGTTTCCTCTGCAGTAATTGATAAGTAAAAGAAAACAACAATTTTTCTTAATATATAATTTCCTTTATTTTCCATATAATACACGAAGAAAAATTATTCAGGTATCATGATAAAATGTAATTCGTGGTGTTAAACGATATTACGTTTTTGTTTGGAATAACTATATAAAAATTTTTGAATTATATAAACCACTAAAAAAATATGTTGTTACACTAAAATGTTGGAGTTATAATTAATGAAATTATTTTCGGAACAATTTAATTTTTCTTTATTTCTTGAAAAAATTTTATGTTATAATTTTAAAAATTATTATGTATTTTACCATCAATGTAATAACCTTCTGTTTTTTTTTGGCAAATATTCATTTTACTTTTATATTAATTATAAGAATTAATTTAATAATTAAATTTTTGTGTAATTAATTATTTTATTAAAATTATTATCACCAACTTTAACTTTGAAGTCAAAAATCTTTTACTTGGCAATTTACAGAGTAAAAATTTCAATAAAATTAATTAATTATTTTTTAATGGGATATGGTGTCGCATTAATTGAGTTGAGGCGCGTTTTAAATCAAATTAATTAATGCGACATCATTCCATCAACTAACTGTACTGGGTTGTGATTTTAGTCTAAATATTATGATAATATCCTCTGGGGATTTTCATAAACATAGAAAAAATAAAAAAATTTATAAAATATTCTGAATTTGATTATTATTCTGATTTAGTAACCAAAAAGGAAAATTTTACTTTTAAGGTTTTTAATCGGAAGTATATAGCTTAATTTTTTGAAAATTTCATTTACCTATTTTAAAAATTTATAAAATTATTTAATTTATGGGTTATTAAACCATATTTCTATTAATAGCCATAAGTTTATTGGAAAAATAAATTATAGAGATTTTAAATTTCCTATCTCGGAAAAACTCCTCAAAGTTTTCATAAAACAATTTTAGATTCTTTTTCAAACAACCATTCATTCCAGAACTGGATTATTAAATAACTATTTGCCTAATATTTTGGGTCTGCTTTCTTAAATTACATTTTACTAATATTCTTGATCTGTTTTTCTTAAATATAAATTTTCAGCCTAAATTTCTACAACCATAGTTTATTTTTTAAATAAACTAAGGTTGTAGAAATTACATTGTTAAAATATCATACAACGAATTCCCAAAGTTCTTTATTAGTTCTTTAATTATTGCTAGCTATTCAAAATTCATGACATAAACCATTAGTCCAACGTTTACAAAAACCTAAATTGACTCGAAACGCCCAATTACATCCAAAGGATACCAAGTATATTAGATATAAAATTTGTTTGTTTATTGACCACGTACTAAACTACAAAAAATAAATATGATTACTATTTCATTTTCAACTATTAACCTAATTTATTTTTCAATTTATTATTAAAAAAAAAACTATCGACTTTGACCGACCAGCCCAAAGATTGTAAAAAACTAATTATAGAAGAAATCCATAAAAGTGGAAATTTTTTATGCAAACTTATAAATATAATATCACAATAAAATAATAATGATTAGATTGTGAACTTATTCATTAGGTAAAGTATTATTTCAATTTTTGTACCCACGTCAGATTCAGTTCTCAGATCTTTAAACTATTCAAAGTTTTTTTCTTCTTATTAAAATAGAGAAATTCATGAAAAGAAATAAGCTTTTCATATTTTGTTGTAAAAAAAAAAAGAAAATTAATAATCGAAATGTTCTAAACAGTGATTTTGAGATTTTGGATTTAAACGTTAGAATAAAGAAAATTTTTTAACATATATTTTCTTCGTAGTATATTATTTTAAATGTCTTAGCCTTTGACATTACAAGTTTTTTTTAGTAATTCTTCAATTAGTTTAATTGTTCATCAAACCATTAAAAAATAGGGTTGTAATTCAATACACTAAACTAATCCGGTTTTAAAATTGAAGTAATCCGATTGTGTTCTGAACTAATTCGGTTTTAAAATGACCTAATCCGGTTAATTTTTAAAACATTTTTTGTTTTTTGATAATTTTTGTTTATAAAGAGTTTTCATTGTGGCGATCATTAAGATAAATTTGGAAAATTTCAAAATTAATTGACCATATCGATTGGAAAAGGATAAATAAAAAATGTCTGTACAAAAACAAAATATCTTCTATAGATTTGTAGATAAACAGGAATTAATATCTAAAGTTAATATAATTAGATTTTACAATTTTTCTGAAAATAATTAATCATTCTTTTTTGGCACTTTTTTTTTATATATACATAAAATTAATATCTTTAGATTAAAATTTATTTTATAAGTTCAGCTATGTCAATTGTTTGATTAAAGTTTGATTAATAGACATTTATGATTATATGCTTTTATATAATAATTATATTTTATCTCAATTAATATTCTGTTCAAAGTAACTAAAACTCGTAAAAAAAATTTTTATTACCAAAAAAACATAATCTAATTAACAAAAATTTTTATGCTTTAATTAACAAACAAATCCATTTTTATAGATTTTTAATCTACAATCTTTTATTTTTTGTTAAATATTAAAATAATTTAAATTATTTTCACGTCAATAAATTTCAAAACCTTAATTAAATTTAATCCTTTGTAACATATCTATTTTATTTTTAAATACACGAAATTCAAAATTTTCTTCACGGAATGCAAAATTTTCAAAAATTTATTTGAAATATTTCCAAAAAAAAAAATTTTACACTTTTTTTATCAGAAGATAGAATTGATTTCGTCGAGATTTAAAAACGAACTGAAAATAGTCATCCTTTTTTTGGTACGGTTTATTATATTTTGTAGATATTTTGAAAAATTGTTTTTAAAGGATCATTCAGACAACATACATAAATTTTGCCATATAAATGTAACCATATAAAAATTATGCTACAAATAAAAAAATTTGAGTATATAACACTTTTTTTTTGTTGCTCTGAATGAAAACGTAAAGAAAAAAGGAGATTTTGCGTATAAAATTGTGGAATATAAAATTTAATATTGAATATTATTTGTGGAACAACACGTGTTGGAAAATTCTTCTTATGAAATTTTCATTAATATCTTTCTTTAACAACGAAAATATGAAAATTTGAGTAAATTTTTAGTGAATATAAAAACTATATCTAAGTATAAAACGTACTCATATTAGTGTAAAATATGCATTGCAATAGTTGAGCTATAATTCAATTAGATGCAAAATTTATAAACTTGGAAGTATGTGTAATTAATGAAAATTACAAAAAAATATTAAAAAATTAATTATTTGCTTCGAATTTATGGTATAAGGAGCCAAAATAAAAGAATTTGAGCTCATATACAGTCAAGTATAATCAAAATATTTTTAAATGCATTCAAGAGTCTTAATCAATACTCCAACGATAACAAAATTCTACAAAATTTATTATGTTATATTCCAAAAGTTTAATAAATGTACAAAAAAAAATAAGTTATATTTACTTAATTAACATTTTAATGTAAATAGATTTTTTATGACAATAAATCACAACCAAAATCTAAAAATATAAATGATGTTTATATACAATTTATCTACAAAATTTTCTCTAGAATAAATTGTAGATAAAAACATTTTTTTAGCAAACTTTAACTTGGCATAAGACAAAATAAAAAAAAAATTTCGTAAAATAAACATAATATTTGAAATTCAAAATAAAATTGCTAACATTTGGCTTATGCTTCAAAAATATTTCGCATATGTATCTTTAAGATAATTTGAATATCAACATAACAACAACAACAACAAAAAAGAAAAAAAAACAATACTTTTTTTTTCTTGTGCCTTAATAATACCAGTTAAAGCATATTAAACAGCTTTTAGATATAAATTGTATCTTTAAATTTAGATAAAAAAGACAAGTCTTGGCAAAATATTTAATATTGCCTCTAGGACTCATTATTTTTTTTTTAGGAATATTTCTGTTTTAGATATTTGGTTCCTCTTCCGATAATAAAAATTTTACTCTATTTTGTAAAATGTTATAAAATTTGATTTCTTTACCATAAATATTGACAATTTTGTAATTTTTTTTTTGGAAATTATGTATTTATCAGAAAGAGTTTACATAAAAATACATATATTGTATTTAATCATATAATAATTACTAAAATATGTTGCTCTATATTAAACTAGTTATGTACATCTGTTAATGATATTAAAATTTATTGAAATTATGTATATTAATTTTCGTAAAAATAATAACTTCAAATTTTTCATGATAACAAAAAAATTTCCAATATTTTTTAATCGAAATTTTGTCAATTCTTCCATTGATTTACCTTGCACAATTTTTCAATATTTGTTTTAATATTAAATGATTTTACAGGAAAATTAAATTAATTCAAAAAAAGAAAATGTAAATTAAATTAATTTTAAATTTGCTCTTTCTCCGTTTTAATATTTTGGAAATTATATTTTATGAAAACAAGAAAAACATATCTACACCACATCAAAAACAACAACATACAGCATAAAAAAATAATGTTAAATTATGTGCTGGAAGGAAATTTTACTCATAAAAGTTCAGATATTAATATAATTGCAGACAAAATTAAATTTCATTTTGGCAAAACAGTAAGAAAGTAAGAAAGGAAACAAAAAAAATTATAAGTTGAGCCTTTTTTTATTATTATATACTAGAACCCTACAGGATTTACTCATAAATTCTTAAACTTAACCACATTTATCTTTTATGATTTTTATGGTTTTCATTTATTCGTGTTTCATTCATGAATGCTTTATTAAAAAAAAAAATTTATCTACTTTTTTCATAATGTAAAATGGCATAATAAGAAGATATACAAAAAAATATTATTGTAATATTAATAAATGTTTATAGACATCAAAGAAAAATGATTACTTAAAGATCAGAATTATTTGATTTTCTTAATTTTTTATTTTTTGTTTTGGTTATTAAATTTATGCGAAATACATAATTTAATTTAATTTCTTTTAATTATAAATTCACAAAATTTTTTTTTTGTATAAATGTATTTTTTTATTTGAATTTCAAATTTTATGTATGGAAAGGATAAAACAAAAAAACTGAAGTAGATTTTTATTACAATTTTTATACTTATTGCATATCTGAAAAATCTCGACAATTCTTTAATAAATTTTGATACATGAATATTGAAAGGAAATATTGTAGAAATTAAAATATACATGAAATTTTTTTCTCAGCTAATGTGCCACTAAAAATTCATAAAATAATAGTGGAAAGGCGAAAAAGTAATTATAAGATACAACCAACAATAATGTATTTTTCTTACATAATTTTTTTATGAAAATATTCTAAAAAAAATAAAATAAGGATACTTTATTCAGGTTATGATACAAAATTAGGACAAGAAAAAAAAACACATATTTTCTAATAAAAATTCATATATTAATTAACTTGGCTACAATTTCAGAATACATAAAATACTTTGATATCAGAATTAACTTCAAAATGAAATTTGTCAAGCAAATATCGGAACCGTAATAGAAGATCTCGGTTTCAGTTATTTAGCTGCGGTAAATAAACTGAGAATTTCTTACATTTTTCTGTAACACTCAACTCATCGTCTAAATTTGGCGAAGAAATTTAAATTTGAATTGCTTAAGAATTTTCGATACAATTTTAACCCTTAACACGACCATAAATACTATATTAATTTTGAGATGTGACAGTCTTCTATTAGGTATGTGAAATCGAAATTATCATTATACATATAGTGTGGAGTAGATCCAAATAATTAATATTTTTAAAAGATTAAATTCATGTTTTACAGAAAACTTTTATGTAAAAGTAAATTTTCAATTAAGCTTTTTATGTTATATATTTATGGAAATTGCTCAAATTTCAGTTTACTGAATTGTTCATCATTACAATAATCAATATATATTTATATAGGAACATTAAACTAAATTATAAATTACACTATTTAATTAATGAGGTACTTGCTGGGTTCAGTGTAATTAGGTTAAGTAAATATAATAAATACGTGTATTTTTCTGTTATATTATACTAAATGAATTTATTAATTTAACTTTCACGTAAACATAATATGCTTTTAGATTTACTCGATTCTAATCATATTCTAAATTATTGCCTTGGTAATTTACCTTTACAAAAATATCCAATTACGTAAAATAATAAATATTCTGTTCAATTTAAATATGTTGGAAAATAAATTTTCAATATTATTGACGACAAAAAAGTAAAATCATTTTCTAGTCTTAGATCTAAAAGAAGATTAAAAATCAATTTCATAGAATTCATTTTTTCTCTGCAATTACAGAAAATTTAAAATAATTATTTCGGGATAATGTAATTTTTAAAAAGATAAATGCTTTTATTTTTCTTATTCTAATTATTAGAATTTTTCCTTTTTCTGTAGTTGGTCCAGAGTTGAATTTTTGAAATTAAGAATGTCTTTATTTAGCTGCTAAAAACGTAGCTAGAAAAAAAATGATTAACCACTGAAAATAGCAAAGCAAATATTTTGTAGAATAAAAAGGCAAAAAATAATTATAAAGCTAGTAGAATTTTAAGAAAGCAACGAATCTTTAATGGTAATTTAATTAAAAGGAAAAATACAGAAATTAAGAAACGTTTATATCCTGCGATTATTACACTGAAACTCAAAAAATGTAACTTCGTCACATATAAAATATTACAAATTAATTGTAATATTTTATGGGACTAAGAAAAATTAACTATCACTGCATTAACTATGTTTCGTTGCACAAGCCGGATATAATATAGTTGGCTAATGTTTCGTTGCACAAGC
Organism: Empis livida; assembly: GCA_963932195.1. NCBI lineage: Eukaryota > Metazoa > Arthropoda > Insecta > Diptera > Empididae > Empis > Empis livida. The sequence continues at coordinate 54,104,236 of OZ010647.1, forward strand.
CGGATATAATATAGTTGGTTTCTTAAAAGATTTGACCAAAACATCGTAATCAATTTTGAGGTAGAACTAAATATGATAACCAATAGGCCTGGCATTGCTGATGATAACCAATGCCAGGCAGGCCGATTGGTTATCGTCACTTGATATTTTTTTGTTAGATTCTGCAGCAGGTAATATGTGAACATATTTTTGCCAAATTGGTTTGCCTTAAAGTTTAAGATTTCGAGCGTTTTTTTCTTAGATACCTTTTGGCATCACTAACGTTAGGGGTTACAGTCCAGTGTTCATTAATTCCGTTTGTTTATAGCTGTTGTGAAACACCACAATCGTGTAAAATTGTATATAAATAATAGTAACCATTTAAATGTTAATTCTAATAAATTTCTTCATAAACTTTTCTTTTAGTGAAAATTGAAATATGAATATTTATATCCAACCATCCATTTTATTAACGTAAATAAAAGGCCAACCGAAACCTTAATTATTCATAATTTCTACAAAAAAAAATTCAATTCTTTGGTCTCTTTTATCGCAATAAAAAGAAAAATCGGAAAATTTCGAAGAAAAAAATAATTGTATAATTTATAATAGAAACAAAAAAAAAAAATAACTTTTATCTTAATTTTTTCTTATTACAATATACGTCAGTACGTTTTCATTTTCAAATCATAAAATTTAATTTCAAATTGTATTAAATTTAGTTAATACTTAATATTGCATGAAAATAATTGCTGATAATGTTTCTTTTTTTTTTTATGCCGGAATTACTAAGTCTTCCACATTTCTTTTTGAATTCTATACCATTATGAAAATTATAAATAATATTAAGTTGCCGTAGGTACAATAATAATTTATGTTGAATCAAATAATTATTTTATATTTTAAGGATTTCCAATTATAGTCCACAAAAAAAAAATAATAATAATAAAATAAGACGTTTCTAATTAATATGGAAATAGTTGTCCCAAAATAAAACGTTTCTGTTCAGTTCATCCTATTTGATCCAATTTCCTGTTTCCTGTTTCTTTTCAGACTAAATTGAAATTGTAGTTGATGTAGTTGATGGAAAAGCTTAAGCTTCATTCAAACGAAAAAAATATTTAGCCGAAATTTTGTGACAAAAGTATTGCTTGAGTTAATTTCTTATATTTTTTGTTTCTGGGAAAAATTTTATTTTCTATCAATGAATCAATCATTATTCTTTTTCCTAAATAATTATTACAAATTTCTTGAAATGTATTTATTAATAATCTATACAAATTCACCCTAGGATACCAATTGCTATACATTTATCTTCAATTTAATAAAATCATTCAAAATATTTTCGAAATTTATTATCCAAGGATATTGATTTTTAGTGTGAAATCTTACAGAATAAAGTTGTAATAATTTACTTTTCATTTTTATTTATCCTTTAATTAAAGGATTTTAATTTTTTATGTGACTGCATTATTGGTTAGGCAAAATTATAAGAAAACTTTAGAGAAAATAGAATAATTATTATAAGAAAGTATCAAAATAATATAAAAACCAAAAAATATCCTTGAATTTATATTGCTTTAAATAAAACTTCCATAGTAATTCTGGTTGATTAAATTTGGAAAATGCCATTACCCTTGAGACAATTTTGTATGTTATGTAACAATAAGAATAGCATAATCTGGTTCTACGGTTTTTTCTTTTCATCCTTTCCTTAATTTTTTTTTTCCTTTTGACATGTTAACAATATAATATTTATTTCAGGGATCTAAGTTGCCGGCTAAATAAAGAATTTTACTGAATTTTCTTCCTTCAGTTATTACATTTATAATTGGAGCTTTAATATTTTTATTTATTATTAAAAAAAATATTTATAAGAATTGTTCATAATTCTTTTATAAATAATTAATTAAATTTTGGTAAAATTTACCATAATTTTATATTTAAAAACAATTTATGTTTTATGTGTGTAAAAGATACAAATGTAACAGATATTATGTTGTTAAAAAATCAATTTTGGAAAAGTAATCCAAACTTGAAAGTCAATATAATTTGAATATTATTAAATTTAAAGCGTTTGATGACATTTATTCAATATTTAATTGAAATTTTATTAAAAATCAATATTATTTTTATGCTAAATTTAAGCAATTTTATTTCTTTTATCTACTCAGACAATTCTAATTCATTACAAAAAATTCTGATACAATTATTGAATTTTGGTAATTGTTCATCCAATAAGTAGAATTTAAAATTGTATAATCCCAAAATATATCATTTTAAGTACTTTGATACAAACAAACTTTACTTTTTAAATTCTTTTTAATTGGACTTAAAATAAACTTTTTAACTCACAAAAATGTCTAAATTCTAATAAAATCACTATTATTTTCTACTTTTAATTACTACTTTTTAATTACTATTTTCAACATGAAATCAAAGCCTTTAGTTAAAACAATACCAAAAATAAATAAAGAATAGTTTTAAAATAACTCTAATTAAATTTTAATTAAATCATAGAAAGTAATTGAAAATATTTTTGCTTTTTTCTCTGCAAAATAATTGACATAAATGCATAAATAATTTCTAAAGAGTTATGAACACAATCAGAATTACGATATCGAATTCAATTTTAAGAGAAAAACAATTACATACCAAATTCTGTTTTATGTTTTTTTTAGTTGAACATAAAACATAAATTTTTATTTAATGAAATTTACATAAAAGGACATGTTGTCATGGTTTACCTTTTTAAATAATATTTAAATTATAAGGTTCAAACTTTTACATATTTAACACCTTTTCTGAATATGAAAATTGTCAATGAAAAAGTTATTTTGTTGTTATTGAAATATGGAAATCATTAAAAAAAAATTTCAATTAGACAGAGTAAAGTTTGAATATTTATTGCATGCGAGTTTATATATGCTGAACTTTTTTTCAACAAATGGAATAATTTTAACAAATTAATTATGTGCTCAGAAATAAATAAATAATTAAAATATATATGGTAAAAGTATAATTTTTTCAGTATTTCAGTAAATATTTTTGACAGAAAATTCAAAATTCTATTATGTGTTGAATATCAGACGTTAATGGTGTTATACAAAAAAAAATTTCATAAATTCAGGAAGATACATCTAACAACATTAAAAACGATTGAAAGTTTACTTAAAATGAATAAAAATAATACAAAAATTATAACACGTAAAATTGAAAAATCAAAAGTATAAAATAATCGGATTATTTACTTTAAAATTGAAACACACGTTTTCCAACATAGAAATGGAAAAACTTTTTTTTTTTTATAAAATTTGTTCCGCTATAAAATTATTCGTTTTTTTGCGGAAAATTAAAAAGAACATTTTTTGTACTAAAGCATAAAAGTTTATTAAAGAAAATTTTGTTGTTGTACATCTTAGAAATAGATCCTTTTTGGTATTATAATATTTAAATAATATTTAATTTCTAAAATTTCAAAAATTAACTAAAAACCATTTTTTTTTATAAAATTACTTAAATCATTTTTTTCTAAGTAATTAAATTTAAATTTTTTCAAATCAATATTCTTGTTAATTTACTTTTCATTTTTATTTATCCTTTAATTGAATTTAAAGGACTTAACCGAAAACAAACAAGAAAAGCAAAATAAAGAAGAAAAAAAAACAGAAAATTGTTGTAGTTTTAAAATAATTGAAACGGAATCCTATCGGAAATAATGTTAGATAAAACGATAAAACTGTCGGTTTTAGAATTTATTGCCTCAAATAACTGGGAAATCTGATATCTTCTAAAAATGTCTAAACTGAAGTAATTGAGATTTTTTTTTAAATATATATAAAAAAAGGATACAAACACACAAATACATTTTTTATTAGTGTTTTTTATCGTTATACATACAACCATCATTTTTGAAATCTTATTCAAGTTTTTTTTTAGTGCTGACTATAATAGATTTTTATATTATGCTTTCTATGCTTATATACCAAAAAATATCTTTAAGATATTTGTGTATCAAGAATTATTTTTTAAGGACAATTTAGTATAGATACCATTAAAGTGTCCCTAACCCACATGGTGACACACAATAACAACAACAAAAACAACAACAATTTTTCACTTAACCATTTTAATGAAATTTTGAAAGTATTTTCTTTTTCGAAATTAACTACGTTATTTGTTTTTTGTTGGAAAATGGCGATGGTTAATTTTTGTAATAAAATTAACTTTCGGGGTTCAGTTTAAAAAAGTATTAATGTTTGTTTTTCGTTGTTGAAAACATTAAAAACAAAAAACAAAAAGAATTTTTTACACAACTTTTAAAGTTTTTGGATAATTTTTAGCAATCACAGCTGCTATATACAAACCAGAATGTAAGGCTGGCGATAATTCATTTGTTATCGTTTTATACGAGTGTAACATAAAATAATTATATAATATTTGTTCAAAATTTTCTTTAGTATCTTTCAGGATATTTAAAGATTATTATCATTATTTACTTTGTGTAAGTTCTTTTAAATTTAATAAAATTATATATTTTTATGTTAAAAATAAATTATAATTAACAAATCCAATTAAAACTTGTTGAATTTTTATGTTGAAAAATCGATTTTTATTGACCAATTATTATTAATTATTTGAAAATATTTTTATGTATGTATAGTAAGATAAAAATAGCTATTAAAGGAATAGAATGTCTGCTATATATTTTTGATTAATTATACTCATTAAATATACAAAAATTATAGCCTCAATATTATTAGTTATACAACTAATAACAAAAACAATATTATTTACAAAATTCGATTTATAAATTGAATAAGATTAATTAATTGCGGAAAGTTATTAGGATAGTCGTTTACAGATTTATTTTTGTTAATTACTATTATTTGATAAATAATGATTTCAAACTAAGATACCACAGATTATTAATCAGTTTATAGAAAAATCGAAATCATCAATTGGAATTATTCTATTTTTGAAATCGAAATAGTAATTAAATTATGTAGTGATAAATATAATTTGCAAGTATGTACAAATTTTATGTAATTTATAGAATCAATTTCATCTCCGTAAAATTATTCAGATTCAATATTTAATCTTTACTGTTATATTATACCAGTTTATACGTGGAAGTTAAATTCTATGAAATTAAATACTATTTTGTGAAATTAAAAAGTTTAGGAAATTTTAAACTTTTTCAAATTTTTGAATTTTTCTATTAATTAATTTCCATTTATCTTTCATGGAAGATTAGACATCTTACTCAGGCAGGGGTAATTGTCGGGATTCGAATGGTTCGTCGTAGAGAAACTTGGCTCTAATAATTTAAGGAACCACATGACAATCTGTTAATTGCCAGCAAACTACAAATATTTCGCGTAGGCGGAGTGGCAGACGTGCTATACTCCTCCTGGAAGATTTTCATGAGAAAAAGAAAATTAAAATTTATCAAGTTTTTCTTTATCAATTACATTCAAGAATCTTTAGTTTATTTTTAGCTACCTAAAAGTATACAATTTAATAACATAGAATAAAAAGAAAACAATTTTTGCTCTTCAAAAGCAATACTTAATAATGTTTTTTGTGAAAGTTTCCTTATAAGATTTCATTCTGATAAAATTTTCTTATTTCATTTATAAATGTTGCTTTTGATTGCATTAAATTATCTCAAAGTAATTCTTATTTTCTTGTCATTACAATTTTAAATTAAACTTTATTTTCTTGCTCTTCAAAGAAGCAATACAAAAAAAAATGTTCATCAAAGTACAAGAGTCAAATGAAATTTTTAATAAAAAAAAAATAATTTTTAAGGAAAATTTATTCTTAACTCAGTGTCCACTTTTAAAGCAAATCATAAAAAGTTTAATCAATTAGTGAAAAAGTTTCCATTTAATCGTAAATAATGGAAAATCATTTAAGGTTACTTTAAAATTGAAGTCCCTAACCATTAAACACTTAGTTTTTATTGAAGTCAATTTAAATTTTCCAATATAGAGGTTTAAGTACATCCACCACACCTGAACTTAAGCAATGAGACTACTGATTTTTTGTTTGTTTTTTTTTTTTTGGAACAATTGAAAAATTATCTGATTGTGAAATAATGCAAATTTTTTTATGGTACGAAGATAAGACAAAAATAAATAAAAACAGATAGTATTTTTATTTATGTTTAAGGAAAGTTAGCACTCTCTTTAATTGAAAATTATTCCAATATATATGTATTTAGGTTTATTTGAAGATAAAAATGGTGAATTAAATTTGGAGAAATGTTTACATCTGAAAATTTTGTTGCATTACTTTTTCCATTTAAGATCACTCTTCAGGAAACTGTTTCATACTATTAAATATATTTATACCGTATATTAATATTTTTAATAGAATTTAATATTCCATTTTAAGATTATAAACTTTAAAGCTGTGCAAATTAATTAGCCAAATTAATTTTAATAAATTTAAGATTAAAATCAACAAAAATTAAATTCTTTTTCATTAACGAAGAAAATAGAAAGAAAAAAAAATATATTGTGAAAAGAATATAAACTTTTTAATTTAAAAACTTTTTTAAAATACCTTAATTAAACTGATGAACAGACACTTGAACGCATGCCATTCTCCATCAATATTACTAAGATATTTTGTAGAAATTTTTCTTCCTCTTAAGGAACAAAAACAGATTCTATACAAAATCAAAAAAAAAAAAACAATCTTATATAGCAACATTCCAGAAAATTATAAAAATTTATTGATTTACTACAAGTTACTAAACAAAAACAAAGATTAGATACGAAGGATGAGAACATAAAAAAAACATAATACAGAAATGCTTATATACACAATCAAAACTTATTGTTGGACTTAAACAAAATATGCCTAAGTATAGTGTAATAATATATTATGTTGACATATGTTGTCGATAATAAAAAACCAAGAACCAAAAAGATATATACATATAAGTATACTTATATATTAGGGTTTAACAGTTTGACAAGAAAATCTTCAGATTTACTTTAGTTTTTTACAGAGTTGTGAATAAAAATATAAGTCTAAAAGTTTACCATTATCAAGATGATAAAAATTAATTAACTTTATATAGAATTATTACCAATTTTCGGTATTAGATCTGAACTAGTAATCGAAACAGTAAATTTTATAAGAAATCATTTTTTTTTTGTGAAGATAAATAACAAAAAAATTGACTATCATAACAAAATAAAGATTAAATACAATTTATATGATAATTTAACATAGTAAAATGAAAGCATATTTTCAGTATCTTTATGCTACATAAACACGTTTTTCTTTATTCAATCATTCATAATTTTTTTTTTTTTTGGTTCTTTTTTAGGTTTACCACCTTTTTTATTATTGAAATCAATTTACGAAGCTTTAGAAAATGGAAAATTACCCAAATTGTAATGGGAAAAGGTAAATTCATAAATAATAATTTTGTAGGTACATTTCAGATATTTTCTTCCTTTTTTTTTATTTTGGATTTTCTTTATTAAAAAATCAATAAATATTTCTTAAATATGCTACAGAAATTTTTATATTTAATCTAAAAATTTAAATTGTAAAAATGTTAAAACAAAAATAAAAGGGAAAATAGGAAAATATTATTTGCTGTAAAGCTTTTCATCATATTATTTCCTATTTGTGATTTTAAATAAAGAAAATTTATAGAATTGTGTGAGTTTTGAATTTTAAACTTTTCAACTAAAAAAAAAAATCAATAATTTTGTTGACTGTTTACTTAAAAATAGTAAATTAGAATTTTTCCAATTATTTTCTTTGCTTTTGAACTTTATTTCAAATTAAGTTCTTTTTATTTTGTTGTTTTTATTAATGGTAAAAATTATTATAAAAAATTACATAAATTTAATTTTATCCTAATATTTTTTTGCTTTAGGATATGATAATGTTTAATCAGAATTCAAATACAAGGTGGCTTAAAAACTAAAATAGTCAAATAATATTAATATATCTTCTGTTGTCCACTATAGAAATTTATCAATCTTTTTTCTAAGATTTGTTATTTATTTTACAACTTGACATCGATCTTGTTTTCACTTTAACTTCCATCAAAACACTAATCACAATAAAATGTCCTTGCAATAATAATCAAATTAATTAATTGACAATTTTAGACAATGCCCCTATACTTATTATATTATTATTTGTTACAGTAAATCCTTGATTATTAAGGATAAAATTAGGAATTTATATATTTTCACTGAAAATGATTAGTGCCAACAAAAAAAACTAATTGATATTCTAAACGTGTAACTCTAGCTAGACTCTAGGTATAAATTTAAACAAATAAATGACAACATTAATAGAAAAAAATAATAAATCTATTGGATAAATTCTTGAAATGTTCACAAGAATATAAAACTTTATTGTATATTTACGTTTTCATATAAATTACATTTGTAGAGATAACGAGCTAAATTAAATTTTAGTATACCATTTGTAATGAAAGAAACTAAAAAGACTTTAAAATATTTTAATTTAATTTAAAGATGTACGGTATTATATTTTCACAAATTAATTTTAAAATTTATATCGCAAGTTTAAATATAATTAGCTATTAACAATTTACTAAAAAATTTGGTTTTCTTCATTAGTTTTCTTCATTATGCGCCACATCCCAATATGATTTTATCTTCATGAAATTGTATTAATACTAGTTCATAGGTCACTATTGTTCCAGCAATCTAAAATAACGAACACTATAATATTGTAAATATAATTAAAAGAAAACTTACAGATAAAACTAATTTTCTTGTTATATAAAAGAATCTCATTCCACTTAATGCTACAATATCAGTGTTTACGTCTTCTGCAAATCTGATGACCTAAAAACATTTAACTCCCAATTTTAATCCCAAATTAAATTGTATTCCTTACCTCAGTACACCAAGACTCCTTTGGTATGCAACGAAAAATTTTCGTTGGATACTTTGATTCATCGTTAATATTAGCTGAATATAGAGAAACAGCCAAAGTTCGGCCAATTAAAAATGTTAAGGAAAAATAAAAGTATATCGCATGTGCAAAAGATGGCATTTTACTAAAAAAAAAATAATTAAAGGAATTCATTCAAATTAGGAGCCAAAGACTTAATATAAATTACTTTAAACTTTTAAGAAGTTGAATGCAAATAAAGTAAAGATTATTTGAGAATGACACAATTGTGATTAGTGAAATTATCTGATCAATTTCATCACAAAGTGTACACATATTTCGGTAATATATTCTATGTTCAGCCCAAAATGATTCTAATGTTTGCTATTATTTTATTAAAATAGATTAAATTATTATATTCTTATTTGAGATTAAATTTATTTACCATTCCCTTGACTTTCTTTAAATTGTCATTTATTTGCTTGAATCGCGATGATAGTCCAACACTAATAAGCATCACAAATAGATCCATAAAATTCCACGAAAATGTTAAGAAGACATTATGAATTTTACCAAAAATTGCCAAATAAGGATTATAATTAAATACATGAAAAAGTTGTGCACATTGAGCCAAAAAGAAATTTTTATATGGATCCTTCGTTAATGGACAAAAATTTATTGAATGAATTACAGATATAATGCTTAATAAATGTTCCACTAAAATAGAAGAAATTAATTTATATCCAATTGTATAGAATTGCAATTTGGATTTACTTAAAGATAACATAATTGCTATAAAAGTAATCATTTTTATTTTATATGCTAAAGCACTTTTATCCTTTTGATTTGTATATTTTGGTAATTGATTTTCAATTTCTGTCCATCTTCTCATTAATATCGGCCATTTCTGACTAAGCTTAATAAAATGAATTGATACAATCAGAATGGAGATATGAAATATTAAAGGCTCTACAATTTATAAAATAAATTATTAATTGATTTATATTATATATTATATTTAATAAAATGGCAGACCAATATTGTTAAACTCAATTGATTGGTCAATAAACCAATAAAATGTGAATCCTGTATCAAGAAAAGTTAAAAATATAAATACTAAAGAATAAATAGTTCGATAATTTAACCAGGAAAATGACAAATCATTAGCACTATCACACAAAATACCATAAACAGGCATCAATGCAAAACATTGCGCTAAAACCAAAACTTTAATAAAAAAAATTTTAATGAGTATAACACCAACAAAATTTCACATGGATTACCAACCAGGACCAATAGCTTCATAAAAACTACCATTCTTTAAAAAGTTTTCTCTTGTACTTTTTTGTAGACATTTTATTTCATCTAAAAAAATACGTAAATAATTGAAGCTTTTTTTGTTATGTTGCATTGGCACAACTTACTATTAAAAAATCTGATTTCTTTACTTGTGGTTTTGAATTTATTCAACATTTTTATGCAATTTATTTTCTTCCTGAAATTTGTGATATATTTTCATTTAAATGTTAATTTATATCCTTTTAAGAATACATACTCACTTAAATGAAATTTTACTAGTTTCGGTGGTTTTCTTTAATGTTAACAAGTCGAGACCAATTTTATTCTTATTATGAATTTTTTGTAAAACTTTCATTGTCGTTAATTTAACTACGAAAATTTAAATCACATTTTATGTACAGAAACAAAACTAAACTGAATAAACAAAATTAAGTTATAATCAAAAACGCTTAAGGATAAATAGAACAGTCACGACACCTTTACGCTATGTAAATAACAAACACAAAATATTTCAATAATAAATTATCTGAATACCAAAAATGAACAATATAATTAAAATTTAAAATTATTTGCTAGTTTTTGTCAGGTGTTATATTACCGTCGTTAATGATACAACCACAAATCATAATTTATGGTTGTATCATTAATTTTAAAATAAAATTCTTGAATGCATGTGAAAAATAAATTTCTCATATTACTAATTTTAGTAATTAATTTTATTTCTTATAAGTTTCCTTAGAAAAATTTTGTAGTAAACGGATTATAGAATTTCAAAATAATTTTAATATTGCAAAAACAAGTAAATTTTAAAAATTGCAAACATAATTAGACTAATTTAACAATTTGATATTGTGTCATTACTATTATATTGTATCAACACCAATTCATATGTCACAATTGTGCCAGCAACCTAAATAAAAATGTATTAATGTCTTTGAAAAAATGGAATTCATCACTACAAAAATTACTGATAAAACCAAACTTCTTGTAATATAAAAGAATTTCATTCCGGATAAAGCTATTATATCTGTAGCAACTTCTGTAGCGAAACGTTTTACCTGTTTTAAATAATCAATAAAAAATTAATTGATTGATACAAAAATAAATACTCACTTCTGTGCACCAAGATTTTCTTGGTATACAACGGAAAACTGTAAGTGGTTTCTTAGCCTGGATAATGTAAAAAGTATTATAGTAATATAATAAATTTAATTTATTTTACAAAACATACCTGATCGGCAATATCTGCAGAGTATAATGATATCATTAATGTCCTTCCCAGTAGAAATAAAAGTGAGTACCAAAAATAACAAGTATGAGCAAACGAGGGTTTTTCACTTTTGGGTAAAAAAAAAAACTTTGTGCAGATAATTTAAAAAAAAATAAAAATAATTTTACTTACTAAATACTTCGTAAAAGTTTGCCAGAAATAAAGTAAAGATTATTAGAAAATGATATAAGAGTAATTGCTGATATTTCGTCGTCAACTTTATTACAAAGACCACATAAATTACGATAATGTAATCGTTGATCTTTCCAAAAAAAGTTCGGAACTTCCTTAAAATAAAAAAAATATCATTCTTAAAAATATTTTATTAATATATTTTATTTAACATTTACCTTTCCCTTTATTTTTATTAAATTTTCATTAAGCTGTTTAAATCTTGTCGACAATCCAATACTAATCAGCATTACAAATAAATCACAAAAATTCCATATAAATGTTGCCACAATATTTAAATATTTTCCAAATAGTCCCAACCAAATATTAAAACTGAAAATGTTAAAAAGTTGATCTGATTGTACAGCAAAATAACTTTCAATTGGATCATCTCTAACTGGACAAGTATTGACAAAATATAATGTTGATAGCATACTCAAAATATGTTCAGCTGTAATACGTATAATATTGTTATTACGAATCAAATAATTTTTAATAAGTATAAACATTACCTAAAGATAGCATCATAATAACAAATGTTGTCATTTTGATTTTATTTGCTAAATCTGATTTTTCCATTTGACATTGAAATGGTGGTAGTTTTTCTTCAACATTCTGCCACTGTCGCATTAATTTTGGCCATTTCCGTGCAAGTAATAAAAATTTTATTGATACTAGTACAATAGTTGTGTAAAATATTATTGGTTCTACAAACAAATTGTGAAAATATGTTTATTAAATATATGTACATATTTATATAAATTAATTTTTTCTAATATCTGTAGTTTTAAATTTTATTGATTGTGTAAATGCCCAAAAATATACAATTAAACAATAAAATATATGAAAAATAATTAAGATAATACAGTAAATAGTACGAAAATGTGTCCAAGAAAATACAAGTTTATCAGCTTTTTCATTTTGTATACCAGCAACAGGAAATATACCAAAAATTTGTGCTATTACTAAAACTTTAATGTAATCATTTAAATATTTAATAAAAAATCAATAATATTAATAGAAATTTTACTAACCTGGAGCAATTGCTTGTTGAAAAGTTCCATTTGGCATAAAATCCTCTTTTGTAGCACGTCTTAAAAATTGTTTCTTTTTCGATAACTCCATTGTATTGATATTTAAATTCAGCAACTTTTAATCTTTTATTCTGTTAATTTAAATGCTAATAAAATAGATAAAATATTTACAAAAATAACCTGGGAAAAATTGCACTTGTAAAATTATAAATTTACTGCGGTTTAAATATTCGTGTCCATCATAATTAATAATAAATTCGTGTAAGTTTAAACTATTTAAATTGGAAACAACAAACATGTAAAGTGATAATTAATAGCAAAGTATATAAAATGTTAATGCGGACAAGATACAGTTTCAGTAGTGGGTTCACGTTGTAACTGAATTAAAACTATTTCATATGTGACAACTGTTCCAGCTACCTATAGGAATTTATTAAAAATAATTTTCTACTTGTAATAAATTAATTTTTTAAATTATTTTAACTTACACTTAACATAAATTTACGTGTTATATGGAAAAAATTAAATCCATTTAGAGCATTTATGTGATTAGTTAATTGTTCCAAAAAACGATTTGCCTACAATTATAAACACAAATTATTAATCTTAAATCTAAAATTGAAATACGCCCTTGTCATTAAAAATATTCAATATTATTACCCATTATTTGGGAGGAAAACTCATTTTTTTTTTCATTTATTATTATTGAATTTTCCTTAATTTATTAACATAGAAAAACACATAAACGGAAATAATTTTCTTAATAATAAAATACGGAAATAAAGAATGGTGAAAATAGGTTGGACTATTTTCTTATTTTACTAAATCTCAAAGGTGCAAGTGTATTCACTATAGTTATAAAAATAAGAGCGTATTAATAGTACAACCTTTACAATCCATTTCAACTTACTTCTTTTTTGTAGCAAATCGTTGGTATAGTGTGCAAAATTAAAATTGGTTTTTTTGATTCATCATGAATTTTAGCTGCACACAGAGACACTAAAACAGTTCGTCCAATTAATAAAAATAATGAAAACCAAAAGTAAATACTACGAATAATTGAATTACTTGGTCTAAAAATATATTTAGATTAATTAATTCAAATTATTAGTAAACTTCTTGTTGTAATATGAACTTACGTTACACTATAATACAACTGAAGACAAATATAGTAAAGATTACTAGAAAAGGAAACCAAAATAATTATAGCAATCTGTTGATTAATTACTCTTAAAAGACATGTTAAAATATTGTAATATATTCTGTATTTTCCCAAAAATTCATCAGGTAATGCCTTATAAATAATAAGTTCTAATCTAATTAATATTCCTAAAAAATTTTTTATATATTTTCTATTAATTGGGATACCTTTCCTTTATATCGATGAAAATTTTTATTAAAATGCTGAAATTGTGCTGTTAGTCCTAAGCTTATTATGATTATGAAACTATCTGTAAAATTCCATGTAAATGTACAATATAAATTAAGAATTTGTAAAAAAATTCCACTTCCTAAATTATATGGAAATATTGAATAATATGCTGGATAAGCTTGAAGAAAATATCCTTCTAATAGATTTTTTTTTTTATAACATTTTTGTGCTGTATTAACGCCATTTGCAATTGATAGTAAATGTTCAATTAATGACATTACAGGAATTCCTATACTTGCTAGTTTTATCCATACTTTTACTTGTCTATGACATTTTTTATTTTGAATCGTTGTTGGTTTTAATTCAATTTGTTCCCATAATTGCATTATATTTGGCCATTTCCTACCAATACGAATAAATTCACACATAATAAATGTGTTTGAAGCAAACCAAATAAATGGACCTAATGATGATTAAATAATTCTTTATATGAACTATTATCGTACATAGTACTTACCCAAATATTCAAATTTATTATTTTGCATTACTGCCCAATAAAGATTTACAAATGCAAATAATGATATTGATATAATGATAAATATTGTGTAAGCAAGACGAAAATCCAAAATTTTAAATTTTAAGTCAGTAGCATATTTGCTTGTAATACCATAAAGTGGCATTATCGCAAAACATTGCCCAATTACTAGAACTTAAAGAGTAAAATTGTAAAAGAAAAAAGATATAATGTACTAAAGAAAGATCTTACATATTTTGATGAGTTGATGAAAAGTTTCTAGAAAAGATTCAACTCAAGTTTATGTAAATTTCCATATAAAAAAATAAATTGTATAAAAGCTTCTTTACCAATATTATGTATATAAAATGTTTCCCCTGATGCAATTCTAAATTCTGCCATAATATTCATAAAAAAAATAACCTTTTCCAGTTTTATTTATATTATCACGTACTTTTACAAGCGATTCGATCAAATTTATATCCGACTATCACTTTTATGTCATCCGCGAGAATTTAATAAACTGATGTGATGGTTTTGAATGATAGAATAAAATAAATTGAATATGAAAATAAATTTATACTTTCTATGTATACCAAAATAATGAAACTTGTATTTTTGTTAGGAACAAAAATAATCTAATAAATTTTATTACGACAGTAAGTTAAAAATAATTTAAATTGTATACTAAAATTTAAAGTAATTAAAAAAATGATATTTATATTAAATTATATTCTACTATCAAGAATTAATATAAAACAATCTAAATATAGTTTTAAGAACTACTTAATATGCTCGTATAATTAAATCTCTTTTGAAATATTTACATTTAACAAAACTTATTTTTCATATTAAGAAAATGCTATGAAAAATGTTTCATAATGTAGAATTGCTGAGTCATAAAAAATATTATGTTATTTGTATCATCTTTGAATTTTATCGACAGAAGCCAGCATTTATAAAATTTTATGAATAAAATTTTATAAAAATATAAATATGATTACATGTTGTGTTACGTTATATTATCCAAATATATTAATTTATATATCATTACATTGTATTTAGTAGATCCTGAAATAAAATTGTTCCTTCCATAAGACAGAAAAATGTCGTTTTCATGGTAACTTCTACATTTTATCAATGATTTAATCATTAGGTGTATTAAATATATGAACTTTAATATGTTTTTTACATACATATATAAATAATTAAGTGATTAATTATTTAAAAAAAAACTCTATTCGTTAATTTAATTATTTATAATGTTGTCATGTCAATATTTCCTTTCAAAGTAGATAATACAATAATTCTATTTTACTAAATATGTATATTAAACTAAAAGAAGTATAAAAAATTAATTAGTAATTTAAAACTGATAGATAACATTCTTATATAATAGTAAAATTAAAATGTCTCAAAATTAATAAAGATACGATTCGCATAAATATGTGAATATGTAAAAACTTTGAAAATGATTAGGAAAATATATTGATTTAATTACGCAAATTTGATCTATATTTAAGTAGTACATATTTATAATTAATTCTCAAACATTGCTTGCAAACAATTATATTGGAAATATGTATATATATATTTAAATATTGGGATTTACTTTATAAAATTTCAATTACAACTGAATTGCTGCAAATTTAAACAATTGAGCAAGTAAATTCAAATTAAATTATGCTTATTTGAAAACTAAAACTTAAATATATCTCAATCTAAAATGCGCTCAACGTAATTTTGAAATGAAAGTGTTACTTATCAAACACTAATAGTCTGGCGGTTTATAAAATGATTTATAATCCATTACCCGACCATTTCTATTTTTCTAAACTGTATTGGAATGCTGATGTTTTATTTAAATTTTAAACATTCTTTTTGAATTTGATAGTTTTTTTACTCTCCACTATTGGCTGCAATATATTACGAAAAATCAATAACATTGCTGCCAACATAAGCAACTGTTTGCTTTCAATTTCAATAAATTAATCAACGTTTATAGTCTATAGATAAAATTAGAAACAATTGATAAATCAGTTGTTTCTCGAAAATAGTTGATATGACTAAACAGAAGGGAGAATATAAATTTTGTGCTAAATTTCGTACAAAACTTAATAAGCTTCTTGAACTTTAGTAGTGTCTTTCATTGTAGTAAAAAGTTATTTCAAATTTTAGAAACAGAAAACAAAGACAAAAGTCATCAATTCTTCCCAGTACGCACAGTAGTGTGTAGTGCCTTTATGAATTAAATACTTGAATTTTTCTGAAATGGTTAAATTCCCGTAGTTTCTCAATGAATTTATGAAAATCATGAATATTTTAAAAATCGAAAATTAGTGTATAAATTTAGCTATTTGGTATGTAAGTATCTATTTAATTTTACTAAAAACTGCTTATCTGCTTTATTGAATTCAATCTGCATCCTTGAGGAATCTAAGAATATCCATTATAAGTGCAATTGGTTAGAGAAGCTTCAAAACTAATGGTTTCCAAACTATTCCTGAGGCTGCAATCAACACGTAACTTTTGAAATATAATGTAATGGGTACACTACTTTACACGGCCCACTTATAAAAACTTTATAATGAAACTAAGTTCGTAAATTAACAAACCGTTTAAAAAAGTTGTTTGTTTATTTTTCTTTTATTTGAATTTTTAGGTTAATAAAATTACAGTACAAAAAATATATATTACATATATCTATTTAAATTCTTAATAAGAAAAAAATATGTCATCTAAATAAAATATAATTTTCTTATAACTGATTAATTCTTTTACTATCTTCATTATTTTTAAAAAAAACTTAACTAAAATTATTAGACTAGCTTAATTATTAAATTAATTACTACAAACGATGGGAAATTTAATTTGTAATTACTTAAAACATATATATATATATATATATATATAGATAATTAAACAAGAGTTAAGGGTATAAAATGTGCAAATGCTTTGCTTTGTGACGATACTTTATATTTGATCTAAGATCATGAAATTGCTTTTATTTTCAAATTTAATATAATGCATTAAAGTGTAACTACAATAGTTAAAGTAATAACTCATTTAGCATAGCATTTTACTAATATTTGATTGTCATATTATCCGGTAATTTGAAAAAATTATAAATACTAAATATATTTGTTAGCACGCCATTCAAAATAAAATAAATAAAAATATAATTTCGAAAGAATTAATATTAATTTCGAGTTGAAGTCATTACGTAGCATTAGATAAATACGTAACTTTATTTACATAATTTAAATTTTATTTAGAAAAAAAAAAACATTTAACGACTATCTTAAATTCTGAGAATAAAATTCGGTTACACTGTCAAAATTTCATTAAATAATAAAGTTATAAACTGGATTGTATTATTAAATTGTTACTCCTACATTTTTCTTCCTTTTCATATTAATTGTACTAAAAAATTAGTATAAAATATTTGTTTTTATTTTTATTTTTTTCTAGTGTATGAACACAATTAAAATTGATATTGATCTCTAATGCCAATAAATACCAATAAAAAAAATATTAACTTATTTTCATTCTAAGAACTAGACGAAAAGTAAAAAAAACTAAAGCACAGAGCTCACTTATAATAAAGGACGACGTGACATGATGAAACACATTTAAATTTTATTTACTCATGATGTTCAAAAATATTTCTATCAAGTATTGGAATTCCTAATGATTTCATTTCGAGTATAGCAAATTGGTGTTAGTTCATAATTATTATGATGCTGGTTGAGTAAATTTTGCGGGTGAGATGTTGCTACTGATGAATGTTTTATACTACTAACAATTCCACTGTGTATATGAAGATAATTGTCATCACCAATTGGTGCCTGTCGACTACCATATTTTAGTTCACGTGCTAAAATTTGTTTATATTGTCGATGAACAGCTTCTAAATTAATGGCTACTTTTATAAGATTATGTACACTCTTCTGGCATTTAATAATATCTTCGAAATTATTGTGATATGCTGATATTGTATTATTACATACGC
Source organism: Empis livida (assembly GCA_963932195.1). NCBI lineage: Eukaryota > Metazoa > Arthropoda > Insecta > Diptera > Empididae > Empis > Empis livida. The sequence goes on from OZ010647.1 coordinate 54,122,794, forward strand.
TAGCCGTACTAGTCGTTGGATTCGCTGAGAAAGCAGATGTTGTACTGGAATGGCTTGTATTACTAGCTGTTACTGATGATGTTTCATTAACTAAAAGTAATTCCAAACGTGATATATGTGACATAATTAATGTATGTAAACGTTGCAAATCTCTGGCGGGATCTAATGCTGTAGCTAATTCCATTTGGAATGGTTTATTTGATACTTTTGTACATCCTTCGACATTCTCATCGGATTGTGAACAACAACTCCACATTCCGTTTACAAATGCACATGGATGAAAACTTTGAAGACGTTTGGTATTACTTTGACAAATTTTACTTAATAAATCAACCCACTCCTTTTCTTCTACACAATTCGTTGTTTGTACATAAAGGGGGCGATCTTTTCGAATTATCTAAAAATAACAAAAAAGTTAATCGAAATATAAATATCGTGAAAAGAAAATATTCAAAATTTAACTTGTTTATCAAAAACTCTGATTCAATGAATATCTGTATTACAAAATAAAATTTAATTACATCATCTGCAAAATAAAATTTTGTTTGAATCCTAAATAATCGAAATCATAAATTTTTTAGTTTCTATAAAAAATGCAAATTTGGGACATTCTAGAAAGTTAAATGCTTAAAACAATATAATTATACTGAATAAATAAAATTAATCGAAAGCATAATGTTAGCTTTCTATTGCTTCTTTATAATTATATCTTTATTTGTTAACCAATATCTCAGGTTATTGTAAGAAAAATAACAAACGTGGGAAAAATCTATTGTCTTGTTGCTAAACAATAATTTTTGTAATACTTTACATGAAATGAAATTAAAACATGTCACAAAGAAATGGTTACAATACAAAGAATAAAAGTAAAATTTTTCTGAGTGGAATTTTTCTCACAAAATTCAAAAAAAAAAACTAACCTGAAATATATTTTGCATTTTAAAACTTCTTTCATTAACTCGTTCAACACCCAATATTTCGGATAGTGGAATATCACAGATAGGTCGTTTCCCTTTCGACTTAGCATAACTAAGTGCATGAGTTGTTAGTTTAAAATATCTTTGTTTGAAATTCCGACGACCGAAACGTTTTCGCCCTTGAGCACGTTTTGTCATCATCCTACAATTTTTGTGAATTTGTTAAAATTATTTATTTTAAGGTATATAAAAAATCAAACACAAATATTTCAAATATTCCCTTACCACTCTCTATATTGTTAGTAGCATTCAATTAAAAATATTTTATTATTTATAATTATTTTTTTAATATAATGTTATTTTTAATATTATTTTCTTGACTTACCCTTCTTTCAATATTACTGGCTCCACATTTTTTTCAAAATTATTGTTTGCTCCTGTTGTGGAAATGACATCAAGAAAACGTTTAGCTGCATCGAGATGATTTTCGGTACAAAATTTCTTATATAATTGGCCCGTATATTCTTCTTTGCATGGCTGGTGAGATGATCGTGAGCTTACAAGATTTCCGAGCGATTGTATTGTTTTCGATATTAATGTAAGGGTACGGTTTGTTTGGGAATCCTAAAAAACAATAATTTATTTATTTTATTTATCATTCTTCAAAAAAAAAAAATAATTATATTCATACTAATGGTTCTGTAGTGAGATCAAAAAGTTTCGGTCCCAGTATAGCTGGTGCGAAAAACCGTAAAAATATAAATGCCGAAACAACAGAATATCTTACTTCTTTATTCATTGGGAAATGTTTAGCAGCACATTCCCTGAGATCATGAAATATTTGGCAAAGCACGGGCGGACATTTTACTGCACTTTTTGTAATTGCATCAAAAACTTTTTCAACATAATCTTGTAAATTTAATAGATTTGTATCAATGGCATTCTTGTCCTTAACTCGTGCTGGATCAATTTCGCATGGTTTTTTTTCGTGTAATATTTGTTCCAAAATTGGTCGTAATGTATTGTGTAAATAATGGAGACCAGATAATCGCATTGTTTCATCCATCATTTTCGAAACAAGAGTATTGCCACGAAATATCGTCGTTGAATCAGTCAAATTCGAAATCTCGTGATCGGCAAGTGTTTTTATAATTGGGGCTATCATTTCAGTATACGTAAATAAACGTACCAAAGGCTGTGCTACATCTGTTTTACATGAAACAATTTCACCTAAAATATAAACAACACTTGTTGTTATCGGTCGTTGATTACAGCTTTCAAGTAAAAGATTCATAAGAAAATCGTATGAGGCGAGAGGAAACACATGATCGGCGGTATAAACCAATTTAAGGCGAAGTGATCCTAAAGAATTGTCAGAACTTAAACGTGATAGTTCACGACCCGGCGGTGTTGCACAAGTACGCGCTACAGGCGCTGATGATCGTGATTGATTTGTGCGTGGTTGTAAAAAATACCATGCACTTGATTGTACTTTTGATTGTTGCTGTTTACCACGCATTGGTATTTTAACTTCACCTAAAAATATTTTATCAGCCATACCAGGTGTATCATGCCATATACTTATAGATATTTCGTATAAATCTGCACCATCTAAGGGATGAATTGTATAGGTATTATTTGAAGTAGTTTCTTGTTTACTAACATCATTCTCTACAGTCAAATCAAAATACAGTATTTCATCAAATTGTGGATTTACAGTTTTCTTTCTTACTTTCGTACGTTTCGTTATTTTACGATTATTTGAGTAAAGTGCTGTAAAAACTACATATGGATCACATCCACCATTTTTTTTTGTTAAATCCAGACATTCTACAACCCTAACACTAACACGACCTCTTTGACTGCAATCACCGCTTCGAAATTGATTTGTATTCGCTGATGATGATGCACTACTATCAATATTATTAAGTGTTGTTTTTTTTGTTTGTAAACTCCATACATTCATGTCAGCTGGACCAAAAATATTTTTCGTTTTGCCCAATGTGCCTGATGTTAAAATACCAATATGATTATCTCCACGGGAACAACTATTATCATTTTCTTTAAATTCACTAGCATGATGGTCACCAATACCAGATCTGTTATTATGATGTTCATCATTACCACAATCAAATGATATTTGTACATGTGCCATTCCTTGGACTTCTGAATCAGCATCAACTGGTCTTAATGAAAACCAATGATCTTTATGATTATATTTATGTAATTCTTCACGTCGTATAGCAATTTTACCAATTGGTTTATCTTGTTTCAAATGTCGATCTCTATCCCACACATATAACGATAAATATCGAAATCGTCTTGGTATCTGAAATTGAAATTCTTCTCCATAGAATGGATTTAAGGTACGTTCTATCGTTGGTGTTCTACATATTTCCTCTTGATCAAGAGCAACTGTGCAATATACATCACGAAGACCAGCTGTGCCACCAGTTCCATTATTACGATTGCATAAATTTTTGGCTTCACCTTAAAGAATATTAAAAAGCCACACAGAAATAAAACTATATTATAACAATTTTTTAAAAAATTAAAAATTCTGAGTATTTAAAATGAATGTTTAAAAAAATATAATTTTGATCGGAAATTTAACTGTTGGAACAAAAAATATTTTGTATAAATGCGTAGGTTTTAATATATTTAGCTAAGATGAAATTATTCCGAAAAACTGGGTTTGCAATTATCATAAATTTTATTTTTAATAATTATAGTGAACAGCGCAAGGTATACAAAAAAAAAATTTAAGAATTATGTGAATTTTCTTATGAATAAGAGAAAATTGTGAATGAAATTAGCTAAATCTGCCACATTTTTATTTTCACATTTTACTTTTTTTCAATTGAATGGAAAATTTAGGGCAAAAGCATGGGTTCGGATATTTTCTTTTTTTTACGTTCTTGTTCATATTTTTATTATATTTTATATTACTATATGAACATTTCATCATTCATAAAATAAACCCACACTTTTACACCATAAAAAAACATTAATTTTCTCTTATGTGTTTAGATTTTTTGAATTAAACACACACACACTTTAACCCAAAAATATTTTCATTCATAATTCATCCTTAGGTTGGTATCTTAAAATAAAATATAATAAAAAAAAAAAACACACAAAAAGAAACTGGAAATTTTGCTAGGTTATAAAATTTACAAAAAAAAAAAAACAAATATTTTTCAAATTTATCACAAAAATTTTAAATTATCATTTAATTTAAATAATTTATTAAAACAATATTATAAAAAATAATTGAACTAAAAATGTAAATTACTAGTTTTACGAAATACAAAAATAATGACACCTGTGTGCAAAGCAAAAACCCCAGCAAACAAATTGAAAAAAAAAAAACTTTTTTCTTTTCAAAATTTACACTTAGAAAAATCAGATTTTTTTGTTGAAATATAGATTTTCTAATTCGAGAACTATTTCAATTTTTATAATTTCACATTTTTTATAATTTGAAATTAATTTTTACATACCAATTTTAATTTTTAATTGTTCTTCTACCCGAACTTCGCGTGTGTCAGCCATTTTCGATCCATAACTATTTTTTTTTATATTAACATTACAGAAATGTATTGGTATTTTAATTGGTAAATCAGTGGTCAAATACATATTCACTTTCCCATTTACACACTATCATACCTATTTTTTAAAACTTTTATTATGTTTCTTCTCTCTTATGTTTTTATTTCCTTCAACAAGAAAACACTAAATGTTTGTGAATGTGAATAAAATACATAAAAGAGATTTCTCAATCATCTTTAATACTTTTTTTATGATTTTTTTTTTCATTCATAAAAATGTTCCTTTATCAAATGTGTATATAACATATTTTATTTTTTAATTAATTAATCATTTTTTTATGATGTCAATTGATACTTTTTGTAATTATCAAAATTTTTTAATAAATATTATACTAATTCACATATTGACAGAAATATAGAATTTTATTAATTTACACTTTAATATTTTCAGTATCTACTGCTTGAGAAAACTTGAAATAAATAACTTTTATAGTTCACAAAATATTAAAAATTACAACTGTTCGCGCCGCATAACAAATAAATACTAACCTCTTAAAGCTAATCTAAAAATAATTAAATAAGTACAGAAACAAACTACTTCTACATAGGTAGATTTATATTAGATAGATACTTTTCTTTCTGTTTTTAATTGGTGGTTTGTTTTGTAAAATATAAAAATGATAATTTTTATTAACGAATTGGGTTCAAGATTAAAACAGTTTATTTTGTTTTATCACGCAAAAATCGATTTATAAAGAAAACTGACTCGTATTCAAAGAAAAATTTATTACATTTTGTACTTAAATTTTAAAATAAAAATTATTTACTTCTCAGGTTTTTATTTGACATTTTGGTACACAAAAAAAAAAATTTGACATACAATAAACTAAGAAAAACCCTCTAAACTTTTGGAAAATAAAGTGACTTAGCAAAAACGAAACGATTTGTGGTGATGAAGATCGTATTTGTTTCGCATAGAAATAGTTACAAAAACGAATCATTTTATAATAATTAACTTTATGGATTTCACTTCAAAAGTAAATTTAGCATCAATTTTCAGATATCAAATTTAATCCATTTTCCCAATTTTAATTTAAATAAAAAATATTATAATTAACGGAAGTAGTATACTTTACTAATCTTTTAGGCATAAAACCTATTTGGAAAACTAGCAAACATTTATAAATACGTACATAAAGTTAAATTTTATTTTAAAAAAAAAAATACATTTTGCTATCTATTTAAGTTAAGATTATATTCTGATTTTGCTGATTTTATTAAAGATGGTTTATTCTGACCTATTGATTTTATAATTGAAATATTAAAACTGTTGACTAGACGATGTTATAATTGCATTATTAGATATGGTCTGAAATAAAATTAAAATTTGAAAGTAAATAATCATTTCAATAAAATATTGCACAATATGTACTTTTTTTTGATGATAACTGCGTCCTCTCACTCTTGTTGTATTTCTACGAACTGGATTCTCAGGAACTCTTTGTGAAAGTCGAACAGAACTAAATGTACTGCTACGACGACCACGTCGTATTTGTGGAGATGGAGTTTCAGTTGCTATAATACACAGAAGTTATTAAAGAATATTTAAATTAAAAACTAAGAAAATCTTTACGTGTTCCTGATAAGTTACTGCTTCTCTTGGAAGCTTGCATCATTTCGAATACCACTGCAGTAAAAGATCCGTGTTGGGATATTTGACGCTGCAGGGTTGGTGTCTGTGATAATATTACTGGCGAACTCACCCGATTTGTAGATACCTCTTTTCCAAGGACAAAATATGTTTTCATTTCTCCTTTTCCTTTAACATCAATTTCACCACGTTCCTGAAATAAAATTAAATTAAAATAACTGAATATAATTTGAGGCATGGGATGAAATTATACCACACAAGTATATCCTTTCGCAACTAGTATCTCAGCTGTAACACTTGGTACTTGAATACGCCAATTTTCTCCAGTTGAATCCATCCGGGAAGCAACGTTTACGGTATTTCCCCAGATATCATAGACTGGCTTTCTTGCACCAATCACGCCACTAACTAAAGGTCCACTACAAATACCTAACGAAAACACGTTAATTTTAATATATTTTAAAATATTATATATTAAATTTTAATTTCTTACCAACTCTTAATTGAAAAGTATTAAATGCATCTTTATTGACATCTTGTAATTTTTCTTTCATGGCCAGTGCAAATTCCACTAAATCACAAATGCTATCTTCAGGTGTTTCACCACGATCAATCTTAAAATATTTTTTATGTTATAGAATACAATAAAGAGGAAATCTTTTATTTGTTACCAAATGTTTACAATTCAAGCCTGATGCAGCCATGTACGTGGCACCAACTGTTTTAATTTTCTCAATTGATGCAAAACATGATTCTTCTAGTAGTGAATCAAAATCGCCTTTAATAGTTATGGCTTTTAAAATCGTCATATATAAATTATTTACGTTAAAAACTTACATATAATTTCATTTAGTATCCTTATACATGCTTTGCCATTTTCTATATCTTCCGAATAGAAATCCTGAAAATTTGGAATAGATGCAAACATAACACCACAAAGATTATGCATTTTAGAATAAAGTTCATCATTTCCTTCGTTAGATAAATAATAAGCTGCAACGTGATCCGGTAATATGTTCTGGAAGAAATTTAATGTCCATAAGACTTTGAAAATTAAATGAAAATTATATTGGAATATGTATTACTTTAATTAACACATCATTCAGAAATCGATTTGATTTCATATTTGATAATTCTTTTTCAGCTTGTTCCTTCCATATAAAATCCAAGCGTGATGTTACCTATAATAATAGTCCACAAATAAAATACGCTTAAATAGTTTGTCAACAATTAAGAAATCATCAAATTTAGAGACATCACATATCTCAGTCTTACCTCAACCAACCGAGCATGATAAGTGACCATTACTAAAAATACTATTAAAAGTATTAACATTTGAACAAACACAGGCATTGAACTAATTGTTGATTCTTCAATGTAAATATTCTCATTGGTAAATATTTCCGGAAACACAATTGCAATTAAAAGTGAATAACATGTAACCATAACAAATGCCATTAAAGTTTTTATTAAATAATAAAGTTTCAATGCTGTTGCTAATGCAATTAAGCATAAAATCCAAGTAAAAACTATATATTCAGGATGAACGCACATATGAATCTTTTTTACTGGTTTTACATATTTATTAACAGTGTCATTTAACTGAGAATCATTAAATTTTGTTAAATTTAATACATTTTCAATAGTACGCTTGAAATTGTAATCACTTTCAGGTATCAATTTAACAGCTGCATTAAAAGCAACTAATGCCTCTGCTTGAAATTGTTTATTTGTTTCTTCATTTTGTAATAATATACCAATTTCGGAATTATTTCTATCATATTTGTCATCAGTTAAATTGAAAATTATTGGTGAATTAATTGTAATATTATGATGAATTATTGCTGAAACATAAACATTTAAATTAATTTTTTTATCACTATTATATGATGGTGAAAATGATGCCATTGAAATATTGTTATTTAGATATTCTTCATGATAAGATTCATCAAAAATTGGACATAATACTAAACCAACAGAACTAGCCATAGACATTAAAACAATTACAGTACAAATAAATATAGTTCGTCTTTTACGTTGATGTACTAATGTGGCAGAGCTTCTTTTTAGAATAGATGGAAAACCTATATAATAAAGTTATGTATTCAAATTATAAATGGTTTTAATAAATGTATTTTAACATAAATGATAAACAATATTGCAATTTTATTAGGAATTAATATTCTAGATTTTACGATATTTTTTGATTATTATTGTTATTTCTTAAATTAATTAATTTATTACTCTTATAATTATATTTGGCTAAAAAAAAAATCCCAAAATATAATATTTTATTAGTTTTTTTTTTTGGCGAGAAAATCTTGTATTTGTTAATATTGTTAATATCAGAAAATAAAATTGGAAAAGTTTGAGACAATTAAGTTAGTCCCCTTACTCGAATTAAGTGGTTTTCTTAGTAGAATTTTATTATGAATTAAATAAAATATAAGATATTTTTGTTTTTATAAAAAATACTCATTTTCTTTTAAGTAATTAAAAGAAAATGAGTATTTTTAAAATTTGTTTAACTAACCTGAAAACTCTTCGGCCATTACAAGAATACATGCAGCCGTTAACAAAACTGTACCAATTGACAGACAAATTATTAAAATCATACATCGCGGTATAATTATTGCTTGGCAAAGTACGATAAACACCCAAATAATGAATACACAAAGCATATTAGATCTGAGAAAATGATATATTTACGATATTTATAAATAATTTTACTCAAATAAATTAACTAACCTAAACATATCCTCACGCAATTCACAAAATTTTTGTTCTTGACGTGCATCTTTAAATTTCAATGTCCATGAATTTAAATATTCCCGTCGTATTACTTTATTAGAATTTATTTGGATATTATCTATCTGGCAATGTTTTTGCAATTGTCACAAAAATTAGAAAATATTTTAATATAATTATTAAATAATATTCTTGATAATAATCACGAATATTTACCTCTTCAGTTGTTGAGGTAATTTGATTGGATTGTTTCGGTTCAACTTGAAAAGAATCTGTACGATTTAGACCTTCATCTGGTTCATTCAGCTGAAATTAATTAAACTACCATTAATCAATAAAACCTTTTCACATTACTTGACGGATTTTTAATTTTAAATATTTATTTATAGTTGCATGTTATTTTTAATTACATTTTGAAATGGAATTTCTGGTGTCCACTCAGTTGTAGGTTCATCCTCATGTATCATTAAATTTTTGAAATTTATTCTTGGCTCTTTAATGGTTGTAGTATTTTTATTAGTTTGTTGCTGTTCTACTTCAACTTTGGCTCGTGGAGGATATTTTTCACTATTTTTTCGATTACCAAAACGTCGACGAGATCTGCATTATGAAAATTTTTAATTTTTTGTTGTTATATAATATTAATTCGTTAAAACTTTATATACCTCAATGGTTCTGTTCTTTTAATAAGATATGTTTTTATATTTAACAATTTTAAATGACTATCTCGTGAACTGCCATTTCCTGGTTCAATTTCGTATGCATCATTTAAACAATTTTTAGTTGCCTCGGATATATGCACACGACTATAAAAACACAATCTTTATTTACCATTAAATCATAATTTAATAATATTACCCAGCAACACCACCAGCTTCCATATGGTTCGCAATAATTACGTCATTTGACCATACATCAAATTGCCATTTTTTATTACCTTTATTAATATAAACCAAACAAAAAACAATAAATTTAATATTAATAATTTTTTTTATTACCTAGAACACCGCACATTACTGATCCACTATGAATACCAATTCTCATGTCCAAATCTACCTAAACGATAACAACAAAACAAAATTGTACCAAATTTCATTTTCAAATTGTTGCAATAAGAATTATTACATTAGTTTTCTCGCGAACGTCTTTGATGGCTTTAATCATATGAAGTCCTGTTTCAACACTACAAACAGCATGATCAGGTCTCATAACTTTTAAATTTGTATTTTTATTTTCAAACATTGATACACAATAGTAACAGTCACCGAGTAGTTTTATACGCAAGCAATGATTATCCTTAAAAAAATATTGCAAAATTGAAATATTAATAAATGTTTCTGTCACTAATTTTAAATAAACAAATAAAGTTTAATAGAATTTGTAAGATAAGTGAATGGTGGAAACTAAATTTGAAATGATTTTATTATTATATTTGTATATTTCTCTAAGAAGTACCTGTGCAATTCTATCGAAACGTGCAAACAAATCATTTAAAATTTTTACAAGTTGCTGTGCTAATGTTTTCCCTGCTAATTCTGTGAAACCCTTTTATATTGAAATACAAATTTTTAAATTGTCATGAGATAAATAATTATTAGAAAGAAAAATATGTATGTATATAACTAACCACAATATCTGCAAAAAGTATGCTAACATTATCCATATGATAAACATAAAGTTTTTGAAATTGACTTTCGATAATAGTATCATTATTTTTGTACATCTCTTTACGTATTTCATTATTAACAACAATTGGTATTACTATAAATTACCGAAAATAAGAATTATAATAAATTTTAAATATTAATTTTATTTAGAAATATTTACTTGAATCAAGAAGTTTTTGTGTTTTTATTAATTCATTTTCTGAATCCTTTTTATGTTCCATTGCTTTATGAGTTTCAATAAATGCTAATCGTTGTCCTCTATCAGTTAAATATTTTGTATACATACCAGCAATATTAATTGCTGTATACAATAAAAAATTTGCAAAAATTTGATACAAAATGCAACTAGTTTCCTATTTAGTAAATAACAATAAATGTAGACAGTATCTTTTTAATAAAACTGTGATAACTTCCTTCCAAATAAACTAAACTAATTGAATAATTGAAGTTTTACTGTGTTATACTTACATGTTCTCTTTGAAATTTTACAACTGTTATAACAATTAAGTGACATATAGCTGAAATTGTACCCGCAATTACACACCATCTTAATGGTAATGGTAACATTGCATACGGCACGAAAATAATAAATAAAATATACCATACTAAATATTCACGGTCTGCAAATCCTAATCCTTCACCAACAAATCCTATAATATGAGAAATATTTTACAAAATAATCGAAATATTAATGGAGAATTTACCCTGTAAATTAAATAAAAGCCAGGTACATGTAGCTGCCCAATGCAAATAGTTATTAGCAAAGCATCGCCATAGACCAAGTGTACAAATACCTAAATTTGCGATTATACAACAGGTCGACCATGTTATCGCATTTTCTAAAATTTGCTTTAATAACAATTTGTTTTAAATAAAATTTTTCAAAAAATTTTAAATTAATTTTTCAGTTACCGATTTTTTTTCTGATAAGAACCAAACTAATGCCAATACAGCTTTTAATAATAAATCTACAATATTTACAATTATTAATGATTTCTGTCTTTGCCGATGTGTATATGTTAAATAGGATCTTTCTAATGAACGATTTTTAAATGAATTAGTTAGTGATGGACATAAAATGCCTTTTAAAACTTTTGCTGTTTTAAATGCTGAATAATTTTCATTATTAAATACGACACGTGAACGTTTTATATTTTCCGTCGTATCTGGGGGAAAATTTATAAAATATATTTTAGAATATATATTTTTCGTAACAATATAGATCAATAGATAAGCTAGATACCTGTAAATATGTTATGTCCTTGTTTTATTACATCATCTTCTAATACCCTTGGCATTGTAGCAATTTCTGATTGCGACAATTCCTAGAATTGAAATACATTTTTATTTCAATTTATTTTTTATTAGATTATTTACGTCAGCTCTTTCATATCCACTATCAGATAAATTGTCTAAATCAATTGTTGTCCCCTTATTTACAATTCCTTGATCGTTCATATTAAAACAGTTTCTTCTATCTGTACAATCACCCGACCAATTAACCTCATTGGATACAAGAACTTCCATAATTTTGTTCCTGAAATTATGTATATTATTTTAACTGCTGCTGATATATTATATTTATCTAGTTCGTTGAAGCTATAGTAATGTAATTTTATTATCTTTATTCCTTAATTAAATAATAAAATTTAATTATATCCAACCTTTAATTAATAATTATATTGATTACTTTGCTAACAGATGATTTTGTTAACCAAAAATATCTTTATCTGAAAAATTTAATTTCAAAAAACACAAAATGAATCACTATTTTGTTCACTAATTCTAGAAAATGAAAACATGGCGCTAAAAAAATTATTTATGCTGTTGCAACTCGATTCATTCTTATTATCACTTTTATTGTACTAAATTAATTCAGGAAAAAAATTTGATATATAGTATATATTCCCTTTCCAGCATAAAAAAGAACCTAAGTGGAATTAATTTTATTTTATTCAAATTATACCTCAATTAAACTAATTTTTTAAACAAAGTTTTTTTTTTGACACTATATTTTATATTACCCATTACAACATTATTGATATTATTAACAGAAATCACTTTAATTGAACTTTATTTAACAAGAAAATTGAAAAACTAATAAATTCAAGTTATTCCTGTAACATTTGGTTGTTCGAAATTGAAATAAATTTAATTACTTATATGTACATATAAAAAAATTTGTCTTTTTCATATTGAATAAGGGAATCATATTAGATATCAATATATTCCATGGTAACGTTATCAGGTTATTAAAATAATGGTATTTTTAGAAATGGTAATGAAAAAAAAAACTTAATTTGCTACGCAAACGTGTAGCAATAGAAAAGGCATTGAAAAATAGAATAGAGTTAAATTATAGGATATTAAGGTTATATAGCGTTAAATAATTTCAAGATATAATTTTATTTTAAGTTTATAATACAGTTTTTTAAATCGTATTTAACCGAGCTTGGCAGTAATTAAATATGCGTATAATTAATAAATAAAAGAAAGACTTAACATCTTTATACAGAAAAATTACATAAGTTTGGGCATAAATATATTTAAACATAAACAAAAATGATCAGTGAAGTTTGATGTTCTAAGAAGTTAGAATCCGTTGCTCCATCTTTAAAATTCAAAAACTTACTCCTAGGAACTTAATATTTATTATACAAACTATAATATATTTTTTATATATTAAAATAGAGGTCATAAATTTTGAAATTTTCAAAATTTAAACACAAATTAATTTCAGTACAAATATTCTCTATAGAATTTCTATTTCCTCTTTAAATTTTTAAAATTTTTGACCCGGACAAATTGTTACTGAATTCAGCTGATAATTAATTAAGTTTAATTTTTATTATCGATTTAATTAAAATTCAACACTTTTTTATAAGATTTATATTCTTAAGAATCCGCAGGAGCAAAATATCTCCTGAACAACAAAATTTTACATGGCAAAATCATATCACTAACAAGTTACCTACAAAAAGTACAATATCAAATTTCATTTCACATTAGGAAATTCCGTCATATTTCCAGGACTTAATTAATTAACCCCAAGTCAGAAAATTTTAAATGATGATCCTAAGCAAGACTTTTGTTAATTTTTTGTTACTGATTTAAAATTGCAAAAGGAAATATTTTTGTTAAAATTTTATTACTGATTTTAAATTGCAAAAGGAAATCTGTTTAAAATAAATTTTAATATTAATGTTGCAATTTTCATTGGGATATTTTATTTCCCGGAACCCAATACTTTGTCTAATTGATGTCGTTTTTATTCTTAGTGTTAGCAAACTTTTTGTCATTTAATAAAATTTATGTCATTAAGTTACTAATAAATTCACAGCAAGGTTTCAACGCGAGTTTACGATTTAGTAAACAATCAGATCTTAAAGCAATAGAAAATGAAAGTTACCCCATGGTACTGTGAATAGTAGTTTTAATATTAAAATTAAGCTTTAATATAAAAATTTAATTTTTACGTTTTGAAATGTAAGTTTAATTTAAATTAATTTAATTAAAAAAATTACAATAATTTGATGTGTATTGAAACTGAAAATATTCTGATTGACTCTTAATTATTTATGTCCTGCAAGAATAAAAAGCTAAGCACGCGAGAAAATATTACAGAATTTCCTTTGGATTTTTTGTAGTGAAATACTTTTGTCTGGCTGTTTGCTTCACCAGATTATCAGAATTTCTATTTACAATGTGTTAAAATCTAATTAAATTCACAGTATACATTAATTTTAATTAATGAACCTAATGTGAAACGAAATTTTCTATGGTATTTTTGGTAAAAAGGCAATAATTTTTGTTTATTTGTAAATAGATTGATTTGAAAATATTTACTTAAGTTTCCTTTCTAAATTAAGTTTCTCCTTTTTTTTATTAATTGTAATCATATTTAATTACTAATTCCTTAATAATAATTTTGAGATATTAAAAGGACTATTTCCACCTGAAAATCTTTTTATGAATATATAATGAAAGTGAAACCACATGAAAATCAACTGTTTAATTTAAAGATAAACTTTAATTACATTTTTGCGCAATACGAGTAAATACAGTTCCTTTTAAATTTGTAGCATAAAAATGATAAATTGACGATGTTCATAATAACTTCTCCCTATTAAAATATAATTAAATTACTTTTTAATGCTGTTGAACTAATAATGACGAGAGGTGTGGGACAATGCTAATGGTATTTAATTTAATAAAAAAAAACTTTCCTTTATTTTATTTTATGAAATTGAATTGGAAATTTTCGTTAATTTTTCTTTGCATAGAAATAGAGCTTACAAGTTTGTCAATAATTTAATAGCATTGAAGTTCAATCGTTCTTGCCAACATCTTTCAACCAAAAATTTATAAAAAAAATAAGATATGAGTTAAATATTTGATTATTTACGACGTGACAGGACAATATAGGAGAATGTGTCCTTCATTTTCTAATAAGAAACAATTTCCAAACATTTTATTGTGATTACTGGAAAAATATATTGTAAATATACGAGTATTTTAAGCATAATAAAATAAAAAACCAATAACATATCTAGAAACTTGTATTAAGTTCTTTAATTAATTAATGAATGACGGCCAGTCGGGTGCCGGTAATTATTTGTTAATAACTTCTCTCTAATTGTTTGTTAATAACGTCTCTCCAATTGTTCAAAATTATAGTCGAAGAATTGAAACTATATTAGAAAGAATGATAAAATATGAAAGTTACTTATCATGTCTCATATATAAAAAATAAAACCAAATAAGTAATGAATTTTTATTATTATTTCCTTAATTTTTGTAGACACATTAAATAAAAATTAATTTATAACTCATCAAAGTAAATAAATCGCGTGACTTATAAGAGTAGAAAAAATACCATTGTTTACCAAGATTTCAACTAAATGTGTTAGATAAATTATTTTAAATTAAAGTTTTATTTACATAATTATGTATATTCAAAAAACCGCACCGCTAGTCTGATCTGGGTGTTCAGATCAGACTGAATAGTAATTATATAACACATTACACTAATTATATGCAAAAACATAGAAAAATAAGATTAATTTTGGTTAAATAGGTTTGTTAATTTTTGGCTATAGTTTGGAAATCAATGTATATATAATCAACCTGAAAACCTCAATTTTTTTTTTAGTTTCGTCCAAGTAACGAATTATTTTCTACTTATATTTTTATGCTTTAATTTGAACCTCCTCTGGTGTGGGACAATGCTAATGGTATTTAATTTAATAAAAACTTCTTTATAATTAAAGCTTATTTTTTTGAAATTTTTAACACAAATTTGATGATGAAATTAAATTTATGAATTTTGTCTAAAATAATATTCATAATTTTTCAGAAAACCATTTTTTATATGTTCTATTAATAGAATACTGACGCACCTTTTATATTACATACACGTATCTAATTATATACATATTTATAGACAAAGTCAATATTACCTGCCTATGTTTCTTTAGTGATAACAGAAAAAAAAAATTGTGTTATAGATAAAAATTATTTTATGCATAATGAAGGAAATGTGTTAATCCTTTAGTTAAAATATAACATCTATAAATATAAAAAAATCGCGTATACATATTATTTTCAATTATTAGAATGCAAAAAAAAAAACAAAATAATGAAATATTTTAGCACTTTTACTAAAATATTAAAATATTTATAAAAACATAAATATTATTAATTTAGAAATGTTCTAAAACAAGAATATGTATTTATTTCGGAAATCACCCATATTTTACTTTTAAATATAATGTTATACAAATATTACGTTTTCGGAAAAGTTGAAATTAACTTTGTTTAATCATTATTAATCACCAACTTTTAAATGTCAACTGATTTTTTTCTTATTGAGCAAATAATGGTTCTGTGTTGTGATTTAAACAGTCGTTGCTTTGTTCTCTACTGTAACAGTCGTAGTTTCTGGGTTGACATTAAGTAGTAAATTTAAAGTTTGCGCAATATTTATTATAAATAAGTAAATTAAATATTGTGGTATATCTGCTTCTGTCATATAAAATTACTTTCTTACAATTAAATAAAGTTTCTTATGCTATGGTATCCCCTTCTAGATATTGTTAGTTTTCTAAATTGTAGACTGGCTGTAAATTATGATAAAATAATATTTTTCTTATAGTAACTAATTATCATAGTTTTAATAAATATTTCTGACGGTTTTTCTTTTCACACCACTATATAAGAATTATAAAAACAACTAAGAATAATATGTGAAAATCTGAATCAATAATCTTCAATAACTCTATAAAAATATTAAATAATAATTGTTTTACAAAACAAATATAAATATGTATATATGTATGTATTTTAATTATATCTTTTAGTTGAAATCTAATGCCTTGCTATTATTTTTTTGTAATTAAAATGTTGATTCTGTTTAAAGAATTTTAATTCTATGAATATGATAAGGACACTTTTAAAATAATTACGATAATAATTTTAAATTTTAACTAAATACTATAATTATAACTAATAATTACCTTCATTATATTCTTATTTCCAAAGTTTAATGGCACTTTTTAGTTAGATTTTAAAGAATATGAGACGAATATATTAATAACAACAAGTAATTAGAACCCGGAAGTCGCAATTTAAATTTTTTTTACACCTTTCTTGTTTTTCTTTTCAAAATAAACATAGCTCAAAGCATGAAATTAAAATTTTCATAAAATCAAATTCAAGTATAAATTATATTATAAGTACTTATTTTCTAATTAGTATTTTGAAAAACTAACCATGATGTTACTTATTAGTATTCAAATTCACACTAACTATTTCTAAAATAATTTTAACGCATAAGAAACATTTTCATTTAACTATTAAATAACTTCAGAAAAATTTAAATAAAATATTTCACTTTTTCTACAAAACCCCATTAATTTTTGTAAATATTAAATAAAATCATTTAAATAATGGAGTACATTATATTGCCGTAAGTAAATTCAAGAATTTTAAAACTATTTTTTTTTTATTAATTCGTTCTTTTGATATAAAATTCCGCGAACATAAAACAACGAAATCCTTTCAATTACTAACGTTAAATTTCTAACTACAATACTAATTTTTTTTTGTATTAGAAAAGTAAAAGCTCTGAAAGCTTGCACATAAAAATTATGATCTTTGCCAAAAAGTATCACAGTACCTTACCGAATATTTTAAGTGTATATATATATATATTAAAAATAATATTATTTATGTATATATATATATGTATTAAATTACAAATTCATAATTTGTATATTATATATGTATGTTTAACAATAATAAACAAATTATTATCTTTTGTTTAGTTGGAAAATAGAACTTCAACATACGAGTATTATATTAAAAACAATAAGGACAAAAAGCTCTAAAAATATCCTTTAAGAGTAAAAGTTAGATTGAAAAAGAAATATTTATATATGGGTGTGAATAATTTATTCTGAAAAACATAAACACAAAAACATAAAAAAGATTTAAATTAAGAATTTATGTCTGCAGACGAATATTCAGGGGCGACGTTAAAATTTCAAATGTCGGGCTATAGTTTTTGTCAAATTATATGATAACTAGTGTGATTATATGTGAATTATAATAATATTTAATATGCAAGTTATAATATTATGTAATTAGTTTTTTATATTATAATTCTTGTGATTCTTTTTCCTGATACGACCCCATTTAGTTTATATTGTTTTCCTTTGCAACGTTTTATAATGAAAAGTTTATAGTTGTGGTTGTCCTATAAAGGCATAGGTCGCTCGAAGGCTTAACAATTAAAATAAAAACTACAATTAAATTATAGTAATGAATTATAAAAAAAAAAAAAAACTTGTGCCCAATGTAAATCAAATGGAACATTTTCATTTTCTTAAACATTGTGCCATTTAGTAATTTATTTTATAACGATATTGCTGCTTTAGTTTATCGTTTGTATAAAAAAAGCTTGCTTTTATTTCCGAAATTTGCTCGAGAATTTTTAAAGATATGATGGATTCTAGGAAATCTACGTAATTTCAGATAATTAAAGATTTGTACTGGGTGATAGGATAGAAAACAATACAAGTTATTCTATTGATTTTTTCTTTTATTTTATTTAAATCTTACAGGTATAATGAAAATATATGTTATTATATTAATAAATAATTTAGTTGGTTTTAAATTTTAAATAATATAAACAAAACCACTACAAAATATTTATTATTCTTTTCCAATTAATTATCGAAAGTGTACAAAGTGTATTCCAAAAATTCTGGGATAAATTAGAATGAGAAAATTAATTTGTTAATTTTAAATTGATAAAATATTGAATAAGCTTGTTATAATATACTTTATTATCATAATAAGCTTACATTTTAAAATATTTAATAGTTTTTATGCTTATTTAAATTTGATTTTCATTTGAATTAACTAGATAACAACCTAGACAAAGGAATTATTTTATTTCTTTTAGTTTTATAGTAAATAAGTTTTTAACATAAAGTAAAAATAAAAACAAAAAGATTTCAATTTTTTTTTTGTATAAATAATAAACAACGTTAAAAATTTCTGCATAGAGCAATTATTGGTTATAATGTATAAGATTATTAATTTTAGTTTTTACTAATGACTTGTCCGTTCATAATCATCATCATCAGTATCTGTAAAAGATTCGGCTCTACCATTCATTGAACTGCTACTGCTACGACTTATATCTGGAACAATTTTTGTATGGTATGCTCTTTTTACCGGTGGTGATGCATCAATACTAATTTCTTGTGCTGTTGTTGCATCATCATAATCATCATCATCATCGACATCGTCATCGCCATTTACCGAACCATTTGGACTATGTGGTGGACTAAGTGCTTGCATTATTTTACCTTTGGATTCATTCCAAATATGACTTAAACGTTCCCGTCCAAATAACAAAAGGAATGCATCAATTAATTCCCGTGATTTTTCCTCCCATTTACCAATAATATCATCTTTAACTTCATTCATAACACGCTTACTACGATCTTTTAATTCATGCATTTTATTTTGTAAACGAAATTTCTTTTCAGATAGAAAAGAAACATTTAATTCTTTTGCTGAATAGCCCCTAGCCAAATTTCTACGTACATAGATATCATAGTCTTTAACAATACGAGCAACTATATCAGAAGTGGATACTCCTTGAATAAAAACATAACGTAAATGAAATTTTTTTTTTTTTTTAACTAAATAAACAAATATTAAAATACCTTCAGTTCTTTCTGTGGCAACAAACATACCTCTTGCTTTGAGAGGTGCATAAATATCATCAACCCCTTCTCCAGTATACGGAATGTCATCATGTGCAACAAAGTCTATTTTATGTTCCTCTATAAATTCATCTGTTAAATTCCAGGGCGCATCTGGAACTATCTGAAGAATAAAAGGTTTTAATTAAGTAAAAATGACCAACTTAGTTGTTAAATATACCTCATCAACGTAACGGCAATGCCGTACAGCTTCATAACGTTCCTTATCATCCATAACAGTACGTCCTTTTTTACTATGTGTTAATTCATCACTACAAACCCCAACTATTAAATAAACATTTGGAAACAGATTTTTTGCCTATCCAAATAAAATGTAAAATAATTAATTCTTCCCGCAGATGATTTGCCCAAATAAATATTACCTGCATTAATTGTCTTGCATGTCCTTGATGAAATAAATCGTAAATACCATCAGCATAGACTCTTACCCTTCTTTGTGTTACGCCTGATCTGGCCATTTGGTATGTTATTTTTTGTGCATAGTCACATCTTTCGCATTCCACAATAGCTTCCTCATCAGTTGAAAATGGTGCTGGTCTACAAATAGTCTAAAATTATAGTTATATTTATTAATATTCAAATAAAAATAATTAATATTTGTTTTATTAATACTTGAGTAAGAAATAAATCACAAGAATTTATCATTTTTGTTTTTTTTATATACAGAATAATATGTTTATTGAAATAGATTGTAAAGCTTGTTAATTTTGAATCAGATTTTTAATCAAAAAGTATTTACAAAATTTTATATTCCATGGTGTACTATTTTATTTTTATATCATTTCCACAGTATATTTTGCATTGAAAGATTTAGCATTTAGAATTAGTTATTGAAGGTCATTTAGAATTATATAAATAGAAACCATTTTCACTTTACCAGATCAATTTTAATATAACGTATATAATTGGTTATGCAATTTTAATTAACGTATATAATTGGTTGAGGAATTGAATAAAAATTATTATATTAAATAAATAAGAAAATAATACCTGAAAATCAACGGAACTACTGCTTTGTAATGGATTTTTAAAAGTATTGCTACTAGTATTAGACAAATCAGTAGATGTATTTTGTGATCGTACCATTGAATCTGTTGTAACATTTAACATTTCTTTGGTTAGTACTGTCGGTGCTGTTGCTGCAGTTTTTGAAGTCATTAGTGTGTTGATTGGTGATATTTCCCCATAATTATAAATACTATTTGAATTGTCAGAAGATGAAACTATATTCAAATTAGATGCTTCTTCGTACGGCCTTTTCCGAGATGAATTTGTCGTCGAATTATTATTTGAATTTGTTACAATTATTTTTGATGCCATCGCTTAAATGGAAAAGATTTGTGTATATATTAGTTTAGCTTATGATTTATTTATAATATGAATATAGTTACCACTAAACCAGAAATTATTTTAAAAAATACAATTATTATTATTTTTAGAATACTGCGCTTCTATCATACAAAAATATCTCTTCTAATTTTTGATTTGCATAAAATAAATCAAAATAAATTATAAAACAGTCTGTTTACAATAAGACTTTCAATTAATTTTATTGCAGTGACCTGTAACAAAAAAAGGACAAATTAATTCGTAAATCCAGATTTTCAAAAAAAGACTCAAGATATGCAACGTGCGGCAGATTATTTTTGTTAGAAATAGTAACCTTTTAGCAGCAGCAATGTAATATAATATGCTATCTTAAGAAGGTTTATTCCGTCATTAATTTTGAATTAAAAGAAAATCTTTTAAAATCTCAGAATTTAAATAATTACATTTATGTTTAAAATTCATAAAGCCACACTCACTATATCAAAAAAGTTTAAAATTAATTTTTTGAAATTACAATGTATGCCTTCTTATGGTTTATTTAAATATATGTATATGCTAACTAATTTTTATTTTATATTAAACTGCTAGTTATATATAAAAAATAATAATGATTGTGTTATCATTTCTTTTACAGTTTATTTCAACATTATGATACTCGTACGACTTTTGTATGAACTTTGTAACTTTTTTCATTGTATTGAAGAAGATACTATAAACGTTTTTTTATGTTTGTATATATATATAATTAATAATATGTGCTAATAAATTTATTAATCATTTCTCTCTATTCTGGTTGTATATAAAATATAAATTCTCTAAAAATACAATTTGTTTCGCAAGCAAAGCAAGGTTAACCAAAAAATTCAAATTATTTACTCAAATCTTATTTAATTTTGTAAAAATATCTAATAAACTGATTTTTCTAATAGTTTTTTTTCTGTTTTGAGAGTATAGGAAAACAAGTTCAAGATCAGTAAAAGGGGATCAAAATCTTTTCAGTTCAAAGTCTTTTAATAACTGATTTTTGTTTAAATTTTGAAAAAAAAAAAAAATAGTAATTAATATAAGAATCTTAACAATCAAACACGTGAATAACATTTTTATTTTATCATACATAAAAGTACCAAAATATTCACTTGAACTTGCATGAAGTTTAATTGATATATATATAAACAAATCTTAATTTGACTACATAATAATGGAAATAAATTAAATTCTTCTTAAAATAATGTGGCGTGACATATTTATATGCTTTTATTTAAAGGAATTGGTTTGGTAACGTCATCATTATTGCGCTTTTGTAAATTATTATGTATGCATTACAAATATTTATATATTTATTTAATCAAAAAAATGCATTTGTGACTTTTTTTTTCGTTTTGTAGTGCAAGTGAAATTACTGATTAATTTTTATATGGTTGATTAAATATAATTATACAATACATTTGTAAAGCTGTTATAAATTTTTAATTAAATAGCTTAATAAGATATGACCTGAAAAACTAATTAGTATTATTATATAAGTAATGATTAGAATGGCAAATATAAATTGGTAGGAGGTGGTATCATTGTGTTCCAATTAAGTATACGTGTACTCAATTCCCAAAACCCATAGAGGTAAATCATCCAATCTGTGCTTTAGTAGCACCAAGTACTCTAACAAAATTTATACTAATCTAGGGTTAATCATTTATAATAAATTACAGATTAGACACTATTAATAAATTTTATTTAAAATTTTCAATTTAGTGTTTAAAATGAAATAAAATCATTCACCACGTTGAATACAAAGTTAAAATGGATAATTATATTAGAAAGAATGTTGACGAACAACTTTTTGGGATGGTTTTATCAATTTTTTTACCAATATTTGGTCACACAAATTTATTAATGTTTGTATTCAATATATTGTTATTGTATCAAATATCATTTATCCAATATTTTCACACTTTAGTATATGGCAAGCTGGCATTTATATTTTTAAATTAAAAAAAAAAACTTTTTTAGGAAAACAAAATGAATCTGAGAAAAATTATTCTTGAGCAGAAATTAATAAAAAAAAACTTCTTAACTGTCTAATCATATATTATACAAAAATCAACTATTTATATTAGTTTTAAATTTAATTAAAATTAATATTGTGAAAATATCTTTTAATTAAAAATTTCGTCATTGTCTGTATTTAATGAAAATATTTATATTTAAGAATATTACTTGTCAAATGACGTAATTTAAGAATTACGAAAAACACAATAATTTTACTATCACAACGTAGAAAAGATTTTGTGAACAATATTCAACAGCATTTTGTAACTAAATAAAAACGATTAGCATTTCTTTTTATAACAACAATTAAAGAAATGGGCAATGATTTGTAAAGAATAAATAAATGATAACTCCAATACAAGCAAAAGTGCAGCACCCTATTGCCTATCCCTCTAATGAGGAAATAAATATATTTCATTGCTTAACTTACACATAAATTGTAGTTCGATCGCTTATTTACTAGAAGAAATTTTGCACATCGTGCTACGTGGTCGCGGAAAATCAATACAATAAAACCTATGACTAAAATTAGAGCAACTTATTTTTTACACTGTATTGTTTCATAACTTATTTGTAACACTATTTTATGAAATACTTTATTCTATTTTCAACAATAAAAATTATTGTTTGCCAACAAATATGTTGTTTTAGTCTTACCATTAAATTCGTAAATTAATCTACCTAAATGTAACTTTATAATTAAGTGAAATTCTTATTTTTTTTCATTTAACTTCACGTACTAATTAAATCGTAAACCAAGTGACAGTGACCGACTGATGCGTTAAGTTAAACTGAATTCACATTCACATCACAATTTAACTACTGATATAAATTCTAATCTTCCAAATATTTTAATTTTTCCTAATAGATGGAGTCAAAATTTTTAAGATGTTTCTCCAATGGGAGCGTAAAAAAAACTTTTGGTATGCACTAGGCTATGAAATGAAATTTTTCACCCTAGTGAAGACTATTGAGAAAATTTTTTGAATAGGTTGAGAAAAAATAATGTAGAGAAGAATACATTAAGCAGTATTTAAAAAAAAAACTAAACTACCAAACAAAATGATCTAATGTAAAATTTTGTTTACCAGTTTTGCCAGTGTAATCGTAATACACTCAAATTTTTCTTATTAACTTTTACCTTTGTAAAGTAAATCATTTCACGTGAAACTGTGTACCACAAAATAATATCGTTTACGTAATTTGTATGAAAATTTAACTTCACATACTAAGCTTAAGACAGCTATAAAAGCCAAGCAATTCTCCAGTATTGCATTCAACCTTAAAAATACCCAACTATTATTCCCAATAGTAACAAAAAACCTTAATAAGCATTTAGTTGCCAATGCTGGCTGAGTTTTTCTGAGATGGTCGAGTGCTAAAATTTGTGTTGAATCTCAGAATTTGGTTTCTGATTGTCAAAATTTTAATTCTGTCACAAATTAAAACACTTTGAAAAATATTTTTCACAACAAAAACTACAAATATTCAAAAATTTCAAACAAATTACTTGTGTTTCAAATATTTTGCTAGTCTATTATGTTTCAACATATTTAATATCAATGGCAATACTGAATGTAAGTTCAAATTTTGCTGCAATCGTTTACATTTGAAAGATATTTTTTACGAAAGATGTTTTATTGACTGATAAATGGAATGAACAGAATGTGAGACAGAAATAAAATGTATGTTTGGTTTGGTTTGGTTAGAAGTAGAACAGAAGCATATTAATATTAAAAGTTTATACAATTGGCGAAGTTTGTGATTTTTACATATATATAACGTATTATGACAGGAGGAGGGATGTCCTCCAGTACTAAAGTGGTTCAAATAACCAATATTGCTCCACAAGCAACAAAGGATCAAATGCAAAGCTTGTTTGGTAACATTGGGAAAATTGATGAAATCCGGTTATACCCAACAGTACGTGATGTTTCTTGTCCAGTTCAATCGAGAATATGCTATGTAAAATATGTTGAAAGTAACTGTGTTCCTGTGGCTCAACACTTGACGAATACAGTTTTTATCGATCGTGCACTAATTGTTATTCCTGTTCAATCAATACCGGAAGAATACAGAGCATTGGAGATGTCCAAAAATGGTACAATAGTGCCAGGATTACAAAAATCAGATTGCAAATTACCTATTGAAGTTATTAATAGGCTAGAGGGTCAAACTCCGCAACAGGTAAATATGAAATGTAAATAAAAAGTGATTGTATTAGAACAAAATATATTTCAGGTTGTAATGACTTATGATCCAAAATTGGATGAACATCATTTACCGCCTTATCCAGCATTACCAGCACATCTGGATTCTCGGAAAATAGAAGAAATTCGACGCACAATTCTAATTTGTGACGTTCGTAATGAATGGCGTTTAGACGATTTAATGGATTATTTTTCTAAAGCCGGTGAGGTTAAATACGCTCGTTGGGCTGAAAAGGACAATAAAACATATTGTATGATTGAATTTTGTCAACAACGAAGTGTTATCGAAGCATTAAAACATCAAGGGACTGAATTTAAAAATGGATATTTAAGTGTTTATCATGCGACCGAGGCGATTCTTAAACCTGAAGCTAAAAGTAATGAAGCGGCACAACAAGAAATCGAAGAAGCTATGACTTTGGTTAAAGAGGCCCAGAGTATGATATCCGCAGCAATTGATCCTGTAATTGGAATGTTGGCAAAAGATAAAAGGCGACATTCATCTAGGTCGAGATCTAGATCAAGAGAGCGACGACGTACATCACGATCTCGTTCGAGACGTCGTTCTCGTTCTCGTCGACGTTCGTCAAGGTCTAAAAAAAGATCACGAAGTAAATCTAGACGTAGAACTCGTTCTCGTTCTAAAAAGCGCTCCCCATCTCGTAAACGTTCACGATCACGTTCTAAACGTTCACGATCTCGACGTAAAAGTCGTTCAAGGTCGCGAACAAAAAAGAGATCACGTTCCAGAGATAGAAGTTCTAGATCTCATCGGCGCAGCCCATCTAGGCGTTCAAAATCCAGAAGCAAACGTTCACGCTCTAGAGAACGTAAAAAAACGCATCGCAATAAAGATGAAAAGTCAAGACGTTCGAGATCGAAAAGCAAAAGGCGATCTGCGTCAAGAGACAGGCATCGTTCTAAAGATAAGAAATCGAGTTCTTCAAGACGTCGTTCAAGAACACCCGATTCAAAAAAGCTTAAAAAAATTGCAGAAGAATCCATAATTCGGGATTATGATGCGGAAGAAAAAATTGGACTAGACGATAAGAAGTTAGATGACAACATGGATATATCTAATTCTCCATAAAAATAAAACATTTTTGAATCTTACTCTTAATTTTATGTTAATTGAGAAAATTCCAATAATAAAAAATGCTTTATAATAACAATTATATTTCTTGTATAATAAATTGGCCATAAATGCATGGAATAATCATCAACTTACATGTTATATTTTTGTTAAATTTATTTCTTAATAGTACCACCTTGCGCCTACATACAATATTTCGTAATGCGTTTAGACATCGTTCTAAAAGAGTAATTGAGTTCTTTAGGACGAAGAAGAGCACTCGATTTTTAGTTTGATTTAAAAACCTTAAAAAAGATCATTTTAATATTTCTTAACATTTTTTTTATTCGTAACCAATACTTCATATGTGAAGCATCACAAACAAAATATATGATTTGTATTTACTATCTAATAAAAGAACTGAACAACGAATTTTCATGGGAAATTTTTGTGGGATATTTTAGTATCATGAACGATGAGAAATTTGAAAGCAGTGCTGCCAGGCCCATTTGCTACAAAATCCTATTAGACGCTTGAAAAATTCCCTAGAATTCCTTGTAGTTCACATATTTTTTTTTTCGTCGACGGTTTACATTAGAAAAAAAATGTAAACTTCAAAATAAACTCAAACAAAATATATTTTATTCAGTTTTATTAATTATTTAAAAATATATATGTAGAACAGTTGTTATTATCACAATTTTTATAAATTAATTAATAAAAAAAAAATAATAAACTAAGCTATTATTTTGACGTTCAATTGCACTGTAATTAATAATAAATCATAGTGATAAATATGAATATTTGAAAAAATAAACATTCTTAAATTAATTTTTATACATTTATTCTGTTATATATTGAATATATTTCTCTTTCAAATAATTTTTTTAGACAAAACATTTTTTAGTTGTTTTTCTTTCATTTAATACTTAGTTCCCTAGTCCTTATTGATTTATCAAAAAATGTCGTAATTTCCCTAGACTATGGAGAATTTGCTAGGTTCGCTAACACTGTTTGGAACTATAAAAATAGGAAATCGTCAACAAGAATCTGGCAGCTCTGTCTGGCAGTGTTTTTTTTTCATTTGCAATACGAGTGGTGTTGGTGTTCATTTAATTTTGGTCCTAAGACGAATTAATTACTTTATTAAACTTATAGGAAAATAAAAAACTTTATTTATATATTTTTAATCAAAAACTACTCTAAAATAATTTTGTTTTTGTAATAGAAGAATATATTGTCATCCAAAAAAATTTGATTTTTTATAAATATTTGATAATTTATTGAATATTGTAAAATTCTTTGGTGTGATTTCTGTGTGGCAAAAGAACATAGTTTTCTAAAAATTTCAAATAATATTTTAAAATGGCGGATATTGAATCAGCCTCTAGTTCTTCGGTACAGCAGCCACCTACTTCTACTATAAATTTAATTCCAATAGCAGTAGAAGTTCACGTAGAACAGTCCCAGCAATCATCTGGAAGCGCTTCGTCAACAACAACAACCACAGCTGATAATAAAATGCATGATGACGAACCAGAAACGAAAAAAATCAAATTAGATCGTTCTGGTTCTGGAATAAATAAAACAGAAAACCAATATGAGAAATTGGAATCTCGTTTGGGTGGAATATTATGTTGTGCTGTTTGTTTAGATCTACCAAAAACAGCTATGTATCAGGTAAGTCAACTTAAAGATATAAAAAAGTTAAATATTTTAGTCAAATTATATAAATATAGATTATTACATAAGATATGATATACTATTTTATATTCGGTGTAGTATTGTTGTGTTAATTCCCCATAATTTTATAAAGCACGAATGGAGTGTATAAATTTCCTGATTTTTAAAGTGAAGAGTTTTCTGAATTTTTAACAGAAAGTGAAAAAAAAACAATATAGAATTTGGTTTTTGAATTCCAAATCGAAATTTACTGATATGCTCATTACTAGGACTAGAAATGCATATCTACATTATGTAATTAAGGCAAGAAGGGCGAAGGTTAAAATTATAGTATTTATTGCGATTTTATATTAAGAAAGTTATCAAATAGCTATATAAATTTAAAATTAAATAAAATTAGATATAATTTAAAGTTTAAATTTAATAGTTTTGCTGGAAACTAATAGATAAAATATTTATTTTTCATGAGATTTTTTAGTAAAATATACTCTGTAGTCCTAAATTTACAATAACATTTTGCTGCGCAGTATGCGCTGCCTTTTGTTACGAAATAATAGATTTTGTAAACTAGACAATAAACTTTAAAATATATTTCAAACTACTATGTTAGAGTATTAATATGTCTGACCTACACGAGATTACTAGTTTTAAATAAGTTAACGAATTTGAATTATAAATCCAAATTTACGATATTATTAATATTTTACATAATATAATAATAAAAGAGAACAAGTGCGCACCATTTCAATAGTAACATAAATTTAAGCTCCAAACGAACCCAGCTGTTCATGACAGCAAATAATTTCAGCTGGTTTGTGATAAGCATAAAAAGAAATTCAATAACAAAACAAAATGGATGAACACCTCTTTACCTTACTATGGTTTTTTTTTCAAAATGATTTTTGATATGAACATAATTGATCATAAACTACGCATAAAATAAATATGAAACAGCAAATTATTTATACATAAAATAAAAACAAAAAAATTAATATAATTTTGATTAGTGTGCGATAGATTTCTAGTTGTATTTGTATGTTTACATAAATACCAGTATAAAAAAGTAATTTTATACCATGACCTGCTCAAAGGCCATTATAATCATGATCAAATTCAGCATATATCGTTTTTATAGAATGTAAATGGATAGTATTTTCTTTTAAATACTTAGGTATAGAAGAGATTTATTTACAAATAAACAGTAAAGTTTTATTTCTAAAAAAAGTATTTTATTAGTATACATATGAAACAAAGAAAAATTATATTTGTATTGATTTTTATGTTACCTTGTTTTTATTTTGATTCTAAAATTATGATTTATTCAATATGTATGGATATATATCTCTGGGGGAAAAATAGAAATTCGGTTATTATAACACACAGTTGTCGTCTTTTTACGTTTCTAATATTTAAAATTCATAGATGTGTGAGGTAAAATTTTGATAAAGGTAAAGAAGACAAAGAAATGTAAACAAAAACTAAATTTATATACGGATTTTATTACTTATGTAGGTTTTCTTATCATAAATAATCATATAATAAAATCCAAATATTTAGGGTAATGTTTTTATGGAAACTAAACTAAATTTTATGGAAACTATACTAAAATATGTGATATTTATGTCAATTATAATAATTATTTAAATAATTATTGATGGATTCTCAAATAATAATCATAATAATGTTTCCATTACAAAGTGAAAAAAATATATTGTAATGTGAAATAAAATAACAAAATTTTACCTTATAGAAATTGGTCTCAACATTTTTCTATACTGTTGGACAATAAGTAAATTGAAAGTTATTATATGTGGAAATCATTTTTATTTTAAATTAGCTTTATCTGCAATAATATTTTTGTATATTGTTTTTATTTTACATGAATATTTTCTTCGAAAGCTAACAAAGTTGAGATGGGGGGGAATATAATTTACAATAAACAAATAATTATAAAAAATATTTTTAATTAATTGAATTAATTGTTACTGATTTAAATTAAACTTAATTTTAATACTTTTTTTATTTAATTCAGTTGAAAATGAAATTGCAAAGCTCATTATAAAAATTTTATTTATTTATCATTCACAAAAATTGTACAATAAAATTCATCGTAAATTATTAGAATTGAAAAAAAAGCAATTTTAAATTTAATATAAATAAAGAATTTTAATTTAAATAACATTTTCACTAAAATATAACATTAAGAATGAATCCTGTTTATTTTTTTTAACATATATATTAATGTATTTGTATTTAAATTTGAAGATGTTAAAAAAACGAATAAAATAAAATATTTTAGGTACAAAATACTTATAATAATGTAATAAAATAATGTTTTTATATGTAATATTACATGTTTTAATAAAAACTTTATTTTTCTTAGTTAATTAATAACAAAATACAATTTTTAAAAAACATCCAGAAATTAGCTGTAATACATAATTTTATTATATTTACAAAAAAAAATGAAATTGTTTTTATTAATTTGTAATTTATGAACTTTTAAGATGGGGAATGAATAAAGATAAAAAAATACGTAAATTGGTTCAAATTTTTTGTTTCAATTTCTTAGAATTAAGTGAGAAAAACTTTCATTTATCCAAATAAATTAATCCTTTTTCCTTTTTATAACCAACATTTTTTTTATTTATTTTATAAATAATTTTAGCTACAAATTATTTATAATTATATTTGAATATTTTTTTTTAACCATTTACAATATCTAAAAATTTATTCTTTAAAAATATATAAAACTATAATTTATCTTTCTTTGGTGAGTAAACTGTCTCAAAAATGCCAGTATCAAAAAGTAACTAACATAATTTTATTTTTTAATCCATCATATTTACAGTGTCAAATGGGACACCTTATGTGCGCTGCTTGCTTTTCTCATTTGCTTGCAGATGGCCGGTATGTTTTTAATTCGAAAAAATAATACATTTAGAATTAATTTTTTTAAATGATAAAAAACAATATTTCTATTTTTTCCCAAAAAAAATCCTAAGATTAAGAGATCAAATTGCTACATGTCCAAATTGCCGAGTTGAGATATCGAAAAGTACAGCTACAAGAAACTTAGCTGTGGAAAAAGCTGCATCTGAGCTACCCAGCGAATGTCAAGTATTAACATCATATCTAACAATTTAAAAATATCTTAATATATTTTGAATTTAAAATATTATTGTTAATTTAGTTTTGCAATAAAGAATTCCCATACAAGGACTTGGAACGTCATGAGAACATTGAATGCCAAGAACGTCCAACAACTTGTAAGTTTACAAGAATTGGGTGCCCATGGCGAGGTCCAGCACACGAAGGTAAGAATTATGAAGATATTAATATTCATAATTTTTGATTAATATTTGTAATTGTTATCTTTGATAGCTATTGAACATGAATCAGTTTGTTCGCATCCTCATAAATCTGGATTTGAAGTAATGTCAGCTCTGGAAGCACATGACGCTCAACTTGAAAAGGACAAGAAAGTTTTCTCTACTCTAATTGATTTATTGAGTTATGAGAAAATTATATTTAATGGTTTGTAAAAAAAAACAAGAAATCTAATTTTTAAATATTAATTGTGGTAATAATTATTTTGTAAAATTATATGATTTTTTTTTTTAAATAATTTTTGGTTTTTATATTTTGCATTAATTTTGGAAAACTGATTTTAAGATAGAATAATAACACATAAATCAATAAGAATTAAAAGTATGATAAGAAAAAATGAACGAAAAAGAAAAATGAAAAGTTTTGGAATAAGTATAAGGGGTAAATAGTTATAAAAGAAAAATTATTTAAAAAATGTATCTTATAATCGGGTTTGTTCAACATTTGGTTCTTCTCTTCGTAACTTAATTTTTATTTAATTTTATTTTTAATTCTTTCAGATCTTCAAATGAAGCCATACCGTACTGATGAGTACGTTCATAAACTGTTTTATGAAACTTCACGTTTCTCAGCTTTCAATCAACAATGGGTTGTTAAAGCTAGAATAAATAATAGTCAACGTGATCCACATCAATCTAATAATCGAACAATTACTTATCAGGTAATAAAACTAAAAAAAAAACTATATTGACATATAATCAAAAAATATTTTTTTATAGCTAATATTAAAAACAAAGACGAGTACACCGCTAAGTATTCATTTCTTTGCATTGAAAGGACCGTTTTCCGATATGAAAGTTGGGACTCAAATTCATAAACATGACTTCACAGACCAAGTAAATTTCAATAAATAAAAAATTAAAAAATTAATTTAACTTTAATTATATTTCAGAGTACAGAAAGTGATTATTATATATTACCATTACCAGATAGTTCTGAATGTAATAGATTGCTTTCAAATAAAGCTATTAATTTTAGGTATATTAATAATTTTATAATTCGAAATACTGGTTTCAGTTTTTTTTTTCATTACAGACTATTGATGTTCTTGCTTAATAAATAAGTGCAATTTTTTTGATAATAAAATAAAACAATTTTACATATTTCACTAAATTACTTTCTTCAGAAGATCAAATAATAATGACTCGTTTACAAATATATATTATATATACACATTAAATATATATATATTTTTTATTATCTGTATCTTGATATGAAAATTTTCATACATTATTTTTTCAATTAAAAAAAACAAAAATTTATTCAAGTGCAAGAAAAAAAAATATATATATGGAAAACACAAAAAAATAAAAACAATTTATTATATTAAATTTTTTATTTATATTTTAATTTAGTTTAATGTTTCCTATTTTACTTTTTTTTATATATATATAATTTTTTCATACGTAATTTTATTACATCTTATTAAAATTTTTGCAATTATATTTTAATATATTTTTTTTGTGTTGGCTAAAAGAATCTGAAACGAAAATATTGTTTTAATAATACACATTTTGGAAGAACAAATTTTGTATTGTCCCTAAAATATTTAAAATTAGTGATGTCATGTTTTATTGCCATGCTTCTATTTTGTTTTAAATAAAAATGTATATTTATTAAAAAAAAAACTAAAATATATATATGATCTCATCACTGATTTTAACAAAAAAAATGTTTTTATTATCCTACTGTCTTAAAAAAAAAAATTAAGGACGATTCATTTTTGTTTTTATTTTATATCAAAATTTAAAATTACATAAAATTAATCTTCAACAATTGTATTTTTAATATGATATTCTATTGTATCCCTGGGATTAATTTTATAGTCTTTATTGTTGAGAAGTGAAGTAAAAGAATTGTATCGATTCATGAATTCTTTTCGTCTATTCCTGTTATCTTTCTGCAGTACTTTTATATTTCCACTGTTATCATCAAAACTTTTAATTCCGGTTTTAATTTCATTTCTTGGTAATTTGAATAGCTGATTTAATGATGGTAGAGCATCTTTTAATTGTTTTAAATCACTAATAGCAGTTTTCTCGCGTCTTTTTCGTTTTGTTTCTATTAATCCTTCTTTTTCTGATAATTTAATTTTATTAATTAAACTTTTTCTCTTATTTTTAAACTTATCCTTTTTTTTCAATTGTCGCATTGTTGGTTTTTCTGATTTCGTTTTTTGAATAGTAATTTTATCAGTATTGGAAGATTTTTTATTTGATTTAGTATTTATTGTTTTATTTAATTTTTGTGACCTGTTCTTGTAAAATACCTTTCCCATATTGACTATCACTTCATTAAATAAACGAATTAAGGATGGTTCTCTATGTGGTTTAATTATTGCTTTCAATAACAAAGTTCTATAAACAACGTGGAAATTTGGTAAATTATTATCTGTCATAACATTTGCATTGCCTGTCATTTTCATGTCTGAAGTTGCTAATTTTTTGATACGAATTATATTACTACCATTTAAGCTAAACGTACTGCATGTGGTGCTCTTAAACGTATTCTTTTTCTGCCTTGGCTGAGAAAATACTCCGTTTAAGCGCGCCACCTTCAGTGCGCTTGCTCGCTTTCTTTCTGAAGTACATATGCCAGCCGTTTTGTTTACAGTTAGTATAATAGCATAATCCTTAAATTAACTTTATTTATTACTAATTAGATTAATACATCCGAATTCATCTGAATTGAATTCAAACATTTAATCACATCTTAGTTTAATATAGTTTTTTTTATCCATACATAACCGCAAAAAACTAGTATATGATTTTAGGTATTTAGTTTTGGCACCACTATAGCCAAAGATTGACAGCTAAATAAATCATGTGTTCGAATGCCATTTCAATTCCGTGTTTCATACCGAAGAAACGAATGAAAAGCATAACCAAAGAAAAGAAGGCCCTGTCCTGGCAGAATTAGTTTTTATTCATTTCATTTCATAATTGTTTTTATTACGGCTAGGGAAATCGTAGTTTAGTTATTAATTAATACTTTTTCCGTCAATTAAAAAATTAAAATAATTAATTAAAACGAAGAAGTTTAAATTTTATCAATAGTTCTAAGCTTAATAAAGCTGTGATTAATTTATATTTTTAATTAAAAAAAATATAGAAATGTCGCATGGAGACTCTTTATCTGCAGGTAAATTAATAATTATGTATGTTAATTAGTTGACTGTTGACATAATTTAAATGTGTTTACATTATAACAATTCACTTTAATTTTTATAACAATAACTTGTAATTAATATAATGAGGAAATTATATATCATATAAAGTAAATACGTATCATGTACTTCCATAAACATCAATTTATTAATTCTGAAAAATAATTGTTTGAAACACTTTTTTTTTAAAATGTTATTGAAAATTTGATTCGGAAATATAATATAACTAAAAATTATATTCACTTTACAATGTTTTTATAAATCCGACATCAAAAATACTTTCTTGTGACCCCATTAACTTAAATTTGATTTTTTTATAAATGAGACTATGATTAAACAAACTGCTTTCAATTTCATTAATATGATATTGTATTCATTTAAAATTCAAATCAATTTAGTTTCAATATAAACAATTCAAGAGTTAAATTTTCAATTTTGACTAAATTGACTTGTGTTTCTGTTCATTGATTAACTTTAACTTGTATACTGGGTGGGTATACTATTGAGCAAACAACAATTTAAATAAATTTACTTTTAACATATATAAATTCTTCACACATTGATTTTATTTATCTATTAATTTAAAAATATTAAAAAAAATCATTTAATGTTTACGTCATTTGAAAATTTCTTTAAAACTCAGAAATCTTACAAGTTTTCTTAATATAATAAGGTTTTTATTTGTACTTCCTTTTACTTAACAAACTCATATAGTGAAAAATAACTAGGTCAGTTGCGAAATCTAAGAAGGGGGTGCATAAAAAATAAAGAATTATGATTTAAATTCTAGAAATGAATTTATTGTAATAATTTTAAACCAATTATTAATCCATATATTTGAATTAAATTTTTATTTTGCACGAGTATAATTTAAAATTTTTAGGACACTAATAACAAAGAAATATCTCACTGATCTAAAAATCTAATACTATGAAAAATAATAAATTGTTGAGTTCCATATTAAAATTCTTCGTTATTTTTAGAATCACAACATCATGTGCACTTTGACACCGCTAATATTAAGGATGAATTCGAAACTGATAGTTGTGTAACATACCAACGTACAGATGATGGAATTGTTGTAAGTTTAGGATTTTTACAAATCAATCATAAATATGCAATTGATTTAAGACTGCCAATCGCTTATTTTGGACATTTTGTTGAAGATCCATCGGTTTTTGTACCCGATATTTCAGATGTAATACCAAATTTGAATTGTCGTATAACTCAGTTCTCTACAACACCAACAAATAAAGAAAATGAATTCATTGAAATGAAAATCGAATTTTTTGCGTATAAAGAAAAATTACTTAAAGAACAATTAACAATTGTAAATACAAGAAATTCTAAAGAAATTTTAAAATTATTTATTGTTGCTAGAGTTTTGGGAAAAGGAAAGGGAACACCAATGCTTAGAACGGGTATTCATTGCATAGGAGCCGTTAAAGATGATGAAGAATCTGAAGCATCTGATTTTGCAGGTTTCGGAAACGAAACTTAATTATTATTTTACACAGATAAAACTAAATATTTGCGTAAAACATAATATTGTTTAATTTTTATTATGTTATTCAGTATTTACTAATCGAGTTAATCTTTTATCATTGTTAATTGTGTACTTAATTTCAGTTAAATTCGTTTTAATAAATTTTAATATCTTACAATTTAAAAACTAAAAATATGCTAAGATAAATTAAATACCATGGCTAAAATAGAATATTAATTAAGAGGGAAATTAATTTTTTATTATAGTAATAAATTTAAAAAAAAAAAAATAATTAGTTATTTATATAGATCGGAATATTTTATTGCAAAATAATATATATATTTACAAAATTTATTCCATCTTAACACATATAACCAAAATAAACTATAAAAAGCAATATTTGTTTATAAATTTTTATCACTATTTATTAAATTGCTCATTAATTAACAACTTTGTGCCAATTATTAACTTCAATATAAATGTAATTATCTATACTAGAATATTTTTTCACACCATTGCTAAATATTAATGTTAATATTTTATTAAAATTTTTGAACTGTTTTATAAATTAATTAATGGACCAAAAGAAATACTAAAACTTATTTATTTTTAAATACTAATAAAGGTAAAATTTTCTTGCTTTATGTTTTGATTTTATATTAAAGATATTTATAATAATTCGGAATTAATACATCGTACTTCCTGCAAAATTTGAATTTTCTTGCTGATTAAAAAAATCATACATCTTACATCACCCTGTCATTACTATTTTAAAATTTAGACTTTCACACAACAAAATATTGGTCTACGTGATTTTCATTAATTTAAAATTTAATAATTAAAGATATAATAATTTTGTCTAGCTTAAAATTGTTTGGCGGAATATCTATATTCATTCTTCGGCTATTTTTTTTACTTAATAACATAGATAATAGAACTTTATATTCTATTAACTACTATTTTATTTTTTAAAACTGCATGTAGACCAAATTTTTAATACATAAAAAGAATATTTGTTTTTTTTTGTATTTCTTTTAATAATTATAAAAATATACAGCTTATAAAACCAAAACTATTTGAGTAAAAAATTGTATAGCACAATAAAATACAAAAATATATCAAACATGTTTTTTTGTGTGCATTTTAATCGTAAATATCAAAATAATTTATGATTTTCTTCTTAAATACTCTAAATCTAATATATTAACAAACTTTGGGAGGAAATAACATTTTTTAAACTAAACAATGTATAATTAATTATATTAATTGATCATTTAGTGATCTAAAATACGCATATTTCCTGAAACGATTTTATTTTCTAAAATAGCTCCAGCTGGAATATCAATACGATCACCATGATTTGCAATGATGATAACAGTTCCCTAGAAAAATAAAAACTTAAAATCGCAATAATGAAATTATACAATACCTTCAATTAGGGTATTATATGATGGTTTATACCCTCAATGAAACTCCGCGACCAAAGGTAACATCACCAGACACTGTTAAATGATCAAGTTCGATGATATCAGGTATATTAGCAAATCGTCCTAAAAATTCTTTGACTTTTGAAAAATGATTTTCACCCAATTTAACTAATGGTGTACTGGGAAACATTCTTTGTGGTGACATTACAAGACTACCATTCTTTAAATTGTATAAATTGGACATAACCAAAAGTAAATCAGAAGTTTTCTTAACCGGTAAGAAACGTGATCGTGGAACATTAATACCAATACTACCATCAAAAAATTTCATAGCAGCACCAACAGCTGTTTCTAACTGTATAACACGTAATCCATTCTCAAGCGTTTTATTGTTAATTATAATTTCCATATTCATTGCTCTTTGATTTAAAACTCGATCAATAGCTAAATAAAATAAATTTAAGTTAATTATACGAGAAATATAAAATTTTTTTACCATTTAAATTGGCCCAAATATTATTTGTATTAAAAAATTTAAATGTTTTAACCGATTTAAAGTCATCAACGTGTTCTGTTGGTACTTGAGCTATTTCTAGCAATCTTAGTTTATCTTCAAATTGAATAAGGGTACCACCCTTAACATCTGCCCTTGTTTTATCGGTAACTTCCATGACAAATTCAATTGGTTTTGCATTTTTCTCTTCACCAACAAGTTTATTCAAAATATTTAAATCAACAGTAGCACCCAAATTGTCAATGTTCGATAAGAAACAATATTCCCGTCCTTCCTTAATAAATTGTTTAAGAAGTCCAGAATTTTGAAAAGACTCGTAGAAGTCACCGTGGCCAGGAGGATACCATCTATTTAATAATTAGTAATTATTTGTAAATATATGACTTAATAAAATAAATATTATTTACGCTTCAATATCTTTAGTGACATCGAAATCTTTGGCTACTGGCAAGAAAGATTCTCGACTTATTCTAGGGAAGCAACTTTGATTAAAAGTATATATTTGCACACGAAATCCTTGATATTTGCGAACAATCTTCTCAGTATCTTCATCGGTATTAAAAGAATTCATTAATACAAGTGGAACATTAGCATTATATGTTTTATTTAGATGCTATAATTATATAAATTTTAATTTATTTAACCATGAAATTAGGGCACTGTTATATATTACTTCAATTTGTTGAACAGTTAAATCCAAAAATGTTAAATCTGATCGAACCGGTATTACAGACTTGGGGCCATGGCAACCCATGGATGTACCAAGACCACCATTTAATTTTATTACAATTAATTTGTCCAACATTGTACGGATCTATAATAAAAGTGTTTTTATTTAATAACATATTGGTCAATTTATTTTTATCATTATTATTATTTACGGCATCATCTGATTGCGGTGCTTTAAGACTATTATATTCCTTGACGGCATCTGTTGGTAATTTTTGAATTTTGTCCCAATCAATTGATGGTCCCTCTAAAAAAAACTTATTAGTACTGTGAATAATAATAGTAGTGTTATTTTTTAACCTTCTTGTAAAAATCGCCCAAAAAGGTCTACAAATCTCTTCATTTCACCGCCAAGTTCAAGTCGTTCATCTTCGGCTGCTGTTTGTAATAATTTATCCAATTCTTTTTCTAACAAACTTAGAGCATCACGTTTTGTTACTTCGTGAAATTCTTTTGAGTCAGATGGAACTCTTTGGTGGCCTCGAACCTAAAATAATTTCAACTTTAAATAATAATGATTATGACAACAGACAAATATAAACATAATATTTCATATATGTTTATAAAATAATTTATCAGTTAATAATACTCTTTGACCTTAAGCTTGATATTTTTTTTTTCATATTTAAATATAAAGAATGTTAATTTTATAAAACAAATTTTAGATTTCTGTTGAAATTATAAACTTGATTTAATTGTTTGTTTGTTTATTTATTATAAAACAGGTAATAGTATTTAAGAAGATTAATAGTTAATATATAATTAAGTTGTCAAATAAAAATCTATAATTAAAAAATTAAAATCTTATCACTTGGTTATTGAATTTTAATCTATAATGTAAACAATAAAAATGCATTATTTGTGTGAAACAAACAGTGCTTAAATTCATTTAATAAACCAAGTTGCGTTAGAATAAATACTGATTATAAAATTACATAAGATTATCATTTTTAATTAATAAATATTATAAGTATGTTGATTAAATTATGAAAATATATATCAGGTAAATTTTGCAGTATACTAGATAATAACATATTAGCTTTTAAATTTAGCTTTAAATTATTAATATTTATTTTATATGGCAAAACTGTAAATGCTCTAGTCTAAAATGCTGAATGTCGTTTTAATAAAGATAATTCTTCATTTCCTTTAGTTAGTTGATGCAACTATATTCATAAAAAATGTTTTGTATATTATTATATAAGAGATAAATAGGAAAATTTGGAAAATTTTGTTTTAAAAAAAAAGTTTGATTAATTCAAAAAAATGTAGTGCCAACAATACTAATGCCACGTAGCTTCAGTAACGTATAATACCTCGCAAGAATTAAACCAATTTTCTAAATTAAATTTAATTTAAATTTAAATTATTATTTATATATTACATACAATTATTCTACCGGAAAATCTAACAATATATTCTTTAGAATTATTAATTTTTATTTGAAATTGGTAGTTAATTAATTTAATGGAATATTTGAAATTACAAGTA
This sequence comes from Empis livida, assembly GCA_963932195.1. NCBI lineage: Eukaryota > Metazoa > Arthropoda > Insecta > Diptera > Empididae > Empis > Empis livida. The sequence continues at coordinate 54,163,170 of OZ010647.1, forward strand.
AAATGGGATTGTTTTGTCAAAGAAAAACCCATTATACAGAATTTAAGTCTGTAATATTATATAACTAGTATCGAATAAAAGTTGATCGAATGAAATCTACCACAAACTATGTTTGTTAATAATTTCGTTTTAATTATTAACAAACATATATTAGATTATTAGTAAATAATAATAATTTAATGTAATTTTCTTATTATTATGAGTATGATGGAAAATTGATTACAAAAAAACCCAGAATACAGAATTTCAGAATCTATGTCATCATATATAATTAGCCTATAATATCTGATGGAATCAATGAAATGTATTTTTTTCAATGTCAAAAGTATAAACTTTTGTATTATGTTTCACTTACTCTTTGAAGTAATATATCAATCGGACGACTCATTTTGAATATAAAATTAACTAAAATTTAATTAAATAAAATCAATTTTTTTTTTTTTTTTGTTTTTTATACGTGGTAGTTTAATTTATGAAAATTTTACTTCCAGCAGCTGTTCAAATTTATATACTTAACACTGAATTTTATATTTTTCTCTTCTATCAAGAATTGTTTGAACTTACGGGCGGTCTTAATAGTACTAAATATATTTTTCAATTTTAAATTAATAATATAATAAAAAAAATAACTAAATATTTTTTTTTGTTATCAATTTGAACTTTAAGCACTTTACATTTCATTTGAGCGTACTATTAAATGAAAATATAAATTTTATGTAGTTTTGATAAGAAATGATAAGATTTTTTTGTTGTTACATCAAACTGTAGAATAGAATCCTATTTAGTATATACATTTTCGTATATTTCGTGACACGCTTGGATTAACATTGCATTTAAATGGGTTTTTGTATTTTGCAAAAATTACATATTTAACAACTTCTAACTTATAATTATTCAAATATAATAAAAATTTTATGTAATTGTGACGTATTTAGAATTTATATATATTTTTGTGCACAGTAAAAATAGTCAATAAGTTGTTGTTCTGTATTATAAAACTGGAATGATCAAATGAATTACAACGGTTGCTCTAAAGATTTAATGTAAGAGCAACACCATGTCCAAGGTTTAAAAATGAACAATATAATTAATTTTTAAAGGAAATTGTTTAATATATTGTCTACATTTCTACATGTCCTGTGACAAAACCAATTAACTATTCAAAGTCAAACCGGTGAAATTAGTTGTGGAAAAAAATACTTAATTTGCAATATGAAATATATGTATTTAATAGATATATTTTAAATTCAACTAAATAGTTTATAAAATTAAGTCTGGTGGTATATCTACTGTGTGAGTAGTTGAAATCAGTGTAACGGTTTTCGTATTATCTTGTTATTATAAATATTAACTTTTAGCATTGATTAATTAGTTGAAAGAGAAAACCGGATTTCACCAAAAATTACGTTCTTTGAATATTAATTAATATTATTTTTAAAATATATAATTATATAAATTTCAAAATCGCATTATTCATTAGATTCTAATTATGAAGGTTAACTGAAGGTTATTTCAGATAAATTGTTGATCCTTTTTTCATATTAAAATATATTTTTAGGTTTGCCAAACATTTAAATGTTACAAGCAAAGAAAAAATAATATAATAATTCTTACCTTACGATCTTGAGGAACATTCAACATTGTTGTAATATAATCTTTAAATTTAACAGAATCAGAAATCTATATTATCTAATAAACAAATCCTTGCTACAAGGTAAAAAAAAAGTGTAATCAGGAGCCCTCCCAAACTTACGTTCTTTTGTAATGTCAAAAGAATCCGGCAAACAGTAGATTATTCTTGAGATAAATAGTTTTTAAATTTGTGAAGGAATTCCTTACATCATGAATTCCATCCAATATCACTTCTTTTACAAATTTCAATTTATAGCTTATATTATTATTTAATTATTACAAACGTTATGCCATAAATCATAAATGGTTAAAAACTTCTAATGCAAAAAGAAAGTTATATATATTAATTTGCATTTTAAACAATATAAGTTAGCAATTTAATAAAGAAATTTATGTAAATTAGCAAGTACATTATTATTACCTGAGTATAAAGCAAACAATGCTGAGATAAAACTAAATTTATTAAAGTGTTCATGGATTAAATTGCACCCAAAATATTTAAGTTTTTAATTGTAAATATAAATTAATCAAAATTTAACACCTTATTTTATTTTAATAAAAATAATTTTTTCTAAATATTGAAGATAAAAATAAACTTTGTTCTTAGAGTGTCTCTGTTAAACTAGCTGCATTTCGTATATTTACATTTCTAAATAAGCGCAGCTTTTAGCCTTGGATGCAGGCTCCATATATATAATGGGTATTTCCTAACGTTAATATCTATTGTTGAATGATTGATGAAATGTACTTTAGTTATTCTTATTGGAACTAGAAGAAATAAGCTTAATCGGTTAGCTGGGGGAATCCATATTAAGCACAAAATGACAGGTAATGATATTGCAGACTGAAAACGTCAAATAAAATAAAAGAAAAGTAGAAAAAATATAACAATGGGGAATTTATGTAGTTCTTGTTTTAAAGCATCGGATGAAAATGACTTAATGCCGTCACCTTCAGTGGTATGTAATATTTAAATCCACAGCTATTTAAATCGAATTGCAGCAATTTTACAATTAAATTTTTGTTTAATTTAAAGTTGATGCCAGCCCATTCGATTTTCGTTGTTTTGTTGATCAATATTTAAACACGTATATTATTTTAAGGACGATAGACGAAGATTACAAGAAGAGGCAGCAGAGAGACGTAGAATAGAAAATGAACGTAGAGGTATAAGAGATCCTGAAGCATTTAAAAGGAAACAAATGAAAGCAGCTGAATTAGAACAACGGGAACGAATGAGTGCTCAAATGGGTGGTAACCCAACATTAAAGGTAAAAGACATTACCACCAATACCTCTAAATTAATGATTGTTTTTTAGTGGCAAGCTGATTGAAATTGTACTACATTAAAGGTATCTAAAACTACAACATATTTATACTACTGTTTTACAAAATACTATATACATTTATTATGTTTTATATTTTATTTATGAAAATAAAGCTGAAAAAATATATTTATTCACAAAAAACAAAGAAAAAATTTAGTATCATTCAAACATTTAATTAAATTTTAAGCCTTTTAGATAAACGTTAATTTAATTTATTTATTAATTAAATAATTCGAAAAACAATGGGCAATATTTAAATACGACATCTGTTATAAATCGAGGTACTAATTTGGCAGACTGTTCAATTTCATATTCATGCCGTTGTCGCTAGTAGCGTAATCAAAAATGACAAACAACACACACAAAAAACGTCTATTCTGTGAATAACTTAAAATTAAAATAATTTTTCTTTAAATTAATAATAAAATATATATTTTATTTAAATTAATTAAAACAATAATAATTAGTGAATATTTTATATAATTTTTGCATATACAAGTGAACTTTTTTATAATATCAGTTGTTAAAACTTCATTATTATGAGGTAAGTGTTTGATCTGACAATCTTTTTGCGATGTGAATGTGCTTTTTTTTTAATAATAAATTCCGACCTACCCACTTATTATATAGTATTTTAATTTCATTTAATATTTAGAATACAATTTCAAAAATTGTCAAGAACAATAATATTATGTACTTAATATATTACTAGAATTAAATAATTTTTGGTGGATATTTTGCGTCATTTCATGTAAAAGTTCTAGTTGGAAATTTTTATTTTTATTATACTCTTGTATTATCTAAAATAAAAAAAAAAAAGAAACTGACAAAATCTTATATGCTATAAGTTTATTATAGCTTTGTTAAAGTTATTCTAGTATTATGCCGCAAAATGGGGAATAATTATGTCAGTTTGGTTAGACAGCTGCAATAGTTTTCGACTGTAATAATCTTATTTTCTTATTCCTCCAATAGGTTTTTATATTTTTACATTAGTACATTAAGTTATAAAATAGTATTAAACATGAAAATATAAGATAAGATAAAAGTTATTTAAAAAAATGACTTAATATTCACATAAATGATAATTTTCTACAAAATAACTTCTGATATTGTTTATAATACAAGTACGCCTAGTAGGTATCAATGAATTATCATGATCGATATCATTCGTTCACGGTATAAGAATTATCATTAACATATTATATGAGAAATAAAAAGTTTTTTTTTTTTAAATACAATTTTTTCAATTCGTCTTCTGAAAAGTAATAATGGAATAAAATAATAAATATGTATAAGTAAAATCATATCCATTTATCCGTATAAGCTCTTAAAACGTTATTAAGCTTAAATTTAAATGCGATTGTTATTACATTGATTTGTAAATTTATCTGTAATAAATTAATAGTTTTTATATTGGTTCACTGAATATCATTTATATATAATTTTTCAGAACTTAACTGTGAGTATAAAATTATTTTTCGAAAATTTAAATTTTAAATTATATTCCCGGAGTAAGATTACAGTGAAGAATTGTGCGTGAACGGTCTATAAGTAAATACAAAAACTCACGACAATTTACCAAAACACGATTATTTAATATACTGACCGAAATAACTGATAAATATTTTAATGATGTTATTTTAATATTATAAAAACTTTTTAAAAGACGAATAATTTATGAATAATTTTGTTAAAAATATTGTCAATTCTTATTTATCCATTTATTTCGTTTTAGTTCATAATTTATGTTACATTAATTTCTACACATTCCAAAATATAATTGTAAATATAAAAATTCTAATTCAATAATCAATCTATTTTTATCAAATATGACTAATGTTTAAAAATCTTTTTACGGCAACTTGCTTCATAGCGATATAGATTTATCGTGTTTTGACACAATTATGAATTTTATTTATATACTACAACAATTTCTCTTTAAAATATTTTTATTTTATTTGAAAATTACGGACGTAATACGAAAAAAAATAGTCAAAAAGTGAACAATTAAAAACAAGCTGCCCACATCAGTTGTAAATATATATTTTTATTATTATTTATATATTCTTGAGAGAAAAAACACAAACGAATAGTATTATGTTTTTTTATATTACCGTATAAAATTATTTATAAAAGCTTCGTATTTTTTGAGGTAAATAATAGTGTCACTAATCTGTTGTCGAAAAACACCTACGATAATTCAATAAAAACAAACTAATTAAATTAAAAATCTTAATTTTTACCTTAAAGCTATAATTTTCTAAATTATCCCATATACATATTTTTTAAATTATAGTTAAGTACAGTGAAATACCATGTTTCAATTGTGCCGATTTAAAGAACTATTACGTCGACAAAAGTATTAAAACTCTGTTTAATTTTCGTATTCATCAGTTGTTGTTCTTGCCAGTATTGCTGTGATTAAATTTGATTAGAAAATACGTTGGGGTTGGGCATAAGTAAAAAGTACCACCGTAGCCATTAACTAGTGTCTTGGAGGTCGCTAATGAAGTTCAGTTTAGTAATAAGAACTAGAATTGGATATAATATCGTGTAGAAACCATTAACCAAATGATCGTTAGTTTATATAAGGATGCGAGCACAATTTAATTTGTTTATCTTTTACCTGCAGTCAAGGACACAGACTAATTGGGTAAGGTGAACTTAATTGTTGAGGGAAGTGACGCTATTCTTACCTGCCACCTTGTAGCCTAACGTTCGGAATCGTCACTTGGTCAGAGTGTAACGGGATCTTACCCACTTTCTAAGCTAACCTACTTTAAATTGCAGAATTAATATAATTTACAACTATAAATAAAAGTCTTTGCTGATTTTTCTAAAATTTTATGTTCTGCACATATTAATGTTTTATTAAAATAATAAATATCCCAGTCCATTCCACCTGAATCATTTATCAATTATTTAATTAAATTTAAATTAATTATTTTTGTATAAAATGTTTATATAAAAATTGCTATTTGTAATAAATTATTTTTATAAATAAATGTCGTGACAAATTTTCTTCTTTATTTTTGAATTCATTTTAGAATTGTAATAAAATTCATTTTAGAATTGTAATAGTCATTTTTGATTGTAAGTGAAGTTATTAAAATCGTCTCTCAATTTGTAAATTCTTGTAATTACCAGAAATACAAATAGCTTTTTAGCTTCTATTTTATGAGACAATTAATTTAAATATTCTTACGAAAATTTATTTTGTAATGTTTAATTAGTGTTTCCAGTGCTAATATTTTTTTTATAATTAATTAACGAATTTTTTCTGGCTTACACAGATTTTTTAATTAAATAATAAATGCAAATATATTAAATATTTTTATATTTATTCTTTTAATAGAAACAAAATAAATGTTCTCTACAAATCACTGTTCAACGATGTTCAACATTATTTCGCCGGCATAGTATATAATTGTCCATTTAAAATATTTCAATAAACTTAAAAGGTACAAGCGGATAGAAAGCTTTTATGATCTTTATATACAAACAAAAATCTTGTTTAATATTAATTATGCTGTTTTGATTTTTCAATAATGCGATTTACATAAGAAAAGCTCTCCTTTACGACGTCCAAAAATATAAATGTATGTGATCTACACAAGCCTATCAACGAAAAATGTTTTACAAATCTTTTTATTTTTCACAAAATGAAAAAGAAAATTATTTTTTTTTTCACAATGTCCGCTAAAATTTGAAATTTTCTTCTTTTAACCATGAATCGTATTTTAAAATTACAATCAAAAATTTACTATTGCTTTTATTTTCTTCTTAATAAGAAATTTAATTTTTTTTTACTCAAATTTTCTCTTCGAAATTTTCCTTAAGACCTCGGGAATCGGGTGCGTCGTATTTAGCAGTTTCATAATCGCTTATGTGGACGTCGGCGAAAATTAAGTTTTTTATTTTACTTTAATTTTCAGAGAAACTTAATTTTCAAAAACATATTCTGTATTAGAAATCAAGATGAAAATGATTTTTCTCAGTGGTCTCCGCGGAGGTTTCACGTACTGATGTTTTTCCGATATCACAAATCACAATCGTGTGTTTTTTTCTATTTTCGACATTTTTATTTTTTTTTTCGTTGTAATTCTCTTTAATTTTATAAAAAATTGCACATTTTTAATGAATTTTAATTAGATATAAATTGTTTTTAATAATTTATCGAAAATAATGATTAAAATATTGAATTGTTCTTAATAAATTATTTACTATATATTTTTATTTTAATGTTAAAAACTTAAGTGCGTTTTTATAAACATTTGCTTTCAAATTTCTAATAAAAAAGTTATATATATATATTCGAAAATAGAATCTCGAAAAATTTTTAAAAAATATTTTAGGTTGTGGGAGTTTTTAGTTTTAAAATTCAAAAAAAGAAAAAAAAAATAGTTTTTTAAGGTGGAAATTTTTTTTTGTGAAATGAATAAAAAAGTGTGTCAAATAAACAAACATTCCACCAAATTAAAAAAGGATATTTTAGATTATAAGAAAGTAAATTAATTAAAATTATTAAAAAAAAGAAAATATATAGGAAAAACCTGAAAATACGAAAATAGCGATATATTATTTTTATACTTCAATTTTTTTTATAGAAAATTTTAAATTTATGGAAATTTCTAGAAAAGAAAATTATATTCAATTATGGAAAAAATATAAATATCTAAAAAAATTGTGATGGATGAAAACTATTCGTAATTGATCCAAAAATTATAATTAATTTTTTTTTTAAATAAATTAAAACGTAAGAATATATTTTGAATTTTGTTGGGCATGAGACAGGTGGTGTGATTAGATTTACCAAAGTGGGCCGTAGAAGAACATGCCGGTCATTGCTGATTTAGATGAACCGCCAGCAAAATGTTGCAAATTCTGTGACGGTAGGGATTTAAATTTAAACATAAATATTACAATTCTTAATAATACTACATATTTAACTAAGAATATTCATTACGCAATTTTTTTTTTTTTTTTAATATTTAATTGTAACAAAAATTATATTCGAAGTTGATTTGAATTGAATATTCCATGTACCTTGAAATGTCACTTAATTTTGTGAAATATTAAATGTTTTTATTTTTTTCCACTATACTATTTAAGTGATGATTTTAGTTTATAAATCGGAAATTTATAAGAGATTTAAGATCAATTTTGTGAATAAAATGTTAATTTGAGAATATGTTTGTTGTAAAATAATAAATTTGTGGTTTTTAAATAAAATTGCTTTTAAATTTTTTCATCAGTCTGTAAATTTCCGTAATTAAAATGTCTTATAAATTATAAGATGAACATTATTTCAACATATCAGTTTTGATCGGTCATTGAGCAAAGACTTCTTTTCGGTGCAAATGACTACTAGAAAAATAATTAAATTTCGAAAAACTTAAGGTTTGTTTATTAAATTATTGTCATAACACCTTAAAGCTGGTGAAAGCCATCTTGTACCAATAATTTAATAAACTATATTGTTCTGGTCAAAAAAATCACTCCTGTACTGTCACTTTCAATATGTCGAATGAATGTTAGCGAGAAATATTTCGAAATAACTATCACTTTTAAGATCATATGCACTCTCAGTTTTAATTTGCCATATGATTATAATCCTTCATTTTATTATTACATAGTTATTCTTATTAAATTTTATAAATGTTTATAATGTATTTAGCAACAGTTTTAATAAATATTTGCAAAGATAATTTTCATATTGATTCATACACCGAATTTAATAAATAAAATCTATAGTTGTAAAGTAAACACTCACCGTCGTTAATTTGTTTTTTTTTTTATTATTTATGGAACACTTAATTTCTAGGTAAACCTTCGGATATTTGTGCTCAATACGCTAATAAACGTATGCAAATTATCTCATATTTATTCCTAACTAAGTAATTTATTTTTCATTAATTTGTAAACTATATGCTATTACAAAAATGATTTTTCACTTATTTTCCTATTCATGCGTAATATAAATGTACTTTATGTATAGATTTTCGAAATCTAATTCTAATACATATTGTTATTTACCATTCAGATTCATAGTCATTAAATTCAATTTGGAATTAAATTGTTCGATCGAATTAAATTATGCTAAAAAAGTATTCTGAAAACAGAATTTTATACAATTTAGCAAAACTTTTCCGACTGAGCAATATTATTGCTGGACCCTTACATTTAATTTTCTCCAAATAACAAATATTTATATAGTACATAATGTAAGCATCGTAATATAAATAATTTTCATTAGTTTGTTTAGGTGGTGCGGATGAAATATTGCGTAATCTTCTTCTCTGATTATTTTATTTAGATACACATACGTACAGTTTTTTTTTATTTAATTATTTTGTTTAGAAAATTTTAAATCTTTAAAACCATATATTGAAATGATTTTATCTCAACGTGTAAAATATCTTTTTCTAGCTATGTTTTTCTTTTTTGGTTAATGCGTCTTAAATAAATTACAAATGCGGATGTCTGGCCGGACAGGCGGCAGGTTTTTGGGGATGGATATATATTTAGATTAATAATTATATTACTGGTGCTATGTAGTTAGTTGATTTTATTTTCTTTATTCATATATCATTACCTTTCTAGGTGTATTGCAAAAATTTCATTATTATTTAATTTCGATTTTCTTTCAACTAATTAGTTAACATAAGAATTTTCAATTATAATTTCATGTAGGAATTATGCCATTATTTAATTTTCAAATTCTTCAATTTGAAAAGTTTTTTTTATATAGCTAAATATATTAATATATTTTATTGTGGTTTAATTACAAATAAACATAGAACTTACCAATATATTTTATCTGTAACAGATAAAATATATGTATTTGATTTTTTTTCCAAAAATTGATCGTTTGTCGAAGTTCGTTTTGTCTATTTTTTTAGGAATAAATTACTAATTAAGTTTCTAATTCGTATCAAATCATTCTGCAAACTCATATTCTTTCGCGAACAGAAAATAGTTTAGTAACATTTTGTAAATATATTTTATAAGCATCTTTCACGAAAGTAAAAGGATCATTAATTTTAATAAGTCAAAAGGAAATATCCTTACGTTTACCAAACCATACTCCTGGAGTTCGATATCAGATTTGAAGCAGCTATTTTCTTCTCATCATAATAATTATTAAATTTTTTTCCCTTAATTAGCCAAATATAACAAGAATGACTTGATTGACTGTTTTAAACGATTTTATGAATTTACCTTCAGATCCGTAATCAATTAACATTTCTTTCCTGCAATTGAAAACATAAAAAAAAACTTGGGTTCTATAAAGTCTATATATCTATTGTATTTAAAGTAAAATTTATTTCTGTATATTATAAAAATTAAATAATATATGATGAAATACCAGCTGCTTCTCAAAAATCTTCTATAGTGGCAGTGGTTTTTTTTTTTTTTTTTTAATAATAATAATGAAAATCATGCTGAGCATTAACTTTTCCATTTATATAATACCACCTTTCTCTTTCAAATACATATTTAAAAAAATTTCTATATTGTGTAAATTTTAATATTAGAATCTAAAATATTCAAATTGTATATAAAAATAATAAAAAGCAAGAAAATATCTGCTATTTTTATATCGCAATTTTATTTTTCTTAAGCTTAATATACCAAAAAAAAAAAAAAAAAACGTAGGGAAATCTAAATTTGTTATAGCGCCATTCTTTTTCGTTTATACATGTTCAATAATTACATATTATGTATCATGTATGTATGTACGTTCGAATACATAAGATACAATATATAATGATTATAAATCCTTATATACACAAACATAATATACCGAAAAACTAATATTTCACACATGTGATAATAAAAAAAAAAATGCTTTTTTGTATACAAAATAATTTTATATATTTTTAGTATGTTTTATTTATTGTTTTTTATTATGCTTAAAAAATATTTCTATTAAAATACAAAAAAGAAATATTAAGGATTTTCTGCGCTTTTCCATTGCCAACTAAAAAAAAAAACAATTTCTAATTTGTAAAGCATATTTAAATTTTGGCAAACACTGTAATCAAGAAAAGTGAAATATTCTTGTTTTTTTTTTTTTGCAGGACTTTTAATAGCAAATAAAAAAAAGATTATTTTTAATAATAAAATAAAAAATTTTTTTTATGTAATTTTTATATGTTTGCCATTTACCTCATCGCAGAACATAGAAACCTGATTCCGGACCAATTTTCACTAAATTTTCATTAAAAGCATAATAAACTACGTGATATGACCTGTAGAGGGGATGTTTTTTTTTATTGTAAAAGAAACAAGTAGTTGGCAGTAGTTTGAAATAAAAATTTATTGTGCAGTTTTCATGAATGCAATTTAAATACTTGTAAACAATTCATCGGACCCCATAATATTTTTTTTAATTACGTATATAAGACATTTTATTTTTATAGTTTTTGGCAAAATTCCAACTAAAATATAATTTTTTTTTTGTTATTTTATAAATTTTGAAATTTCTTTTATTTTACACATTGTTTTAAAAAAAATTATGTTTTTTTCAGATATTAACGACCGACCACTACAATTGAATTTGCTTTTTAATTAGAATATTTTTGCTTCCATTCTACGGAAGTGAAAAAAAAAATCATATTATTTTATTTATTTATTAATATGTTTTTATATTATTATTAATCCTATTTCTCAACAAGTGCGCTTTTTAAAATTCATTGATTATTTTTTTTTTGTTTCGACAAACATTTTTCTAATTTAGCTGCTGTAGCTTTTTCTATATTTTAATTATTGGATTAATTTAGCTAAATCAAATATGAGTTAAAAGAAAAGTGAAAATTAAAATCATGATCATAATACAATAACTTCAATTAGTTTTAAAATTGAAATTATCTACTTTCAAGCGCCTGTTTTGTCAACTATCTTAAAATAATTTATTTTTAACAATTTGAATTCAATCTAATTTATTAGATTAAATTTGTAGCGAAAATATTAAAAATCATTATTATATTTATGTATTTTTTGTAAAAAGATTTTAGGGCCAAAATATAATTTTTCGAAATTTGTATTTTAAAAATAAAATACTTTTGATTTTTCATAAACAATTTTAGAACAAATTTTAAAAAAATCAGAAACTATTTTTCATTCAAATAAGAATTCTTTTTTAAAAATATAAAATTTTATAAAATCTTAACATTATTAACTTAATTTTTGTGGTAATTAACTATTAAACGATTAAAATATTTCAAAAAGTTTAAAAGATTTTAGGGCCAAAATATAATTTTTTTTGAATTTGTTATTCGAAATGATTTCATTCAAGAATTTATTATTCAAATTATTATTTTAATTATGTTATTGCCATAAGAACGGATCTCATAAACGTATCTCGTCATCAAATAAAAATTTTAGCAATTTCAATCAAATTAATTATATACTTAAAATGATTTGAATTTCATCGAAAAACAAAATAAAATAAAATTGCATTTAAAATTAAAATATTTTAATAAAAATTAAATTAAATTTTGAAATCAATAAAAAGGAAAAAGAAATTATATCTTAAAACTTCCTACAAAAAAATTTTATGAAGTAAAAATTTTGTTTACTTAAACATAAGATTTTTTTTTTGTGAATTAGATGGTAAATTTCATCGACCTCGTTTGTTGCAATTATATATTTGTATATAAATAGTAGAAATATGTTTGAGAAAAAATATATATACAGAATATTTGTATGGAGGGCATAAGTGTGTTGTGACATAAATAAATAAATTAAATAAAAACTTTAAAAATCTTATCGCAGTTGGATTTTGAAAAAAAAAAAAAAACATTACGAAAGTAAAGAAAAAAAGATATAATATATGTAATAGCATCAAGTACACCAAAAAACATTTTGGCTTGTATTAGATAAAAATTATATTTTTCGGTGCCAAAATATTTGATTTTAGTCTTTTGAGGCCTATTTGGATTTAAATTTGTTTTTGCTTTTCAATTTTTCTTGTTGTTTTGTGTAGAAATTCAATTTTCAAACTCAATAAAGCAAAATATACTAAATAAACAAAATAAATGGTAAATATCTTTACATAAAAAACATAAAAACAAAGATACAAAATTTATAATGTGTGCAATTAATTTTTTTATTCTTAAGCTACTAATGTGCAGTGGAAAATAATCACGTAATTTTTAAAAGAATTTTTTCTCTTTTTTGTATTTTATGTTAAATTTGTTTTTTATTTGATTTTATATATTTTTCCTCAAAAGTATTGAGTACGGAAAATAAAGACTCATTTACGTTACATTAATACATATTATTTGTCATTTTTCTAACAAAATTTTTAATCGAGTCTCAATTTTATTTTATTTTTTATATGACTACTTCATTTGTTTTAAAGAAAAGTGTTTTTTTTTTTTTTTGGATGCTTCGTGACAATCTAAATTTATTTCTAATAAAATTTGTTCTTTTAATTAAAACTCATTTCTTATTTTGTGTAATAAAGTATTTATAGTTTTAAAAGGTTTCAAATTATCGTCAGTTTAATGTTTATATTTTGTTTTGATTTTTTTTAAATATTAGAAAAATCGATACTGAAGAGATTTTCCAATTTTATGTTTCACTTTTGATAAATATATAGAGAGAATATTAAGTACCACTCAGAATTTAGACAAACTTTACGTGACAAATTATATTTTCGAAAAATTTTCAATTATTCTAAATTTCGTCCACTTGTCACTTTCTGGATTCATATTGCTTTTATAAAGAAAATAAATTTTGAAAGTTTATAATGTTCCAAATCCTCATAAATAAATTGCATCATAAAATATTATATTTGAATACAAACGACTATCATTTACTATTTATTACAAATATTGAAGTATATTTAAGCCTTTAGAATTCAATTTACTTTACCAACTAAAGGAACAAACTTAATGTTGTGCTAAATTTTCGAACAAATAATACTGATCCCATGACATTATCGAATTGAAAATAGTATTTAAGAGAAAATAGTATTTAAGTGTCTATACAATTTAACTAAATTTATTCTAGTAGGAAATTTGCACATATTAAAGATGTCAAACTGTCCAAAAAAAAAAAGGAAAATAATGATTGCAAGTAGCAACAAACTCCAATAATTATTATATATTTCAGGATGAGGTTACCAAAAATGTAATAAAACCAAGAAAAAAAATTTAATTTCGAAATTGTTGATTGCATATGCGAGTAATATTTTAGTCATCATACCATTTCAATGTTTTTTTGGTTTTACTTTACTACCTCAATTTTACATACTGAATTAAAGATTATTATGTAAATTTACGCGCTTAAATAAATTTTAATAACACATTTGCTGAATTTATCTAAATAAAGTGCCAAAAATATGAAAAATATTATTTATAATTTATGGTATTGTGAAGGAGGAGGGTAATTTTTTGAAGAATCTTTCGAATTTAATGGAATTTTATAACCTTAAGATAAATTCTGATTACAATCAATTTATATTAATTAGTTATTGGACTTTTATCACAGATATAAAACCATTTTAAATGATATTAACAATTTTTTTCATTAATAAAAACGAACATTTCTCCATTCATTAATTTATTAATGCAGTAACGAATATTATTTTTGCGAATGACCCCGTCTTTACCTAATGAAAAAATGACTAATTTTTTGATCAAATAATTAAAATATTATTTGTGCAAATTTTTACATGCAAAAAGAAATAATGAACACATATGTGATAAATAAATTGCATCTATAAAAGAATTTTATTTTGCAATTATATTCCTATTTTAAGAAATTCGCCCGATGAATATTCGGTCAAGAATTTCTTTTTTGCCAAAACCAAAAAACCAAGAAAAAAATGCAAGATTTTCAATTGTGCCACGCGTAAAAACAACAATTTTTTTTATTATAACATATTTTTTCAAAACTATGTAATAAAATGTCTGCAATAATGTCCAATAATTTACCAAAAATATATGAAATAAAAAAGTCACGTTTTAAACAAATACAAGTTTTGATTTGGCGGAAAATTGTGAAAAGCGTCCAACAAAAAAAGATAATAATGAGAGTTCATAAATTATGATAATGTTACCCATAATACGTTTAATGTTTAAATAAACCATCAAAAATAATCTGTCAACCTAAATAAAATTAATTTTCATTGCTAAGTTGGTAAAGTTGCGATAAGAATTTGAAAATTAAAAATTTACTGAATTATTGGTAAATCTCCATTATTTGTTCGGTTATTAATTAGATTAGTAGATTATGAGTAGATTATTAGATTATGATATAAATTCATTACGGTATAAATATGAAAGTTTTCAGTAGATGACATTTAAATGATTATTTAACTTGTTCGCATTTGTGTTTGATATTAATTTTTGATTGAACTACCGGAACTACCGCAAACATTTTTACCCTATAACCAAGAGAAGTATGCCAGTTTATTTAAAATGTTTTATATGTTTATAAGATAACAGCTATCATATTATAATTAAAAATATCTTGGACTGTGGTGGACGTGTTTCTAATTTGCAGAGTCGTTATAAAAAAAAATGTATTTACAATTGTTGACTTTTTCAATTTAAATCCCCAAGTTAAATTCTGTTAGATCTCAACAAGTCTACTAATTGTTGAAATGCTTATACAATTTTTAATTAATATTAAATTAAGAAATATTTATTGGTTTCGATATATCAGAACTTTCTTTTGATGTGAGATACAATTATCTGTTTAGAAATTGGGCTAACTTTGGCTAAATTCAAAATAAATTATATTTAAAAATAAATTTTTTAATATTATCTAATAATTTTCAATTAAATTACTAATATTGGGATAAATTGATTGAATATTCGAGATATTTATTTTGACTAGAACCAAAAATTTCTCTAAAAACATAATTTTAAAAATTGGTTTTGCTTCTGCTTTGGTGAATAATTATTAATATTTTGCTTGTACAAATATAGAAATAGAAACAATTATTCATTTCAAAATATTTTAAATTTATTTTTAATAATATTTTTGTTTTTAGCAAAAATTAAATTGCATTTTTTTTCTCTTAAAAATTTATTTTTTTTCTTATTAAAAATAAAAATCATATTCTTTTATGTAGTAAATGTTATTATTTTTAATTTAATAATGTGTTAGTGGAATTCATAAAAATATATATTTATGTTAAAGAAAACACCCTCGCAAAAAAATTTTAAACGAAATTATTTGGTGTAAAATGAAATTATGTATATACATTAAGAGAAAATTGCATCCCAAACACAAAATAACATAAATTTTAAAAGTTGAGACACTCAAGAAATTTTAAAATGTATTTTCTAGACTTTAAACACGTAAATTATATGTGACTAATCAGGTCTATATAAAAATTAAGTAATTGACAGGACACTTCTATCTGATTAAGAAGACAGGACAAAATTTTGTTTATGTTTTTTGGTCCTAACATATTCGAAATGAATGACACACTGTTACCTATTCAAAAATACAAATGACACACTGTGTAAATAAAGCAGGTTTAAATTTTAAATAAATTAGAAATTTTAAATAAATTAACTACTTGATAATCTCTAAATAAATGTTATTTCCCATTGAAATTGTTTAAATATTAACTTGGTTCTGTTTTATGTGTACGAGACTCATGGTCTGTCATCGACTGCTTAAACAAATTTGTATTCTGTGTTTAATACACTTGGTTTGTTATCCGGTTCCTCAAAAGAACAAATTTGTCGGGAACGAATAACATACCAGTGTGCCATGATCTGTTTTCGACCAAATTCATCTACAATCTTAAATACTCACCTTCCACGATTATTGTCTAATTTTATTTTTCATAAAAAAATTAAAGAAAATCGATAATTCAATATTTGACAATGTTTCTAACTAAATTTGACAGACTTTTGATTAAAACAATTAGCATGAAATGTTAATTTTAAAAATATACCAAAATTTTCACAAAAAAATAGAAGTTTTCAAATCACTTATTGTAACACAAATTATTATATATTTTTACTTAAAAATATTTTATTTTAATAAATTTTCCTCATTTAAAAATAAATAAAATTTTAAATTCTTTGTTTTTTGGGATTTGAAGATATTAAAAATTCTACACAAAATATTTGACCATAAATCTTTCGTTTATTTGAAAATTTAGTTTTTTTTTTGTGACTACATTTTCTTATAAGTTTTTTTTTGTGCTTAAGGAAAAGTCTGTAAAATTTGATTTTATACTTTTTTAAAAAGATATTTTCTTTTTAATTTATATTTTAAATTGAATGAAAATCTAAATTTTTTTTTAGTGATGTGTGGTTCTTGTTTTTAATAAATAGTGTGTAAAAAAATATATTTGGATTTTAAAAATAGTCTAAAAATTATGTGTTCACCTACATAGAAATTTCCAAACATATTTTCTATTTTTTTTTTTTTTATAATGTCTATAAAAATTAAAAATTTTGATAAAGAGAAATATTTATTTCTGTTCTGTAGATTTTTTCCATATTCAAGGACAAAACATTACTCTCATCCTACGGATTTCCACATTATTATAAAAAAAAAATTTTCCGAAAAAAAACCAAATCAAAATTTTTTTTTTTACATTTTTGTACATTAAAAGTTTTTTTTTTTTTATGTTGAAAACTTTTCTTATTTTTTTTCTGATTAAAATATTAAAAAAGAAAAAGATTTTGTTTTGAAATTGTTCCAAATGAAAATTTAACTAATTTAAATGTTTTTGAAAATGGTGTTCAACCATTCGGAAAAACGCTTAAAGATTTTTATGAATAAAGTCTACCACATAAAATATAAATAAAGATTTTCTTAATACATATAATAATTTTAATTATTAGTATAATTTAGAAATTAGCAAAAAAAAAAAAAATTTGTCATTAACACTTTAGTCAGAAATTCATAAAAGTCGTCAAAATGATGTATATATCAAATGCTGAATAATAAATATATTAAAAATATTACTTAATTAAAATAATTTTCATGAAAATCTTGAGAAAAAAAAAATTGCAATTGGAATAAATTAAGATGAAAGAATTTTTGAACATAAATTTATTTTGGTCAACCAAAAAAAAATAAAATTAATTATTGCAAAATTCCAATCCAAGAAATCAGAAATATTATTTTTTTCATATTTTTAATTTATTTCCATGAAAAATATCAACAAGTGCTTCCTTATTTAATGGTGTTTTATTTTAGAGATTTTGAAGCTTCTAAAAGTTATTTAAAAAAAAAAAAAATATATCTTTTAGTGAAGACAACAATATTCAATATTTTGGTTTTTTTTTTGTTGCCTGTTACTCATTATTCATGAATTATTCATTTAAATTGTTTGGGACGGAAAAACTGTCATCTTCCTTCTATAGCTTCTATAGATATATTATTTTCCATAACAACAAGAGAAATTATATATTTTTTTAATAACGCCAGATCGTCTCCTGCCTACGCATACCACAATTTTCTTCTTGTGACTTCAGAAAATTTTTATATATTTTCGGTTATATACATTTTTATATAAATTTCGACAAAAAAAAAAAAATATCTGAAATAAATGTGAAAATTTTCATTTTTAGCTAAAAATATAAATTTTATTGCCTTAAAAATATCTACTATAATATTATGATTAAAATTATGTTTTTTTTTTAAAAAACAAACTACTAGGAAAAATAATAATAATTGGTTCCATTGGGAAATTTTTTTTTTGATTGAATTTATATTATTTTTTTTTGGGAATATAAATTTTAAATGAATTGTTTTCTTCATTAATTAATAATTTGTTATACAGTATAACAAAATCCTATATTTAATTATACGAGTACAATTTTTCTTTTGGAAAGAAAGATTTAGTTTTTAAATTGATGATTTGTTAAAACTGAAATTATATTTACATTAAAAATACGGAACTGCTGGAAAAGGCAAACAACGAAAGTTTTCATTTTTAGATATATTTATGTTTTAAAAAGTTGTTTTCACAATTTTCTTTTTTTTTTGTGGAAATGTTACAAATTTAATTTTCAAAACTATTAATCAAAATTTATATTTTGAAAAACCGAAATTATACTATTCAGTGTAGTTATTTGTACTAGATTCTTTAGAAGATTGTACGAAAAGCTTTTAAGAAAATGGGAATATAAATTATACAAAAATGTCCGTCGTTCTATCCAGTAAAAATATTGATGTAGAAAATTTATTTCAAAATTTTGCAAATTTAGTGAAAACTGTAGTGTTTCTAGTATACGGAATTAGTATTTTTAATTTAATAATTCAAAAATTATATTTAACGACACTTTTTTAAAATAATTGGACTCTGTAGAGCAAAATTTCCTTATATTACTTTCAGCTTTGTTTTTTTTTTAAGTTTATTTACTTTTATATGCTGGTATCAACGTATTTTCGAATATATGAAAGTTTCTTTCCTTATTAGAAGCTATGATCTTCTTTTGTCTGCGATTTTCACTTGCGATACAACTCTGTTTAGTAATTCTTTTGTTGACTTGAATTTTGCTGGCATTCCATAACCGTGTCTACTTTAATTTCTCTACCTTGACTACTACTCGAGTTTTGATAATAATTTTAATATCATCTCGTCGACTGTTTATATAATAAATTTCATAATAGATCGTTAAAGAACGTATCTTTTATTTATTTATTGACAATCTCCTTATTTGTGATTCCATTCCTTCTTTTAAACACAGAATAAGGTTTCCAACAAAATTTCAAATTTCTTTCTTTCTTTTATACATTATCGACCTATTTCTGAAATATTCAAAGTGACATACTAAATATAATATTATATTTATAATTATTTTGTTTACGTACAGTTAAAAGGATTTCTATGTTTTTTTGTTCAAACCAAAAAAAACCAACGCAACCTAAAAATATTTTCTACTTAATTGAAAGACATAAAAATATTTTAATGAAAATTTTTGTAATAATTTCAATTTTATGTATCCATGCTAACAAAAATCAATTTTTCCTTTTTTTTTTTATGAAAAAGATAATTTTTTTGATAATATTTAATTATATTTTATTTTCTGAATATTAGAAAATGAATAAAATATTAAAGGAAAATGTTTACTAACATAAATAACATGTTTTTTTTTTGTGTAACTAATTCCATATTAAAAATATATTTATTTTTTTTGCTGAAGTTTTCCATGGAAAGATTTTTGTGTGTAATGACAGCACAGAAATGTATATAAAGTTTTATAATATTTCCTTTTACAAGTAAACATATAAAAAACAATTTTTCTTTTAAAATAAACAATATTAATGTACATATTTTATAATTGTTTATTTAAAGGTTAACATACGTATATACAGATTTCAAAAATATATGCTATAAAATATCTGAAATATAATGTTAAATAATTTATTATAATATTAAAACCTTTAAAACATGACTGACTGAAAAAATTTCAAATTTATTAATAAAATATTGTAATAATTTAAAAGCTCAACTGGAACGTTGGGCTTTCAAATTTGATTTTGACCTATAATTAGAAGGACAACATTTAAGACAATCCTCGTATTAAAATTTTCTTAAAATTGGAAAATAAATGTGAAAAAAAAATTTCGTGCAAAAATCATAATTTCTATTAAAAGATTAATTATTTTTCTAAGCAACGAAAAAAAAAAAATATATGTATATGCGAAAACGTATGTGAAACATAAATTATCAAATTTTTCTTAAATTTTTGAAAATTAAAGTTGTAATAAAAATAATATATATATGTAATTAAAAATTTATTGAGCATAGAAAAGTAATTAACTTAATTTTCAAAATAATTTTTTTTAATCCTCATTAATTTATTTTATAATATTTTTGTTTTAATCATTGAAAAAATAAAAGAACCTCTGATTTTTGAATAAAATGACCGAAATGCAAATATTCAAATGAAACTAAAAACAATTTACTAAATAAAAAATACGTACTTTACATAAGCCAGTGAATAAAGTTTTCTATGCTTATTTTTTTTTTTAAATCCAATTAGAAAAAAATGGGTTTTTAGAATTGAGTCAGTATTTTAATCGTGAAAAAAACATGTATGCTTAAAATTTTATTATTATTAATAATTAGAATGTGTTCTTATTTTTATTTTATTTTAAGGCCAGATAAAAATGCATTATATTTAAAAATGCATTTTAGTAATTTCGATTTACGAAAATGTTAAATGTTCTTATCAAAATATTCACGTCTTCACGTGAGAAAGTTGTAAGTGACATTTTTGAAATTATACAGGAAACACAATAAACTTCTTATTCAATTGTTTTTCTTTATAAATTGATTGTTTTTATGGTGTAAATACAATTTATTTTTCAGCACGATAGCGAATAATTGTGAATCCAGCGGTACAAATTAGCTGGCAACAAAATAGTGATAACAAGTGAACCATGTCCTCTAACTTGTTTTGTAGTTGTGATAGAATGCTTCAAACTGGATCCAAACTATTAGTTTTTGAAGATAGTGTCGGTTAATACATTATTTTTTTGTTTGCAACTAGGATTATTGCACTAACTAACAAATCTTTAAACTGAATAATCGTACATTAATTGTTCTAGATTTTATAGTAATTCTTTCATTTGATATTTTCCAATCAAATTTATTCAAAAATTTTGCGTAGTCATTTGAAGCTAATCAATGTTGCTTCCCAACCGCTGTTCTGCTTCTGAAAAAAAATTACATATTAATTCATTCGCACGTAAAAAAAATAACGATAGACAGAAAATAAAATTAAACATAAAATTTATTCGAAAATCTACAAAAAAAAAAAATAATAACGAGTAATAAATAAATTCGTGGGGATCCAAAAAACATAAAAAAAAAAATTAGTTAATTTTTATTTAGAACTGTGGGGAATTCACTGAGGCGAAATCAAGTACTGTTCTTTCAAACAGACAGATTTTGTTCAGGTGAGTGAAAAATTAATGCAACGAAAGATAATATTTTGACGAATTCATTTTATACAACATATAAAAACTGTAAGCTGTGAAAACTTTTTAAAGATTATAATTATTATGATTAATCTGTGAGATTGTTATCACAAAAAATTAAAAGAAAGAAAAATTTTTGCTAGTTGAATTCTTACACGAAGATATTAAACGATAAAGTAAAATTCTGGTAATTTACTTTTTTTTTATTTTTTGCTAGGCTATGTTATGTACTCAGCTGAACTAATAAAATATATGTACTTTTATAACTCCATCAATATTTCTTATATTTTAATTTTATAGATCGTCATAATATTTTCTTGTTTTTTTAAATCTTCATTCTACATCTATGCTTTATGTACACATCTTTTTTTTATTTAGTTTCATAAAAACTGCAACGCCGTTTAGTCATGTTTTTTAATGTTTTTGTTGCACGTCGTCCGGTTTTTTAGTTCATTTGTACAAAAAAAAACGCTATTTAAATTAAAATATTTTTTTTTTCGCAATGGTGAGGTGAAATAAAAATTGTTTTGGGGGCAAAAAGCTCAAATAAAATATTTCTGTGTTCTTATTTGTGTGTGAAAATTAAAAATGAAAAAAATAGTAGAATTTTTATTAAAACTTTGAAAAATTGTGAAAAATATTTCTGTATTTTTATGATGGATAAATAAATTTAATATCATTTTTAAATATAATTTTAATTAATTTGTCTAACGTGGCAAGTTTAATGTTTTTTTTGTAAATTTTTCACATTTATTTACTCGATTTTTTTAAAAAATTAATTTTTTTAATATTCTTTTAAAAAAAATAGTTGCATATACAAAGTGTCTCCTATTGTGATGCAAATATAAAAATTAAAGAAATCAGAATAGCATGTTCTTCTTGCAGCATTTAAACGCAGAAGATAAAAATGTAAATAATACCACCTGTTTAACAAAAGTAAATATATAAAGATATACAAATAAACATAGCGCAACATAAAAAGATATAACTTGTTTTTTTTTTTTGTATCTTTTATGTTTTTTCTGCTTTCAATCTTTTGTAGAGAAGATGATTTTTAAATATTTTTTATTGTTATTTAGCTGGCAGAATATTTTTTTATTTTTTAATGAGATTGCGTTAATGCAAAGCCAATTTTATTCAATGTTGTGTAATTTTTCTGAAAATTAATCAGTTTTTTTTTATATTAAAAATTTTCAGATTAAATAAATTTGAAAAATAAAATATTGAAATGAGAAGATAAATATCCTAAATTAAATATCCTGATAGTAAAAAAAGATTTTCTATAATTGAATATACATACTTATGTTTAATATGTAGCTTTATTGAAATTAGGAAAATTTATTAAATATAAAGGGTCATTAATTCTTATAATTAGTTTTGACTTAGTCAGACCAAGTAAAATTCTCATCGAAAATTTACTTTATAAAAAATTTATGTTTCAATAGAGTATTTTAGAATAGATTTCATTTAATTGAAGTTTTTCGTACTTACAATTTTTAAACCTTTACAAAAATGGAATTATTGGAGAAATCATAATTTTTCTTCAACATATGAACAAATTTTTAAGTTCTAGGGCTATAAAATATTGCAAGAACCGGCTCTGTTTTTTGATGCTATTGACATTAATATTTTTAGCCTCAATTGTACTGCGCAATATAAACAGGTAGTGAAGATTTATCTAAATTTATGACAAAGTAATTTTTATATAAAATGATCTATTTTAATATTTAATTCAATAAATATTGAGTTCAATTTAGAATACTAAAATATTTATACTAAAATAGCATTGAACACGACATGATAGATTTCATTTTATTATCTTTTATAATATTTAACTAAACATAAGCATAACTGATGTGTATAATAGATACATTTTAAGGCCCGCCATATAAATAATACCATAATAATTATTTGTTTTTCTTCAAAAAAAAAAAATATATATATTTTCAATAAAAAAAAATATGAAATTGGAAAAAGACCATTCATTGTAAAGCTGTGCAAACAAGTTTTCCAGCATTTATTTTAATTTAGATTTTCTTGCCAAAATGGATTTAAAATTGCAAACATGACACTATAGAGATAATTAATAAAACTATAAAACAAGGTAAAATTTATCAGAAAGTAAACAAGTTTCCAAATTTGGAACAAAATCAAAAATTTTTGATAAACAACAATAATTTTTTATAATAAAAAAAACTTCAATTATTAAACTTTTATTTGACATTAAAATTACTTTTATAGCAGCGTAGAATACATAAAGTATATTAATTACATATTTTTTTGGGTAATTTAAATATTCTTTAAATGAAAATTTCAGTCTGAGTTTAGGAAATTTATTATGCTTATGATTAAATATAGAGTTTTAGTAAAGTAATTATAACATCGTTACCCACCCCCACAAAAATATATTATCCAAGAATATTTTGAAAAATGACTTTGTATAAACTTGTCTGAAATGCCATGTTTTAGGCAGTTCTCATAATTGTGTCACACTACAAAAAAAAGTTTGAAGACATGCTAACCTGTTATAAGTATTCTATTTCCTATGACTTTGTAAGAATTAATCGCCATCGTTTGCTACAAAAAAAAAAACAATATAATTAGCTGTTTTCAATTGAATTGCGGGAATGTGCCGATGTCTAATTAATTTAATTTTCAAGTGTCCTCTTTTTCCCTGCAAATAGAAACACGTCTATTTTGGTTATTTTGCTAAAGGGCTGGAATAAAACTATAACTGGTAGTCGAAAATGAGACCTTCCCGCCATTTTATAAAATGGCGGGAAGGTCTCATTTTCGACTACCAGTTAGTCGAAAATGAGACCTTCCCGCACAATTTCATGTTTTATTGTGAATTTTTTTCCAACCTGAAAATCTCAGTCAGTTCTCCATCCACTTTAAATTGTTAGTTAAATAATATTTCTCTCAGCAAAACAAGATTATTTGATTAAGCTTTCTTGGATTTAATTTGAATAAAGTTTTTTTAAAAACCATTTCTGTGTTTATAAAATAAAAAACTTTAAACCTATTTTTAGATTAAAATAAAATTCTAATTTTTGTACGATTATTTTGTTTTCATGAATAATGTTTACAAAAACTTATTAAAATAAACAAAAAAAAAAAAATTGTCAAGGTTCAGATACAAAAACATTAAAATTTTACCACCCCCAATAAGAAATTATTATTATTTTTTAAATATACCACAATTTTAATATGTATAATACGTTTTTACGCATAATTATCATTATATTTTCAATGAAGGAAAAAAACCATGAATATTTTGTAATTTTTATAATTTCGAAGTGAAATATATCAAAACACCTGTTTGTCATAAATCTACAAAAAAAAAAAACATATTGAATTAAAAAATAAATAAAGAAAACTATAGTTTTCCCGGCACGTCCAACTTAATTTTTAATGCAATACGCCGGAATTTACTACTTAAAAAAATTTCATTTCGAAGCTATTATAATCACCACACATTTCTGCTGAATATTTGAATAAAGTTGTTTTTATAAAACACAAAATATTTTTATTTGGGCGAAATTTGTGTGAATTAATTTTGGTGAAAAAATTACATTTTAGTTTTTTTTTGGGACAGAATATTTTTATTATTTTATTATTGTAGATATATATTTGCATAACCCTCCGTATTAATTTGGGGTAAGGTCAGTAAAAGATAAAATATTTAAATAAAAAGTATAATCTCAGTTGTTTTTGGGACACGCAGTTCAAACTGTGCAATGTTTTCCATAAGATATTATTATAATAAAGAGAATTATCCCTTTTTTTAAAATAAATATATTTTTATTATGCTTTGCCAAATGATGACTTTTTCATATTTTCAAATTAGAGTAAAAATTCCAATATTTATTTATGGACTTAAATTCTACAAGTACACAATTTAAATATTTGAATCTAGAAAATAGTAAAAGAATCTTTTACCTATGTCTGTGGTGTTACGTAATTTGTTGCGTGTCTCTATTAACTTAATAAATTAAAAAAGAACTGTCACGAAGATAGTCATGGTTCCCCCCCACATAAAAGTATAATATATAATTATAATTTTACATTACCATTATTAGATTATAATTTTCGGAGATTGTTTGTAAATAACAATATACATAATTATAATTTCCATTTAATAATCAGTTAAATGTGTCGACAAACGATCAACATAAATTGTAAAAATATTTTAATAGTGTTTGCACTCATTTTTAGGGCTTTCTTTACTAACGCAACTCTGAATGGAATAAAGAATTGAAATTATTAAATGTTTGAGATACTATAATTAATAAAATTTCTAAGGATTTTTTTTTACATTAAATTCAATTGTTAAATTAAACAACATTTAACGACTATGCTCTGCTGAAATTAGTTTATTTTTTTGTTAATTTCTTCGAAAAATTCTATAAATAGAAAATATTTATTTATGCTGTTTTTGTTTAAATCCATATTCTTTTAGGAAACAATGTTTTTTTTTTCAATTACGTCAAACATAATTTGTACATATAAAAATTAGCAAAACGTGCAAGTATCTAAAATGTTATTAAACCGAAACAAATAGAAAGTATATAATTTCTTTAAGTAAGAAAAATATTAGAATAAGAAAATTTGAATAAGAAAATTACGATTTTTCTTTTAATTTATTAAATTTTGAAAATGTTCTCTAGGGAAAAAGTTGGTTGTTAAGTTAAATTTGTCTGTAGGATATTTTTCTTGATCCCAATTCTTGTAAGTTTAATTAGTCGACTGTTTAATTAAACCAGAAAAATTCAGTAACTAAATTTAAAAATTGGAACTAATTTTAAGATATTTTTAACAAAAATATCATGCAATTATTTCGAATTACTCAATGATGTTTTTTTTTTTTTGGACATTTTATCTAAACTTAATTTTAAATATAAATTTCTAAAAAAATGTTGTCTAAATTTAATTTTAAATATAAATTTGTTAAAAAATCTTATTGTAAATAATGACGGTGGCATTTTAAGAAATTTAAAAATTGCTAGCTCTTAAAATTAAAAGCCAATTTGTCGTTTAATTTTATTTTGTCGATTATTTATTTATATATTTTTTCTATTAGTTTGAAATTTATTTTTAAAATTATTTGATGATTTATAAAAGAAATTAACAAAGTAGAATAAAAATATATATATGAATGTATATATATTTTTGTCGCCATTTAGCCATTTTTATTATTAAGCTTAATTTATTATCTAATTAAATTTTCTTATATAATCGAGCAACGCATTCAATCTTTAATTATAACAACAGATGCAATTATTGGCAAAAATATCGATTAGCGATTTTAATTTTTTTTTGTCTGGTTGGTTTATATTTGTTTTGGTATTCAGACAAAATGACTTACTAAAAAAAAAATTGATATAAATAAACTTTTTTTTTAAAAATAATATAAAAACAGAAAGCACTAAGAACTAAATTCTTATAAAGATAAATAATGTTTTTTTTTTATTTTCCTATTATTGAAGAATAAAAATGTTGTAGAGGAATAACTACAAAATTTTTAGATTGCATTTTTACGGGCTAAAGACACCCACAAGAAACTTAATTTTATTGGCTAAAAAAGATTTTTAATTTTTTTTTTTTGTGTCCTCAAAAATAATGCGAGATAAATAAAAATTCTTAGTATTTTTAATTTAGGTTAGTTGGCGCGTAAACATTTGCCGTGATTTTTCGTTGTTGTTGTTGTTCTTGTTGTTGTTTTGATGTTGTCTAAATTTTCCTATCAAGGCTACCAATTCTAAAAAAAAAAAAAAACAATAAAAAAACATATTTCTTTTTTTTATTTCTATTTGAAATGTAAACAATTTTTTAACATAAACCAACTAAAAGATTCCCAGTTGAAAGATTGACTTTAACTTGTTTTAATAAGGACACTTATTAATTATGCAATGATCTGTATATCTGACCGCCATTTGATTATTGTCCCTACGCCACTGTCTACTGAATTAAATTTTATACTCTTTCTCTTCTAATACGGATGCTGATGATTCATGGTTTATGAGTTGATTAGGAAATCTGTTGTCCTCGTATTATTAATTAACATAGTCGAGTTCAGTAGTGTTGAAATTATTCATTTCTGCAATGAATTTCCTAGATGTCAATTGGACAGTAATTTCGAAAAAATCTTAGAACGCAGAATAATTGGTTCTCAGAGGAAATTTCTTGATTAGATTAGATTATAATATAGAAAAGAGCCAAAAATATTTGGCAATACCTAACTAATTCATAATTAATTAATCTTATGGAACTATCTAAGATCAAAATCGTGGCACTCTAATTGGTATTCCTAAAGTTTGAAAAATGTATACTGCTCATCACTTAGGTATGACAAATATTTAATAAAAATATCATAATTATTTTATTTATTTTTTTGTCAAAACCTTGTAACACACCCACACTGATTTAGCAACAGAATCTAAAAATATAATTAATTGTTTCGAACATTGAAGAAATTTAAAAAAAAAATTATTTTTGACCTTTTAATGCGAAAAAAAAAGTAATAAAGATCAACAAAATTTTTAAAAAAATATCCTAACGCTTACAGAAAAAACCTACGAAAAAATATAATATTTTTGGAAAGAATTTCTCGTTATGATTGATAGATTTTCTTTCATACATTATTAGAAATCATTTTACGCCAAAACTATTATTATTATTTGAGAAATATGAGTTTTTCCACGTAGACGTCAAAGCAGGTGGCGAGGCGACTCAACAAATAAATAAATAAATAGAAAATATTCTAAATAATTTTTTTTTTTTAATAATGAGTAGAATAGAAAATAATTGTGCCAAAAACAAAAAATCTATCTTGTTGATTGGTTTCCAAGAAAATGTCGAAAAATGTATATTTTGAAAATAATTCTATAAGGGTTTGCTGTTTTTAGTTAAAAACGTAAAATTTATTATGTTTTTTCCGTTGTTTTACAAAGTAAGAAAATTTTTTTTTTGTTTGAGGAAGTGTTAAAGAAATTTCGGTCATTACACCCCCCAAAAAATATATGATTATTTTCCTCTACAAATTATCTATTAAATTATTTATTATACAAAGTAGAAATAGAAAATATATTGCTAATAATTTTTGTAGTATAATTAAAGTATTGAACTATCTTAAAGATCTTAATTTACATAGAATATTTCTACTTTAAGTACTTTAGCTAACTGTAAGGATGTAGATACAAGAATGTAATTTTTGATCATATATTTCGGGAATAGATAAATTCTAAATATTATTTATATTGGAAAAACAATTAATAATGTAATTTAATTTTCAGAGTCTACGCACAGCGTGGACGAGCCTGAATCGTGGCGTTTAACGCTCGATCAGGATCTAATAGACACGCTGAAGGGAAGTTTTCCAAATTGGTTTAAAACTAATAATCCAGCTAATAATTCAACAGCGTCATCTTCGCCATCATCATCGTCAACATCATCTTCAACATCATCATCATCATCAGCATCGTCAACACAGTCAGAATCGACATCAACCATTTTATTACCAGTTTCCGATTCTTCTTGTAAGAGTCTTTTAGCTCAAATATCAACTGCTGATCAATTATATAAACAAATTATATTTGACGAAACATTTAACGGAATGGCTGAAGGTGAGTTTTAATTTAGTATACCTTAGTAAGTTCAATTACTAATAGTTTTGGATTCAAAGGAAAATTTGATCATAAAACTTTACAGTAAAACAATTTTATAAAATATTTACATAGTTAATCATTGATATTTAAATTTCGGTTTAAGATTTGTTCTTAAAGATAAATTTTCTAATACATATAGTATATATAGTATAACCATTGTAAAGTTGTCCAGACATTGTTTTTTTATTGTTTTTTAAACCAAATTAAATTTTCAAATTTCTGTTTTATTACAATATAAATAATTTGTTGCAGGTGACCATTTAGGCCATCCTAGTACGTCATCGTTATTTGAGTCCTCGGATGGTGGAAGCCCAATCAGTTACGATTTCAGACCATCACCACCAAAAGCAATTGTAGATTCTAGTCCACTGCAACCAGCTATGGATAAAAATAAAGAATGTAAGTTTAATGATTAATTATTTAAAGCCCAAATACAACGAAGGTTATATCCCTCTTTGCCAATTAAATATCTAAATTTAAATTTTATTGTTTTGGTTTTATTAAAGTTTGAAGTCAGTTTTTTTGCACATGTTATCAGAAAAGGTGATCTCATTAGTGCGATTGAAGTGATAATTTTTCACTTTTACGAACCTCTTTAAAAATTGTTATATTACTGTTAATAATATCGTCCAATTCACAAACTATTTATTAGTACTTTTAAGATAACATAAATATTACATTATTGTTAATTCAGTATATCATCATTAAATGCACTTAAACTAAACATAAAGCTGCGGTTAGACGGTGTGCTTCCATGATCGCATTAGAGTACAAAATAAACATTTCGAAACAAAATGATCACCATTAAATTGTGTGTCCTATATTTCCTTTATTTATTATTTTATTTTCACACAAACTTGTAAATAAAAAAATTGTTTTCTCGCTTTTGGTATAATTTTGTAATTTTAATAAAATGTTTATTATTATGTTTTGGTTGTCTGCTTTCAATTTATTTTGAAATTCGACAAATCAAAAACATTATATACTAAATTCAATTTTTCTTTTACTATTTAGTCGTTAAACGCCATCTATGACAGTCGTGTCGTGTGTAGGTGGATAAAAAGTAATATTCCCTTTCAAATTTAATAATTTTCTAGTCTGTTAAATAATAATTTTTTTTGGCAATTTAGGTTATTTTTTTTAAAAATTTATTTAAGAAATAATTAATTAAAATTTATATTTTTGTAGGTTAGAATGCTAAAATAATGTAGTTGTTTAGTCTATATGTTTATTTATTTATATTGTGGGTGGTTGGGAATAGTTTTCTTCAACACAAAACATATTGATGATACTTGGTTCTCTATTTTTGCACGAGTAGATAGATCTGGGATAGCTTTTAGCTCTTGATAAATTTTACAAAAAATATGAACTACAAAATAAATTTGTGTGATTTCGCTCACGTGTCGAAATTCAAATTCTTTATTTTTACTATAACAAAGTAATTTTTTTTAATAGTTTTTAAATTAGTTTTAAGAATAGATGTTTGTACATAAAACATTGTAATAATTATTATTTTATAATTTACACCATTTTGCTTATATATTGAAATTGTCAATATAAATATAAAGTATTGTCAATGTAAAATATTTTTGGCATTTTCAGGTTTACAAATATCATTATTCGACAAATATTTGGCAAAAAATTATTTTTTTAAAATGTTTTTACATAAATAAAATATTTTCAAATAAGTAAAGTACATTTTTCCAACAATATCTAAAAAAAAATACAATATGATAATAATCCAGTTAGTAAAAATAATATATGTAATACAAAAAAAAATTAGTCGGTCAAATGTTTATGGCATAAAATGTAACACTTTGTAAACATAAAATCATAATTTTCGTCTTATGTTAATTTTTTCCAGAATATTAATGGTATAAGTAGCTGAATGATGACATTTTTTTAAAAAATATCTATTTTAAGATATCGGGTAAAAAAATTTCTGAAATAAATAGTAAAAAGGAAGATCAGTATTTTTTTTCCACCGGAAAAACAAAAGTAGGACGTTATGCGCCCAACTAAAAATAATATTTAATATTGAATAATGAGAGTAAAAAAGTTTTTTTTTATATATTTTGTGAATAAATAATATTTTGCTTAGATTACTGAAAAATTATAATATCAGCAAAAATTTGAATTTGTAAGTCATAAAAATTTATTCATCCAATTTATATTATAAAACTCTTTAAATTGAATTTTTAGAACAGATTGGCTATGTATTTTATAAGATCTATATCAATTTTTTATGTCTAGAGTATGGACAGAATTTTAAATGAACAGAGATCACCAATTTTCTATATAATTTTTGTTAATTTGTTATGGCAGCAATAAATTTAATAAATAATCATAACTTGTTTTTTTTACATCTAATTTAATTCATACTCCAAAAATATATTAAAATGTTTTTCTGTACCACACTTAATAAAAAATAATATTAGAATTATATTGTTATTGTTTTTGGAGTATTGAATTTAATATTTCATACTTTGGTTGAACCAAAATCCAATTGATAGTCATCATAACAACCCCATTTAACAGCTTCTTTACAAGTTATTTTCAAATATAAATTAAACTCATCTGATGGAAAACTGTGCACATCCTGCCACAAATGAATATCCTGTTCCGGTATATTTTTAAAACAATTCAAAATTGATTGAGGTCCTTGTATATCAAAATTAAATATTACTTTGGGTTTTCGAACACGTTGACTGGTATCATGGCCACAAACAAATATTTTCGTATCACCTTCCCAAACTTTTCTGTAAAAATTTCACAAATTAAAAATTATTATGATTAAATTTATCTTAATTTAATAATAAATGATGTTACTTGAAAGTTTTTTCGGAATGGGCTGCAATCATTATTTCGGTCAGAAGTATTAAAAGTTCATATCTATCTGTAATATAATCAAATGCTGTTGATGTGGGCTGTTTTGAAGACCATAGCATACCAAACCATGATCCACAAAGTTCATAGACGACACGCCAATGTTCAGGATGGATTTCAATTGATGATAATAATTTACAATTTTGAAATTTCTGGAAAATTCAAAAGCATTTACATTAAAAAAATTTTATTAAGTTTTTTTTTGGTTACTTTAAAAAATCCTAAAAGTATTATTGTGTACAAGAATCGGGAATGTTGATGCATAGGATCGCCTAATTTGTATTGTACAAGTTGATAGAAACTTCTAAGAAATTTTTTGATTTTTTTAATTGGTGGTGCAAATGGGTGTTGGTAACTATTACGCATTAATGGTAACATTGTACCCAAAAATAAAGATGAATATCCAGAATAAACATATGCCCATGTTGCTTGATTGATTGACTACAAGATGAATTATCTCAATTCAGATTAATATATTTCAACCCAAATTAATATTATATTTACCGTCATTGCTGCATATTCATATCCTTTTGGATCCATTTTACCAAATTTATGCATCGACATTTTATATTCATGCATCAGTGAACTGTCACATACATTCATAAATGTTTTGCATGATGCCCGTATCCTATTATGATGCCAAATATTTATGTGTCCGACAATTAATTCGAGTATTTCTTTTGGTAAATCGCATAAATTTAATTTACGTTTAAAATTCGGTAATTTCTTTAAATTATGTATTGGTCTATCACGTAATCTTTTGGTTGACTTAAATTCTTTTAATTGATTTGTATTTGACGGTGTAACCGACAAATCTACATTTTGCAATTCATTATTATTGTGATTATTGATATTTAGGTTTTTAACAAGTTTATTTTTTATTTTTGGCATTATAAATAAATATACTAAAAATTTATATTAATTAAATATGACGTATTTTTTTAAAAATAAATTGTATTTTCAACAGATATAAAATAAAAATTAAACTAAAAGAATAATTTAAATACACATGGAGAAATTTCAAATATGCCACTTTTGACTTCCTTTGTGAATTTATAAATTTTTATAAGATTATTGGCAGTTGATTTCATTTGACAGTAAGCGATATACATATATAAAAGTTGGTACTGTGATTATTACAATAATTAATAGGATAATTCGTACAAATTTTATTAAAAAATCGAATAGATTTACAATTTTGCACGAGGGCCGCAATTGTTACTTACATTATAGGAAAAATTATTTAGGAAAAAGTATTTTATCAATTGTATTAATTTGATCGAGCGTGTGAATGTTAAAGAAACAATTACTTCGTACAGAATTAGTACAGATACCAAGTTTTCCGACAATCCTTGAAAAAGAAAACTCGGCAAAAATGAGAAAAATATTTTTGTAAGAAAAATGTTAGACTGTTAGATGAACTTAGTAGATTTTGGCATATTATAGTTTTTTGATTATTATTTTATTGATGATAGAAAAATTTCACATTTCATAATTTAATTATTAGTTGTAATGTATTGATAATTATTACAAATATTCTTTCAATTTACAGCTCTTAAAGTTAAATTGATGGTAAGAAGACCAATAACACAATTAGTTGAACAAGGAATTATACCACGTAAGTTTATTTTTTTCTAATGGCAATTTTACATTTCGCATAGATTTATTCTATTTAATTTTATTTATTTGATTTTTCTGCTGAATATGTATTATATAATTCAATTTGAAATATGATTGTGGTTAACAGTTGGAATTATTTCTTATGACTCACACTATCTTTTTGGTTTTTTTTATAATTATTATAAAAAAAATGTAAACTATTCTCGTGCATATGTTTTTTATTTTATATAATTTGTAAACAAATGGAAATTAAATTAATTTTATGTTGAATTTTAGAATCTTTTATTTCAGAATATAAAATATGTTCTTTGGGTGCTAGAAATTTAAAATTTAGAATTTTGAAATTAAAAAAAAAAAAGAATTTTTAATGAAAAATAAATACATACTTATACAATGTCTATTTTTTTCTATTCGTGCAAAACATAAAAATTTGGTTAGTTTATTATATTAAACTGAAAGTTCATTTTATAGAAATTTGTTGTAATATTTCGTCAGATATTCTGATAATAAAAATGGCAATAAATAAATAAATCAATTTTTTACCAATAATTTAAAAAAATTAATAATTTTAAAACATTGTAAGTATGATTTTTTTAAAATTATTTGGGTTTATTGAAATGCAATATTAAATAATTATGAATGTAAACAAAAAATGGTTTTTAAATTATAGAAAAAATGTATGAAATTATTTATTTTATAATTTTTGGTGGTTGTTATTAAATTGTTGACTTATATTTATTATTCATAATAATTGAGGTGTTCTTACTCAATGTAAATACAGTACCGTATATTGTAAAAATAAACACAAAATTTATTTTATTTCTGCACTTTTTCAAAACAATTTTTAATCAGTATATGCGAAACTACAATTGAAATATTTATTAAATATTATTTATATGACTACAAATAACGATATGTTATTTAATTCAATCAAAATAGAAGATAATACGTAAAAAACGAGGTAGTAGGATATTTTGAAATATAAACTACAATAACAGATTTTGTTTTATTTTTATTTTCAAAGGTAATTAAATGTAAATATTGATTATTAAAATTCTATCATTGCAGCTTTAAAAACTTCACCAGCAATTCACGAACAATGTAAACAGTTAGAACGCGCTAAAACTGGTGATCTATTAAAGGCAAAAATACAACAAAGACCGAATCGTGAGGAACTTGAACGGCGACATATTCTTGAATATGATGAAAGTCATGTCGACCCAAGTTTAGCAGAAAAACAACGAATGTTGAAGAAAGCCCGTTTAGCCGATCAACTAAATTCTCAAATATCACACAGACCAGGACCCCTAGAACTTATAAAGAAAAATATTTTACATACAGAAAAGCCCATTGAGCGTATTGTAAAAGAAGGTTTAGTTTCATTCAAGGCGACCAGTGAAGGTTTACTAACACGACCACAACAACCCCATAGCTATATAACATTCGAAGATGATTCTCAAAGTTCTGAAAGTGATACAAGAAACACTCCACCGAGGCAAAATGTTTTAGAAGCAGCTGCTGCATCGGCTGGTATCGTTACAGTTGCTTTAACAATTCCCACAAGTGATGGTCAAGTAGTAGTTACTTCAGCACCGATTCTTGAAACAAAATTCCATCCAACAGCACTATTAACACAACATCCACTTCCACAATTGCAACATTTACAACAAGTTATAGTGCCACCGCCACCTCCACCACCACCACCAACTTTATTATCTACGGTATCCGACAGTTGTATTCCCATACCCTCTACAGCTCATCCAGTTATTCAAGTGAAACAAGATACATCAAATTTATTTGCGGAACTATGTCAAT
The DNA here is from genome assembly GCA_963932195.1 of Empis livida. NCBI lineage: Eukaryota > Metazoa > Arthropoda > Insecta > Diptera > Empididae > Empis > Empis livida. The sequence continues at coordinate 54,199,045 of OZ010647.1, forward strand.
CTGTCGCCGGTCCCAGTTCGAGTCCGGGATTTTTACCTTTAGTTGCTAGTCCTGCATCGTTAGGCTCTAGTGCATCCACCCTAAGTCCGCTTTCATCAATATCATCTCCACCACAATCATATACACCTCGACCAGCTGTTCAATCACCTGCACTGCAATTACAACAAATTCAACCTCAACAACAACAGCAAACTCAAAAATCTGATGCTCCAGGGAAAGATAAGAATCGTAAAAAATCAAAATCGAAACCAATTACAAAAGCACGTACTATTAAATTTCATGAATATAAAGGTCCCCCAAGCTCAGTTTCAGCTGCACAAAAAATGATGAATACCACAACTTCAAGCGCTGATGCTGATCAATCTGAAGAGACCTCTTACCAATTAATGTTGGAACAACAAAATTGCCTTTTAAAATTTTTAGAAAATTTAAATAAAAATCAATCAATTTTAACTAATAATTCCACAAAAAATGCTTCAAATAGTACTACCAGTACTATTTCCAATTTTAGTGAGTGCAGTTCAGGCAATGCAACTCAAAATATTCATCAAAACCAAACACTTCATCATCCCAGCACTCCACATCCACCACCAATGCCATCTCCAGGTCCTCTATCTGTATCATCATCAATTGCACCACCAAGTCCAGCGCCAAGTAGCTGTTATGCTGAATCAATATGTTCAACTACAACAAATTCATCAAGTGCTATTACAGATATTAGTAAATTAGAAAAAATGAAAGTATCCGATTTGAAATTACAATTGAAAAAACGAAATCTTCCTGTTTCGGGACCAAAGCCCCAATTAATTGAACGTCTTAAACCATATTTGCCACTGGATCCAATTTGTGCAGTAACATCTTCAACTTCATGTGCATCGTCCTCTGGTGAAATGATGACAGTTTGTGGTATATCTGGCGAAACATGTGATGCTTCTGACAGTGTAATGATAGTGAATTCCCCGAGGAGTTCCATGTCTCCAGAATCAAATCACCAACACGAAAATATGGATATTACACAACCATTAGATTCACCATATTCATCTGGACAGGCTAATAATAATATGATTATATCAATTGAAAATACAGCAACCAATTCTGATTTAGTAAGAGAACAACAAAAAAAAATTGATGACCTTCAACGACAATTGGAAAGAAGCCAACAGGAATTACAGCAAATTAAACAAATTAAACAGCAAATAGTTGTTGTTGAACAACAACCAAAACAACTAAAACAAAAATCTATGCAACAACAGCCACCCTCCCCAGCAACAACAACAACTCCAGCAATTAATCAAAAAATGGTTGTTAAACAACAGTTGGAAGCGAAAATTCAAAAACAACAAGCCAAAGCACAAGCTTTGGCTCAGGCGCAATCCGAAGCACAATTATTATTGAATACAACTAAATCAAAACCAACACCGCCATTAATAATTCCAAAAGAAGAATCAAAATCTTCTACTGCAACAATCATCACAACCACTAAACAAATTCCAATTACAACTCTAAATAAGCCTCAACAACAACACCAAAATCTTAGCTTTGTTTGGGGTGAGAATCAAACAATATATTTAGTGGGTTTACCGCAGCAAAATAATGACACAAAAAAATTATTCAATGGTTATCCACAGAGAACTCTATCATTACCAAGAATGGTTTTTCCAGTTTCAACTATGCCTCCAGGACCACCAGTTTTAAGTCAATCAGCAACTACTCCACAGCAGTTTTTAGAAACCAAACCTATTTTTCAACAATTAAAAACACAACCCCCAGCATTAATTATTAAACGAGAGCAACCTCAAGCACTGCAACAGCAAACGGACCGGCAACAAACTATTTCTACACATATCCCGGTTGATGCTAAACAACCTCCGCCTTTATATAAGGAAGTAGTTAAACAAGAGCCAAAACAGTTACAACAATTAATTACAAAAATTAAAGAAGAACCTGTAGATAAAAAGAATTTAAAATCTGAAAATCTAACAGATGTCTTGGATATATTAATTAAAAATGGTGAATTATCTGAAAGTGCTTTAAATACACCAACAACACCAAGTGGAAATGCTGCTGTAATAACATCATCAGATGGTGTCATATTTTCTACTAACAAACGCCATCACCAACATAATGATATTATGGATCTTGGCAATAATGACGATACTCCAGAATCTTCCTTCCAAAATACATTACTTCTAAACACTCCGTTAAATATAGATAATATTGACATTACATCACCATTGCAACCAGATTGTCACATTGATGTCGATACAAAGACTTTTGATGTATTCCTTGACCAAAAAAATATGCAATTCCATTCAGATTCTACTACTAATGGTGGTGATGAAGATAACATTTCTCATCTTCATCGGGAAAATACTAGTAAAAACGATAATAACGAAATAAATCATTTTGATGATTTAGAACTCTTAGAATTAATGAGTCAACAATTAGATATGGATATTGGAGAAGAAACGTGTCATAATTTTCCGAGTATGGTTATAGATAATAATAGTGCAATTAGTAATAGCAACAATAATTCATCACAACAACAACAGCAACATAAATCTTCGCTGAATACAAGAAGAGATATGAATCCTAGTTTGCAGCCTTCAATTAATGAACTGATTCAGCAACAACAGCACAGTACCACTAATAATAATAATAATTTTCATCATAATCATTTGAGAAATGATAGCGATGTGAATAGTGTTAATGTAGGCGATGGTAGCAATAGTGGTAGTAATGGGTTTGATTCGTCACATTTCAATATGAACTCAAGTTGCAATAATAACTTCAGTTCAACACCAATGGATGTGTGTGATGATTTTGATAATCCATTGGCAAGCTTAGGATTTGGAACTAATTTTTCACCAGATTCAAATATAAATACTCCCCCACATCCGTTTTCTTCAGGATTGTCCAGTAATAGTAATGATGGATTTGGTGGGGGTGGACCGAATTCGATGTTGTTGTCTGGCGGGTCTGGGCAACAACAATTATATCATAATAACGGAATGAATAATCAAATTGGTACAGGCAGTGGTTGTGGTAATTCATCAAGTAATGACAGTTTTAGTACACATTTACCAATTAGTCAAGACAATATTCTTGATTTATTTAATATTGATGATTTTAAAATGAGCTCGTGGGGTGGAATTGATTATGCTGTGTAGTCTATGAAGAGAAATTGTATTGACATAATTATTTAGGATTGGTTAAAAAGTGATAGGGGAAAAAAGTGAATAGAGTTGTTAAAATTAATAAAAAAACAATATATAAATATATTTTTATTCATTGGATTCATAAGGAAATTAGTAATTTTTTTTTTTCACATTTCTTAATAATTTAATTCAGTTTTGCTCAAATCAGCTTCCTCAAACATAAAACATATATAATACATATATTTATAATAATAATCATTAGATCATTCCATTTGTTAACAATCTAATATATTTACAAATTGAAAAAAAAAAATTTAACAACAATAAACCAAAGTTAAGTGAAAAATTTTCAAAATAAACACAACAAATTCAGGAAATGTGTTAATTATAAAAAATATAAAATAATAGAAACACTTAATTACTAAAATTAATAGGAAAAAAATTTTATAAACCACAGAAAAATGCAACGAATTTAAAAGAAAAAAGTTTAAAAAATATTCACAAATATATTAAATCAGTTTAGAGCCAAAAATTTGAGTAAAAGCTCTTCATTTTTGTCTTTAACTTTAAAAAAATATATATATTTCCATAACAACTAAAATTGCCTTTAAAAAAATTTTTTTTGATGATATCGAGAAAAAAAGGAAAACATCTTATTATAATTTTATACATTAAAATAAAATATCTAAAATCATAAAATTAGAAAAAAAAAAAAATACGAAATAAGACTTTAAATTATAAAAACAAATAAAATAACAATTAAAAATTACGTGTGTTGTTGATTCTGTTTCACTTTTACATTTCGCAATTTTCAAAAGGAATTTAGTTTATATTTATATTTTATAAAATATAGCATAAATCAATTATTTTTCTTTTAATATCTTACAGATTGAAATTTTTTTTTTAACGTGTTTGACAAAGACAAACTAAAACATTTTGTGTTTATTAATATTATTTTCTTTTGTGACGTTTCAAATATTCCAATAGAAAAAAAAAAAAAACATAAAATTTAATCAAACTAAAATTATAATTTTTTATTAATTAAAAAAAGATTGTACTTAATTTATCAATGATATTTGTTTGCTTATTAAAAATTTAACTTTTATTATGCTTATAATTAAAAAACATATATGAAAAACAAATTAGTCTTGATTTGAATTGTTATTTTATAATTAAGAATTATATGTAATTTAGTTTAGATATTTAAATAGTTAATATAAGAAAATTTAAAAAGAAAGGGACTATTGTACAGAAAAGATTTTTTTTTTAATATTAACAAAATATTATATATTGGCAAATTTACAATTTCTGGTTTTAGTGTTAAGCTAAATTTAAATATTTTTAAAAATGCCATAAATTGAATGGTATATATCATAAATATATATTAGATAATAAATGGCATACATATTTATTAAATATGTTTATTTATAAAAGAAATACTTGAAATTATTAATTAATACTACAATTATATGTAACTCAGTGATATCAACAAACAATATGATTTAAATATAAAAGAAAAACGTAAAAAAATAATAATTATAAAATATGTTTACACTTGTTTTGCTTTTAATTAATTAGTGGGATTTGTTCTCAAATAATAATGGTTTCTTTCATTTCATTTTGAAGTAATTTACAAGTTAAACTAGAATATTTTATTAAATGCTACAACATCTCAATTGATTTTCTTCTAGGTTAAGTTTATCAGTCAAACATGAATTAAATTACATGCATAATTCAACGAAGAATTTTTTAATTTTAGTTAGCAAAGAAGATATTCGCCATTTTCAGTCAAAAAATAAATATTATATTCACACAATCTTTTAATTATTGGTAAAATATGAGGAAAGAGATTTTCTTTATTACAGGTATAATTTTTTTCAAACAAAAGTAACTATTTACAGCCAAACTATTGAAGTTTTTCAAATTAATATTTTATAGATTCTAAAATCCACAATTATGAAACATTTTTAATTCATAAAAGAAATGGTAAAATTTTAATTTATAAAAAAATGGTAAAGTATAAACTATTTACTTTAATGTTCAATTTTATTCCAAATAACAAAGAAAAATTACAAAACATATTTTTAGGTTCTGTTTTTTATATGGTTCCACAAACATACACATAATATAATGATATATTTTTCTAGGAAACATGATTCAGGGATTCAGAATATATACTAGCAAATTAATATATTAAAAAAAAAAGTATGTTGCTTGGAAAGTACAGAAAGTCCTTTTCTAATTCTGTTATTTTCGTGGATTTTAGAATTTTTGCAATATCCAGAGCAATTTTTGCTATGTTTCTCTGCCGATTGATATCCAATGTGTAGGGTATAATATAAATTTGAGAAAACTTGTTTTTCTGCGTTAAAAAAACGATGAAAATCAATCTCATTTTCTGATTTTGAGCAAAAAGTAAAATTTAAGTTTTTTTTTTGAGATCTATTTTAGCATACGTCCAGCAGATCAATACCAAAACATTTAAGTCCTTTTCGAATCATACTTATAGATTTTTTTTTACCCTCCATCCATGCCAAATTTTTACAGGTTTTCAATTTCAGATTGCTGCAAAACCTATAAATTCTTATCTGATCACTAAGTTTATACACCAAATTAAAGCTATTTATTGGTAGAATGGTAATTAATTTATCGGTAGAATGGTAAGGAATTTGATGTACGTTTTAAATTCCAAGTGTTTTTAAACAAGATGAATTATCATTCTACAGATGAAAAGCTTTAATTTGGTGTATAAAATTATATCAATTTCATAATTCTGTTTTAGAAACACTGTTTCAGTTTTTGTAGAATCATTTATACTCAAAAGACAACTAGTTTTAAATTTTTATTTCTTCTAAATACTATAATGGCATTTCGCACACTTGATAGCATTAAGAGATCGAATATTGGTAAAATTCAATGTAATAGGTACATATTACATTAAATTTTTGAGTTATGAAAAAAGTAAAATTCGAATTTAATTTCATTTATTTTAATCAAATTAGAAAATAAAATCATATCAAAAATAAGTAAAATAATTTAAAGCATAAATTTAAACAAAAACAGAATTTCTTTACTATAATATTATTAATAAATGATATATCTATTTAAAAAAATGGTTCAAATAGGTTTGTATTAAAACCGCATTTCCGAAATAACTTCATCATTGTAATTTCGTGTCAAAAAACCGAGAAATATATTGTATATACAGAAAAGGGAAATTATCTTCAGCATTTAAATAATTTCAAACTTCAGTATTATCTAAACTAAACCAAAGTCTGAAATTAATTAAATTTTTCTATACTCTATTCAAAAAAATATATATATGTATATACATATATGTATAATTCAAAAATAGAAGTCAAAAGTTGAGATATTTGTCAAAAGTATTTTATTCTCTATATTATAATACCTTTTTTCCTTTTTTTTTGAAGATTTATTTTCGAATGATGTCAACATCAACAAATCTACAAGGACGCACATACTTTGTTATATGAATAAAGCATAATATAACAACAAAACACACTGGCAATCAAATTACAGACAAAATCTATAAGCTCACCTGTAAGAATGTTAAGTCTTAACTTAAACATTAACACAACCAAACAAAAAAACACAACATAAAATTTTTAAAATATTCTATATTCTTCGATTTTATTGATGATATCCTTTAAAAAAATAAAAAATTTCAATGTATTTGTGCTTTACTAGTTGCGTTCATTCCATCCAAAAAAAACATTTTCGTATTAAAAAACATATGTTCTTATTTAATTTCTGTAACACCAATATAGCTAAACTGAAAATTTTGTAGTAATTCTTTCAGCATAGCATAAAAATAACATAAATATATACACAAATATCCTGTTGCTTTTTTAAGTAAATTTCAAAAATGTGAATGTGTTTTTTTTTTTGGACAAGCGCCTTTGGACAAACCAAAATTTCCACACAAAAATATTAAAAACTTAAGTATTAAAATACATAATTTTATAAAAACAAATTATTTTAATTATATTTTTTAAAAAAATTATTTCGAAACTGAAAATATCCTTTTTAAATCCAAGAAAATAATAGTAATTTTTTAAATAAAATTCTTCTAATGATTTAAAAAAAAAAAAAAAAATAGTCAAATAAAAATTCCCCTTTTAAGGATAACAAAACCAACAACAATAATTCATTATTTTATTTTAGTGAGAGTGTATTAGTGCAGGGGTGCAAAAATACACATTCACATTTGAAATCGGGAAGCAATATAAGCAAATATGAAAAAAAGGTAAAAAAAAAAGCCTTCCCAGGGTTAAAAATATTTTAGAAGTCCCCAGTTAGAGACGAGCTTTTCATTTGAACGCAATTTTTCTTCTAATGTGATTTTTCATTTATTTTTTTTAAGTTTTTCTTTTTGAAAATTTTTATATTAAAACAAAAAAAAAAAAAAATTCAAGAAAAATTTACAAAAAAAATAATTTATACAAAAAAAAAATATTAATTAAAAAGGATATTTTTAAAATAAAATTAAAAAACAATTTGTGTTCGCAAAAAAAAAAAAGGAAAAATTTTATAAAAAATTAATTTTTCTTTTTGTTGGTTAAAAAATCTGTTATAAAAAAAATGTATACGGCTTTAAATTTTTGGTGTACCGAAGGTTGTGAGCAATAAATTTACTTTATCCTTAATTTTTTTTATTATGGTATACTGAGTAAATACAATTTTTTATAAGGATATTACATTTTTTTTTCATTTTCATTTTCATTTTCAGTTTTTCTTTTATTTTTTTTTATTTTTTTGGTTAACTTTCTCCCTTGGCGTTTCATATTGAATTTATAAGTACATATTTGATAAAAAGCTTGGAACAATCATTTTTGATTATTATTATTATTATGATGGTTTACTTAACCAACAAAAAAAACAAAGTTGAATTTCAATTTTGTTACTTCAAATAAAGAGGATGGTGGTGTGTTATGAAGAAATCTCTTGAATCCTTAAAATTACGTACATAACGAAAGACTTTTTAAATAACATTCCTCTTGAATGCGCAACCAGTGTGTGATAATGTTATGTTAGTTATAGAAATATTATGTACATAGATACGTATATTTATTTTTATGATTTTCCTATCAAATTCAGTCTTTTTTTTTGTGTATTTGAGTGTTTGAAAATAACTTGAGGAATGTTATCCTTTTTATTTAATTTTATTTTTATAGTTTTTTGTTAAAATAAATACAGTGTTTTAGTGAAAATATCTATTAGTATTTATTTTATTATAGGTTTTTTTTACATACATAAAAAAGGATGAAAATTTTTTTTTCAATTATAATATTCGAGGTGATTAATTGAATTTTGTGAAAATAATGTTAAAATTTTAAAATTGAATTTTAAGCTAAAAATGAAAAAAATATTCAATATTAATGACAACATTTTAGTGCAATTGAACAGATAAACACTTTTATATTATTTATATGTTTTACACGAATGCTTTAAAGGTAAAAAATTAATATTAAATTAAATATATTTTCAGAAGAATTAAAAATATATTTTTTAACATTATTATTGAGTACAGAACTGAATAATGGCTTCCTTTCTTCCACTATCAAAATATTAGATTAATGGAAAATTATAAATTATTAATTAAATTTACGACTATCAAAATATTATTAAATAATTTCTGTTCAGTCAATTTCAATATTCAATATTGAAATAATTATTATTTTATGCTGATCATCATCAAAAAAAATATATATATATATATATATATATATATACATAATACATATAGTAAAAAATGTCAAGGTCATTTTGTAATAATTTCGTATAGCAAGTAATCCGTAAGTAAAACTACCATAATTTACCAGTACACTACTCTCTGCCCTATACACTTTTTTTATACTTAAATCAATTCGGATATAATACATTATCATTAAAATTCACTATGCTATCAGTTTTCTACATACTTACACACACAGAAATATATACAGTATTATATATTTTTCACTAAACTTATGCTCTACAGGTTGTTGCCTATATTTGTGAAAATATTTATTATTAAAGTCGTCTTATCCTTTTTTTTTTTCCTTTTGAGTGTAATAGTAGTAGATAGGATAGATAATATATAATATTTTTATAGTACAAATTTGTTATGTTTTTTTTATTTTTTTATCACAAATTTGAAATTATTTTCTGTTTTATGTTTTTTTTCCTATTTTATGTTTTGTCTATATAGCAGCAGCAGCATATTTTTTTATAAAAGATTGTCCTTGGTGTGTTAGGAAAAAATTTATGAAAAACTTCTATATATTCTCCTTGACACCCCAACAAAACGAAAAGGACTTGAACATTAAATGATATTAATAAAATATATATATATACTCCTTTATATGTAGATATATATATAAAAAAAATAGTATGTAATAATATTCTGCAAGTCTCCTTTAATCAAATAGATAAATATTGAATTTGTGCTATGTGTGTGGGAATACATATACACGAGTATATTAAGAAGACTTTTAAGCCTTGACGCATATTCGTAATATGAAATTGAAATATGATTTGCCTGGGTCTGGTTTTTTTAATGGTTCTTCTAAGTATATAGAGTTAAACAAAAAAAAAAATTAGAAAATATATTCATTAGAAATTTATTCAAAAAAAAAAAAGTACAAGTAAAATGTAGAACAAGGATGTTGACAGAAATTTCTGAAATAAGAAAACACTTTTTATTTCATTTTTTTATTATTATTTTTAGCGATTCATCAAAGTTTTTGGTTTTTTTTATAAATAAAAAATAATGTTCAAAAAATTATGCTACAGGCTAGAAAAATATATAAAAAAAAATTTAAAGACTTTTTGTAGTTTTAAATAGATGGGGGTGTAAACATAAAAAAATATATACATATATAAATGCGCAGTAACATGTTTAGGTGGGCTGCTATTAGGGGGAGGAAAATATGTTTCTTTTTGTTAATAATTTTTTTTTTTTAATTAATTTAAATTTTTTAAACTTCATTTTGCATTAAATCCAATTTACAAAATTTACTCCTTTTTTTTATAAAAAATTTAAAGGTAAAACAGGATATACACAAAATTTATATTATCATTTAATAATCTGCACATGGCTACTGAAACTTATCTATAAATTAAATGAATACTTAAAATCTTAATTTAACGATAGGTATTCATTGTAAATCGTTATTAAAATTTTCTAAATAAATAAAAAACTTTCTAAATTCTAAACATAATTTCTCTCAATAACATTTTTAACATAACAATCACAATCACAATTATTCTAATCTAAATTATCTCAAGTTTTTAGTTGAAATTTTCTTTGCCAGATAGTACTGAAATTAAGTGTTCTTATTTTTAGGATTTTTTAAGGTAAATATTATATTTAACTTTTGTAGACAGTAATTTAAAAAGTTTTATCTTGTGAGTTTACGACCATAAAATTAAAAAGTTTTTTTTTTTTTGAAATGGAAAAAAAATGTAAAGAAAATACGACAAAACTTTATAAAATGAAATGATACGTCGATATTATTACAATATTATGGGAAATTATATATAAAGAATATAACATAGATTTAGTTTAGTTAAATTGAATAAGTGATCTAAAAACTTAAAAGTTAATAAATTACTATTAAGTGAAAACTTTTGTAATATAATCTTACAAAAATAAAAAACATTTCATTAATTCCTTCAAGACTTTCATTTTCTAGGAAAAACCAAAAGAAACTTTTTTTCCTTGTTTTATTTATTTGATTGGCATTTTTTTTTTGTTTTTTTATCTACTATTTTCTTATTTTTCCTTTTAAATGTTTATTACAGTTGAGAGAAAATAATTAGAGATTTTTCTTTTTTTCCATATAAATTATGTATAGATAGACAAACTAAAATATGATTGATAAAGGCTAGGCATTTTTCTGTCAAATAAGCGTCAACGTCAACATTTTTATGTGTTTCTAGCATTATACGAAATTATACTATAGTTTTCAAAAAATTATAAAAATTTTGCAAATTGATATAAATCCTAAATACATAAATAACACTTTATTTATTTAATTAGTAAACCAATCTGGATATAACACTAATTTTATTTAATTCGGTTGTATAAGACAAGGAAGGACATTGTGCGTATTCATTTTTTTTTTTGTAAAATACAATTTACTTAAAGTAATCAGAAAAAATCTAATCTTTCGAAAATAGGAAAATACGTTTTTCTAAGTTAAATATGTAATAATAATAATTACAATAAATATGTAAATAGCTCATATTAGTTTTTTTTTGTATAACTAGAAATAAAAAGCTCACCATTAAAATCCCTTCTGGCATTGCCTATTTTGTTAAATAATACATAATTTTGCTTAAAATAGAAAATAGAAAACATATATATTTGTGAGGATATTTTTAATTATTATTTTGTATATTATATACAGAGGATATTTTCTATATAAATAATTAATTGTAAATGGAAAAGTATATTCGCTGAGCTTTTTTTTTTATATGTAACTTAATTTTACCTAATTTTTCCATCTGATTTTAGTTGTTTTTGGTTTCTTTTTTTCTATGGTATTTCATTTATATACATTTTTTTCAGTTAGTTAAGCATAAAATTTTGCAGCATATTTTAATATTTATGAATTAATTTATTTGTAAAATAATAGCTTTTCACAAAATAGTCTATTATTTCCAAACATGTATTTTCTGACAAAGAAAACACCAACAAACTGAATTAGTTTTATATGGTAAAAATCCTTGTAAGTATGAAAGCGAAAATAATTGTATAAAAAAAAAAATTAATAGAAAAATTTGTAATAAATTATTAAGGAGTGTAAAAGTAAATCGATTATTAATAATTTCAGAATTTAAAGGAAAAAATATTATATGTTAAATCAAAAGATATTTTAAAAACAAAAAAACGACCTACAAGTAATTAACTAATATTTTTTCTATTACATAATACTAGCATAAAAACAATTCATAATATAATAAAGAATTTTCCTAATTTTATATTAAAGAAGAGGTCATGCGTTAATTAGCTTTCATATTCTGTTGAAAAATTATCACTGAAAATAGTGAAGGAGTATTAATAATATGTTCTATAGGACTTTCTATTTTCTTGTGATTTATACTAATTAAATTTTGCTACTACTCTGAGATACTATTATCTCAATTCAAATTAAATTTATTTTAGAATTTTCTAATTTAAAAAGTTATAGAATGAAATTGCATTTTACAAAGTTTTCTGATATTTCCAGATAATTCAATTAAAAATCATTTTAGAAATTTATAAAACTATCAAAACTATTAAGCACAGCTCAAAAGTATCACAAATTTATTTTTTTTCCTATAACTGTTAGAAATATGCTAACATTAATAAATAAAACTTAATAATTGGATCACTTTTATTATTATTATTTTTCTTAGTAAATGGCAGGTTTGACGTCATTCAAAAAAAAATTACTTAATTTAGTGGAATGAAACCATTAGATTATTTTTGATTTGTTTATTTGATTAAATAATTTATATACTTCATTAAGTAACAACAAAAATAAGAATATTTTATTATCCATTACCCTATTTCGTATTTTAATAAAATAATAGAAAAAAAATATTATACTTAAAATAAAAATGTATCTACCGAAATAAATTTAATTTTTATATACCGTAGTATATACAATATACATAAAATTCTAATTGAGTTATAACCTTTTCAAAAACGAACTCTAGAAACCATTTAGAAATTATTGTTACAAAAATGTCAGTTTTTCAATTGTCTCTATTAAGTGACAGCTGCCAAACCTGTATTAGGCCTAATGTATTGGCAAATTGATATTTTTATTGAACTTAAAATCCCCAAAAATATATCTTCCAATCATTTATTTATATACAATTGTTACATTTGCAGAAGAATTGTTTTAAAATTCGCGATTATGAATTAATTTTAGCTTCATTCAGTTGAAATAAAATTGTTAAATATTTTTATGAAGTTTAAGTAAATTCATTTTAAACCATGAATATTTCGAAATTTACTCTTTGACGACATGAAATAGGAACTTCAGTTATTTAATTATTATCTCATTTATCATGTAATCTTTTTTTGCTTAAACTCTAATTATTAGTTTATAATATAATCATCAATAAATATTTTAATTAAATAATTAAGTGCAATGATTAACCAAATAAAAATATTTTTAAAATTCTAATAAAACATATATTTTAGAAATTAGAATTTATATTTTGAACAGCAAATAATTACGAAATTTTATCATTTTTTATCTAATATTTACGTTTTTATTTATTATTAACTTAATTAGTCATTGTACTTTTTTAATTATTGTATATTCTGAATTATTTTAAAATTTATTTATAGAGATAAAATTGCTTAGATATTTTTTTGCTAGAAATCATAAATTATAAAACATTGTGATAACAATTGAAAAGATTACGAAAAATACAAATAAAAGGTTTTAGCCATTTTCGATATTTATTCGCTTTTCTTTTACACAAAATATTTTCTTATCTCAATTTATATTTATATTCCGATAAAGTTATCAATTTAATAATTAATTATATTAAATTCCAATAAAATTTTATTTTAAAACATCAATTTAACTATTAAAAAAACACTTTGACTAATATTTTAAATATTAACATTCAATTTTATACCTTAATCTTCATCATATCCATCTAAATAACCTTTATACAACAATTGTGGCAAAAGTATTTTCAACTCATTAACATAATTATTCTGATGATATATAATACTTCGCTGGTTTTCATTGTTGAATAATTCAGTAGGATCCAAATCAAACGCATCAGATTTATTTGTAACGGCATGGATAAATGGTAGAAAAGTTACAATTATAAATAGTTCTAAATTATATTAAATTTTATCATTATATTTTATTATTTAATTTAACTTTAATGATTTACCTATATAATTCATATTAATAAATTCAATTTGTAGATCTGTGTATTCAGGTAATTTACCATCGTAACCAATTTTTTTAAGTGTTTCAATGAATTTATTAAAAAAATTATATCGCATTTCATCCATATGGTCAATTCGTGTTTTCATATCTGTCAGCATATAACTTGCATATATTAGATCAATTGCCATTGACCCCCACACAGATATTTGAAAATCAATCTTGAATAATATAAATAAAGGAGTTTGAAAATTTTATTTGAAAATATTAATTAACAATTAATGATGTCATTTTTACCAACATAACATCTTCAACTTTTCCATTTTCATTATATTTAAACATCATATTTTTAGAATGAAAATCACCATGATTTAAAATATTCAATATACCTCCTTGACATTTTTTATATGCATTATTACATCTACGAATCAATGTTTTACTAATTTTTTCTAACTTTGGTACGTATTCCTCAAATCCTTCAATTGTTTTAACTAATTTGATTGCTTCCGTAATACCAGAACAAAAAAAATCATTGTTTTCAATACCAGGAATATTAAATACTCCATCTTTGAAGGTTTCAAGTTCACCATTAGACTACAATGAAAATTACATTTCCACTTGAAAAAAATTTTTAATTTAAAAAAAAACATTTAAAACTTACTTTTATATTATAATAATAACTGACTGCATGCCAAATGGCTAATTTATCAAGTGCTAATTTAGTTTCATCTAAGCTTGCCATTCGCATGCCAATAGTTTGAAAACCTCTTTTTGTAATATCTTCAAATATAACTATTTTCCGCGGACTCAATGACCAATAAAGCATTCTATAACAATAATGAATTTATTTTAAATTGATTTATTTGTATAAATTCTTTATATTACTTTGCTCCTAAAACTGTGTTGTCACCTACTTGTCGTAATATTTTCTCCATTTTTGGTATTATATCTCTGTACATTCGTATTTCTGTTTCAAAGATTTTACTATCCTGTAACATTTCCTTTTTAATACCATCTTCAGCCATTGTTTTAACAATTAATGTTATTTCTTGTTTCACATTTTCGTTATCTAAATACGTGACTTTAGCACGAAACATAATACTAGCAAAATGATCTCCTACTACAGTTGCGGGAGTAATTTCATAATTTACAATATTTAAGAAAAACCCTAAAAAAAATTTACATAGTTCATAGAGATGAGATGAATCTAATTTAACTATTTCGTGAATAAATATTTAATTATACCTTTTTTGCAAACATTTAATACATCTTTAAAAAAATCACCATCCATCCATATCGGTGGTTCCATTTCATCTTTGTTGAAACTCATATTTTTTTTAATTTAATAATCTTTTTGTTTTAAATTTATTAACAAAATTCTGACCTTCACTTAATGGTGTCTAAAATCAAACTAGCATAATATTAAAAAAAAAAAGTAGGAATTAAACAAAGCTTTCGATTACATAATTCCAAAATATAAATATTTATTTAAATTTGAAACTTGCTTCAATACTGCGAAGCGAGAATTGTACAAATTTAAAGCACTGATTTTGGAATATTAATGTAATGCATATACGTATATAAGAAAGATTTAAGTGATTGACAATTGTTTTTAAATGATTTTGAAAATATTTTAAATTAAATGGGTGTTATCAGAAAATATATCACATACATATTTTCTGATAACACCCATTTAATTTAAAAAAACGAATTGTAAGATATTAAAAAGCTCTAATTATTATGCAGACCGATAACATAATTCGACTACTACTAAATTTTTCACAATCTCTATAGTAAAATTTGTAGTTTTATTATTTTAAATGAAGCGTAGATTATGAAACACAAAACAATTTATTTAAACGTTTTGGCTATATTAACTTTATGAATTTTTACTCTAATTTAAAAAAAATCTAATCAAAACTCATTTCATGGTTTTATTATTATTTATATGTACATAATTATGTATTTACTTTAAAAAAAATTTTTCAGGGTTATTGCCGTTTCAGTTATTATTACATACTTAAATTTAGTTTCTTTTTATTTACTTAATAATTGTGGTTATGATTATCTTCTAAATATACATGAAAAGATAAACAATATAATGGTAAATTTTATGCTTAAGATTAATTATTTATAAATTACTATTATTACATTCGTTATATTTATTTAGGTATTTCAAACTTGGTATTAAAAGAAATTTAAATTCTTGTTTGAGTATAGCAATCAATAAATTTTTGTGAACTAAATACACAAAGTGATTAAGTTTTAGGATTCAAGTAATCCAAAAAAATTTTGATAAGAGAGGCATTGTCACAAAATTATTATTTTTAAGATTTATTTTTGACAATTTAGTGCTACAACAACAAAGAAATTTATGAAAACTTGTTCTTATTCAACTTGTTTTTTAACAAAATCAAATTAATTCTTAAAATAACTTAAAATTACTAATTTTATGTAGTAAAATAATAATTCAACTTTAAAAAATTCTTATTAATGATTTTATTATTTATTTCTAATTTTCATTACAATCTTTATTCCCATAAAAATTGCCAGAATTAATAGGTACAAAATTTCAAAATAACTGGCTTTATAATTATAGTAATAACTAGCAATAACATATTTTGTTATGGGCGACTGCTCCACGCTCTCTGAACTCATATATTTTTATTTGTTATTAAGAATTATTTTCATAATAAAGAGAACTAGTATTTACTGAAATTTTATGTATATATTTTTGTAGTTTATAATTTTCAACTTTGGGACCTTCTGGAAACTTTAAATAGATTCATTTCTAAAATAGTCAAAATATAAATTTAATTTCAATTAATAACTCCACAATATGTTTAGCAATATTTTAAAAACCATATCAAAAGTAATTAAATGTTTTCCAACACAATAATAAACTATGTGTATATATTTTGCATGCCCACAACAATGTTCTCGTGACTAACAAATATTCCATTAAAAAGCATTAAAAACCTCATATGCTATCATATATATAGGGAAAAAATTATCAACTTACATAACAAATGATATCACTATACATATATCCAAGTGTTATTAAAGGAAATGGAATTTTGTAGCTTTGAAAGCAGAAGACGAAACCATAAAAAAAACACCTCGTTTAATTGTAATGAACTTATCGACATAAAGTTAGTAAGTGTAATATATTTTAATTATTATGTTTGACAACATTAATTAATGTAGGTTTAATTATTGAAATTGTCTTACACATACAATTAATATAATATTATTTAATTTCAACTCATAATTTGAAATATTTTTGCTTGTATCTATTAAATGATATAGCAAGCAATTTATAAAATTTTCTTTCCTATTCACCACATTTTTTTCACCTAAAACGATTAGTTTATTTGTGACTGATTTTATATCATTTTATGTACAAATATTTTACATTCTTTAAATTTATTAATTTAAAATTTAATTCAGTTGAATTTCGAAATTATTAAATTTTTAATTGCTGAATATAATTTGGTTCCTTTCCGTCATCACTTCCAACATAACTAAAATTTAAATAGTTTATACTAAACAAGCATTAATGTATTGCATTGCAATTAAAATACGATAATAAAAACTTAATATTTTCTAACAAAACGTAGTACAGAATTGTTTACGATGGCAGATATTTAATGTTAAAATATTTCAATATAATTTTTTTTTAAATTCCTGTTTCCTTTTTTTATTTCATTTCAGATATCTTATAAAAAATCAAATAAATATCATCAATTTTTACACATCAATAAATTTCTAGCAACATAAAAAAAAAATTATTATAAATTTTTATTGGCATATCAAAATCAAAAAATGAAAACATATGCAAAATAGGATATAATTGAAGATATATCAACAAAAAAACAAATTTTTTTTGAACCAATTACGAGATTTTAATAATCTCCATTAATAATGGCTTCAACTCACATACTTATTTATATACATAGATAAAAAATATTACAATCTGAAGGAAATAAAACGTAATAATTGAACGAATCTCTAGAATATTTTTTTTATTTCGATAAAGAAAAGAGCCTAATTACAGTTAATTCAAATATGTTTATTTTACACAAACATAAAAATCATTGTCAAAAAGAAATTATTTAAAATATTATTTTTTGGACAAAAAAAATCCCAAATAAAAAATGTTTTAAGGAACACCAGATTTAACAATTATTTAATTATCCAAAAATCTAGCAAGTATTTATGAAATCCTAAATAAAGATAATAAATTTGTAAGATTTATAAAGGGAAAAGTGTATAATATAACATAGTAAATATGTTGCCAACAAATGTTATGTCATTTATGAAAAAGGTAAGTGTGTTAACATCTATCATTATGATTATTATAATTTGTTTAAATTTCCTTAAATTAACATGTTTTGTTTTTCCTTAATTAAAATAAATAATAAATAAATTTAAAATAATTTTTAAAATGATATAACTTAGATTTATATTAATATCTCGAAATCTTATAGATTTCTTGAATTTGAAAATTATTACAAGAAGATATTATACAGCACCAACTGTTGTGCAGTCATTTATAATTCTTTTTCTTCCTTTTTTAGGTCTAAAATCGAAAAAAATAACTAACTTTTCATATCTGAATTTACTTCTTCTACAAAACTTTTTAATTTTCTATTTAAATTATGTTTTATTAAATTAACACGCAGGCAAAAAAAAAATACAAAAATTTTAAATAGAAATCTTAATACATAATATAGAAAATTTTCAGTTTCTTCATTTCCTCGCCATTTGCAATTTATATTAATAAAATAAACAAAATATATTTTCAAAGATAATATCTTATATCTTTTCTCTTCTCTGTATTTAGGGTCAAAACAATTAAGAAACATGTTTTTGACTTTTTTACATTTTTTCGTTATTTGTTTGTCCTTTTTATTTAATTTTGTGATGAAATTATGTTTTCTAGATTTGTAAATTAAGATAATATTTAAAAATTATTAAAGTTATATATTTAAATTAAATTCATTGGATTTTTCCTTTTTGTTGGAAAATTTCTTTGGATCAATTGACACATTCAGATAAAAATATCTATAAAAAAAATAAGAAAAACAGAACAAACTTAATAAACAGATTTAAACTTTCTTCCTTTACTTCTTTAACTAAAAAAAAGTATTTTGCCAATGAAAATAGATATTTTCATGAAAATTATGTATTAAATAAATAATTTTTGTCACGTATTATTCAAATAGTTATTGAAAATTTATGAAATATACGTCTTATCTCAAACTAAATTAAACAAAAAAAACAGATTTATCTTAATAAAATTAATAATTGTATCCGTAAAAAAAAAGTTACTTTCATAATCTTTTAGTTTTATAAACCCAAAAAAGTTTATTATTTACAAAAGGATTTTTTTTCTTTACTTTATTTTACAGATGGTTGCAACAGATGAAGCTCCAACACAAAATACACAAGATACTGGTGGGACTTTTGGGAAATTAAAACAAACTTTATCATCTTCACTGTTGACTGCTCAGGATAAAGGTAGAGAAATTCACAAAACAAACTGCACATTTACCAAAAATATACATAGTATCATTTTATATTTCATAAGAAATTGTTTCATTTAAGCATAATAAATACATAATATATTTTTTATTAAGTAGTTTTTCATAAATAATATAAAAAATTTTATTAAAAAAAATATATCCACATCGTAAATTATATTACACAAACAAGATTCAAAAAATTAATTAAAATTTCGTTTAATTGTGACACAATATCAACAGATTTTATATTTTCACAATCATTGTAAATCAATAAGGTTTTTCTCAATCTACATTAGCAGAGTAAAAAAAAAGTAAAATAATTAACAGAATTTTCATCGATTACTTATCAACATGCCACATGCCACAGCTTATTACAATAATGATGTAAAATTAAAATTAAATGTTCAACAAATTGTTTTTTTATTACGCATTTAAAACATATCGGTGATTTATATTTTTATTAGCAAATTATATTTAATCTGAAGGTTAAATATAGTATGCTGCCATTTCGTTAAATTATATACGTATATAGTTTTAAAAACACTGCTAAAAATAAGTATTTCATTTCTTTTAGTAACAAAAATGTCACCTCGTCCTTCATTAATACCAACTGATACAGAGGGCCAATCTCTTTATGGTGGTAGCAGTAGTAGTGAATCGAATCAGCAATTGACTAGTAGTCAACCCCAAACTCCAAATAACAACAGTAATAATAATAATAAAACTGAGGCTGGAAAACCACCAAGACGAGCTGGGTCATGTCGAGTTTGTTTAAAATCGTTCAAACCTGATGATTATAGTAAGACTTGTTTTGAGTGTACTCAACGAGTTTGTGAAGACTGTGCTAGTTACAGTAAATTAGATGAAAGCGAGGATCCGGTATACTAATTACATAATATACTACTATAATGTAAATGTATAATATTTTTTCTGTAATTTTATTCAGAATATGTGGAGATGTAGTGTTTGTAGAAGGAAAATGGCTTCTAGAGTTTGTATTCAGCAAGATTCAACAGATTCAATGCTTGATGTACCAGTTCTTGAGGCTTTGCAAAGACGTCACTCTGATGTGAAATTGGGATCTACAACAAATTTATCCGTTGGAAATGGTGCGGCATTAGCACCACCTCGTAGTCCTGAATTAAGGCGACACTCTGATGTTTCACCAGCTTCGCTCAAAGAATTAGAAAAGGTAATTTAATTAAATGCATTACTGTCGTATATTAAATATGTATTAATTATACTTTTAATTATTATTTTCTTTGTTTTGTGAACAGCAACTTAAAGGTGCCAAAACCCCAGGTAATGACCTTGATTGGCGTAAAGGTGGCAGAAGTATAGCTCCAAGTCGATCATCAAGTCCACCACGTCGTGGTGATTTTGATACAACTACAAGTATTGCCCCACCTGTATCACGAATGGCTTCCCGTCGCGGTTCTCGAGTAGCTAGACAGCATAGTTACGATGATGAAATAAAATCTGGTGGTGTTCCATTGCCTGGCGGTGTTGGTGTTCCTGGAAATCCTAATGAGTTAGGATTAGCGATGCCATCTATACCAAGAAGGTAACAAATTATTAGTAAATATTATATAAAAAATGAGGATAATTTATCCGTTCAATCAGAAAATCAGCTTACGATGTTTTTGCACCCGGTATTCTTCAAGCAGCAGCA
Source organism: Empis livida (assembly GCA_963932195.1). Taxonomy (NCBI): domain Eukaryota; kingdom Metazoa; phylum Arthropoda; class Insecta; order Diptera; family Empididae; genus Empis; species Empis livida. The sequence continues at coordinate 54,220,313 of OZ010647.1, forward strand.
CAAGCAGCAAGTATGGCAAATAATAATTCAATATCACAATTACCAATAAATTCAGTTGCACCTGGATCTAGACGTCCTTCTTTCCGAAATCCACACCCAGGTGAGGATGGTGATGATGATTCTCCAAGTCCAGATAAAAGTAGTCCCGTATTGGCTGTTGAGGAAGATAGACGTTTACGACGAAGAGGATCACAACTGTAAATAATTTTTTATCAATTATATAATTTTATTTTTATATTTTGTTTATGTTGATAAAGACCGGATATAGCAGCACTTCGTGATCGTGGTGCAATACCTCCAACACAAATAAATCCAGTGCCTCCACCTATTGCAGCATTTACGGGTCCAAATTTGGAAGATTTAGAGGCACCAAGACGTCAAACATCAATGGATGGAGAAGCGATTAAAATTGTTATACATGATGTTGATTCTGGTCAAATTTGTGCATCTAAACGTCGTGTTGTATTACGAAAAGATCCTACTGATAAAGCACATCGAAGTAAGTCAAATTCCTCCTTTAAAGAAAAGAAATTATTTTCTTTACAATATACTAACTTATGCTAGTTTTATGGAACTTCTGTTATATTACTATAATTTGTATATAACATTGTATTGTATGGTTGTGACACCAACATTGGTGAAACATAATTAAAAAAGGAAGAAACCAAAATAAACGCCTATTACTTGTGAAGACTAATTAAGGGTTTTCGATACATAGTAAAACTAATTAAGATTAGACTAAATTTTTGGAATTATTTATAGAAAATTGTTACAATTATTCTTTTACAAATTAAATTATTTATGTAAATTTTAAATATATCCAAAAAAAAAATAAAAAAAAAAACATTTATGAAAAACTTTTATAGTATCTTTTCAGTCTGTTTTTTATTTTACATAAAATTGTTGTAAAACACTGATTATAAACAGAACGTATATTTTTCTGGTGCTTACAAATTTGTATATCCAATTTCCATTAGTTGAATTAATAACACCACAGTCAGGATATACATACATACATATACGATGATATTAGTATAGTGTTGTCATTGTATTTCATTATTTCGTGTTAAAAAAAAAAAAACTGAGAATGGAGGAATAATTTTATTATTAAGGGGAGGTCTGGAACCTGTTGATTTTATCATCAAGGAAGTTTTATTATATGTATTCTTAAATATTTTTTATATATACATACCCTACGGAGCTATAATAACGATTTCATTTCATTTTGGAGTAGGAGGGATATTTATGTGGGTGATACTTTTTTTTGAATCTAAGAAAAACTTTATAATGAAGCAAATGAAAAAAATAAGCTATTTAGAAATAAGTTTAATATTCTTAGATTCAATGATAATCAATAATTTATATTCTGTTCGAATTAATTTATAAGGATTACTACTTATCAAAAAAATTGGAAAAAAATGTAAAGTTTAAATATTGTTTCAATTTTTGAAGAGTCCTTTTCAATTAGTAATTATATTATACCATTTCAAATCGCTTTTTGAAGTAATTCAAAATATCCACTTCTTTATATCCTAGCTAATTAAATTTGATTTGTAATGTCTAAATTTTCTAGTAATTGTAATATGTATTACAATTACAAATATTTATTAAATCAATAGCAATATTTTTTGCTAGGAAGTAATACCAATGTATTATGCTTCATTATTAATTTAAAATAATTATTACTTACAGCTCGTGGTTTTGGAATGCGTGTAGTTGGTGGAAAAACTGGAGCAGATGGCCGACTCTTTGCATATATTGTATGGACTGTGCCTGGAGGACCTGCAGAAAAAGGTGGTTTACAGCAAGGCGATAAGGTATTAAATATATTAAAGTTTTCTATAAATTTTCATGCTTTTAAGTATAATATTTGTTAGTCGTAAAGAGAAAACCATATTTTTTCCAAGCTGTAGAATGATGAACGTAAAATTTTTGAAATATTTGTAATTATTCGTCGAATGATTATAGTTTTCATATTTCATATTTGTGTAGTTAAAGTATAAAACACGATTATTTAAAATAAGGATGGAGATGAATTGCCCCTCAATAGCATCACTTTTTAGTATTCCGGTATTTTTATGTAAAACTTAAATACTTAAATATTTAAAAGGAATATATTTTTTAAGAAATTTAAATTTAAATGTTTTTCCGATACGATTTCTTATTTAAAATTTGTAAAATGTACCAAAAAAATTTCTAATTTTATTTTACAAAACCGACCTCTAAGTTATTTTCAAATCTCTTTTCAGGACATTAAATACATAATTACTACTATTTTATTATACCATATTATATTGATGATTTTAATTTATACAGATTCTTGAATGGAATGGAGTATCATTAATTGATCGAAGTTTTGAAGAAGTTTGCTCTATAATGGATCGAACTGGTGATGTTGTTGAACTTTTAGTTGAACATGCAACTGATTTTCGTATGTGTGATTTATTGGATGAAAATTTACCACCTGGTAGTAGTGGTGGTAGTCATCAAAGTGGACCGAGAAAATCTGGTGATGGTCCAATTGGATTAGGTTTGGTTGCAGGTAAGTTTTTCTTCTTTAATTTTATTTTTTTAACTTAATTAATATTTTACATATAAACGAATGTAATTTTTGATTAAATTTTACTCATAAGAGGAAAATTCATAGATATTATAATATTAAAAGTTAAATTGAATGGTTTTTTTTACAGAACCAGAAATATCTACAGATAAATCACCGTCATCCCCGACACGACGGAAATTACCCAAAACTCCGGTATAAAATAATAAAAAGAATTAAAAATAAAACCAAAAGAATATAAAATAATTTGAAAAAAGTTAGATATATAGTAGCATAAATAGTAATTTATAAATATATATGTATATTTATAAATCACTATTAAAAAACAATTACTGTTTCAAAAAAATATATACTAATTAAATTATTAAATTATTAACTCACAAGTATCTGTTTGATGTTCATTATTTCATTTTCATTATATTAACAACAGAAATAAATTTTCATCACTGTTTTTTTATAGATTTTTCTTCTTTTTCATTTATTTTTCAAAATTTTATTTTACAATTTTATATTTTTTGCTTTCTTCATTAAAAAAAAAAAAATTAAAAATTATTTTTCAAAATTTTAATTTGAAATTGTTTTTATTATTGTATTTTGTTGAAAATTTTCGGTAACTAATGACAGACTGAAATAAAATTATGTATTAATATTTTAAAGAAAGAACTTCCAAACAAAAATTAAATCTAAAACAAACAAAAAAAGTATAAAGATTAAAGTTATGTAAATTACAAAAATAAAAATTTAATGATTACCATAACTTAAAGAAGGAAAATTGCATGGAAAAATGAAAGTAAAAACAATTGTAAATAACTTTGTTTTTTTTTTATTTTTTACTATACTTTATTTATTTTAGATAAATATTTTTTTTTAAAGTTTACCACTCGATTTAATTTAAAAAGGCAAATATGAGTTGTACTATTTTCCCTCATCAAACTGAATGTAATATAACAACACAACACAGCAAATGACAATACCATTGGCCAAAACAAAAAAACATAGTTTTATAAGTAAATTAAGGATATTATGATATGATTTTCAAGATTTTAATTAATTTCAAATCTTAAATTAAAAAAAAAAAAGATTAAACTTAGTTGCTGTGCCTAAATTATCATTTATGTTATTAGCATAAAATTACATTTTTTTTGTCACTATTCTTCGATAGTATATTTCCTAAGTTTAAAATTATATTCAAACAGTTAACAACTTTTTAAAGGAATAAAACCCTATTAAATCTTAAATTTGTTTTAATATAGCAATATTTTATTTGTAAAGTTGATATTGAAAAAATCCCTGATAGTTAAAAGTATTTTAGGTGGAAATATATACGCATAGTTAAATGAATATCCTTGTTTTTCAATATATGATAAATTATTTTGACTTCTGACTTAAAAACAGTCTGAAAATTCTTACTTTGAAAAGTACTTAATGATTTGATAATAAGTCAAAAGTTTTTTGGTTATCGTGTAAAAAAGTTCAATTTTCAAGTGTATTAATTACAGGAACAATTAATCTAGTCCCAAAAGTATATTATTAGCAAGAAATGTAGTAAACTTGAAATATATTTTATGGAATTATTCAGAATCTATTTCTATTCAAATTACTTTTTTTCTCAAAATTTTCTCAACATAAATTTTTTTAATGATTTTCTAAAATTAATTTCAGTTTCATTAAAAATTGATTGCTTTTTTAGATGATTTACTTAAAAAAATCTAGTAATTTTAAAATATATGAATAAATTTTTTAGTACTGGTTAGTTTTAAATATTATATACTTGAAAAAATATTATTTACCTCTTCATTTCGTAAAACAGCGAAGAAAATTGATATCAACTCAGCATAAATTTTATATACATATGTATGTATAAATTTTTTTTTGTCAAGATAAAAAATGCCTGACAATATCTGTAGGGAATAAAAAACAGTAAATTATTTTTTTTTACATTTTAAAATGTCAATCACGTAAATCTAATTCTGGATGAATATAAAATATAAATTTTTAAAAGACTAAATTATTGTTAGATATTAATATCTTGCCAAATATTAACAAAACATACGAAAAATACGACAAATTTTGTATTTATTTGTTGGTTTTTGTTTTGTATATTAACCATAATTCTAATTTTCATTCCTACAAAATTCATAATTGCTCATTATTCCGCCAAATTGAGAAAATATTTATAGAAAATTTATATTCCTTTTCCCTAAATTTATTTATAAGCTTTACGTCAATAAAACATTCTTTTATATATTGAAGAACATAAAAATTTCTCTGTGATAACAAATATCTCTATGCTTAAAAAAATGGTTAATCAATAAAAAGGATAATTTTAAATTAAACCAAAATTTTATTAATTCTATGTAAATATATATGTATTTATATTTGTTGAATTTAATCGAAATTGTAAAATAAAAAAAGAGAAAATAATTTTTAAAAAAATTTTATAGAAAATATGTCAAATGAATGTACTACATAATTTATTTACGGAAAAAGAATATGGCAAGACAGACTATTAAGGATATAATTAATTATTCAATTTAATACTCATAATCAAATATTTTAATATATTTTTTAGACAAATTTCTGGGGCAAATTTTACAGAATATAATAATTAACTTTTAAATACAAAATATAAATCACTTTTAGTTGAGAAAATATTGTTGTGCTTTTTAAAGGATTATTTTTTTTTAAAGAGCAATTTTGAAATAACACACTTTTTCAAAGTAAAAGTACCATAAAATATTTAAAGAGTTCTTTTTATTGTGATATAATTGAATGTGAATGATTTATTTGCTAATTGAAAAGCAATACGAATACAAGGCAGTTTTTGGAAATGCTTCAACCTGAAAGTGTAATTCAAGGCATGTGCTACATACGATAAAATGATTTTATTATATGTACGTGTCGGAGACCCAAGGATTCAACACCATTTATTATTTTTCAAGAGACACTTGTTTTTTTTTTGTAATTTTTCAATTTCACATTTTCATAAATTTTTAATATTTTCATAACTAATTTTAACAATTTAAAAATTTATCATTATGACTTCCGATCATATTGTATAGTTAATTTTATTACTCTATATATATAATCAATTATTAAAAGTTAAATTAATGATTATTCAGAATTCATGAAATCATTACTAATTATGGTGGTTTGAAAGATATTCGGTTTCATTATTGTATTTCACTATCTGTAAAATTTGAAAATGTATCAGATATCATTTATTAACAATTTGATATTCAATTTTTAAACTTGTACCTAACTATGTACCAGAAGGATTAACATATCACATAATTTATTACTTACAAACAATTTTAACCGACAATTTCAAACATTCTAAGAATATTTTTTGTTTTTTATTTTCAAATACGAATAAATAAGGATTTAAAGGAAATTTTTATGTTTGCCTGATCCTATTTATTATAAATGTTGCAAAAAAATAATAAAAAACATTTTGCAATAAAAAATATTGACGATTAAAAAACATTGTTAGTAGGAGTAATAGATATTTATATAAATAAAATTATAAACTTGTAAATATAGATAAAAAAAAAAGTATTTAGATAAGAAAAAAAGCACCACAATCAATAAATTTAAAAATTACATTAATAATAATCAATATTTAACATAAAAATATTTATAAACTTAAAAGGGAAATTGTCTAATTTGACTTAATATATTTAACTCTGTTAAAAAATGTTGTACAATACAAAGTTATATCAGAACTACAAGAAAATATATTCAAATTAAAAACTATAAGATATAAGATAATATTTTATAAAATTAAATATTAATTACGCAAAAAAGAACGTAAAAATATAAATTAAAAACTTCGAAAAATTTGTGTGTTTATATTATATTATACAAAAAAAAAGATGTAAGAAAAATTCTCATACTTTACTATTTAATTTTACAGAAAATTAACCAAATTTAAAAACACATAATTAACTTTCTAACTTTTAAACTATACATATTACTAAATTATTTTAATTATTGATATTTTATTTATTGAAATAGAAATTCGTAACTTGCATACTTAAGTATCACACGTTTAAAATCATTTAGAATATTTTTGTACTCAGAATTTTAATTTCCTATAAAATTAAATATTTGGCATTTTTCATGTTTAGATAATAAAATTTTCAATTGAAATAAAAGCCAATTGAAAAATAAAATTATGAATAAATAAACGGAATCAATAGATTTAAACATAAATAATTTAAATCTATATTAAATAAGATAATTTTGAATTGCAGACATAAATTATGGTTTATTTACTTTACATTATTTCAATATCAAATTATACCATAATACAATACTTTAGCATTTTCAGCACTTAAGTACACTGGTGACGAATTTCTCAATTACTAAAATTAATCTTTAGAATATATGTTATTTTCGTTATTTGTATGCAGTCAAAAAAAATCATTGTTAAAATATTGGTTTCAATTTTTTAAATATACCTACTTACATAGAAAACGAAGTAAAATAAATAATAATTTAAATTAAAAACTTTATAAAATCATATTAAATATTAAATACGACAATGAAATCATATTAGGAAATCTAGATTTATAAGTTCTCAAAAAAACAAAATTAAATTCTATGTTCTTGGTTTAAATTTACGAACCCGAAAAAGAGCCAAAAAAAAATTTACAATCAAAATTGCACCTACTAACAAACTTAATACATATATATATAGAAAAATGTAAATGTACTTATTTGCAAATATAATTAATAACTATTTTAATCAAAAATTGCATTAAAAAAAAAAAACATAACTCCTGTCAGATGGGATTTTTTATTATTTTTATATAAAAAGTGATTTTAATTTACAAATTTTCCCAAATTTATTTGTACACTTAAATAGTTTAATTATATAATAATTATAAAACGTAGCAAAAATTAATTAAAAATATTATATAATAAATATTTAATAAATAAAATAAAATTAAGTGTGATATTTGGTAAAGAAAATGTGAAACTATATATGCAAAAAAAAATCATAATTAATTGAGTTAATAAAAATATATTATTATACGTAAAAATCAAATAAAACTTTACACTATTTTCGTTAAATTTAATTACGAGAAGAAGAAAAGCCACATACATTTTTCTTTTCTTTAAGTTTTCACAAATTTTGTTACATTTTTTTTTGTTATTTGAATTTTTTTCCAAAATCAAGTTTTTTTTTTTATGCTTCCGCGGGAGTTTTATGGATGATCACGGAACACAAAACGCTGAGACTTTTATATGTAAAATCAAAATGGTAATCAGTTTAACAAAAAAAAAAAATTATGATAATAATAATACAAAATGTACAATAAAAAAACAATTATTAGAAATTATTTCAGATTTTATAATTATGAGAATGCATTTTATGCTACAAAAAATTTGCTAGATAAATTTATATAATATACTAAATTTATATAAAAAAAAAACTATAAAATTTAATTTTCAATTTGCTCGGACTCTCTATTTTTTTATTAAAAATAAGTTTTATAATTTTTTTAGGGTTGTTAGTTTTTATGTTTTTTATGTGTTTCATTTGTTTTTTTTTTATTAAATATATGCATTTAAAGCAAATGAAAGGTATGATCATTTGTAAAATAATAATCTGAATATTTTTATTGAATACAAAAAAAAACTATAAATATTTTATATATTAATATACCAATTTAACTTTTTAAAGTATAAAGTGTGCATTTAAGTTAATTTATTTTTCATTTTTGTAATAATTAAGAAGCATATTTGTTTTTACACGAAACCATCCCTCCAACCAAAGTCATATTTGCATAAATATGACAAAAAAAAAAAATAATAACATAAACAAATCACAGATAGCATCACAAATAAAAAATAATAGTGCACCACCGCTAAAAATATTATATCTTTTACTTTAGATATTTACAAAATTTTACTATAATTTTGTGACCCAACTTTTTAACGAAATCATTAATTATACATTAATATATGATAATTAATTTAATTTTTATGTGGTTTGTAATTGTAATCCTTTAATTAATTGTAAAACGATAGATAAAATTACATCTAATATTTATGAAACACCCAAAAAAAAAAAATACTTATTTATATGTGGTATAATAGTATCACAATCCTGCCCGACTGTTTTATTTTGTATCAAAGGTCTTGAATTATTTGTGTATAATGAAAATACAAAGTTTATGTCGAAATTTATTTTTAGATCCTTTTTATGTCCTGTTTAATTTATCATTAATTTTGACGTTTGTATACATAAAAAAATTTTTAAAAAATGATTGGAAATTGCATTCGAGTTTAAATTCAAATTTACCCCAACATATTTTTTTTAGATTGTATATTTTGCTAATTAACTATAATTTAGTTTAACTGTTTAGTATGAAAAATTCAATATACAAGAATTTTGTGACTTAGAGGTCCAAGGACATAGCCTACATTTAATATGCAGTTACTATTTTATTTTTATGTTTTTTTTTTTGATTGACATTCATTAAAATTTTAGTTTTTTTTATTACACACTAGTTTTTTATTTTTTTTTATTTCTACTCAGCACGTTATTTTTATTTTTCTGTGAATATTTATACAAAAATAAAATATATTTAACTCCCAGCTGGCACGAGTTATGCTACTTTATATATATATATATACGAATTATTATGTAGAATAAAATTTTTTTTTATCCGTTTTAATATCTTTATACATAATTTAATAATCAATATTTTTTAATATACTACTGTAAGAATAAAAAATATAACTTTGAGGAAAAATACAAGAATTTAAAAACAAAACATTATTTAAAATGAAAAACTGAAATAAAATTAAATTAAATGAAAAAAGAAAACCCAAGACAAAAAAAATGCAAAAACTAAGAAAAACTATAAAAAAGAATCTATTAGATTTTTAAAAATTGAAAATATTTTTGGGAATAAATTTGACGTGAATGCGTAAAATTAAACATTTTTGGGAAAAAAAAAGATCTGAAAGTCAAATTTATTTCTGTCAAATATGTAATTGCAATTAAAACATAAAGAAAAACAAATTATTATTTAAAATTAAATATGGAAACTTTATGGTTTTTTTTTTTAAATTTTTCCTTTACTATTTATTTGATTTTTATGAAATTTTATTTGAACGATTTTGATGTTGTGTCTTGTTTTTTTTTGCAATAGAAAATAAAAAATTATGATATTTTGTACATAAAAACGAAAATAATTCTCATAAAATTAAATAAATAAAAAATTATGAAAAGAAAAAAATAATATTTATTGAAGTCTGCATTAAAATATTTTGAAATTATATTTTAAGAATGTTTTCCAGTATATTTTTTTAATAATGTTTCTTTTTTAAACATATATTATTTTATTTTATTTACATTTAGTTAAAAAAAATATGAATTTTTATGCACGAATTTGAATGAATAATAATTAACAAAAATCTAATAGAAATAGAAATATTTATACAATAATTTGCATGTAAATTGCTTTTCTTCCTTAGTCTACTTTTGGTTTTTAACTTTGTATTATACTAATTTAATATTTTAAGTACAGTATGTATAATTGTACGTCTACAGTAGTACTGTAGAAAAAGTCGTATCAGTTTGATTTCTATAAACAAAATAATTATAACTTTTCATGTAAATTTTAAGTAAAAAAAAATAATATGACAACCAAAACTTAATAAGCACATTTTTGATATTTTTTTAATAAGTGATCTTTGATATTTCCAAAAACACGATGTACTTTTCTTTATATTAAATGTTTTGCTATCAAAATTAGAATTTATATAAAAATATCAAAAATGTAGATTTTTGGAAAATTTACACAAGATTTATTTAAACTTTTTACCATTTGATAAAAATTGCAATTAAATTATTATTATTTCACACAAAAAAATTTATTCAACAGATAGCATCACAAATAAAAATATATTCATAGGCAGAGCACTACTAATTTTAATACACAATTAAATATAGTTCATTTAATTTATCTGTCCACTTTGAAAGAAGTGCTCAGAATATCTTTTACGTAGATGTTAAAGAATTAATTTCTATCTTTTTATTTAAAATTATTCATTATATTTAATTGCTTTAAAATATATTTAATTAAAGCTGTTTTAATTATTTTTGTAGGAGCAAATAGCTAAAGAAAAGCTTGTTACTGGACGTATACAAATACAAGTTTGGTATCATGGAGAACGTAATGAATTGGTGGTTTCTTTAATGGCAGCTGATGAATTAGCACAACGTGATGAATCTTTTGGTCATGGTAATTTACCAGAGGCATATGCAAAAGTTAGAGTATTACCAAGAACGTTAGTAAGATTCATATGGGAAAAAAAATTATATTCATTTTTAATTTACCTTAGTGGTGATGGCTGTGTAGCACAAACTGAAGTCAGTCGGCCAACACAAAATCCAATTTGGAATGCAACATTAACATTTGGTCATATATTACCCGATAGTCTAATGGATCGATATATTGAAATCCAATTATGGGATTTAGTTCCACATACAGAATCCATATTCCTTGGTGAATGTAATGTTGAATTGCAAAAAGCATTTTTAGAAGATAGAGCATTGTGGTGTCGTCTTGAAGATCCAAAAGGTATGCGAGTCTGTAGCATTACGAAATCAGCAAACGTTTCACCACGTGGGTCATTTGTTAGTGGTGATGTGTCTCGTTTAATTCGAAGATGTGATTATACTATGCAACGATCCATGTCAGATGATGTTGATTCTATTGGTGATGGAACGAGTCTTCTACATCCAGATCATGCTTATATAGCTGGTTCGCGACGTGGTTCATCACAGTCTGAACAATTAGAAGTTGAAACATATCAGTTAGGCAAAGATTTTTCAAGATCACTTCCAGGATCACGGCGATCTTCATTTCAGGATCGTGATGAGAATAAAGAAGATGATATGATGCCACCAGCATCATATATGCGTGATCGAAGAAGATCATCTGTTGCTCGTAAAGATCCTGACGAAATTTTAAAATCATTAAAAGCAGTTCGAGGTGAATTGGGACGAGCTATGAGTTTAGCCAGCAGTGAACCAAAAAGACAACCCACACGACGTAAGTTTAAAATTACTAAATTTAATGAACGTCAATATTATAATTTTTTAATCAAAATAATTTATTATAATATTTTTTAAAATTTCAATATTAAAGTTTTTTTTTTCAATTTTTTTATTAAAATAAAAGCACTGATATGCATATCCCATAATCAAAGCTTAGACCTCCCATCACATTCCTGGAACTATAAATAAAGTTGAAGTTAAATTAGCGTTAAATTCCGTTTTGATAAAAACTAAAGCAAAAATATTTTTTAAGCATAATTAATTAAAAACAAAACATTAAAAAAAAAAAAAAAACACCCAAAAAAAAAAATTATAAAAATTTATTAAACCATTTTTATGCAAAAAATTTCACCGCCAGTGGTAAGAAAATATAATTTTGGTTTTTTTTTTTTATATTTCAAAATTTTTAAAGTGATTAATTTTTTATTGAAAAAAGTTAAGCGTTTTGCAAGGAGTTTGTTGATAGTTTGCAATTTTATTAAAATTGCATTTGTTTACTTTTCGTTTTTTCTTTGCTAGTTGAAGTTATTTTTCAGAAAAATTTACATTTCAGAAAAATTTTTACCTGCACGAATTGTTTTGGTATAATTTAATTTTAAGTTATAAGGTTTGGTTTGATAATTTTGCTTGGAAAGTTAATTTGATTATTTATATAAGTTATTTATAATACAATATATGTATCTACATAAATTAAAAAGCTGCATAGATAATTCTCAATGAACGAAATGAAGTAGGATGTAAATTGAAATTATTCTCCGTTCCTATAATGTAATATTTCAGATTTACCCAGTAAATTAATAAGCAAAATATCCGTTTCACTGGAGATTTTTGTTATTAATTTTAAATATAATCTAATTTAACATATAATTAATGAAGTAAATGATTATTTTTGTTGATTTTCTACATTGGCATGTTGTTATATTTTCCAGCAAAATTACCAGTAGTCTTTACAATGTTATCATTTTGTACAAAACAATATTATAGTTTTAAATATATTAAAGTATTTTTAATTAGAATATTAAATTTAAAAAGTTAAAGTAACTATCTTGAATTTTCCAGTTACATATTATATATAGTAAAGTTCCATGTTACTGAATTAATTATTTTTAGTATTATGTATTATAATACCAAATATAAATTTTTCCAATATTTTTTTTTTTTTTTGCTTCTTTAAAATTGTTTTACTCAGGAGCCAGTGCTTATCCGGCAGCTAATACTCGTAAAGACAGTATTATGGGAGACATTTTACCAATTGGTGTTGGTACAAATTCTCCTCTTAGTCCACCATCCGATGATGATAATAGAAGAATTGTACCAAAATGGAAAGGATCTGGTAATATTGTATCGAATCGAAAACATTCGATTGCCAATAACAGATTAAGAACAGCATCATCTGCATCGAATGTAAATAAAGTAAAATCATCGATTGGTCCTACTTTTAGTAGTAAAACATTATCTGATCTTCATGTTAAATTGGGTCCTTATCAACTACAACCCAAGGGATATCGTTTAACATCTGGACGTTATGGTGAACTGAAATTAGGATTGTTAAAAATAAAAGGAAATGTTGAACTTGAAGTAAATATAATTTATTTAATTTTATAAGATTTATAAATAGCTGGACGAATTTAATTTTGAAGATGATTTTTTAAATTTACATTATTTTAAATTTGAAACTATTACATTTCAAAGGTAATTGCAGCGAAAAATATCGTACCTGTTGATTGTGAAACGCCACCAGATACCTATGTTAAGTGCTACGTTAAGGATGGTGATCGTTTGAGACACAAAAAGAAAACTCGTGTCGTACGACACTCAGCTGAACCAATTTATAAGCACACTTTAAAATATCAGGTAATTTTAATCCGTTTTTAATAATACATATACATATATTTATTCATCAATCCGGACGAAGAAAATTCATTAATTCAGGTGAAAAATTTAAATTTTTAATAGAATTTTATATTTGGTTACAGAGTTCTGATATATTTGGTCGTAATTTGGTTATAATGGTGTGGCAACGATGTGTTGGCTTTGAACACAACCAAGGACTTGGTGGTGCTGAACTTAATTTAGATAAAATTATTTTAGCCCAACATATTAGCGGCTGGTATCCTTTATTTCCGATGCATTCATTTGGTGGTTCCGATTCCGACAATTCTCCTTGACCAATCAAAAGTCATATATTTGCCATTGGTCGAATTACGTTTCTATTAATTGGATTTTAGATATTTAACATTTAAGTTTTGTAAATTATATTTACATTACTTATTTGATAATATATAAAAAGTTTATTGTAATGCTTTAAAAAATAAAAAAAAAAATATATATATATATAAGAAAATATCTTATATTCACAATTTAATTAATAACACTATATAATAATTTACGTAAAACACGTAAATACGTGTAATCAAAAATTTTAAATACTTTTGGCCAAAATGAAAAAATTATTTTAGTTTATAATATTTGCCCATAAAAAATGAAGAATTTATGTTTTTATCAAAATGGAATTTAAAATAACTTAAAGTATATTTAAGTATGAATATTAAAGATATATAAAAAATTATTATATAGAAAAATTACAAAATAATAACAATTTTATTATGATGAAATATTTTAGATTGGTAACAAAATAAATAAAAAATATGTTGTTGCTCGGAAAAAATTATTTAGAAGAAAAATAATAAAATTTTAATGGAAAGCTTTATTTAAAAAAAAAAAATAATAATCAATCAAATATTAAAATAAAAGTTTCTAATATAGTCATAATAATATGAGTATTATATGAGCTTTGACAATTAATGATATATTTTACGTAGTTTGAAATTTATTTCAGGGACAAAATTATTCAACTCTCAGGAAATTATAATTAAAATTATTCAAAATTATTAAATTCATTGTAAAATTAAGTAATAGAGAATCACTAAAAGTAATTTGTACAATAATAAGTAAAAAAAGGAGAAATAATTTAAGGAAAACAAACGTAATAAATTTATTATCTAATTCTATTTAACAAAACAAGAATCTAAGCCTAATTTAAATTAAGATTTATAAATATACTTTTCTACACTTTATTTGTATACACATGTAATTATATCTTACAAAAATTAGAAAAAATAAACTTAGTTATAATTTACCATAACTAAATAAGAACATATCTAAAATTAAATTTCAATTCCAAAATGTATATGACAGTAGTATAGTCAAAAATTAATTGAGATATTTTTAAGGAGATAAGCTCAATATTTTTTAAATTGGAAACTCAGAACAGGAGCTCAAAATTATTTGAGATATACTTGAATTGAAAAGAAGAATCTTATTTGAAGCAGTTATCCTGTCAAAAACACTTAAAAATTTCGTCTAATTAATTTTTGATCTGCGTCATTATATAAGTTCTAATTTCAACTAAGGCCTAACTTTTATCAGTTTAACTGATTCTTAAAATTTTAATATATGTATTTATATATGAAAAAATACTATGTCACTTTTATATATGTAATATTAATTTAGTTTGTATTGACTGCTATATAATTTAGAAAAATTAAGTTCATATAGTAGCATAGCAATTTATATTTATTTCGAAAGACAAAATTTTTATTAATTATATTTTATATAAAAATATGAAAAAAAAGTCAAGGAAATTTGACAATCCTCTTTCTTCACTATAGGCATAACAATGGCACTAATATAAAAATTTTTAGGAAATTTTAAAATTTATACGAAACAATACACATAAATAAATTAGAATAGAGATACATTTATTTTTAAGAATTAATACTTAAAATGTGGTTTGGTATTATTATATATAAAATCAAACGAAAGATCAATAAAAACTTAAATTTAAACCGAAAATCTAAACATTTAAATATAAACGCAATTCCTCTATTTTACTAATCTGTATTAGGCCAATTATAGAATTTCTTTAACACTCTTCAACAGAAATAATATTTTTCAGAATATGAAACAAATAATCACTTCTCATATTTTGTGCTTAAAAAACTAAATATTAAATTTGTTAAAAACTTTACTTACCTTGAAATGATAAATTTATATTAACTTATTCCTCAAAATAATGATATGGCATCATATTTAGTAAAAAATATTTTTTTTTATTAAATTTTACATGAATTTTTTATTAAATTATGTATTATTACCTGAAATTTCTATCCAATCATTATTAAATTTTCAAGAATTGAACAAATGTTGAACAATTTTTATAATTTGTCTTCGTTTTTAATGGAAATAGTAATAGTTTTATGTCCATTTGATATCCAATATTTTTAATCGGTAGTTTATTTATAATAGTTGTGTAAATGAAAAATTGTAATTATTTTTTTTTTTATGGTAATAATTTATACTATTTAAATTTAAATATAATATAAAGAAATAATTATATTCCATAATAATAATAAACTAAATAAAAACACCAAAACCACATAAAGTGAAAAAAAAAAATTAATTAAGATATTGATTAGTACAACTAAAATGAAAAAAGGAAGTATGGCCTAAGAAAATGATGTGTAAAACGACTAAAATTTAAAGTTGAGATACCTACATATAATAACATAACATTATTCTGAGACAATCTATTTTTATTTAATTTTAAAATTAAACAATTAATAATTAACATATTTAAATAAAACTATATAATATAACAACATAAAAATTGTTTAAAATATATATATATATATATATATATATATATATATATATATATATATATATATATATATATATATATATATATATATATATATATATATATATATATATATATATATATAAAAAGAAATATTTTTATAACATATTCCAAAAATCTGATATATAAGAAAGATTTATAATAGAGATTTTAAGTATTTTTATTTTTATTGCTATGTTAAATGTTTTTAAGTACATATATAATATGTAATTTATTTTATGGAAAATATTATTAATATAAATAATTAAAAGTATAAAAAATTATGTAAATGTATTGGTGTTTATTAAAGAAAAATATATCAGGAAATTGTTTAATTTTTCTGATTATTTAAAAATATTTATTCGATATAATTTTATGAAAATGTTTCTTTATAACATTGGTTAAAACTGTTTTAAAAAAAAAAAAAAGCGTTTCAATGTATTGAACAGTAAAATGAAGGTTGTGCAAAATACTTTTCATGAAAAAATTGTTGCAATTGATAATACTTTTTTAATTTAAGTATTTAAAACTTTCATAAAATTTAAAAACAATACTTTAATACGCTGTTTTATGGAAAAATTGTTGTTTTCAGGGTATATTTAAAACAAACAAAAAAATACTGTAAGAAACACCATATCTCAATTTATTGTGAAAAATTACATTTAATAATATTAAAAATAAATAATATTGAATATGTAAACTTTATTTTTTTTTTAATACTTTGAAATGACAAATTGAAATCTAAAAGAAAGCATCTGTTGCAGTTTTCTTTATAAATCAAGAATTGCCCAGCCACCGTATTACTCACGAAGTCTCCTTCGAACAACTGACTTTGACTCACTCACAGTCTGCTAAGGCAAAGAGCAGCTCATTGCAAATTGATAGTGTTTTACTGGGAAGGTGATGATGTAATAAAATTGTTCTTTCTAACATTTAACATTTAGTTTTTAAAATTGAAGTAATCTTAAGTTTTTCTAATAGTTTTCATAAATATTATTAATTTTTTTAAAAGTTTGACTTTAAATTAATACTATACTGGGCGATGCTGAATAATATATAAAGCGTAAATCAAAATTTTGTATGGGTAAATCTAGTAAGTATACATAATTAGTTTAAACTGATCAGTTATTATATCAATAATTTCAAATAAACTATGAATTAAGTTTAATTTTTCTAATGCTATATTTTTAGAATGTTACCTTATATTTTTAGGGGTAATTAAGTAGTAAACAATTAATTTACGCTTTCATTTTGTGGTAATGCTTTTCTTTAGTATCGCCCTCTATTGTTATATTTCTATAATGAATTTTGATATCTAATAAAAATGTTTAGTAAAGTAAATGATTTTTAAGATGAAAATTTATCGCTTTGTCTTGATGAAAATATGCCGGTGTGACTTAACGAACATTAACTTCTTTACCTCTCGTTTGTTATTTTAATTTTCGTTGTCCATCCAAACTTTAAGAAAATTTATCGAAAATTTATCGGAGCGGCTACTTGCAGGGTAATTAAATTAAACGTTTTTTTGTATACTGTGGCATCACTGGGTCAGTTCAGTTTATTTTGTTTATTTGACACTCAGTTGCGAATTCGCGAATATGCGAATAACATTTTTGGTTCTCTTGTTCATCTCTGAAGAAAACTAATAGTAGATTAAAAAAAAGTAATGTCGCTAAATGAAGTGGACTCCAACAGAATTGCACATTGCATTGCCGAAAAGAATAGAACTACTGATGTAACGTTAAAGGATAAAGAACCTTTCAGTAGAATGTTATTATCTGATCATGTGCGTAAAGGTTTGGAACAAGCTGGATTCGTTTATCCAACAATTATTCAGGCGAATGCAATTCCGATAGGAAAAGCAGGAATTGGTACTTATTTTCTATATTTTTCAATATTTTTTATTATTAATTATAATTCCTAGATATATTAATTCAATCTAAATCTGGTACTGGAAAAACACTGATATACTGTACAATTTTGTTAGAATCTTACCAAAAAATAATTCACGAGCCACAATCTTTAATACTCGTCCCTACCCGCGAAATAGCAGTTCAAATTGAAGGCGTTTTGAATAAAATTGGAAAATTTTCATCAGGTATATAATAAGCGTATAACTTTTACTATTCTCATTAATTATAAAAAATTTTAGCATTTAAAGCAATTAGTGTTATTGGTGGCTTAAATGTAAGCGATGACCGAAAAAAAATTCAAGGAGCGAAGTCCATAGTGGGAACACCTGGTAGAGTTTTACATTTGATTGAAAATCAAATACTTAATATATCACAAATTAATTTACTGATTCTTGATGAAGCTGATAAACTTATGGCCCATACATTTCATAAAGATGTTTCTAAGATACAAAAAAGTCTTCCAACTAAGAAACAAATTATTGCCTGCAGTGCCACATTTACCAACGATTTTGAACTACAACTGGCTAATTATATGCACAATCCACTTTTAGTTTCCACTGAGCATCGTGCTACATTGCTTGTGGGTGTAAAACAATATGTCTATGAACTTCAAGAAGAGAAAACTAGTATTGCCGAAATGCAGTCAAAATTAGCAGCATTGAAATGCATTTTTAGTAAAATACCATTTAAACAATGCCTAGCATTTGCTAGTTCACAATCACGTGCTGATTCATACCGTAATTTTCTCGAAAAAGAAGGATGGGGCTGTGAAATTATTTCAGGTGCTCAGAATCAAATAACGCGCCTAGAAATGTTTAAGAAATTTCAAGATTTTAAAACCAGGATATTAATTGCTACTGATTTGATGTCACGGGGCATTGATTCTGCCAATGTAAATTTAGTTATTAATCTGGAATTACCTGATGATGGTCCAACATATTTGCATAGAATTGGTAGAGCAGGCCGCTTTGGCACAGATGGTATTGCAATCACATTCATTGCATCTCAAAGTGATCGTAAAAAATTTGCTCAGTTCTTAGACAAAATCAATTCTGAAATTGATATATTTAAATTTCCACAAGACAGTACTAGCTTATCAAATTTTATAAATATTGAAAATAAACTTCAAGTATTCACTATAAATGATTGCGGTAAAAATTTAGAGAAAATGAATAAGCGATCTGTAAAAAACTCAAATAAAATTATTGATACGGAAACCTATAACATTGAATATGAAAAAGATACATTTGCTAATAAAATGGTACTCACCGAAACATTAAATTCAGACCATATAATACCTTCTTCAAATACAATAGATGATGCAAGTAGTATCGCTGTTGATAGTGATTTTTTACAAAGTAATTCTTCTATGGGATCCTACGAAATTGCTTTAAATTCAACTGTTCCACCAGTTTCTTTACTTGAAGTGTTAATAGATAGCAAGAAAATTAATATGCATAACGGAATTGATTTATTTGAAGATTATAAAAAAACACTAGAACATGAAATTGTAAATGAAAGTCCTAATGGAACAAAAACAGATTGTGTTGATTGGAGAGCATTGCTCGTTGATCCTGCAAAGCCAACTACAACAAAAAATATATTTTCAGAGTACGAAAAATTTGTGGAAAAGAAATCGGATAATTCATCGTATTCATCGAAAACCGAAGATTGTGAATTAAGTTCATCATTAAAATTACGAAACCCAGTTGCTGATCTTTATAAGCGCGAAATTTTATCATCAAATTTGCTCTTAGATATTCCTTGTGTAAATTTAGACGAATCGTCGCCAGATATGCAGAATGCCCATTTTCCATCACCAAAAGAAAATAAAGAATCTGGTGACAATTCAACTGAGTGTGTGTCTAGAGAATCTAGTAGCGGTTTTGGTGAAAAATCGTCAGGTGTTGTATCATCAGCTAGTAATGTTACTATTTCAAATGAAAACGAGAGTAGTAGCGAAAGTGGCAGCTATTATAGAACTAGTATCGATACTTATGAAAATCCACAAAATTTATTTGCTGGCGATTACAATAATGAAGAAGAATATGAAACATCGTCAACTTCCTCGAGTAGTTTAAGTCAAGAATCAAAACAATTTGATTTGTTTGCAAATGATCATGTTATATATGAAAATTCCTATGCTCGTTGGACCGATTTATACTGGAATCAATTAACCTACATTCAGGATTATGTAAAATTTTCATCATATGTTGTTAAACACAATCCACACTAAGTTGAAATAAACTAAGTTTCATAACAAAAAACTACATTAATTTAACTTTTTAGAAACATAAATTTTAAAGAATTTTAAAAGTTATGAGTAAATTTATAGATAATTATATAAGTAAATTAAATAATAAAAAAAAATTCAGTGTATATATATTATATATTAATATTTAATTAAACACATTTTAGTTTCTTTGAAACCATACAATTATAATACAAATCCCAAAAATAAAATTGTACAGAAAATAATTAAAAATTAAAAATTTGTTTTTCCAAAAATAAAAGCTATTTCAGATGTACATCATTTCAGCCATTGAAGACATTTTCTTAGGTATATGAACGAAAGTTTCAAAATAACTTGCCAATTCATCAATTGTAACATCGCAATTTGATGTTGAAGCATTTATTCTTGCTTGTTGCGAACAAGACGTAGATGGATTGTTTTGATTAGTTAGTGAATATTGTTCCTTACTTGTTTCATCTTCATCTTCAATTTTTACGCGGCAATCACAAATTTTATTAAATTGTTTTGAATTCGTAGTACGACTTTGTATGGTAGTAAAATTTTGTAAATTTTTTTTAATTGTTGTTTTATCACTAATTTTACAATGTGAAGATAATAAATCACATTCTTCAATTAAATTTTGAATGTCTAGAAACTCACATCTGCTAAAATCATCTATACTTTTACCAGTTCTTTCCAAACCATTTTGTGTTATTAGAGATTTTTCATGCTCCAACTGTAAATTAGATAGGCTGGAACAGTCTATAGGCGAACTTGAGTCTAACTGCGAATGATTGTGTCGAACATGTGTATTATTTAAACAACTTTGTAAGCAATTGAGAATTGGATCTTTTAGGATAAATTTTTTCTTGGTCCCATTTACTTTGGCTTTTAGTTTTGTTTTATTAATAATATGGCGCTCTATTGTATTATCAAAAGATACTTTTTTCTTGTTTTTTCCAATTGATATAGTGTTACAGTTACATTTAGGTCCGAATAGTTTTGTTGTTGATAAAGAACATGACGTTTCATCTTCAGAATTTGAGTCCTCTAGTTGTACCTGAAAAAAGAATGGATTTAAATTCGCAGGGAATGTTTGTTGTGGCCTTGAATTAATTTCTAATTTTTTCAGTTCATCGGGGAGCTCCATTGGACCTGGTTATCAACAAAAAAAATTGTGACTTGTCAACCTTGATTTTATTTTCCTTGTTCTTGTTATTGTATGCAGTGAAATTTATTGCGCTGTCGAAATTGCAAACAAAATGAATTCAATTTTCATATTAAAATTTAAAAAATATATAACGAGATTTACTTACAAAATTATTTGTTTGAAATAAAAATTTAGGCAAGCAAATTTTAATTATCCAATAATAAATATTATTCTTTTACTGTGCAATATGAAAAAATGAAATTTCAATTTCAATTTAATTTACATTCACTCCCAATAAACAATATCTTCTTTCGTATTCTTAATGAATAACGAAAATTATTATGCTTCTATCAAAAATGACAATTTTCCCGACTCAAAGTAAAAAAACATCCCATTCAAATGTCGAGAGAAATTGTCAAAAAAAAAACATACTAAACATAAAAAATATTTCATAATTAATAGATTTGAAAAAACAAAAAAACCACAAGGCTAAGAGTGACACTCAAAATGATTTAGATTTTTTAGAATCGATATTGGCTGATATTCAGAATGGAGCTGCTTGGGAGAAAATTTGTACATGTTTAGCTACATAGGGAATTTCAAATTTAACTTTTCGGCAACACTGGTCAAGTCACAAGTGTCCGTCAATAAAACATTTAACATTAAACACTCAATGACAATTGACTGAAAATAGAAGGGCGAGAAGATAGATATTTTTTTCGTGGTGAATTTTTTATTTCATCATTTTCACATTTCCAAAATACCTTTAGAGTTAAACATAAATTATTCTAATATTCATGTTAACGCAAATTAATAAAAAATTCATATTTTAAATTTTATTATTGGATTAATTAGTTTCACTAAAAATTGTTCGAAACGGTAAGGCAACTTTATACTATTTTAAGTGAAACGAAAACATTAACATTAAATATTATAATTAACTTTTTTGACTACTAACATTTGAGAGTAAGAAAATAAAAGTAAATAATGGAACTGTGTTAAAAATTCATTGAATGATAAGTTTACTTAGAAATTTATGGTCCAGTAAAAATGGATAAATTTAATTCAACATCAAATTATGTAACAGCTCCAACGAAAAATGGTTTGTTAAAAATTGTTCTTTCACAGTCTTTTCTATTCCCATTATTACCAATTGGCTCACAAATATTTTATATATATATATATAAAAAAAAATAGAAATAGTGTTGTAATTAAACTTTGTTTTAAGTTAGTTCTTACATAGTTTTCCGATAGTAATATTACTAAAACTTATATTTTTGGTAAATTTAAAATAGACGGAACAAGAATAAGTAACTGGATAAAAAGTTTTGTTGATGAAGTTTCCCGAAAAAGTTCTAATACTATCCAAAAATGGATTCAATCGTCAACAACACTATCTGATACTGGCGGAATTCCTCAAAATAATGCACTTCATCATAAATCTTTTGCATGTACCAGAGAAGAAAGCAATCAAATTAAATTTACCAAAAAAATTCATATTGGGAAAGAAATTATTCCAATTTATTCTAATATTGAACTAGAAGAAAACATCCCCACCTGCAGTAGTAGTGCCTCACAATTAAATAAAATAGGAAAAACTAAAATAGATGAACTGTATAGCTTAATTAGTCAGACTAAAGAAGTCCATATTCAAATTAAAGAAACGAAAATGAATTCTTTAGATAATAATGTGATATCATCTACTGTCTCCAATGAAAAAGGAAACCCTGCAAATATAGACTATAGTAAGAATAATTCCCAAATTGATACAAAAACGAAAAAAATTTGTGCATCTAATGAACTTCTTGATAATGATTTGAATATATCTGAAGATGAACTACGAAACTTTGAAAATTTCGAACTTACTATGAAATTAAGTTTATTGGGTAGAGCTAGTACTGTTCAAGATATGCACACATTAAAACCAATTAATATTTTATGCGCAAAAAAAACCATGAATACATTTGTTCCAATAAGTCGCAGTTACAGTGAACAACAAGATCACAAATTAAATAATGAATATGATAACAATTATATACTTAATAAAAGATCTCGAAGTTTCACACATGTTCAAAAAAATGATTTAGATTGTCGGCAGAATGACACCAATA
Organism: Empis livida; assembly: GCA_963932195.1. Taxonomy (NCBI): domain Eukaryota; kingdom Metazoa; phylum Arthropoda; class Insecta; order Diptera; family Empididae; genus Empis; species Empis livida. Next base: position 54,244,043 of record OZ010647.1, read on the forward strand.
ATAAGTACAACTCAAATAAACGCGATAAAGTTAGTAACAGTTTGCCTAGTTTTCTAGATCAATCAGAAAACCCCAACAGTTTACCAAAAACTGATGATGAATTGTTATCATTTAGAAAACATAAAAATATAATTTTACGTGGTAATTCATACCAGTCAGATTCCAGTCATTGTTCTAGTGTTGATAGTTTACTTGATTCCCGGAAGCCCGATCCCGAAGCAATATTAATTAATTTAGGATTTGGACCTATCGAATCTGAAGATATTCTATCGAAAATTCCGAAAAGGTAATTTATGAATTCTATATTGGTCTGAAGCCTAGCGAAATTAGTATATTGAAAACTTACAACAATTTTAAGTTTTTTACTTCGCTGGTATTTTATTACATGCTCAATTCTGAACTATTCGTATAGTAATATAAAAATTCATACAGATTTTTGCAACCATCACAAGTGAAAGGAATTGACACAGAAGCATTTTTACAAAGGCAGCAAATGGCGAACAATATTCACGATCACACAGTTTTAGGATATCGCGGACTTGTTGGTAAACTTTTATTTTTTTATATTTCAAATACAGAAATTGAAATATAATTTTTCATATTATATATATAAAACCATAATTGCAGATCCAGAAAAAGCATTATTTCTTCGAAGGTTTCATCTTCATAACAAAAATTAGATCTTGTTCTTAAAAATTAGCTTGTTATTAATTTCAATTCATTAATTGTGCAACGGAACTACAGGTTTTTAGTTAAATGAATGTTGTGACTTAATGTTTTTGCTTGCAAATTTTCTATTTGAATAATTTTAATAAATAGGCAGTAGTTATTTTGTTTGCTCTAAATCTAGACATGTTATTTAATAATTAATATAATTTAAGTTTCGTACTTTATTATTTAATTTTGATTATAAATTATTTTATTAGGTAATCCGGATATTCCACCATCAACAATTGTTGCTAAAATAATGGAACGTTTTGAATTAAATGAGAGAAGCCGTGGCGTTTCTGATAATATAAATAGTCCACAATCGGCACCCCCAAATTCATTAGATACTCTTAAATCATGATAAATCGAAATATAACGTATACATGCAGTTTATATCATCTGAGCTGTCTCCCTAAACAGGAGTGATAAATATTTGTAAATAATTTATCATTGTAAAATTATTAAAAAACTTAATTTTCTTACTGAATTAAGATTACGTGCACTGAAATGTTATGGGACACTTAATGCACTTATTTTATACAATACGTTGATATTAACATAATTATTTTAGAGTTATATAAATTTGTAAAACGAGAAACATCATTTACTTAAATGTTACTATGATGTAGTTTTATACAATTCTGCTTTTTTCACACTTTCATTTATTTCCAATATGGATTAATATTTATTCTCGTTTAAATGTTATGGGACACTTAATGCACAGAAGTACTATTTTAGCAGTGTACGAAAGCCGTATTATATTATATATATATATATGTATATTCAAAATAAAAAAATTTACCAAATAAAATTGGAAATATTAGGACTAATGCATTCGTAATTAGTGGTGAAGAAATTTAATATGCCACATCTAATCGGATTTTGTTTCTTTTATCTTTATTAGAACTTTATAAATAAAGAAATATTTGAAGAATGTGACAACCGAATGTTTCCTGTTTTTACATTTTTTAAATTTTAATATAAACGGTTTTTACCTTATTATTTTTATATATTGCTTTTAAACTAAAATTATGGACTAAAACAAATTTATGTTGCTTTAAAGTTAATATTACGAAATTGTTTACTTAACACATAAAAGACTTAATACATTTCCATTATTAATTTAAAGTAAGTTGTTGATTGATAAGTAATATTTTTTTTATTATATTCTCGTAGTCGTAAAGATCTTTTACTTAAATTCTTTTTCTTTTTGTTATATTAAATTATTAATCATTTGAAAATAAATTATATTTTTTAAAAGTTTCATTTTAGCAAAAGAGAAATTATAAATATTATAAAGAAATACATATAAAAATCTTGAAAAACCCATTATAACTTCTAAGCAAGTTATAATTGTTTTTCCAGAAATAGATTTAAACTATATTTTGTTTAGAAAAATGTTTGTTTATAAACCTAACATTAGTATTAGATTATCTGCTTCAGACAGATAATGAATAGTTTTTATAGACAATAATTGAACAAAACTTATAAACACCCTTCTCTTTGGATTTTTTGGAAAAGCATTGTATATGAAGAATATAAAATTTATTTTTAAATATATTTTATTACTTCGTCTACTCAACCAGAAACATAAAGAAGTTTTGTAATTATAATAGATTTTAAAAAAATACTTATAATACTCTTAAACTTTTGTATTATATGAGTAACCCTCACAATAAATTTTCCAACATTCCCAAAAAGTAACTAATATCGGCCTAATTGTAAATAATTGAAAGTAATAATAAAATATATATGTCAATTTTACTTTACAAATTAAATTTTGTTTATATAAGAAACTAGGTATCAAAATAAAAAAATGTAAACAATTCTCAATCAATTTATTTTGTGTTTTATTTTATATGAATAAACGTATTCCCGAATTATTTATTATCATTCTATCATACAGGCTAATTGCCAATTTTGATTCACTTTACAATCGTTTTCAATTACAGCATTTTCGGTAGTGACAGTAACCACACTATAACTGGACATTGCACGGCAATCTCTGTAGTAAAGAACCTCCATACATTTGTGTAACTAAAAATTATTAAACTATTAGCATATTTTTTCTATGTAGTATATATTTTCTACCAATTCTGCAGCTTTTTCTTTAGTTGGTAAAGTTTCGCTATTCAAACGCTCTCTAAGAAGTGGTAATGCTAAATGCTTTCCAAAACCAGTAGCAATTACATCATCCTGATACGAACGTCCACGTAAATCAATATGTCCTAAAAATGGTATTCCATTTTCCAAACCACCAACAACCATTTCAATCCATAAAGGTTCAAACCGGCTACGTTTATTATACAAAATTCTAGTTAGCCAATTGTACAAAGATTTTGGTTTCATGACGATTTCGTCATCGTAACAAATATCTTCCACAATTTTCTGATCGATATGTCGTTTGATCCATTGAAAATCAGCATAATCTCCTCCTGCACCCATTATTGTTTTATCATTGACTTTATGCACTCTCTGAACATCCTGAAAACGTGCTAAAGAACCATAAGATATTAGGTTATCCGCAGCTATCATTACACCATCATTGAATTTCAGTCCAATAACAGAGGTTCCAGTTGTAATTGGCTGTCTAAAAACAAAAAGTTTGAGGTTATGAAGGCAACTGACTTGCAATTTCAATGTAAATATATTTTATGATGCAGATATACATAATTTAAAATTTACAAATGTTTCATTTGTACAATATAAATATATTTAGATTTTTTTATTCTTACGAGCTTCTTTGGGTACCGTAATCTTCATGTGTCTGACGACCAAACTCATTCAAACTGTTAGCACCAGGAAAATTATAATTTTTTCCAAAAAATGGTCCATTATGCCACAATGGCTTAAGGAACGGATCATTACAGGTAAACATTGTTCTAAATATATTTGTAGTGAACTGGAATATTTAAATTTATATTTATTAAACTATTAAAACAATTTCGTCCTAATCGTAGAATCAAATTATCAAATCGTAATTACTGCCGTCGTTGCCGTATCTTTTTTAGTTCGGCTCTGAATAATTTTACTGATGGGAAAAATTAAAAAAAAACTTTATAAGCAAAAAACCAGCATAGTTATTGACAGCTACCGTCAGAAAAAACACAGCTAGATTTATTGCGGTTCTGAATTCAGACTTCTGAATCGCTTTTCAAATTCACCATTTCCCTATTTCAATATATTTAGTTAATAATATTAAACATATAATTAATATATTTAATAATGTTAGCTTATATAATTTATTTAAAGTACTTTCACTACATAGTATTAAAGTACTGTCATTAACTAAATAGGAAAGATGAAAATATTCATGAATTTAATTTTTAAAATTACTATTCATTGCATTAGATGATATTTAACAAAATTTATTGAAATTTAAATAATGCTAAAATTCGTGTTTTATTTTATAATTAGACTTTTAATTATTAATTAACATACCATATGTATGTAAAGTTAAAATTTTAATTACCATACCATATCTGCATATAAAGTTTTAAAGCAACTGATTATATAGCTTTTCAAGGTGTAACATAAATTGCTACATTTAATGTATGCATGCATCTTTTAATATAATATTACAATTTTTTAATTTCTATTTCACATCACTTTTGTTATCACTTTTGGAATATGGAAAATGCGATATTTTACTTTGCTATGATAAATTTTAGCTATTTGGGTATTGGAAATTTTACTTCGAAGATATTTTCTCTGGAACTTCTTCTCATTCATTTCTTTAACAAAAAAAAAATTGCCTTTTGTCGAATCGCTGTATGGTACGTACGTATTGGATTCTTATTTTTATATTTAATAATAATAAAAAAAAATAAAAGTTGTAAAAAACTATATTAAAAACTCAGAAATATTGTAGATTTTACTGTATATAGTATCGAATTCAAATCTACCCTAAAAAATTTCATTTAATCAATTGTGCATTTTAAAATAAAAAATTTTGTAACTTTGACGATTTTTTCTTTTTTCAATTTATTTAATGAAAATTTCGTTTATTTGAGCTGTTTTGTCATTTTTAATATAATAAAGTAAATATATATTATTAATTATTATTTGTTTTCATAATAATTTTTTTCTTTTTTTTATATATATATATCTATAAAAATAAATATATTGAATATCTGACATTTATCGTCGAGAAATATTTTTCATGGATTAACTAAGCGTTTTTTTTTTATTTAATATATTTTTTTTTATTTTGCCATTTCAGCTTGTATAACTGAATCTCTGCTTGACATCACAATATAATTATATTATTAAGAAATTAACATTTTGCGATCATCAATAAATATCAACTCCTAAATTACTATAATTTTCTTCAACAAAACACTGTCTTGCAAATAACTTCAAAACTTCATCCATATACAACATAATATATATTTATATAAATATATATATATTCTATATATATATATATAAATATATTTATATATATTCCATACGGCTATTTAAAAGAAAGGGATTTTAAAATTAAGGGAATGAATTGGGGCTCATGGATTACAACAACTAAACAGGCAGTTATTACTCAAAGTGCAGAAATGCATATCAAATTTTAAATAAAATTATTATTTTTTTTTTTGAAATTCAAGTTTAAATTCTGAATTAACCAAACACCTTACAAACAAGCAATCAACAACAAAACAGCACACAATAAAAATAAAATTAAGAAGTGAATATAATCTATAAGTAATAATTAATAATAATAATAATAATAAAAAAATATAAATAAATTAATACTAAATCATAAAAGCTGTGAATAAATTACCAAAACTTTTTTTTATTTTGAATTAGCACTTCTTGTGCATCTGTTAAAAAAAAGCAAAAAAAAAAAATTTTGAAAAGAAATTGAAAATAGTATAAACAATAATTAAATTTATGCGTAGGATATCGTTTTTTTAGGATTGATTAATTATAATTAAGGAAACATTTAAACAAAAAAAAAGTACAAAAAAAATATATAAAAGAAAATAAAAACAATTTATTAAGTTAAAATAAAAACTGAAATAAAAACAATTTATTAACAAGAAAGAAAAAAACCAAATTATGTAAACAAATATTTTATACAATACACTTAATTAAAAGCAAATAATTTGCGTGTGAAAGCGTGTGTTTTACAATAAGTTGCAACTAAAAAAAAATAATCAAAAAAATCTAAAAGCATTTTTACGACAAAAAACTTAATATATATATTATAAAGCTTTACGATAAAACATTAATAAAAACTATTAATTCTTAAAAAAAAAAAAAAAAAATTTTACACCTGTGATAGTAAATATAATTTCTTTTATTTTATTATGAAAACAAGAAAAACAAATTAAAAACTTTAAAATTAATAAATAATTTAAAAAAAATCAAAAAAAAAAAAAAAAAACAAAACAAAAAATTAAATTTAACATAAATATTATAAAAGGTAACAAAGACGTGATATTACAAGGACTTTAAGTACATTTAAGTAAAAAAAAAAGAAAAGACTTGGAAATGTAGAAAAATTCTTTACATAATAAACTCGGTGAATTTTCTTAAATAAACTTTCTTCAACACTTTTTTCCGTTCTTGCAAAAAACAGAAAAGAAAATATTCATATATTCAACGTAAACAGAAATATTAAATAAATATAAACAGAAATATTACAGAAAACGCATCTTTAAAAAGTGTCAAATTACTCAAAAAACTGCTGAACTCTTTATCGATAAATACATTACAATTTTAAGAAAGAAATTTTTGAATTAAAAAATTATTATTTAATTCTAATTGTCGGAATTAAATCGAATACGTTATTCAACCAAGTTTAATAAATTCGGCGGTTCATTTTTTAAAATTAAATCAAAAATAAATTAATAATAATTATATTAATTAATAGTGAGTAAAGAAAAAATATTATACAAAAAGAGAGTTTGAATAAACATTATGAGCCAATCGAAAAATATCCGTAATGGTGAAGGTAAATTTTTATTATTAATAGTTTTTTTTTAATTATTAATTAAATTTAAAATTTATTTTTTAGATATCTACGGCAATATATCTTGTGATGAATTTTATAATTTGAATACCATTCGTAATATAAATGTTGGTAATTTTCCACCAATTGGAACATTTTCATTGGATACTGTTAATATAACTCCATCCAGTAATCATTCAATTTTTGAACCCATTGAAGATTCTGGCAGAGCATTTACATCGAATTCTGTTCTTACAAATGGTTTAAATGGTACGGGTTGTGGACAATCAACAACATCGAATAATGATACAAGTCAAACAACTCGTGAAACTGGAATAATTGAAAAATTACTTGTTAGTTTTCATTTTTAACCTAAAACCAAAATGAAATGTACTTTTATATATATTTATATATATAAATTATCTTTTAGCATTCTTATGGATTTATTCAATGTTGTGAGAGACAAGCTAGATTATTTTTTCATTTTTCGCAATTTAGTGGAAATATAGATCATTTGAAAATTGGTGATCCGGTTGAATTTGAAATGACTTACGATAGACGCACAGGCAAACCAATTGCTAGTCAAGTAACGAAAATTGCACCCGAAGTTGTAAGTAGAAAATTAACCTTTCCACATATTTCAATATTTTCTGTAAACTTTACATCAATTATAAAATCGTAACTCGGATTTTTATAATAATTTTTAACACTATTTATTTAATTTAAGGTTTTAAGTGAAGAACGTGTAACTGGAACTGTAACAACTGAATTGCGCTTACTGGACTGTTCTAATATTTTGTCATCAAATGAAACAACAGGTCGTATTAGTTATGAAAACCGGGGTGAATGTTTCTTTTTACCATATACCAAAGATGACGTAGAAGGTAACGTAAACTTAAGATCTGGTGACAAAGTGAGCTTTCAAATTGCAACTAATCAAAGGTTACTTTATTTTTTACACTTCTCTGTTTACTATATTAAAATTAATTTTATCGTATAGAGGTAATCTGGGCGCATGCCATATCAGATTGGAAAATCCTGCACAACCAGTGAAATATCGTGGTGTAGTTTGTTCAATGAAAGAATCATTTGGTTTTATCGAAAGAGCTGATGTTGTTAAGGAAATATTTTTTCATTTCTCCGAAGCAGAAGGTTCAATTGAATTGCGCCCTGGGGATGATGTTGAATTTACAATTCAAACTAGAAATGTAATATTAAAATTATTGCCGGAAAATTTATATTTTTAGTTATTTTATTTAGGGTAGAGAATATGCGTGCAATATTGCCCGTTTATCTCCTGGTTCAGTTATATTTGAAGATGTTGATACAGTAATATTTAAGGGTCAAGTACTGAAACCACTAGAGCGCAATAATTCACAACGCCAAAATAATGATCCATTGCCGGGAAGAATTCGTTATAGAGCTGCTGATTACTCAGAAGTTGAAGTACCATTCGGAGATAAAGATCAGGTTCAACTTAATTCACTTTTGATTTTATTTAGAAATTTATATTTGTTTATATAACATAAAAGAAGGGAGATTTCACTTTACGGCATGGTGATTGGGTACAATTTTTTTTGGCCACTGATCGTCGAGATCAATTACAAAGAGCAACCTCAATTTCACTATTGGATGAAACTTTTAAAGTATCTGGTGAGAAACGAGAACAAGGGGTTGTTTCGTCTTTAAAAGATGGATTTGGTTTTCTCAAATGTGTTGAACGAAATGTTCGTATATTTTTCCATTTTACTGAAGTCTTGGATACGGTAAAAAATTTAAATAATCTATATAGATATATATATAAATATATATCGAATTTTTATCGATCATAATTTTTGCAGAGCCGAGAATTATGTGTAAATGATGAAGTTGAATTTACTGTCATTCAGGAACCAGGCTTAACTTATAATAATTCAAGATTAAGTGCGATTCGTATCAAGCATTTGCATACAGGATCAGTTCAATTTGAAACTTTAGTTATCAGCAATATTGAGGGTAAATTTAATTATAAAATTGTATTTAGTAAATTGAGTTATTTTATTTATTTATAGGTATAGTAACAAGAGAAGCTCCAAAGAGTCCCGTTAAATCACAAGAACGTGTTGAAGGTGGCGTTATTAGCTATGATCAAAATGATACTAAAAAAACTATTATGTATTTTCTAAAAGACTGCGAAAAACCACCAAGAAATGGAAGTAAAGTGCGATTTGATATATGTTTGGTAAGATAATAAGTTGTTTATAAATATGAAATTAACTAATAGATTTATATGTAATTTTTAGGTAAAAAGAAACAAGGAACTCATAGCAGTTAATGTTATTGATATAACACATAATTCTATAAACAATTCAAATAATCAAGAGCAAATTCTGTCAAATGGAATTTGTAGCAATAATACAACACCACAAAATCATTACATTAGTCAAAAAATTGAAGATTATAAATTTGAAAATAATAATCTGACAAATAATGGAGCCGGTCAAATAGGATCCACTTATCAGGGATTCATAGCTGTATTAAAAGAAAATTTTGGTTTTATTGAAACATTGTCACATGATGAAGAGGTATTTTTCCATTTTAGTAATTATATTGGAAATCCTAGTTGGTTAGAATTGGGCCAAGAAGTTGAATATACATTGGCACCTACAGGTAGCAGCTCCGCTCCAGGCAATTGTTTACCAGCTGAAAATGTAAAAACTTTACCAAAAGGTTCAATACCTCAACCATCCGTTGATGATCCCGTTTATAGTGGTGTTGTGGCAAGACCATTACGTTGCATTAATCCAGATCAGCAAGAATATTCTGGATTAATTGAAATGTTAAATGAACAAAAGGATATTATATCAACGCACGATTTTGGTATAACAAGTTTAAATAATAAAAGAGATTTATTACAACAAGGAGATTTGGTTACCTTTAAAATTGATTCAGAGAGCCGAGCTGCTGCTATAACTGCTGTCCGTCAGAAAAAACGTGCCACTGTTGATTCTATCAAAGGTCAGTTTGGATTTCTAAGCTACGAAATTGAAGAGGGTAAGAAATTATTCTTTCACATGTCTGAGGTACAAGGAAATATGGCTACTCTGCATCAAGGCGATACTGTTGAGTTTTCAGTAGTTACTAATCAGGTAGTTAAGAAATTAATATTATTTATTAAAGTTTAATTTTATAATTTCTTTATAGAGAAACGGAAAATCTTCTGCTTGTACTGTTGTCAAAATAAATGATAGACCAGACCGATTAATTTCACGTTTAAAATTAAATTCTGTAGATGATTCATCACCTCGATTGATTGTTACCCGTGCCCCGCGTGGTCCACAAAGTAAAGGGTTTTCTCTACAATTTCGTTCCCCACGGATTGCTGGTAGTATGTTTAATTTCCACATTTTATACATCTCTCATTCTGAATAATTGGCAGGTATGGTCGTGGAATAATGGCAAAACAATAAATTGCATAAAAGGTCCGAGCAATATATGTGCATTTTGATAAAAAATATGCATATATCATAATATATTGAACAAAAAAACTAAAACACAATAAGAATACTTTATTAATTTCTTAAAACAAATATAAATTAGTTATAAGTATAAAAACATGAATAATGCTTATAATAAAAATTGGCACTAAAAATTTCTAGTTATGTAAAAAAAAATAATCAAGGCAATTATAGAAATCTGCAGGATTCCTTTTTTTTTTTTTTTTGCAACCAAAAAATTGAAATGTATGACATACAGGTAACAAATTGTAACTACAAGAAATAAAACTCACATACAACTTGAATGCGTAAATAAGTTATTTGAAAAAAGTTATTTTTTTTATATTTTAGTAAAAGTAATAAATTAATAGCAATAACGAATTTTCGAATGAAACATGGACCTTGCAAAAATTTTTAAAAATCAATTTCTAAAATTTATTATTGAAAATAAATTTTTTTACAATTTATATTCTTAATGGAATTATTTAAATCGGACCGCAATCAAGAAGTACATATTATTTGATATTTCTAGTTAAAAGTTTAATGACAACAAATAAAAATAAATCAATAAAACGATTGCAGTGGAAAGTTAAATTTTAATACAAAAATAAAGCACAATAAGAAAAAAACTTCGACTTTTTAATAAAAAACACAAAATTTGTAAATCGACATTTAAATGAAAAACACAAAATTTATAAGTTTTATTTTATAAAATTCGAGAAAAATAACATTTCATAGAGCATAATTCTCTGTCCATTAAATACACCTTTTATCGAATAAATTTAATTTTTATATTTTAAGAAGCATATTAGGTAATATGAAAATAAGTTCTTTAATTTCATTATATATACATATATTTCTATTTGAGTTCTCCAAAATATAACTATACGATTTGTACTCCTGCATGAGCACAATATTTCTGCAATGCCATTTGATGATCCTTACTTATGGTTGATATATATCCTGATATTATACCAGGTTGAGATTGTGACAGTTTTGCTAAACTCTCTGCTAAATATTTTTTCCCATCTTTGATTTCGGCCAGGAAATCCTGTTTTTTAGGCTGGGCAAAATTTAATTGCGAAAATGCAGCCTGATACCCTGGAGAATCGTCAACTTCAATAAAATGATCTCCATCAAATGTTGATTCATCTGGTGGTAGTTCAAACAGTTCAATTAAGGCTTGTAATAATTTTGTCCAAGATTGAACATATGGTGGATTCAACATAACTGGACATTCAGTAAGTATTTTCGATATACCAACAGATACTATTTTTCTATCCATTTCCGAAGAAACTTTTGCCATATCAGGGATAAAAACACGATCAATAACCATACCAAACATAGCCGATTGTATCGTATCAATTAATTCAACCAGAGACGATGCTCCCATTTTAGTTGCATAATACGAAAAAAATACTATAAGACCACGTACATATTTTGTAGTTTTAGACAACGAAAGTCGCTGAAAGAGAAGCGCGAAAATTTGTCTCAAGCTCTGTTGCAATTCATGCCTTAGAAAAAAGAATTAAAAGATATTTTTTTAATTTTTAATTTCACAATACAATGTATAAAAACTTACATTGGATAATAATTTATTAGGTTTTGCATTAAATAAAATCCTTCATGATCATTTGTTTTTGATGCAATCATTTTCTGGAATACCCCTAGAACAGCATTTAATTTTTCTTGTGCTGATATTTGTGGCGAACCTTGCTTTATGAATGAACATATTAATCGGATGAGAGGAGTAACATTTCCAGGGCGATCCCACAGTGCTGGAACCAAAAGACAGGGGAAAAGGGCCCAATATGAATCTGTAATTGGAGAACCTGACCCTTCTCTGATTTCCAACAATAGTGAAAGCATTTGAAAAACATATGGCATGAATTCAAGAATGTCTTGCTGAAGAATTGTTTGAAATACAGGAAATAGGGCCTGTTCGAATGATGCAACAGCACTTGGTTCAGTTTTGCAAACAATTCTACATTACACAAATTATAAGAAACGAAATTATATTAAAATATAGAATTAACTTACTTTACAGCTAAAGAAAGTGTTTCAAAAAGATAATGATTAAAATGTGGACGTGATGGATTTTTCGAAACCATGGATAATATTTCTGTCAATCTTGGTAAAGCATCGCCCATAAATGGCATGGTTGCCTCTTGAAGTGTGAAAAAACTTCTCATAATACCTACAACAAGATATATATATTTGGGAACCGAATTTAAACCGAATTATTTACATTTCATAACATATTCATTTTCACAGGAGCCAGGTAAAGATAGTGTACTGAAAAGACCACCAAGTAAATCCTTGGCAAATGGTGCTAAATGGCTGTTTGTTATCAATGCTGTGTTATTTGAATTTCTTATGGAAAGTATTTTTTCAATAGTACAAGCAGCATAACTATGTACAACAATACTTTCAGCTCGCAAATGACGTATTAATTGCGGTAAACACATTAATAGAATCTGTTCACCCAAAAGACTTCGGAAAATCATAATGAATTTCAAAGCATCAGCTTTAACTACTGGTAATTCATTAACTAAAATAAAATATCATATATTTAATAAATTCCAAAATATAAATAATTTCACGTACCGTCAGAACGTTCTAATTCAGTAATAATTTGCTGTTGACAAAATTGTGGTAATGGTACAAGCTCTGAAGATTTTGTTACTCCATGTTTTTCGGTACCACCTCGAGATGCTAACGATGTGACCAAATATATCGCAGTATCTTTAGCTCGCCAATTGGCTTTTGGATTTTCTGCATATTTAGTCAAAAGAATCTATGAAAAAATATTAATTAATTTACAAAAAAACAATGAAGTACAAAATATTATTACTTGTAAATATTGACCAAAAATTTCAAACATTCTAGCTTCAAAATTTTGCGACAATGTCTTTACTAAATCACATGCTGCCCTACGTCTCGTTTCTATATCTGATCCTTCAATATCACGACGAATATATTCTTCTGGATTATCTTCAAATAATAGTTCATCTGATGATCTAAAATCCATATTTGGAATTACAATTTTTTCACAAATATTTGCTAAAACTTTAGGATCCTCAAAAAGTTTCCGATAGTGTTGTCTATCCGCCACTATCGATAAAAATTGCAAAGCATTGGATACTAAAGAATCGTATTTGGTTTCAATACCAGTTTTAACCAATAACTCCCATACGTCTGTCACGAATTGTGACATATAAGTTTCAAACTCTTCATCATATTTTTGGGCATAAAGACCTAAATTCTCACATACTTGAGAACGTAAATGTTCGAGAACACCAGCCTCTTCATCATCCCCTGTATGTAAACATTGGACATCACGAATTAATAACTCATGAAAGGCATTCATCCATGTTGGCATATTATCTTCAAAAAATTCTGGTAAATCTTGTGAATTTAATGAGTAAAACACCTTACACACTAAAACTAAGCTGCCATATATAACTTTTAACGCTTGTTCATTGCATTCGTGAACTTTAGTAAGGTTCATTGTAGCTAAAAGTAGATCAGTTAAAGGTTTAGCCATTCGTTCCAGTACAAGTTTGATTTCTTCCCAAAGATTTTGTGATTTGAATTCGTATCGGTACCGTTTGAATAGTGAATGTGCCGTTTGAAGAACACCATTGATAATATTAAAATCACCCGTTGCAAATTTTTCCACCATTTCATCAATTAATTGTGGCCATTTCTTTGGAAAATCATACTTTCCAATTATACTAACAGCATCACTAAATTGTTTTTGCAAACAAGTAGGTGATTTTAACATAATTGTGATAATTAGCGATTTGATTGCTGTTCTATCAGATTCATGTATTTTATCGGGTCCACCAGTATCTTCATGAGCAGCCCAGTTTCGCTTTATATAATTTTTAAATGCAATTGCACCAGCTATTCTAATTGTCATATCTATTTCTTGTTTATCAATTAAATGTAGTAAAAGCACAGCATAATTCCGCCGTACTTCGGTGGATTCCAGAAGTTTTTCAGCCGGTCTTCTGATATTTTGATCTGGAGATAATGTTTGTTGCAAATATCTAGCTAACTGCTGCAACGTTTGGTCATTGATATCCATATCCATATTGTGTAAGTCAAATGTATTTTTATATAAACAAACAACAACAGTAATTAATTACTAATAGGATATAGAGATATGCCGGTCACTTTAAGCTATTACAAAGTTATGGAACGGGAATAAAAACGCGCCAACTAAATTGTTTAAACGGAATTAATATTGAAAATCAAAAATATTTTAATATATTTTTTAAATATTTAATTGTAACTAGTTTTAAACGTATTATTTAAAATTTTATTGGGCCTCATGCACCTTGGTTTTGTGGTAGTGTTAGTGTTGTTAGGTAGCTTATATAGCTGCCAAAAATATTTCTGTCAAAAATCACAATAGTCAAATTCATGTTGTAAAGAAGTTAATTATGTTATAAAAGCGTTAATCATGTTGTAAACATGAAGTGTTCACACTTTACATTGACAATTTGAAAAATATAAAAAATGGATGCGAATAGCAAATATATTTGTAGTATATTAACCCTTTTTTCAAATTACAATAAAACATTGAGCATTCTTTTTTTCTGAATTTATTTATAATAATTTCTGCTGCCCCAATAAACAAGACGATTAGTTTTCGATGCATAAACGTTGAATATTCTATTTTGATTACGTTATTCTAATTATTGTTGTTGTAATTGAAACTTATGCTATGCGTGGAATTCCACTTACCACCGCATATGCATTGGTGATTTTTATAATTTATTAAAAACATGGTAAATGTAACATATTTGGGATTCAAAACAATCCTCCTAAACCCAAGAGTTATGTTATATAAAAGTTGTATAAAGTTTTTAATACTATCATTCCTCGTTTTTACTTCGTTTACGATCCGTTTTAGTCGGACATTGTTTTTATGTTTACAGGAGCAGTAATTAATACAACAAAAATTTGAACGAAAATAATATATTTTTAGGAGCTCGGTATAATCGCAATTCGAAAATGGTAATGTCCAAACTGACTTGGTAATATGTTAAGAAATATTCTAAAATTTTATTTAATGAAATATGCTGATTACAGAAATATAAAGTAAACTAAAATAGGAATTAAATATATAAAATTAATTGTAATTGTCTTTTCAATTATGCGTTAAATAAGAATATATATATGTTCACAAAAGAATTATATTTAAAAATTTTAGCTTTTCTGTCAGCAATTCCGAGGGAGAAGTGAATGAAACTGCAAGATAACATTTAAAATTTAAACCCGTAACGTTGATTTCTACAATTTGCTATTGTTTTTCTTGTAGGGAATTTTTCTCAGTAGATTTTGACGCGTCATACTTTTGCCTCAAGCAGCTTTTTCTCTTGGTTATTTTTCAGAAATATTAAATTTATCGGAAAAACTTGCTAAAATTGTATTAAATTCATAATAAAAATAAAATTTAATTAGTGATTGAAATTTAATAAACTCAGTAATAATGTTTGATTATGATGTAGAAATTTTTAATTTATCTGTTAACCACGTCAGGCACCGAATTTGTAAACATAACACTTTACTTTTGAAACAAATTTTTTTTAGATATTTTCATTCTTTAATCCCTCTAAACCAAATCAAGATTTCATTAACGAACTTGGGACATTACGTTGCAATAACTTCACATTTTAATATTCCCAACAAATTTTTGCTATAATTAATTATTCATGGTAAATCCTACTTAAATTGTAACTAAACTTATTTTAATTTACTTACCAATCGTGAACAAAATAATTATATAAAAACTTAAGAAAAAATACACTTTCCGAATATAGGTATATTTCAGGATGTTTTTTATATTAATTGAATAAAAAAGAGAACAATAAAATACAAGAAAATAAAGAATTTAAAAAATGTTGTAATAACAGTATACTGTTAGAACAGTATACTAAACTTTTGTAATTTGTCGGTTGATGTTTCTTTAATTGCTATATCTCACCTTCAAAAAGAGTCTTTTATAAGACTAATTATATATTTATATATAAATTATTTATAATATAATATGATCTTAAAAATTAATAATTCAATTTATTAATGTGATTATTCAATTAATTTTTTGTAGTTACAAGCAACCCAAGTGCAAAAACTTTCTTGTTTTCTGTTTTACATACCTCAAAATTAATTTTTACATAATGGTAAGCGAGGCTGAAAAAAATTAGTTTAACTTAGTTATTGTTATTTTTTTTGGATATTGCAACAATTTCTAAATATTTATTAGATGTAATTTTTTGTGTAATTTCTAAATATTTGTAATGCTCTTCAGTTATACACATATATATGTATATAGGTTTATAGCATGTTCTTGAGGTGATCACTGGCAGCACTGTTTACGAACATCAGATGTAGTAGGTTTAACGTCAAGGGTTTCAACATTTACGTGCCGAATAATATCACCCTCTGGTGGATCCCTGATTTGCTTTTGTGATACAATCCGATAAATTTCTTGAAATAATAAAATTGTTCGTTTACATTTTTGTTTTATTCATTTATTTATTCAAAACCGAAATACCTGTGAGTATATTTTGGAATGCAGTTTCAACATTTGTTGAATCAAGAGCTGATGTTTCTATAAAGCTCAGGCCATTTCTTTCGGCAAATGATTTTGCCTCATCAGTAGGCACGGAACGCAAATGTCTCAAGTCTGATTTATTACCAACCAGCATGATTACAATATTTTGATCAGCATGATCACGTAATTCTCTTAACCATCTTTCAACATTTTCATATGTTAAATGCTTAGCAATATCATATACCAAAAGAGCACCAACCGCTCCTCGATAATAGGCTGAAGTTATGGCTCGATAACGTTCCTGCCCGGCTGTATCCCATATTTGAGCTTTAATTGTTTTTCCATCGACCTTAAAGAATATTCAAATTTTTAATACAAGCTAATAATTCAGTTAATTGGACAAACATTAAATATTTTTAATGTATATTATATATGTACTTTTATTCTCCACATATTATTTTTACAGCTTATTATAGTTAGTCTTATTTATTGTTTACTAAAAAATATCACAGGAATGAATTTAGTAACGTTAATTAATGATTTGGAATTTTACCAATAAGAATAAAAAAGAAACAATATAAAAAATACAAGATTTCAGTTTTGTGCACACCAAATTTTTCCAACGTTCTAAACTTAAATTCAGAAAGTTTCATATGAAGTTTATTGTAAGAAATTCCTAATCATACATGAAAGTATAAAAGATAAATTGTGATATTAGGTTGAAAACATAAAATAGAATTAA
This sequence comes from Empis livida, assembly GCA_963932195.1. Classification (NCBI taxonomy): domain Eukaryota; kingdom Metazoa; phylum Arthropoda; class Insecta; order Diptera; family Empididae; genus Empis; species Empis livida. The sequence continues at coordinate 54,261,487 of OZ010647.1, forward strand.
ATCATAAATTATACTTTACAAATCGTAATACGTGAATTACGTCGAACTAAAAAAATATTGTAGAGTCAGAAACGGAGTATTTAGTGTATTTTGTTTTTGATTGAAATTTAATTAATATATATTTTTTATATTTTAATGAAACTAATATTAATAAAACAATGAAAAATTTTATTATGGTTTACAAATTACATAAAAATATGTAGTTGTTCCAAAACAATTATAGCATTTAAAGTGCTTAGAAATTAAATTTTTGTATATGTACATCAAAAATATGAAAAAAGGTTTCTGGTATTGAAATTGACACGGCTAGTTTTTGTTACATTTTTATATGTGCAAAATATTAACTTAGGTATATTTTGCATCTTTATATTAATTAAACAACTGTACCTACATTTAACTTGATACTTTAAATTACAATTAATATTATTAAAATAGAATAGATAAGTAATTTACAGAATAAATTTTTGGCCGTTAAGCTTTTAGAAAACAAGTTTAATTTCATAGTGGAAATAAATAATTACCTCTATGCTTCTAGTAGCAAATTCTACACCTATCGTTGATTTTGATTCCAAGTTGAATTCGTTCCTTGTAAATCGGGATAGTAAATTACTTTTTCCTACACCAGAATCACCAATCAATACAACTGAAATATAAAAAGTTATTGTTATCAACGAATGAAAAACTTTTTAACTTAATAAAATAAACTAATTTAATAAATAAATTTTTTATTTGTTATTTTTGCCAAGCAGAATTGTGTATGACAGATTTTTGTTTAAGAATGACGAATTTTTTGGGAATCGTAATAGACGACGGCGACGTGTCATTAAGAAATAAAAATTAGATATAAATTTATTTCAGTAAAGCTTTGTTTTTTTTTACACAAAACAAATATCCTTTCCTTTTGTGATTATGATGCCATATTTATTAAACAGAATTTACACTTCTGTTTTGTTATACATTCGTCTTTTTAGTTTAAAAAGAAAACAAAGAATCAAATTCGAATCGAATTCTTTTTAATTTGACGCCCCACACCCCAAAAAAAGAGGGTCAACAGGTCGAAAGTTAGACACAAAATTAATCACACACAATATTTATTTAAAACTTATTTAGTATTATTAGCTATATTTAATATAAGTAATAAGCAAGTATATTTAACTAAAATAATAATTACCTTTAAACAAATAATCATATTCGTCATCTCGGGTTCCCATTTTCTTTTTCGTTTATATAAAATAAAAAAAAACTATTTGATAACAACAAAAGTTCAATTTAAGCAAAAGTATTAATTTTTTTCCAATTTATAAAAATTGTAATTATTTCAATATACTACAATAAAGCGAAATCATAAAAAAAATTTATTTAACACGATAATGAATTTTACAAGTATATGGCGAACAAAGCAGCCATGAAAACTGATGACGAGTTTTTTGTCACACTCTTTTTTTTGTCAATTTTTTATTATTACTGGGTATTTTGAATTTTCCAATAAAACAAATAGTTCGTAATACGAAACTATTTATGAGTTTTAGTAATAATACTAATTATATTGTTTTAGTTAATTATTTTGTATAATCCTGTGAAAGTAAGTATTAAATACTAAAAAAAATCTTTAACTTGAAAAAAAATCCGGGCCGGATACAGGGTAAGTACAGGGATGCATAATACATGGATACCAACCATTGCATAAAAAAATATTATTGGCATTACTTTATTTCTTTTAAGAGTTCTTTACACCGGTGCTATTGCGGAATGTGGTTGAAGTTTACACAACTTTATTTTGTTAGACTCTTAGGAACGTAGTTAAAGTCGTCCATTTCTCAATACATTACAACTAAATCCCAGTATGTGGGCATATGATAATTCTTAGGTTTCTTCTTATAATACATTCTAATATTTACATTTATATGTATAACGAAACATAATGTAAATAAATATGAGTTTGTGCACTATACCGATTTTTTTCTTGGCATTTTTTGTTTCCGCCTGATTTTTTTGGAATTCAAACAATTAGAAATTGGAGTTGTAGCGCTTTTTGTAGCAGGTACAAATAACTATCTTCAACTTATTCGCCACGAAAACGGTAAGTGTTGGCGTTAAGAAAACTGAACGTTTGCTGCAAGTTTGGACAACAAAAATTAAAATAAGAAACGAGCTGTACAAGCGTTGAGTTTTCGTTACGGCAATGTGCCAAATTTTTGTTCAGCTAAAGCGGCAAGTTTTCATGAAGAATACGATACATTTTTATTAAAAAATAACTTGCTTTACTATAAATATATATTATAGCTAAATTTATAAAATAAATATAAACGTTAAAATATTAGTTTGACCTAGTTATATAACAAACGTTATTAATTAAAGTAATTATAAAGTAAAAATATTTATTAAAACTATAAGGAAAACATCACTTAAAATGCATTACTTAAAACTTAAAAAAAAAAGTTAATAGTTTCGATATATAAAAATATTGTCTTTGCTCTTCATCACAGTTGATTAAAAAACGTTCAGAAAACGTTAAAAACATAGTTTTCAAAGTTTTAGCGGATTTAGAATTATGATTTTTATGTTGACATTTTTTGATAACTTTTTTTGCTCTGGTTTGGCACTTTTGAGAAAAATATGTTATAAAACGAAGAAAAACTACATAAAAAATTTAATATAGAGGTCGACAACGACAACACTAATTTATTTTTCCGACAAGTAAAGTACAAACTACAAAACAAACTACTGTCTTGGACAGCCATCATATTCTGTAAAGAAAACAAATGGATCAACTAAATAATGCTTTATTAGCTATAAAACAATTACGATCAAGTGTAGGTCAAGTTTTTGAAAATTTATCGAATGGCGTGCGTGCAGAACATGCGGAAGAAAATGAACATAAATTTCTTGTAGAATTTCAAGAATTGTTTAATACGGTGAACTTAAATCTACGTGAAGTTGAATCTATTATAAATGTACTACAGCCTCTGCAAGCTCCGTTTAATCTAGGAAATACAAATTTTCTAGCTCAAGAAACAACTTTAGAAAGACAAACTCTTTATCCACAATTAGTTCACAGCTATAAGTGGGTGGACAAAATTCATGAATACAGTTTTTTAGCAAATAATCTGTTAAATTCGAATTCTCTGCGACGTTCATACATATCATCATCAAACAAACGAGGTCGATTACCAATTTCATCTTGCAACAATACGTCGCCCCAACATTTAGATAAATTAATCAATGAAAGTTTCAACTCAATTCATACCAACTATAGAATTTGGCGACCTTTCGGTACTAATGCAATTGTTATTGTAAATATTGGACGTGTTTTGAAAGCTGCAATACTGTTTAAAGGAGTTTTAATTGAATGGGTTACTGTTAAAAGTTTCGACGAAATTTTAGAAGTTGAAGATATTTGGACTGAATCCAGATATGAGGTTTTCCGAAAAGTTCAAGAACAAACACATTCGGCTATGTTACACTTCTTTTCACCAACCTTACCAGATTTAGCTGTCAAAAGTTTTATGACCTGGATATATAGCTATGGCAAATTATTTGTTGAACCTTGTCGAAAATGTGGAAAACATTTGAATAATGCTTTACCACCAACTTGGAGAGATATTAGGACTTTAGAACCTTTTCACGAAGAATGTCGAAATTGTTAAAATAGTTTTTTTTATTGTCCAAATTTTAATATTTAAGTATACACACAAAATAAAACTTTATTGATAACAAAAACAGTTAAATATTAAAAAAAACTCCAAAAAATTAAATCCGTTATTTAAAATGAACACAAGTTTGGTACTTATAACTACTATTTTTGTTTGCATGCCTCCCATTCTGATTGAATTATAGTTCTTTGTACGTTTCATTCGAATCTTTTCACTGATATTCAATGTTGACTTAACTCATCTTGTTGCCAATGAGGATTGAAAATATTTTGTTCAATTTCCGGTTTTGTTCGTTCATATATCAGAATGTGTCTGCCTGTCCGTTCCGTAAAATACTGTAAAAAAAGAGAGGGGAATCAATTACATTCAAACATTTTTACTCAAGTAAGAAAATTTACTTCTGCATAAAATATTGTATTAATAATTTGATATTGGTTTAAAAATTCTGTTATTTTTTCTGACAACTGTTCGAAAAGCACTAAGTGAGTTGGCATTGCTGTTCGTGGATAAGATGGCAAATGTGATCTTAACCATTTATCTGGTACTTTATAAAAGTCATCCGCCTCATCAATATAATCGTCTTTATTCTCTATATTAGGATGGCAAGTTAGAAATCTCATGCTGATATTTTGATGAATATGACTGTAGTACGGTGTTGAATGACAAGGCATTAGAAATAGAATATTTGCTTGTTTGTTATCTTCATCACGATAATTTTCAGCAATATCGGCTAATTGGTGCATCACATCAAGAGTTCCTCTCTGATGTACTAAGCTTAAGTACCAAGCAGGTATTATATTACCAACTAAAATTATTAGCGCTACAATCCACAGTTTATACCTTAAATATTTTAAATATATGATAAGTGCTTTATGAAAATTATGTTGATTTACTTAGATGCCTTATAGCTCCAGCGTGATAGAGTATCTGCACAAATATATAAACACATTGGTAAAAGTATCAATATAAAACGAAATTCCTTATGTGCAATACAACTATAAGCAATTAACGCTGTTACTATTGTAAGTAGTAGTTGTTTCCGAATTGGAAATACCTCTGAATTTCTTATAGTTGCAATTACACCAATTAAAAATGGCACAAAATTAATGCCTAATATTGTAGGTAGACCAACCAAAAAATACCAATACCATGGATGTACACCATAAAAACTGCCAATATTATGGAAGAAATTATATTTTAAAAACTCCCATGGTGTAAATATAAACTTTCCAAATATATAACTATCTATTGCCATACCACATCCTCCGACTAGTAATCCAATTGGTAATAATTTCTTTATAATAATTCCCATTGCAGAATATTGACTTTTAAACAGATGATGAAGACAAAGTGGTATCCATATAATGGCAGCTGTTGGTCTAACAAAACAACAAATAGCTGCCAACCATAAATAGCCTGTCCCCTCTTCACAGAAATTGTTATATATACTGTTTTTGGTATGTGTATTAAGTTAAAAAAAAAATTACCTGTCCGATGCCACGGGAAATAGCTTAAAGATATTGTCGTTAAAGCTGTTTCAAATGTGTTAGCCAAAGTTCTAGATGCGGTATAAAACCAAAAGAAGGATACTAATATTATAAAAATTGCCCATTTTTTCTTCCCTGACCAAACATAAAAACGATAGTCAGCATAGGCTGATATTAGAGCTTGAAATATTCTCGGAGCTAATATCTAAAATATTATTAATTAAAATAAACTACTAATCAACTAAATATAAGGTTATTATGCTGACAAGAATACCCAAACTGTCCATATTAGCCACCTGCAGCGTTTTATATATTCCAGCAATAAATAATGGGTAAATATAACTTCGCAGACCATGAATCCATTCCCAAGTTAGATAACCATACCTAACATTGAAAATATAAATATTTAGTAAATTATTTTAAAATATAATTATTTACCCAAAAGCCAACTTGTGAGCTACTTCTAAACTTTGCCAATATTCATCAGGAACATAAAACGTTTGAACAACGAATACTGAAGTTATACGTACGATTAAAAATAGAATTAAAACTGCGATGGTCTCCATTATAGCTTGTTTTGTTAGATTTTGCAATAAATAATTACTAACATATTATTATTAATATAATGAAAAATTATTGTCAACAATAATTGATAATTTTAGAAGTCCAATGTATTTATCAAATTCCTTATCCACCTTGTCAAAAAGTATAAAATATATCAGTAGCGTGTGGTTTTATTAGTCCAGTCGGTTTTTCAGATTTTACAGTAATAGTAGTTCTACAAAACCAGCAAATACTGTACAAGAAATATACCTTTACGGAATATCAAATATATGAAATTATAAACTAATAATTGGTGTTATTAAAGAAAAACTTTGAACTGCGTCCGTTCTCCGTTTTTAACTTTTGAGATTATTACGGTCCACTTTGCACATTATAGCTGACGCCACTGAAATATGTCAATTTTTTGAAAAATATATCAACATTATCCGTCAGAACTAATATCCCCATATGCTATTCTTCGATATTTTTGATTTTGGAATCAACGCAACTATACCCTGCGTCAAACAAGATGCGTCAAAGCATGCGTCAAAGAATACGAAACACATGAACATGTGTTGAACGCATGTTACTGTCAAAAGTATCAAACGCAAGTTACTTGTAATAGTATCCAAATGCTGTGATAATTCACTACATTTTTCATCGCTTAGATAAATATTTTAATATTATTTATGGCTTTTATTATAAAGAAATTTATTACTTTTTACAAACTCAAAAACTTTCCCTTCCAACGCTTACAATTCAGTGATTTGAAATCACTAATGTCATATATATATTTCCATATAAAGTATTTTAATTTGGAAATAAGAATTCTTATTGTGTGTAAGTGAAATATACGTTTTTGAATCAGGCGTTTTTGTTGCTTAAAATGAAAGGTGTATAAATAAATGTGACTCCGCGCATTGGCAATTAACAATTTCACAATTTAAATATTTCCAGCGCTGGTGTCCTAAATTCATACAATTTCATACTTTTCAATTACTTTTGCCAGCTGATCTGCTGCATTAAGCATCAATTTAACTTCTATCTTTCCTAATAACGCAGTGCTCGTTGTAATTGTGCCGTAAACATAAGATGTTTGGAACTAATCAATTATTTTATGTTCTTTTTTGATAAAATATGATTTTGAATTGTTTCCAATTATAATAATTCCATAAATTAATTTATTTTCATAGTTTCCGTGTGAAGCGTAGGCACACATATTAAGTTGCAATAATATATTTTGTGGTCTTAGATTTTAATAACACGCCTATTCATTGTCATTATCACAAGATGAATATTGAATATATATATCTTACAAAAGCTATAAATTTCACTTTTGTAAATATCTCCCACCTTTTCTGCAACACTAGTGCACACGGGTTGTGCCACTTTCTAATTCGACGTCTCATTTAGACGTGAAAGTAAAAAAAGAAAATACAAATTTATCATTTACATAAAAACAGTGTACAAAAAAAATGTTACTCAAGATAATATTAAAATCCACAAAAAATATAAGAAATACATCATTTTGTTGGACGAAATCCGCTTCAAGTGTAAATCTACCAAAGTTTTTTGAGCCTGAAACAAAAGCATATAAACATGATTATAGATTTATTTGTACAACAGGCATTAATAACGAAAAACTAGCTTCTAAGCAAGTACAAAAACACGATTGGAATCGTGCTGTTAGTGAAGCTGAAAAAATTGTTGGATATCCAACGTCTTTTTTAAGCTTAAGATGGCTTCTCAGTGATGAAATTGCTAACGTGGCTTTACATTTAAGAAAGCTGGTTGGTAGTAATCATCCATTATTAAAAACTGCAAAGTAAGTAATGGAAATTATTCTTATATAGTCCTATTTCTGATTTTTATATAAACTTATTACTAATACTATTGTCAACTTTTTGTTGCTCATTGTATATAAAATTTTATATTTAAGATATTTACTCTACAATGGCAAGAATACAATGCAGGCATGGGGATTGATTGTATTGCTTATATCAAAAGCAGCCGGACATGCACCTTCTATTCCGGATATGGAACAAGATAAAAGTGCAGGTGTTTTACATTCACAACGAGCATTAGCCGAAGTCACTGAAATGATTAGAATATCTCATTTGGTTCATAATGTAGTAATCAAATATTTTCATATATATTCCAAACTAATATTTATTTTTTAAATCAGAGTTTGGTTAATCTGCAACCAGAATCTGAAGCTAGTAAAGATATTGCGTCGTATGAAGATATGACATTTGGAAATAAAATTGGTCTTTTAAGTGGGGATTATTTGTTGTCTCATTCTTGTGCTGAACTCGCTAGTCTTCGGAATCAAGACTTGGTTGCATTAATTTCTTCATCAGTGAGAGATTTTGCTGAAGCGGAATTTGTTGGTGATCGTGATGAACAGAATAATCCGTTGCCATCAAAACCACAACAACTTGCTCCGTCGCCAGTAGAAGAAACAAACACAAAACAATTAGAATTAGATAACGATGAGGATACTGTAGAATCTGATGTACTAATACCTTTGGGGATTGCAGCTCATATGGGTGTACCAGAAAAAGAATGGGCTCTACGGCATATTTTAAATGCAGGTAGTTTGTTAGGTAAAAGTTGTCAAGGTGCGCTTATGTTAGCGAGATTACCAGATGATATACAAAAACAAGGATATCTTTTTGGAAAACATCTTTCCCTAGCATGGCAAGCTTGTTTAGATGTCGAGCCATTTCAGAATAATCGGTTACCAGTTGGTAAAAAAAACTATTTTAATAGAAAAATATTGTTTTTTTTTTTGTAAAATAATTTATATGTAGATGGAACATTTTGCCTAGTTAGTGCTCCGGTTCTTTTTCACTTAGAACACGATCCAAGTCTATATGAACACATTGAAAAAGGAAAAGTTTCTATAGACAATATTGACTATGAGAAAATTCATAGCATAATTATGAGTGGTCCTGGATTGGATAAAACAAAACAACTCCAAAGAAAGCATACAATGGCAGCAATGAAAGTTTTAGTGAAATTTCCACCTTCAGATGCTCGAACTGCTCTTGAAAATATTATTTTAGCAATGCAAGATTTATAAAGCATACGTGGTATTTTACATTTATACGTTATTTTAATATTAATTGAATTTGTTATTTAAAATTGTTTTGTAATGAAAATAATAATAATAAAAAAAAGTTGTAATTAATATTACTTCACTTAATTTATAAAGCAATTTTATATTCAATTGGAATTTTAATGATTCACAATTTCCAATGTATTATAATTATTATATTTGTATTATTAAACAATTTAAATATAACATCCGATCAGAAGATATAAGGACATATTTAGAGTTAGTTTGCATTGTATGTTATTTAAGTTTATTTATCAACGAAACACAAAAAAATCTGAGATATAATGCTACAATATAAAAAATTAAATATGAAAAAACATTTGGACATAATTTTGTGCATTCTAAACCTAAAATATTAATAAAAAATATTTATACAATTTATTAAAATTCTTGATATACTTTTTTTCTATTTATTTTAATGAAATCAATTGATAATTAATTTATGAATATGCTTAACATTATTTTTTTTTTAATATTACGATAGCTGCATAAAATATATATACGTACAGGTAATTTTTTCTTTTTTTAAATTTGAAAGCTTAATAAGTTAATATTACTTTTAATATTCATTTTTATTTTATGTAAATTTTACCAATTAATGGTTGCAAATTTTAACAATATTAGCTTATATTAATAATATTATTGATATAACTTTTTGTTTAAATATTGCATTATTATATATAACATAGTTCAGTTTTAGAAACATTTTGAATTACTTTTTTGTTGCAAAATCATTTCATTCCTAACTTTTTTTTTAATCATCATGTAAAAATAAAATTACAATCTTTATATTTATTTCTTGTTAATGGATTTATCACACAAGATCAATAGGAAATTCTGACCTTCTTCGTCAATGAATGATTAATATTTTTTATGAATTTGTTTTAATTTCATGAAATTTTTCTATTTTATATGAAATTATCTGCATTTTTGAAGGCTACGTGTATTAAAATTTTTGTAAGCTACGTTTACAGATAAATTAAAGCAAATATTAATATTTACTTAATAATATTAAAAAAACATATAAAACTAATACTGAAATATTGATACAAAAATTCTGTAATTATGTGCATCTTATGAAAATTATTTTTTCTAGATTTCAAAATATAGTGCTAAATAAAATTATAATGTTTTTTAATAAATAAAATTAGATTTTTGTAATTCGACTTTAATTAAAGTGTTTTTTAAGTTATATTATTTAATTCTTTAATGAATATTAAATTTTATATATTAAGAAAATCAATGCTCGAAATTGTAATGTTTAACGTTTTCATTCAAATCACATAGGTATACCAATTTATCTATAATATAAATTATTAAATACACATTGTTTTTAAATTTACATTAATATATTACATTTATAAGTTTATTTAATATTAATTACATATACACTTAATTTAAATTTAACAATATATTGAATTGAATATAATTTTTAAAATTAACACGAAACACTAACTCATATATTTTAATTCGCTTTGAACGCGAACAAAATAAAATAAAATTGAACTAACAATTTTTATTTATGTATTTATTTAAGAAGCTTAAAATTGTCCATTTTTTTAAATATCTATTAAACTTTTAAATGCGAAAGAAAACTCCTAATTCTAATTAAAACAAAAAACAAAAATTTCTTATCTTTAAAATACAAAATTATAATATTAAAAAGTAAATCGTTATATTAGGAAAAAATATTAAGCAGTTTTGTCTTCTTTTTTTTAAAAATAGATTTGTTGTTATATATATATAATAAATTCACGTATCTTTTGTTAATTCTTTTTGGTATGCAATTGGACTTTGAATTGCTTTAAGGAAATCGTGCTGTGATTGTAAAATGTTGCGAATTGTTTCTAGCCAATCATTATTTTGTTCTAGCGTAGAGGCACTGCAAACAAAACTTGTTACTTCAGTCCGATGTGGATCAGTTGATTTTAATAAGAATCGATTGTTTGGCAATTCTTCAAGTTGCATTTTGTTAACCTTTAATAAAAATTGACATATAATTGTATAAAAAAAATTAATAATATAATAAGAACAGACTTGAATATGTGAACGATAAATGTAAGAGGGACTAGTAAATTGTGTCTTCTTTCCAATAATATCAGAAAAAATTATACTTTGCTCAAAAAGAAATACTTGTAGTTCACGAGGCTTCTGCACAACCGATGCGGTACGATCAAAGGGTTTTTGCTCTTCAGTACACATTAAAGGACCATGCATTAAAAGTTTCCCTTGAGCAGTTATTTTTCCCTCGAATCTTTGTAATCTTCTTACATCCATCATATCATTTACAGTTTTACAAACAATCTAAAAATAATATATTATAATTACAAATTTATATTAATTTATTTAAATTAATTTACCTTCATCACATTATATGCCTCTTGCATACCAGGTAATTCATCTGTTAAACCTGCACGTTCAGTTTGTTTGGTTATCTCTTTGAGCAAAAGTTCATATTTAGTAATTCTCTGAACTGGTTTTATCAGCATATCACTTAGCTGAAAAGTATAGTTTATAGAAAAACTATTTTTATTAATATAAATTAGGCATAAATTACGTCTAAACGATGTTTTAATTTTTGACGAATTTGATCAAAGTATAGGATGTGTTCTGATACAATATGTTCTGAAACTGGTTTATTCTGGCAATAAACATGATACATTTGAAATTTTCTTTCATATCTCTTCACAATTTGACCAAGTTCTGGCGGATTTTTTAATGAACGCTGCAGGGCTTTCAAGAAAAAACTGAAAAAGTTATATATAGGGTTAATTTTTATATTGGTCATTAAATTAATTTCTTTACTCTCGATGCCATTCATATATTGCTTCAATGTTCCCAAATACCATACGCTCTTTACCCCCTTTCAAATCATCTGGCAATGAAATTTCGCTATTAAGATTGCGAATTTCCATAATGTAACTAGTAACAACAAATTATTTTTATTAAAGAAAAAGAATTTTATTAAAAATTATATTGTTTTTGTAATACCCATTGACTATTTCAGATAAATCCTGAATATAAAGTTCTTCTGTTGACAAAAGTTCCTGCAAAGCACAAATCCGTTTCTTTTGAGCTGACTCTACATCATTTAATTCTGTATTATTCTGTTCAATAAATAACATGTAAAAACCAAAAAAAAATAAATAGATAAAAATTTACATCCTCATTATTATCATTCAAATTATCATTATTAGATTCCCTATCCTTGTCATTCTTATCGCTTTCATTTACATCAAAAGGTTTAAGGAGCTTAGATTTCACTTCATGTTGTTCCTAAAATACAAATTACAGTAAGATTATTTTTATAATAAAAATTATTTACTCAATTTTAATTACAGACATAAACTAACATTGAGTAAATAATTTTTATTATAAAAATAATCTTACAGTTTTTTCTTTAACTATTTGTTCGATTTCGGATAAATCAACAGGGGTATTATTCTCCATCTTCTTGAATGTGTTTGCCTATATAATAAAATAATATTAAAATTTCTCTTTCAAATTAACTTTTCCCTATCATTTTACCATATTGCTCGAATTTTCTTTTAAATCTTTATATGAGTTTGGTATACCATTTGAAATTACAGAAGGTTCTTGTATTGGTTTCATAGGTGGTGGCAATTCTAATGCAACTTCTTCTTCACCTTCATAGTCATGGACAGTTTGTGACGCGCTACGTGTAAATGTGGAACTAGTTGATATTGTTAGTTCATCATCGTTCTCAGTTTGTTTTTCAGATAACTTATTTTTTTTGTAAATATAAAATATATTTTAGAACATATATATCTGTACCTTCATATCTATACTTATTGCCCTACTTACTTTCATATTCTTTTCCGAATTCTTTTTCACCAATGTTCGATCAACTGGAGGTTTGTCAACTTTACCTTGAGATAGTTTTCTTAATGGTTGTGGTAGCCATTTCCTCCTGAAAAATAAAATTATTAATAATTTATAATAACTAAATTTCAATTTTAATTTAATTTTTATTATTACATAATTATCTTAATTTAAAGTATATATCAGAGTATTTGATCAGTTCCATAATGATTACTTTATATTATTGAAAGGACAAATGAAAAAGGTTTATGAACCTACAAATACTCTTTATAAATTTTAATACTCTCTATAAATACGGTATTTTTTAAGTGCTGAAAATTATGTCTTTAGTTAAAACATAATTAAAACTATTTTCAAAATGATTATGTCTTATTACTAGCAAAATAAAATAATTAAATTATATATTTAGTAATATAATATCCAAATAACTATTGAATCTATAACTTCATTTTCTAGTTTAATAGCATGATTCTATTATTATACATAACACTATTATTTATTATTGCTTTTTATTTATTGCATCTTTAACCATTATTGGTGGTTAAAGATGCAATAAATAAAAATCATTACAAATCTTGTTCTAGAGGAACATTTGTCATTTGTGTGAATTTTAAATTATTGTGTGATGACAAATGTTCTTCTAGCTAGAACAAGATTTTTAATGATTGCATACTTATGGAGTAACTGATTTGTGTACTTAAATATTTTCATAATATTTAAAACACAATTTTTTGTTATATATATTTATATACATTGTAAAATTGAAAATTTTTAAACATTTATATATTTTTTGGATTTATATCTTTAACAAATTATAAAAACCTTTTGAAATTACTGCTACAACAACAAAAAATTTGACATGATATTTTCGTCATTATGAATCTAATTAAATTTTCCGACTAATTTTTATTTATTTTTCTCCTGTTTTTTTTTTTTTTTTTAATATTATACAACAATAACGAAATGAATGTAAAAACACTTGTAAGATCACGAATTTTTTCGATGATTTTTCCGCAAACCGAATTTAATTGTTTATCGCTATTATTATTATATAAAATATATATATATATAAAAAATATGTAAATAAAAGCGAACAAAAAAAATCAAGTATTTAATGTCATATTATAATAAATTTTACTTATCGTAAAACAAATACATTTCTTTCTGATAAGAACACCTTGTGTTTAATTTAAATTAAGTAGTTTTCAAGGAAATTTAATGATATGAGTATTTCAAAGAAAAATAAAGAAACATTTATCATTTAGTATAATAATTTAGTATTAAGTATGTTCTTAATTTTGCTTACCCACTAAAACCTCTCCGCTTTGTCGATGACGATGTTAAACCATCTCCTTTGGCCCTCAAACCGACAACTTTAAATAATAATAAAAAAAAATTATTTTATTTTCGAAGATAAAGAAAAGGTTGCAACTTATAAAAAGAAATTCCAATTAAAATTTTTACAAAATTTACAGAATTTTAAATTATTATTGTTCATAATTACCTTGTTCTTGGATGGTATCCGTATTTTCTTTACTGTTTCGAATTGTTTTTTGAGATCCTGGAGGCGGTTTAAGTATTGAAATTGGAACAAGTCCTTCTTGTGCTGCACCATCATCTGTCTGAGGATTTAAACGTACTAAACAAAAATCTTGTTCATTGGGACAAGAAGCTTCAACTACTTCAACTTGTTGACCTTTAGTAACTGTCAATTCATTTGAACCTGGTGTTGCTGAATAATCAGATACAACCCAAGTAACTTCTAAATTACCCAACTGTAAATATTTTTTAATAATTTTATTAATTATTTACTAAGTTTTTTTTATTATGTATTTCTTTAAAAACTTTAAAAACGTTGTTACACTTTTTATATTTTTATTACCAATAAAAAAATATAATAATTATCTCCCTTACCATATGTAATTTTATTTTTGTATAATTATCTTATTGTAAAAATTTGAATGAACATACAAAAAAAAAATTAAAGATTCGAATAAAGTGAAAAAAAATTATCTATAATAATGTAATTAAATTTAGTAATCAATATTTTTTTTAAAAAGTAGTCCTAGTTTCAGAATATATTAATTTATTTAATATTCTTGTTTTAACTTTAACTGAAATAGGTTGATTAATAAACTCCTGCCTGAACTACGACTACCAAATTTTATATAATTAATTATATATTAAGCGGATATCCGGAAATTGATTATTTTATTAAATAATTCATTCATTTTAAATTTGAATATTATAATTAAAATAATTTGCTAGCTCGCGGCATGTCACTTGTATATGAAATACAAGAACTATGTTGACTGTTGATATCTGCATCGTCACAAACAACATTTTGTAGAGATATAAGAAATATTTTTTATTTTTAACAATTATTAAGTTTTTTACACTAACTTAAAAATTAATGGCTGAAGTATATATGAAGTGTATATATTAAAAAAGTGCATTTCTTTGTATTTATTTAATTAATAAATTAATTTATTAAATATAATTTAATGTATCCAATAAATTAATTTAATAAATATGTAATTAAATTACGAAGATATTTTGAAATGGATATACTAATAATTGAATAGTAATTTTCTTTGAGTTTCTGGGTTTGTTTGATTCAGGTTTAATTATTTATTGTAAATCAGAGAATGCTGACCAAATTTATCTAACAATGACGTAAAAATTATATTTGATTTTCATAAAATGTATTGGTATCAATAAAATAACTTTATTATTTTATATTTGAAAAAAAAAAACAGATAAGTTTTAACCTGCATTTTGCAACGGGATGTTTGGCGGAAAAATTTAAATGATCCAGGAGAATCGATAGTGTGTTGTCTTGAAAGAGCTGCATGTGGCGTCGATACACTGTTTTGACGAAACCATGGTAAAGATATTTTTCTTCTTGCTTTTTGTGATTTCGTTGAAAATAAACCAATAACACCCCCAGTACTGTGTCGATCTGGTGTTGATGAAGTTGATTTTGGATTAGCTAGTGTAGAACCGACTATTGAACCAGCTGATGATGTTATAGAATTTGGAGATGGCGGGGGTAAACCGCTAATACTATTTATTATACTCGTACTTTGGCTACTACCACCGCCACTATTAATATCACATACCGGTAGCAAAATATCTATTTCAAATGAACTTGGCGACGATGATGTTGCTGATTGTTTTATTTCACTAGAACTATGTAATGTTGCAATCGTTGTTGGTACAGTAATTTTGGTTGATTTGCTAAAAAATTCCTTAGATTCTTCATGTTGATGATTAGGTGATAATGGCGGTGATGATGGACACTTTATATTACTATTATTACTACTATTCATCCTTTCGTGAAAAAAATTTCTAACACTTTTCATTTATATTCTTGTTTTTTATTGTTTTATATATAGTAAATACGATTCTGGTAAATTATAAAAGATTTAAAATTTTATAATTTTTTCTATATATTTATAATTTTATACATATGTATATATATCATCATATCTAAAATACACACATCTAAAGAAATTATAAAATCTTATCGCTAATACAATATATTTTTTGTAATTTTTTAAATTTTATTTTAATTAAATATATTTGCAAACGGAAGTTTTTTGTTCACTTAATAATTTTTAATAAAATAATTTAAATTTAAAAATATATTTTAAATCACTTTGTATAGTCACAGTAGTTTTTATGCACCACAATCGCAGTTTCATTTTTGAGAACACTTTTTTCCATACACTTATTAATACAAAAAGAGTGAGTGCACAATTAAAAATTTTTTAATTAAAAGTTTTTAAGAATATCATCAAAAATTTTAAAAAATAATTTTATGATAGGAAATTTTATGTTTGGATGTTGACGTGGGAAAAAATAAAACAAGTCTTGTTTCTATTTTTGAGCAGAAAATCGATTTTTCAAATAATTCTATCATTTTAAGGTATAGAGGAAAATTATTCGTTTGAACATAAATCGAGTATTTCGCGCGCGCCGACAAATTTTTTTCAGTCAGTCTCTCGGAAAATACGATAGTATACAAAAAAAAAGTTAATATATTATCTTTTTTTATGTCAAATATATAATATACATTAGATAAGTTTACACTTTTTTTATTTTCGAAACTTTTAAAGTTCTTTCTTTTGAACTTTATTGAAGATTTTTGATTAGATTGAACAACCCAATGAGTTATCTATAATATATTATTTGAAAAAAAAACTTGATAAGAAATTGAAAAAAAAAACTAAATAAATAGAGAAAGAAACTCAATTTGTTAAGATAAAAGTTATTTCGTAAATAAATTAGTCAGGCACATTCTATTAACGAAATTATAACACGCCAAAAAGGAATAGAACCTTTTAAGCTCTTAGTAGCGAAAGCTAAACTAACAAACCATGTCTTGTCTATTCATATTTACAAGTTCAATATAATACTGAGGAGGGCTTTTTTGAGGGTTTATCTTAGAGAGCAAAATAATATTTATGATGGTGCTCTTTGTGTGAATATTTCGGATTTGAATTGTGTGGGGTTTATTTTTGGGGATAAACGAATCATTGTTAAGAATTGTGCTGACCTACAACATTACTAATATTTGACATTGGCATAAAGCATTAAATTTTTCTGAGAGACTAATTTTGTTGTTGTAAAATAAGCTCTTTATATGGGAATAATATTGCGCATACGGGAATTTCATTAAATAAAGCTTTTATCAGGATTTTGGTATATACATCACCATATATTATATATATTATATATAGATATTCTATATATATATATAAAATCATATTTACAGCATAAAATATCTGACTGATAAAGATTTTTTTCACAAACGGATGTTAAAATTATTTCTATTAGTCTAATTTAAACATTAATAGATATTCCAATGTTTTTTTTGAAGAGTGTAACTTTAAATGTTATACTACTATATATTTTAATATTCAAAATAATTACAGTATTGAAATTTAAATGCGAACAATTAATTTAATTAATTCTCATTTCTATTTACTGACATTGAATTAAATATTGAGATTGATTTTTAAAAAATGAGTGATTTTCAATAATTGCATGAAGGTTCATGAGTGCTTTTCAATATTTACATGAAGGTCAAACAGTTTTATAATTATTATTATCGACAGAACAATATTTCTGATCAAGATTATTCTGAACTTAATTTTTTATACTTCAGTAACACAAATATTACACAAAATGTGATATGAATGCACAAATATTATACAAATTTTTAGAGTGTGACTTTTTAACTGCTATTTTTCATTTGTGTATTCGAATTTTCAATTTACTTACATCAGAACTTACTTTCCTTTTACATATTTGCAATGTAAATTTTACTAAATGTTTAAACATTCTTAAACTTATTACATAAATTGAAAACAAAATATTTTTGAACTTTAAAAACATTAAAAATAATTAATAAAAATATTTTTAGCTTCAAAATTTATAGACCTTTTTTTTCTTCATAATGAAAAATATATAAAAAATCTAACACCTAGCTAGCTACTCTATTGCGATTTATTAATCAACAATAAACCTGAGTTTTTAAATAATAAATATATTACATGATAATTCACAGTAAAAATGTCACAATTTGTTTTAGACGACAATACTAAAATATATTTTAAAACAAATTTCTTGAAGACATCAAAAATAAATATAAATAAAAATAAAGAATATATTTTTATAATTTACGCTCTCAAGAATATTCGTAGCCTTATAATTTATACTTAGATAGATATATTTAAAATCTATTTTTAGGCCCATAATGTCTCTGCGAATATATATGCTTTACAATTTATTGAAAAAGTTTACTATAAGATGAAACAAATATGACAAAAAGATTATTAATAATAGAGATTATTTGACTATTGTTGACAAAATAATAAGATATATATTCCAATATTTATAATGACGTAGTATTTAATTTGGCAGATGCTCTTGTTTACTAACTTAATCAATTAGGCATGAGTAAAACTATTACTATATGGACACTGATAATTAAAAAGTAACCACTGATTTAACAATTTCTATAAAATTGTTGATCGTTATTTATCGATAAAAAAAATATAATCATACTTTAAATGCATTAGTAAAAATGAAAATCAAATTAAATTTCATTTAAAAAGGTCAAATTAAATAATCTCTGAACAACTTACTTTGTTATCACTATCTGTTGTATTTCCTGAGCCAAAACTAGCTAGAGAGCATCGGTCATGATCATTTTCTGTTATTGGTTCATCCAAATCACGCGAAGATCGCTGAGAAGAACCCGATGTCGAACCTTTGGCAGGTGACTTTGGTAAAGTAAGTGATGTTCCAGAGAAACAAGTTTCTTGGATGACTTCTCGTAGTCTTTTTACACACATCTATAAATTAAAATAAATAATTAAAAATAAAAATGTTTAAAATTAGCAAAATAAGAACCTGTTTAACTTCAAGACTATTTGCCTTTAAAACTATTCTGTAATCAGAAAGCATTGGGGCTCGTCCCGTCCAAACCGCAAATTTTGTTTCGTCGCCTTCGATATGTTCGGTAATTCCCAATTCTATGTAAATTAGTGGTAATATATTTTGCCGTATGTAAATATTATGAATAAAATTAATTACCTGTTGTCATTAATTTGTTTTTAAATTGATATTTAACTGAACCATTTGAATCTTTTACTTCTTTAGCAAATAATAGATATAGTTCAAACAAAAATACTCTACGTTCACGACCTTTACGAATTATTTGTTTATTGTCCCAGGCCAAAAACGAATCTTGCAGTACGACCTCACCCAAGCTATCAATAGAGACATCACAATTTTCAAGTAATGAAAGATGCATAGCATCATTTGCTTTTTTCGGTACATTCAACATTACTTCTAGGCCTTCTTTGATTTCACCATGTCCTTCCTCGCAACAGGACAACAAATCTTTTAACAGAAGTTGATATTTTGTAATTCTTTGAACTGGTTTAATTAAAAATGCTGGTAAAGGATGTTCTATTTTATGTTTACGACGTAAATCCTCAAAATATGTTCCACTATGCTGAACCAATAAACTATTTGAAAGCGGTTTATTCTTGCAATAATGAACGTACCTTGAAATAAAAATTACTATAATCTCACATCAATTCGTATAACTTTGTATGAAAGACAATATTGGACTATATATTTGAAAAACAGAAAATATTTTGTCGGGTAATAAAACTTATTATTTTGTAGTAGATTACAATATATGAAATAAATATGGATTACCGATTATTTTTTTTAGGTTCGAATCTTGGATAAATTTCCAGAATTGTAATAGTATAGAAATAAAAATTATATGGGAATATAATTTTATATGGGGAATGTATGATTGAGAATATAATTCGCAGAAAAGACAGAGAGTAACTTTATATAGAATCCGAATTTCAATTGAAATAAATGCTTACATATCGAATTTGGAAGCCCATGTAACAAAGCAATGTCCCACATCTTCAGGCATTGTCTCGTATTTTTCCAATTCTTTTAAAAATATTTTCTCATGAAAATTAAAAATTTGTTCCATATTCCCAAAGAGGATATTTTCTTTAGCCATTAATGCCGGAGGAACATTTAGCCCTGTACGAAATTCTTTAAGAAAACATTTAATACATGTTTCTAAATCTTTAACATATGTTCTTTCTGTTTGCATTAATTCGGACATTATAAATTCTTTACGTCGTGCTGATTTTCGTTTTTCTTCATTAATTTCTTTTGTTGCTGATGAAGAAACTAATTTTGCTTCCAAAGATGGATCAGAATGGCGATCACCCGATGATCCTGTATAAAAAATTCTATAATATTTTTCTATTCATACATATTTATATATACAAAATATACCAGATATAGAATTTATCGATGAGTTCGATTCATCTGGCAATACAGATAATCCAAGTGATTGTTCTAATTGTTCTCGATAAGAGTCCATTCGATTACTAAAATCTTTGTACCTATAAGTATTTTTTTAAGAATTTAAATTGGGTTTAAAATATTTATATTAATCTATATAGATATTTTTTTATTATTGACATAAAGTAAATATTCTTTGCATACTACATTTACTCGTAATAAGAAAATATTCACTTTGTTTATTTTAACCCGAAATATATAGAAAAATATTTCTAAAGAAAATTATTACGGTACATTTTATATTTGTGTACAATTTTATTTTTAATTGTTCAGAAAAAAAATACTACAACTTTACTAAAAAGATGTAATAAATTAGAATTTTCGGAGAATTTTTTTAAATGCTATATGCTCAAAATTTAAAAATATTAAATTTTGTGCATATGATTTTAAATAAAATTATATAACACTTACCTATTATCGACAGCTGCTACCCATTGTTTTATTGAACTAGCATGAGCATGACCTTTCTCAACTAAACTGTCTGCCAATTGAATTAATAATTTAACTCGTTCTCTGGTTTCTTTTGCTGTTCCTCGAAATTCATTATGTTCTTTCAATAGACCTTCAGTTTCTTCTTTAGACTTACCCACCAAATTAGTACGAGATGACAAATATGCTTCACCAGTATTATGAATCCATTCAATTGCTTGTTTTGCTGAACGTTCAAATAACACAAATTGTTGACACTGATCTAAACTTTTTTTCCGTTGAGTCCAAAATTCTAGTACTTGTTCTTCCTGAGCCAATAATTTATCCAATATTTCTTTAACTCGTCCTTCGCAATTACCTTGGGATTGATATTTATAATATTGCTGGGAACGACCTGCATACTTTAAAAAAGTCTCTGCAGTTCGCCTAGCTAAAGTACAAGCTTTCAAAAATGCTTCTTTTTGTTCTTGGTGTTTATCTATTAACTGAACAATTGTCTGAGCTTTATCACTAGATCCACCACCACCACACCAATCATCTTCACGACGATATTCTCGCTCTAAAGAATCTAAAACATTACATACTTGTTCTGCTGTCTTATAGAAATTTATTGAAGCCGTTACTAATTTGTGACGTTCTTCAGCGCACGTAACTAATTGTTGCCATTTTTTCGTTACATCATCTGATATTTCACGAATTGATTGGGGATCATAGTGATTTGCATTTATTAATGCATCTGCTCGATATTTTACTTGTACAGCTGATGTATGAGTTTTTTCAACAGCTATTTGAAATTGTTCATGTTCTTTGCGTAATTGTTCAGCTTCAGCTAAACTATTTGGTGTGACAAAACTAGCGACTAACATTGCTTCGCCATTGCGAATCCAAGAAATTACTTGATTTGCATCATTTTGGAATTGGCATAATTGAACTGCTTGTTCTAATTTGGATCTTTTTACATCAGACAAATCTTCCAAATCTATTTCCCGATCATGGAGAAAATCGAGTAAATATTGAATTCTAGCTTGAGCAGTATGAGTTGCATCTGCCATTGCAATAAAACCAGCAGTTTCAAACATTTGATTTAAATCCTGTCCTTGTTGAAGAACTTCATAAGTAGTATTTTGTATATGACTAACAGATTCATTATGCAAATGCAGAAATTGTTCAGCTTTCTTATAATCTCGTGAAAGTTCAGCATGCTGAAGTTCTTCTGCCCACAATTCTAATTGTGAAG
Source organism: Empis livida (assembly GCA_963932195.1). NCBI lineage: Eukaryota > Metazoa > Arthropoda > Insecta > Diptera > Empididae > Empis > Empis livida. The sequence goes on from OZ010647.1 coordinate 54,283,717, forward strand.
AAACTTCTAATGCATCTCTTTCAAAATATCGTAATCTGAGAATTAAATCAGCGCGAAATTTTCGGGCAGTCCACAGTTCTTCCAGTTCAATTTTTTGTTTTGTTAATTTCTCTAAAGTTGATTCTAAAGCAGCTGTTGAACCTGTGCTATCAACATATTCCAATGAACGCATCTCTTGCAATAAAGCCTCGCCTTGAGCAATTGTTTGCATGCATCCGTTTAGTGTGCTATCTTGTTGATTTTGATATTGTTGCAACACTCTTTCAATTCCTTCTAAATTTTCTTGTGATAACACAGTTTCATCCGTTGATACTTCTGTTCTTAATTGATCAATCCATGCTGTTACTTCTTTCTCATGAGTATAAAAAATAACTGCCATATCTAGTCTACGTCTTCTTTGTTCTACTCGTTCTGCAAACGATGCAACTTGTAATTCTAATTCACGAGCTACTGAATAAATTTCATTTGGATCTGCTTCACCCGACCGTGCTAAATCATCAGCTGCTGACAATAGTTTTTCGGCATTACTATATGTGTTTTGTGCAACATTTTCAAAATGTTCATGGCTTTTTTGATATACTCGTGCTTTTTGCAAATTTCTTCCGATTCCTGTATTTTTCCGCAGAAACACTTCCCCATGATTTTTTAGCCAGTCTAAAACTTGTTTCACATCTTCTTGGAATAAACGTAGTGCCAAAGTTTGATGTAATCTAATTTTTTCTTGATGCCATTTCGCTTCCAACGAGCGATGATGCCCCAAAATTTGATGAATAACAGCTAAAACATGGGAAGCGCCTTCACTGTAATCAGCAGCGGGATTCTGCTTTTCATATTTATTTAAATTTTTACGATGGTCAGGCACACCAGGTGGTGGCGGTTGATTGCAGACCTGTACCAAATGATCGAGTTGATACAAAAGTTTCTTACTAGTCGAATGTACTTCTGTGTAAGCTTGGCACATTGCTTCATACAATGACTGATGAGTTCTTATTGCAGTTTCTAAACTTTGAATGTCAGATGGTAAGGGCTGTGATGCTTGACATGCAGCTGCCCAAGATGCTACACTATTACGATATTGTTCAGCTTTGTGATGAAATAATACACTTAGTTGTAAAACAGATGTTCTTTCGTCTAATCCAGCAGCGAAGTCTTTCCAGGTCAAATCAAGTCTTGTAGCCAATGTTTTTATATGCTGAGCAGCATAATGATTACTTTCAATTAAACGGCTGGCAACAGCCAATATTCGATCAATATTGACAGACACATTCATTGAAGCAACTGCAAATTTTTGATGTTCATCTTGCAAACTTTTAGCTACTAAATAATTATGACCAATTTCAACATAGCTCATTTGAAAAACATCACGATTATGCAATATCCAATCAAACATTTTTTCACAATCCTGTTCGAATAGACGCCATTGGAAACATTGATCTAATTTTGTTTTTTTATGATGCCACAATGTTAACAAATGTTGCTGTCCATTATGAATTAAATCAATTTGTCGCATTGCACCTTTCATTGCAGCTGACATGTCCGGATTGCCTGTGACTTGCCTATAACCAGGTGAACTAGATGATTGATGTGCAGAAGCGTCATCATGGTAATGGGTGCCAACATTTAGTTTTGTGATTAATTTTTGTCCTTGAATTTTTAAGTCTTCAATTTGTAATTTATGGATTTTCTTTTTCATTTCGTTATGATGATCTAGACTATGTTTTGCACCATTAACATCTTCAGCAAAATCATTGCGACTTAAATCTTCCTGCAAATCATCAATTCGATCAACCATATCACTGGCTTGCCAAAAGAAATCTTCTATTGCTAGACGTGATTCGATCCATAATTGATTATCATATTGTTGAGTACCATCGAAATCCGTGATTAATTGATGGGGTTCACTTATTTTATTTAAAGCATCTATCGATATTGTCGTCGTCTCAAACTTATATTTATGACTAGGCACAGACGCACGTTGTTTTTGCCAAAAGTTATCTGGTTTTATAATAACAACATTATGTACATTAGCACTAAAATGTTCTTGGAGTACTTTTAATATTGTTTTCACATTTGTAGCACAATTACCATTTCCTCGCATATCAATAATAACTGTAAATCCAAGATTCTTAGCAGAATCGCTAAATGAATACAACGAAACATGATTTCCATTTAATATTATAATTCAAAATAAAATCTTACCTTGGTATCATTATTAAATAACTTAAAAGTCTTCGTAAATCTTCAGGTTTTAATCTTTCTCTCCGAGAATTTGCAGGAAAACATAACATAGGTCCACCTCTTCTATCTCTGCCACCAGTAAGGCATACAATGCGTTCCTGTAGCAAAGGTAGAATATCACGAGCTCTTTGTCCATCCATGTCCGAGATTTATAATTTAGTACATATATTATTAATATTAGCTAAAGTCCCGTTTACGAAATTATTTTTAATAGTTTTTCATAATAACTCACTAACAGCCATCATTAAAAAAAAAAATTGACATAAAACACTAAAAAAAATTATTCTCTAATATTCTACATAACAAAAATATTCGAGATTTTGTGATTCGATTTTTTTTTCTCCAATAAATTTAATGATTATATTTAAAATAAAACAAATAATGGAACGAAAATTAAAGATTTTAAATAAATTATTCGTTATTTATCGAGTATTGAATATTGCCTTGTCTGTATTATTTATTTTTTTTTTGTTTTGAAAAATATTTTTGACTTATTAATTCGCATTTGTATATTTGATTTGTCATTTGCATTTTTATGAATAAAAAGTAAAATATTGGAACTTTTGCAAGTGAAAATGATTTTATTGATTCATTATAAAAAGTGTTAACTTTTTAACGAAACTATTTTTAAATGTTTCATTTCATTACAATTTAAAATTGAAATTAAAATTCAATAACTCAACTTCACTCACAAAAAAATATAACTTTTTACAGATACTGTTTACTGTGTTATAAATTCTTTCATCTACAGTCTACACTATTTCTGTCGTAACGATACTGTTACACAGAAGCGGTTTGGATTTCCGAAGTTAAAAATTTGGATTTCCGACAAAATTGAAGTGTCGTTCGGAACTCATTGACGGTGTATATATGTATGTAAATCTAAAATATTTTGCTGTTGCTTTTATTTTTATTCTTTTGTAGTAGTAATTTTAAAATATCAAGGTAGATTTGCAATAAAGGTAAATAAATAATAACGAAAAATTAAAACATCATATGCACGTCATAGTGCACAATATTTGATTCATACATTATTTGTGAAAAATGCTAAAAAACTCTAATTATCGGAATAAGCTTTATCGAAAATAATTTATATTACATAAGTTAAAATCCAATAAACATAAATCAAATTTCCATATTGTGTTTTTACAGTTTTTAGTTTTTTGATGAACAATATTTATTCCATTAAGATCTCACCGTGTCGTTTAACGATATTATGAATTCAATAAATTGCTAGTTACAAATAAATATAAAAAATACTCATATTTCTGAAAATATAACGAAAATTATTCAAATTTCATTTAAAAAAAAAGTATTTTATCTATAAGTATTATATAACTTGTTCTATAAAACTAATTTATTTTTAGTATGCGTGTATGCATGGTGCATGCATAGAATTACATAATTAGTATGAATGTGTGCCTTTAGAATTACATTGATTACTAATGATGATTAGTCACTTTCCCAGTTATCAATGTGTTTTTTTTTATGATAAAATTTATTGTATCTTAACAACGAGATTATAAAAGTTATCTAATTCAACAAAACTATGCAATCAACTTTTACTACAAAGAAACAGCTAAAAACAAACTTGTTGATATACCTAAATAACTTCTTTATAAGTTTGTTATAACAAATTTTTCTAAAGTAGTTAGATTATTATTCTACATATATTGATTTCAATACCTAAATAAATATGTATGATTACTAATGATGAATGTGTATATAGTATATCTCCAGTATTAACTAATTTAATTTAAGTGGTAAACTTGTTGAAATTTAGACTCATCGATTAAGTAAAAGCTCATGGTATATCATTTAAACTAAATTCTGGTTTCAACTAATTCGCAGACAAAGTGAAAATAAAAGTAATAGAAATAAAAATTAAATTTGGTTAGTAATCTGAAATAATAAATATTATATAATCACAACGATTTTTATCTTACATTTCTATAACAAGTTAAACCTTGTTACCTTGTCATTACATCCACAACTTTTACTAAATTAAAATATACTTTTAATAAATAGATATTTTAAATTCATATATTATTGCAAACAGTTTTATTATATTTTATATATTTCCAAAAATTTAAATAAAAACCCCCAACCAAACAAAATTGTTTATATTAACATATTTTTAATATTGAAATTGAATTGAACTAAGACCTTGAGATTCGATATAATAGATAAATCATGCCATTGCAATTATATTCGGGCAGTTTGGTATTTCACACAAACTTTCAGGGCGTATATATATTGATCGTGTCGTATCAAAAAAGAATGATTTTTTACAGAAAGAACATTCTTCTTTCTTTTGCAGCTCAGTGACGTTATTTAATGGAAGTTCCAATTTAGCCCAAACCTTTTTCATATCATCCACTAAAATATCAATCATTGCCGTTGTATGAAATGGTGTCGGTGCTAAACGTAATTTTTCTTCACCTTTAGCAACAGTTGGATAATTAATTGCTTGTACATAATGGCCATAATCTTGTATTAACATATCTGTAATTCGTGCACATTCAAGCGGATCACCAATTTTTATTGGAATGATATGACTAAGTGTATTTTCAACAGGAAAACCTTCTTGTAATAATAAATTTTTCATATAACGCACATTTTGTTGTTGTCGTGCTCTAAGTTCACGTCCTTCATCTGAAGCTAAAATTTCAACAGCTGTATAAGCGCCACATAAAACTGTTGGTGGCAATGATGTGGTAAAAATGAAACCAGCAGCATAAGATCGTATCATATCTACTAGTTTTGCTGTACCACAAATATATCCACCAATATTACCAAAGGCCTTTCCCAACGTTCCCGATATTATATCCATATTATGTAGTTGATTATCTCTCTCACCAACACCAGCTCCATGTTCACCATACAAACCTACTGCATGTACTTCATCAACAAATGTTATAGCTCCAAATTCATGTGCCACTGCACACAATTCTTCCAATGGACAAATTGCCCCGGTCATGGAATGAACAGTTTCAAAGGCGACTATTTTTGGTATATTTATATCGACTTTTTGTAATTTTTGCCGTAAATCATTAGTATCATTGTGCCGAAATATATGTTTAGGCACTTGACTATTTCGAATACCTTGTATCATAGATGCATGATTGCCAGCATCCGAAAAAATCTCACAATTTGGTAATAATTTTGCCAAGGTGAACAGAGTTGAATCGTTTGCAACAAAACATGATGTAAAAAGTAATGCTGCTTCTTTCTTATGTAATTTAGCCAAACGATTTTCAAGTCTCTCATGGAACAATGAATTACCAGCAATATTACGTGTCCCACCAGCACCAGCCCCATGTTTTTCAAGAGCATTTCTAACTGAATTTTTTACAGCTGGATGACATGACATCCCCAAATAATCATTTGAACACCAAACTGTAATTGGTTTTTCGCCACGACTATATTCTATGGCACTAGGGAATTTACCACTTTCTGCTAAACGATTTACTTTTTTGAAAATACGATAAGAATGATCGTTTTTCTTTTTCAATATTTGCTTTTCAAAAAAATTTTCATATGGGAAAGTTGTTGCATTGTTGTCATCAATATTTACCATAACTTTCTTTTCCACTGGTTTCTGGTTTTGCAATGAACTAAATTTACGAACTTGCTGTTGTTCAATATTATTATTAATATCTTGATTTTCAGCCATGTACGATGCAATTTTACGAACCATTACAGGACATTGGGTTCCATAAGCTTGAAGTAACATTGGTGCATAATTACGAATATAATTTGCACTAAAAAGACTTAAAAATGGGCAATTCATTACGATTTGTTCAAAATTAAAACTTTTCTTTTTCCAAATAAAATAAATTTAATTATTTTTTGTGCTTATTTTCGGTTTCTTACGTAACACACTAATTAACACGTTACATGCGAATCTATATAATTAAAATTGGAAATTATTAAAATTACTCGATTCAAACGCTATTTAATTGATGAAGTTGATGTTGATTGCTTAATTAATTGTGAACTGAATGGAGCAATGAAAAATTATGTGTTTATATAAAAAAGTTTGACGTATATTCGTGTAACTCGTGACATAAACGCTTCTCTTTCTGTAGAAATAATGCCTTGTTCACATTGAAGTGAAACAAGTTGTTAACTGGTTCATAAAAAAGTCTACATATTAGTCGCTCCACGTCAGTTTCATATAAGATGGTACAAAAAAATGATTATATAATTACTTACTTTTTTTTGCACACCTACTAATTGGAAAGACATCCACTAATTCAACTGATTACAAATCAATAGATCAAAATATTATAAATTTGCATGAAATAAGACCCAAACTTGCTGAAGTTCCAACTTCACTTCAGCAAGTTTGGGTTCAGCAAGTTTGTGGACGCTTTTTTAAGATAACATGATTAGCTAAATTTCGGCAGTTTGAAATTATTAACTGAGGAAAATAGTTTTTTTTTTTATTTAATTTGTTGGACTTTATCAATTAGTACCGATGTTAGATATACGGAACCAACGGAACGTCAATTCAACAAAAAAATTATTAAAGTATTAGATGAATTGAGAGTAATAGTTGAAGATATTAGGCTGACCAGAATACAAATGATTTTTAACTATTAAAGTTTATAAATTCTATAGCATGTAAATAACACGAAATTTGGGAATTCATGAAATGTTATTTGAAGAAGCTATTAGACAGCTAAATTCTTTACGTATATTTTCACAAATTAAAATCCATTATATATATACATTCGATAATAAGAACTTTATTTAAATTTTTTTTATTTGTTTTTACTTTATTTTTTAAAACATTTTCATCATTCATTTATCACTACTATACACAATAATATTAATGCTATTTTTTTATTATATTTATAAACAAAGTTTTAATTTTATTCAATAAAAAAAGAAAATTCAAATATATATAAAAAAAACTATTTATTAATTTTGATTAATTTAATACAAATTAATAATTTTTTATCAACAGCTTAATTTCTTTCCTTCTTATCCATTAGATTTTATTTTTTTTGTTAATTTTAGTTTAATTTATTATTTTATATCTAAAGTTTACGTAAATATATGACTTATAAGTATAAATTTTATACGTTTAATTAGGACTAAAAATTCATTATATTTGTCCTAACATTTTATTTATATTTATATTAAATAATTCTTTTATAGGGATTCTTAATGTAATTTATATAATAATTTTTTTGTGATAATTAAATCACTTTTCTAATATATATATAAAACAATAATTTTTATTATTTTATCTCGTTTACATAATTTTCTTTTTATAGCATTTTTTTTCTTTTAATTAAGACTTCTTTTTGTTCATTTGGTTTCATTTACTTTTTAAATATATTTAATTATAAATTCTTATTTAAAACCTTCTTAACTTTTTAATTAAAACCAAATAAGTTTTGATTTTGTTGGGATAAAATAATTTTAAAATATACAAAAAAAAAGCAAAAAAATTGCCACACTCTCTTACAAATGGCTATTTATAAAAAAAAAACCTTATACTCATATCTCAATTCAATATTTCCCTATGATGAAATTACTGATAAATAGTTATAAATTTTTTTTTTCAAAAATTTTCAAATTAAACTGGAATCATCGAGAAAATAAACAATAAAATTTTTTTTAAAATAAGCTGCCTTAAAGCATAATTATAACTATATGTATATGGGATCAAAGTTATGAAATCAAACATTATTAAGTGTATAAATCAATTTGAAAATTTTTGAATTAAAAATTATAATTATTAAATAATTTCCGAAGTTTAACACACGAAATCAAAAATTTAAAGTGAACAAAATTAATAGATAGATTTACATGCTAATCATCATATTTAAAACAGTAATTTTGAAATAACTCTAACCTACATTTCTATTTTTGTTATTTTTCAAATTAAACATAATTTAAATTTTTAAAAATAATATAACAATAAAATAATATGTGTATGTGTGGTGTTTAAATAATATTTCAGATAAAGAATCATAAGAGTACGGCTATAGGTTTATATTAGAATTAAAATGTTTCTTTTTGTTTTATCAATTATTTTTAAACTTTTAATTTTTAAATAATTTTCTGATTTTATAATTACACTCAACAAATTTCAATACTTAAATTAAAATAATAATAATAATAATAAAAAAATTAACTAAACAACGAAACTACAAAATTCAGTGTGTGCACTTGATGTGACCTTTTTTATTTAATGTACTCATTTATTAGATTGACGACTATTTTGTTTAAAATTCATAATTAAAATAAATTTTACCGAGCTTTACTTACTGGTGATAAAATATTTCAACGCACCTACTCACAAACTTATAGCATCGATTGATATTATTTTTCTAGATAGAATACGGATAATATTTAGAATGAAATCGAATAATTGGATGTGTATCAGCATCAATGCTTTTCTTATTTTTTCCATATTCCAAATAAAATAAAATTTTGTATTTGAAAATTTTGATCACTTAAGATAAGCTTTGAATAGCATACGACTTCTGCATGTTTCCCGTTCTTGTTCCATAAAAAATAACATATCGCGTAAATTTACACGTTTAATTCGTGGTCGAAGTGGTGCAGATGATATGCCTGTTGTCCCAGTTCCAGTTGTCCCAGATGGCTAAAAAATTTATTTTTAAATTAATATATAAACTCATACTTTCATGGGTAATTTGACAAATCTAAAATTTTGAAAGGATTTTAACAAATATAAGTGAAAAGACTACATTGTAGTTGATTTTTTCATTTTCTTACCGATGCAGCAGATAAACAGTCTCCATCTAATTTAGGTTTTTTTCTTGGCCCAATTGCTTGTAGAGCTGTTAAATTCGCATCTCTTTGGCGTAATTCTTCCATTTCAGCCCTTTGCATTTCTTTTGCCTACAAAACCAAAATAACAACATTATATAATTAACAATTAAGAGAAAAAAAGTAAATATATTTCTACTTTAGCTTTTAATTTTAATTGTTCTGGATCTTCAATTTTCGATCTGGATTTAGCAGCACGCAAAAGCATTTCACGTTCCTGTTCTTCATGTCGTTTTTGTTCCGCTTTATCAAGTTCTTCCAGAAATTTAATTTGTCCACGTACATCTTTTGTTATTTCATATCTTGAGTCGACCTATACCATAAAAAAAAAATAGTTTCATTAACATATCTCAAAAATTTTAATCATTTATATACTTTAAGAATATCAATTCGATGCTCCGCGATCACAGCTAATTTTTCTACAATATTTTTCAGCCTTTCTTGGCAGGCATGTGATATAAGAACAGCAACTTCACTATTGGGATCCTCTAAACCTTTTTCTGCTACAAGGTTTCGAATACGATTTTGTAATGCTGGTAAATGAAGGAACACTTCATCTTTACATGAACGGATTTGTGTACCAATGTTTTCCGTGGAACCTAATATACGCTGAGATTCTTCGGCTAAATTAACACCACCCATTGCAGCTACATCATTAATGTCATCATCACCGTACATTGATGATGCCGTTGACATTGATGGTTGTTGAAAAAATGATGTCGCAGTTGTTGCTGCTTTTTCATCTTGTAACTGTTTCTTTTTGGATGTTGTTTTATTTACTGATTGGGCCGAACTTTGTGCTTTTATTGTTAAATTTTTCTGAGTTGGTATAACGGTGGTAGATGTATTATTTGCAGTATTTAATAAAAATTGTGTATTATGACTGTTATTGTTATTGTTGCTACCAACAATTATATTATTGCTATTTGTTAACGTTGAATTACTATTATTTATATTAGTGTTATTCAATATCACTGGTGATGAACCAGTTGAATTTGTTGCTACGGATGATATTGTTGATACAATTGATGACATTGAATTAGCATTACTTTGAACAGCTGATATTGGTTTAATTTGTGTTTGACCAACTTTTACTTGCGTTATACCACTTGTATTTTTCGCTCGATTTGGTGTTGATGATCTTATTTGAACAGCACCTGGTGCTCGACCTATACCAGCGGTTTTCAAAGTTACGATGCTCTGATGATAAAAAAAAAATTAGAAGGTAATTTTTATTATTAATGAAAATTTTTTACAGGTGCTGGTGTAAATGTTTGATTTCGATTAACAGATTGAAGGGCAGGCGGTTGCTGTGGGATATTATTATTTTCCATAATAGTTGTTTGCCCAATTGGGCGAATTTGCGTATTAATTATTCGTTGACCTGGTGCTGTTGATAATGGTCCCTGAATTCGAACACCACCAAGAGTTTGTTTTGTTATTGTTGTTTGGCCAATTGGTCTAGGTCCACTCGACGATTGACTAACCATTCGAACTTGTGTTTGTCCTATCGTCGTTGTTTGACCAATTGGACGGATTTGCGCCTGAATGCGCTGTAAAAACATAAATATATTTTAAATTTTAAATAATTAGATTGATACTTGAATTCGCCATTCTTAAATAACTCTTTAAGTGAATGCATATCAGATATACAATTAAAATACTTTAAACCAAGAAAAACAACTAATTAATCAAAATATTAAATTTCGACATTATTTACATTAATTTAATTTCATATTTATATATTCCATATTCTTTTATATTAATGAATTAATGTATTAATTTCAAATAACGTTATATTAATTTTACCGGTAATTGATGTGGTAAACCACTTGCTGTTCCAATTATACCGACAACATGTTGAGGTGGGGGTTTAATTCCTTCTATTACTAATTCTTTATTATATAAAGATTGTCTAAGAAGTGGTAAACTTTTCTGTATAAAGAATAATAAAATAAAACTTATTCTCATTTGTGTTAAATAAATTTAAAAAAATAATACTTTTAGAAATCCAATTAAACAGGGTTGCGGGCTTGCATTCAATAGCCGTTCTAATCTATCACAAAATTCCTCTGGTTCAACATTTGCATCAATTAGCTCTTGAATCAAAGTACGAACATTTTCTTCTACAGGTTTCGGTTCTCTTGTTGATAATTCTATTAAATTCGCTAAAAATTTTCGACATTTCTCTTTGGTATTCCCTTGCATGGAATTTTTCTAAACAAAATACAATTTTAAACAATAATTACATCATGACTTGAATGAATATCATGACTTTTTTCTTAGATTTTTTTTTTTTTTTTACCTGCACAACAGCAGAAGTATTCTGTTGTTGAATTTGTGTCGTATTATTAATGGTTACAGTATTTTGCTGATGCTGGGATACAAGTTGATGTTGCTGTTGATTTGATTGCATCGCCTGTTGAACATGATGGTGAACCTGTTGTTGATGTTGCATTTGTTGCAGTTGTTGAGACTGACGTTGCTGTTGATGCACAACTGACGTTATTGGTGCCACTGAAGCAATAGTCGATGGATGATTGTGAATTGTATTAGGTTGACTTGCTGCCATCATTTGAGTTGCATTTGAGGTAGTCACGGAATTAACTACAATACTTGTTGGTGCAGTTGATGACATGGACTAATCATATATTTGTGTGAAATACAATATAGTATTATTATTTTTTAATTGATTTTTTTTTATATATATAAATTAAATATCAAATAAAGAATCAAACATAATTTTAAAAACACAGTGAATAAAAAAGTGATATAATTTTTTCCAGAAACAAATTAGAAACAGTAAATCAAAATGTAATTAAAATAAATATAGATACCTTATTTTTTTCTGTTTTTTATATTAAACACAACCGAAATTTAACAGGAATCTTAATTAACTTTTATATATAAATCTAAAAAAAAACTCATGCACTTTACATGTAAAACATATTTTGAAATTCAAATGAAAATAATAATTACCATTGATTTAAAAAAAAAAAACATTTTAAAGCCCAAAATTATACTTTTATCAATCATTTTCTACAAAATATTGTTTATTTCGTTTTTTTTCAGTTTAAGAGTAATTTTATAGTTAGAATTTAAGTCCCAAAAATATCTTCACAAGAATTAATTAATCTTCTATTGAAAGATTTTAAGAAAAACTTTTTTTTAATATTAATTTGATTTGTTGAACTCTTTATATAAATGATTTTATTTAATTTGACCAGGCATTCTTTTTATCAGAATTTTCTATTTTAAAATGATTGATTGTTTCATTCTTAAACAAGACAGCGTATAATTCAATGGTTTCTTTTTTTCAAATAAAATAATATTGACAAAATACGACAAATCAAAGGATTTTACAAATAAAAATACTGAAAAAATAAACAAATACGATAAGAATAGAGCTAAAAAAATCAACTGTGGAATTCTTATGGGAATTACATTTTGTTTCTGTTTCACCTGGTGCTGTGTTACAATCGTTTTACGTAGTGCTAATGACGGCCCTGTGAATCTACTTACAGCCGGTACAGTTTGCAAACGTATCGTTTGATTTCCAGTAGTTGCATTAATATTTTGCCCAACTGGACCAGATGCAGCTGGTCCGACACGTAACAATTGATAACCATTTTCTGTTTTTAATATTAATGCTGGACCACTTTGACCGGATTGTAGGGTACTTAAAGTTATCTGAAAAAAAAAGAAAGAAAATTGTATAAAGGAAAAATATTTCTATGTATCATTATTTGTTACTGCAGGACTATTGGGTCTTGTTCCCACCATATGTGGCCCACCAATTACAACTCTAGACATTGGTCCACCACCTTTTTGTTGATTTTGATTTGGAGGATTTGCTCGCATACCCATTACAACACCAGCTGGTAACATTGTTGGTGTCCCTACAATATTTCCTTGATTTGCCTACAAAATATATTAGATTAAATTTGGAATTTAAATCAGAATTAATTTAAAAAAAAGTAAAATTAATATTTTCTATATATGCATGCTGTCCGCCATCTGAAAAGCGAAGTTATTGTCAAAAGTGCACACCCATGACGAAGAAGGCAGGCAAGTAACTAAAATATTTTAATTGATATAAATAAAATACACTTAATTTTAACTTTTTTTTTATAGTATAAAAAAAAAATCTACAAATTTAAAGAGCACAAAAAGAAAAAGTACTAAGTAAATAGTTTTAACAATATGTTCTTTATTATTGTAGTCAAAATTTAATAGGATTTTTTAAAATTTTAAACAAAATCGGTCCCAATTAATACAATAAATTTAAGACATTCATAATTATTTTCATCTAGAATACAAAATTAATATTAGAAGAGTAAAACAAAAATCTACAATAGATACAAATTATAAAAAATACTTTCTACATATTCATTTCTGTAAAGGAACATTAATTAAATTTTTAGTTTAATATTTTTTTTTTTTGATATTTAAAGCGAGCAAAATTTTAAATATTTTTGACCAAAATTATTTTAATTTTTAATTGGTTTTCTACTAAAATGAAAAGCAATTAAAAGAATTTATATGTAAACAAACATTTAATATCTAAAATTTACTGAAATAATTAATTAATTTTCGACGAATGATACCTGATTAATAGATTTAGTCATAGTAACTAATCCTGGTGCACTTGAGACAAGTCCTGCTGGAAGTGAAACTGTTTGATTTTTAATTACCAATGTTTGTGTTGTTTGACCTAATTGTTGATGTTGACTCTGCTGTTGTCCAGCTGTAATTGTTTTGATTGTTGTTGCTGTTGGTATACCAGCAGCTGATACTGTATGCATTATTTGTGGTTGCGATGTAATATTAATAGTACCATTTGGTAAAGATTGACTTGTAAAAGTAACACGATTACCACCACTTTGATTGTTATTATTCATTGTAACAATACAATTTTGGTTCTGGTGTTGGGTTGTTGTATAAATATGCTGTTGTTGTTGTTGTTGCTGATTTGGATTATTATTGGTACTGCTTAGTGGATATACTAGCTTAATTGGTTCATTGCTCTTTGGCATATTCTTTATGGGAAAAAAAAAATTAATAATAAAAATAAAAAAAAAATCGAATATATTTATTCGTGAGAATTTGATGTTTCTATTAAATTATTTTTTTATTGTATGTATTAAACTATTTTATCAATTGCACCTGATATTAAAAAATACCGCCACCTGTTGATGTTTTTTAGATCACAGTTCGGTTTTTTATAATTAAATTCACTTTATTTAATTAATTTAATATTATTTAATTATTTTTAAGTTTTTTTATATTAATAATTTTAATTATTTTTCTTATGAAGAAAGACGTTTCTGATGCCTAAATGACTGAAGATAATTTGTTGTTGTTGTTATCGGTGTAGCTTTATATACTTTTTTTTATTTTTCGTTTGACACTATTACTTCTTATTATGGCAACACTTTTTATATATATGCAGAGATGTAATTCATTAATTAAAAATAAATTACGAGAATTTATTTTCAACTAATTTTATTTGTCATTTTCATTACACGTAGCGGTGTTTTCTAATTTTTGTAAGCTATTTTTTAACATTCATATTTATCAAATATTTTAATTTTAATGTTTGGGCATTTTATTTTAATATTTGGCAATGAAGGTGTCAAACCACAAAAAAAAAAAAGGTGTCAAACAACAAAAGGTGGCAAACGGAAGCATATACATACACTATTTTCATATTATTCCCAAATTGTAATAGATTTATGACAGAAATTCACTAAAATATAATAGGATTTTTTAATATTCTATCGAGAACTAATGGTGTGTTGTTTTTATTTATGGTAAAATATAATAAAATTGAATCTTAGAAAAAAAAAGTTAGTTTTTTAATTTAAATAATCAAAATTTTATTTTTTAGCATGTAGTAAATCTACTACTTCATTTGAGGTCATTTACTTTTTTTTTTTTGGTTTTGCCAGCCCGCACACACTCGCACAAAATACCACAAGTTTAATAAATTGCCGCAAGAGGCAACATTACAGAATCACTAATTTACTATATTAATTGAAACTAGATAGCGCTTCAAATTGGCTTTTGTCTGACAGGGAAAAAAACTACCGCGTTATATGCGATTATCATTGATTTTATATTTTAATTTCTTTTTAAAACATTAATATTTAATAAGAAAAAATATTCACATTTATTATTATCCAAAAATTAACACTTATTTTAAAACTAAAACTTTTATTAATATTATTTGTTTAAAAACAATTTATTGAATTTTTTTATTATTTTTCCACGTAATTTCACTTTAGTTTAGACGACTCAGACAGCTCTCAGAATTATTTCATTTTTTTAGGTAATTTTTATAATATTTCTAAGTTATTTCATATAATTTATGTTTTTTAAGATGATCTTATCTTTTTGAAAAAGATTTAATTTATTATTTTCACGTATTTTAGGTATAATTTTAGATTTTAATTACTGACCGATTTTCTCTGCGACGATACTTTTTTTCCTTCTCATCACAAACTCTATGTGATTTTTTTTATATACATTCTACTACATTAATCTGCTACAAATTTTTGTCATCCATTTGTGGAATGAAATATAGAAAATGAAAGAATGAGATAAAATGTAATAGAATAATTTTGAAATGTATTAGAAGAGGTGATATTACACGATATGTTTAATAAGTAAATATTTCAGATATTTACAGACATGTTAAATTTAAGTAAAATTGTTTTGTTAAATAAAATATTGATTGTAAACAGCACTAAAATAGTAATTAATAATTTGTCTCGTTCTTTAACATTGACAGATTTACTTTTCCGTTGCTTTTGAATGTATCTTGTTCTTTTATTACATTTTTTAAATTCGATTCAACAAGTCAATAGTACCAACTTACGGCAAATAAAATAAGTTTGTACTATATTCAGTCACTATAAAATTTAGTGAGTGTCAGTTCATTTTGGCGCGTAATTATTTTGTACAATTTCCACTGCTCCGTTTTTATCTTGTGCAATTTGGTGATTTAAAATTACCAATGAAATATTCTACAATAAATTAATTATTTACATTTTTATTTTATTTATTTATTTTCGTTGCGCTTTCCTTTCTTTTTTAAAAATTTAATAACATAAATGATTTATTAAATTAGAAGCAATGAATAATAAAAATCTGTAATGTGTTATAAATTTTTAACAAATTTAGTATTTTTAGTGTCTGGTATTCTTTATAATCTTATATTTATTGTATCCAATGGTAATTTTTATATCATTATTACGTGGAGATTATATTAAATTTATTTGAAAGACCAGTCATATTTCAAAATAATATATTGATTTAATAATTTTAAAAGAAATAATTGGAAAGATAATATTTGAATAATAACGAGTTATATTATGAGTAAGTTTTTTCTCTGCATTTCATTATTTCTACAAATGTATACTACACCTAACTTTATAGAGCTTTGCAAGAGATTATCGATAAAATTTTAATGAGTAATTTCAAATTCAATAGAAATATGTTAGTGTTAAGTCCTATATGTATTGGGTCTGAAAGTCTTCAGTCCATTATCATCTGTATAATAAAATTCCTTCAAAGAAGTAAATTTAATAATGACCAAAAATAAATATTTTAAATGTTTTTTTAAGCGTTATATATATATCACTTATTGTTATGTTATATATATATAATTCTTTTTTTTGTATCCGAACCAGTTCGCGGCAATAACTTAAATAATAAATTTAAAAAAAAATGTTATTTCTTTGCTGTTTTTTAAGTATTTTCGATACCACCGTATGTATATTAGAAGCTTCTATAAATATATTTAAAAAATATTTTAATTTTTAGAAATTTTATTTAATAAATCTCAAATAATAAAAATATATGATGACTGAAAAATAAAAATCTTAAAGCTAGAACAAAAAATCACATTATTAGATTTATCAAATATCTCAATTTTTATATTACATATATTTATTTTACAGGCGGTTCAACTTTATTGCTTTTTTTCAAAACGAAATATAAAATTACTGATAGAACAAAAATAGCAATTCCAAAAGCTATCATGGAATAATAAATTATATCCAGCATCTCCAAAGTATTGATCAATTTTAATTTTAAAACATTAACCATTTCTGGATTTAAGGCAATTCCCTATAAAAAAAGAGTTATTAAATAAAATTTGTAAAGATTTATTAAAAACCTCTTCCACCCAAATGCTTGGAACTAAAGATGTTGTTAAGTTTTCAGTTAATGTAATTTTATTAATATGCTTTAGAAACATATTAAATTGAACTCGTTTGCCACCTTGTAATGGAGTACCAGTCAACTGAAATTTAATTTATGTTATAGTATCATATTGAAGAACATTTTATATGTTTATGCGAATATTTTTTATAATACAGTTTATTTATTTTAAAACGTTTATTGAAACGTCTTCATTGTTAAACTAGTGATAAACAGAAAATAACTATATATATATATATATATATATGAATAGAAATTGGGGTCGAGTATTCCCGTCTCGAGAATTCTCGAGATTTTAACAATTTTAATGTCTCATGTCTCGTTTGTACATTCTGGAATATTAAGTACATTCGGGAATTGTAATTTGGTATTTTATTTTGTATGAGAAAATATTCTCGAGAATTCTCGAGACTTTCGAGACATATAAAAGAAAATTTCGAAATCTCGAGACATAAAATATGACGAGAAAAAAAATCTCAATGTCTCGAAAAATAAAAAATCTCGAGAAATCCCAATCCCTATACATATATATGAATTTTTCAGCCCAAATAATTTGTTTTTGATCGTAATTTGAAATCATTTAGTCACAGAAATGTATTAATTTTCAGATTTTATAAAAACTCATCTATTTTTACTAGTTTAGGTGTAAACATAAATATTATTTCATAATTATTTGTCATCACGAATTTATGTTTTTTTTTTCAAAACAATTATTGTAAATTATTTATACAAAAAATTAAATATAAATTATTTTTCCTATTGACATTCTTTGTCCTGAAGCAATTTATCTACTGAGTAGTCATTAATATTTTACAAAGACCAATTTTATTTTGTTTCCCGATTTAAAATTAATTATCATTTTAAGCTTTTGTTTAAATATTTTAAATATCTTGTTTAGCTAAATTTCTTATAAAAAATTATATTTTTATTAACAATCTTTTCAGTTTACATTTCACATGACGACAGGTGTTTTTTTTAAAGATTTTAATATATAAATTTGCATAATAATTAAAAGAATATTGCAATGATAATTTTCTATTAGCAATATTTTGTATAATTTTCAATGCCATCTTGGTGCACTATAAAATTTATTATAAAATATTTAAATGTTTTCTTTATCATATTTTTGTCTACGTTATGAAATAAAATAAAGTAATTAATTAAAAATTATATTTAGTATCTATCAAATATTCTTTAATAATTCTGGTGAACCTAACTATTATCATCTGAAAAATATCTTTTAATGAATGATTAAATAATTTGATATGAAATTTAAAATCTTTTATAATATCAAAATAGCAGCCATAAGTTTATAAATTTAAAGTAGATCGTAGACGAATCCGTAGCTGGGTCTGAATTTTTATAAGAAAAATAAGTAAATTTAATTTCAAATAAATTTTAAAAAAATATACCGTATTTATGATAAAAATTCATAAATCATTAAAATAATTTACATGTAAATGAACTAAATTATTATAGATCGCAAAAATTCTTTTTCTAAATTTGAAAATTATTAAATCTACTAAAAAAAAAGAATAAATGTTTTTACTAGAAAAATTGATACCAAACAAGCCGTGAAGGCTATCAACATTTACCAATAATATTTAATATTAATATTGGCCAATAAATATATAATTAATTATATCAATAAAGTTTTGCAAACAACACAAAATATTTATAATTTTCATAAGTGTTTATAATAATTTCATAATGCCAATCATTCATTTATGGTTTTATTGATCAACGAAGACACATTATGATAAATAATACTTACATGCTGTACATCAACATAAGTTTGATGTTTCTGTAAACTTGGTTTTAAACCTTTTATCATTTTAGTATATTCTTTGGCAGCACCCAACATATGTGGTAATGTTAATATTACTGGAGCATCTACAACATAAAATATGAAATATAAAATTTTCAAAAAAATATTATAACAATAGAGAATATGGTAAATAAATAAAAGTTATTTTATATTTCATTCTCATTTAAATCTGATTTTTAATAAAATTTCAAATAAATATTTCGAATTTCAGTAAAAAAATTATTTATTTTCGTTAAATTATTAATTTTATTTAAAATTTATATATACATATTTATAATTTATGTAGACAATAATATAATAAGACTTAACTAGTTTTATGAGATGTCTAGAGACTGGCGCAAAAAAAAAAAATAATTCAAATTTAATCCAACATAACTAAAATTGTACATATAAAACACCTTTCATTAGTTTAAACTTTAAAAGCTTTAATGCTCTTTAAAAATAAACAGTCTTCATGCTACCTCTAAATTTATATTAGTTCTTTTTTTAGTTTGTGATCCAATTAAAATAGTTATTGGAGAAATATTATTTTATAATATTTATTTACATTTTCAGGGGTTAATTACATAAAAAATTTAATTTGAAATTTTTATAGTTCTTTGAATTTAAGAAGTATTGAAATTATAATTAAAAGTTATCCACCCCTACGGACATATTTTTATATATTTAATTAAATATACTAATGACAATAAAATATTTAAAAAAAAAAATAGAAAATACATTTATTATTAAATTGTATCATTCCAAATCTGGGAAACAAGAAATTTCTTAAATTCAGTCTAATTTTGAGTTAAACAAAAGCGGAAATCTTATAATTAACATAAATTTGTTTGCTTGTTCAAATACTGAGATTTATTCAGTAGAATGAATATAATTCCTTTTATAATCTCAGTTAATTATCTACTTCGGTTTGAAGGTGATTTAGATGTACCAGGATTTACTGTAGTTGAAACTTTATATAATTTAAAATAAAAATCAAAAATATCAAATTTTGTAGTTGATTCTATTTTATCATCAGTTGTCTTGAATGAAATTTTCACTGGACGATTTGATTGAGTATTTGAATATGGAGTTCTTATTGTAGGAATTGCAGTTTGGTAATATGGCTTCTTTGTTGTTGGTTTGGCAGTGATTTCTTTATAAGAGTTGTAAATGGTAATTGGTATTACTTTTGTAGTGGATGGCTTCATCGTTGTACCATTACCAGAATATTTTCTAGGTTTGGTTGTAGTACTTGGAGCTCTAGTAGATCTATAAGTGTATGGTCTCACCGTACTGGTCCTTTCAACTGAACGTAATGTAGTTCTTTCATATAGTGTTGCAGCAGTTTTTTGAAATGGAGGTCTAGTTACTCTAGAAGACAAACTCGATTTTGCTGCAAGTGATTTCGACGGTATGCTTTTTGCTGAAATTGGATATTGTCTTGAAGTAGTATTTTTAAACCTTTCTGGATATATTGTAGTTGCTCTACTCGTAGTCCTTGTTGTTGGTGATCTATATGTAGATGTTGATTCTCTTACATGTGATTTGTAGGTTGTAGTTCTAATATTTGTTTTAGCTGTAGTGGTTCTTGGTGCCATTGTTGTTGTAATTACAGTTTTTCCTGGCGCATATGGTTTTTCATGCTGATAAGTTATACCTGGGCGTTTTGTTGTTTTTATAAACGACTGATTTAAAAATTGATTACGATATGGCAAAATTGGAGCTTTAGTTAAGTTTCCAAATTGACCTGGTCTTTTTGTTTGATAATCCTTATTCCCAAAATAATTATCTGAATATAAATTTGTCTGATTTGAGCTAGTTTTATTTTGCGAAGATTTCTGAGAATAAAAATATCTATTCGAAAATATATTACTAGCAGAAGATGCTGGAAATTTTGTGGTTTTCTGTGTTACTGTTTGCGTTTTTGTTGATTTGAGCGCATGATTTTGGAATTCTTTTTCATAATATTTATCCAAAAATATGTTACCACCTGAAAATTGAGGTTTTTTTGTGGTTAACAGTTGAGGTTTCCCAGATATGCGATATTTATCTAAAAATATATTTCCAGCTAATAATTGTGGACCTTTTGTGGTTTGCTTTTCCTTATATGAAGGTTTTTCAGCTTGAAGCACGTTACCTAAAAATATGTTACCAGCTAGAAATTGCGGACTTTTCGTCGTTAACTGTTGAGGCTTTCCAGACTGGCTATATTTATCCAAAAATATATTTCCAGCTGGAAATTGAGGACTTTTTGTGGTTTGTTTTTCGGTATATGTTGGTTTTCCAGTTTGAAAAACTTTATCCAAAAATATATTACCAGCTGGATATTGCGGACTTTTCGTCGTTAACTGTTGAGGCTTTCCAGACTGGCTATATTTATCCAAAAATATATTTCCAGCTGGAAATTGAGGACTTTTGGTGGTTTGTTTTTCGATATATGAAGGTTTTCCAGTTTGAAAAACGTTATTCAAAAATATATTACCAGCTGGATATTGAGGACTTTTCGTCGTTAACTGTTGAGGCTTTCCAGACTGGCTATATTTATCCAAAAATATATTTCCAGCAGGAAATTGAGGACTTTTGGTGGTTTGTTTTTCAATATATGTTGGTTTTCCAGTTTGAAAAACTTTATCCAAAAATATATTACCAGCTGGATATTGCGGACTTTTCGTCGTTAACTGTTGAGGCTTTCCAGGCAGACTATATTTTTCCAAAAATATATTTCCAGCTGGAAATTGAGGACTTTTGGTGGTTTGTTTTTCGATATATGAAGGTTTTCCAGTTTGAAAACCGTTATTCAAAAATATATTACCAGCTGGATATTGAGGACTTTTCGTCGTTAACTGTTGAGGCTTTCCAGACTGGCTATATTTATCCAAAAATATATTTCCAGCCGGAAATTGAGGACTTTTGGTGGTTTGTTTTTCAATATATGAATGTTTTCCAGCTTGAAAAAAGTTATCTAAAAATATGTTACCAACTGGCAATTGAGAACTTTTTGTTGTTGTCTGTTGAGGTTTTACAGGCAGGCTATATTTATCCAAAAATATATTTCCAGCCGGAAATTGTGGAACTTTTGTTGACGACTGTGAATATTTTCCTGACGAGTAATACTTATCCAAAAATATGTTTCCGTTTCCCAGCTGTGGAGTTTTGGTGTTTTTTTTTTCGATATATGTAGGATTTCCAAGTTGAATATTATTAGTCTTTGCTAATTTATCTTTTGACTTATCGCTTAATGGAGATTTACTCGATTGAAAACCCTGGTATAAAAATAAGTTATTTGGAATTTTAGGCACTTTAGTTGTTGTTACATCAACTTGAGAACGTTCTTCAGATTGATAATAGTTATCCAGAAAAATATTACTTGAAGGTATCTGTGTAGGAAATGACTTTTTTGATATTTCGTTATTAAATAGTTTAGTTGGTTTTTCCATTTGTGTATCGTCACCAGAATTCTTCCGGAATATTCCAAATAATGAATTTCCGAAATATGCTAGTTGCGGTTCATGTTGGCCAAAAATAGTTTTGTTATTAGGTGCAGTTACTGCCGGAATTTTTAATGGAATTATATCATTTTCCATTTGACAATTTTCAATATATTTGTCAGCCCGTTTATCACTACAATACAGGGAATAAACTGTCCATGCATTAAACCCATTTCCAGTTAATTTTTGATGTTCTTTGAATATCTTTTTCATACAAATAACATCATCAGTGATATCGCTATCTTCCAAATCGGAACAAGGCAGTCCACATGCCCATCCATGTCCAGGTGGAGAACACCAATAAATATCACTAATTTGAAAAATACCATGATCACCGTATCCGATCGCAGAAGTATTGTAATTTGATTCGTGTTCTGCAATACAAACCCAAGTTGCGATTTCTTCCTCTGGAATATTATGTTTCGAACGAAGTTCTTCAGCTAACTCGCATGGCTTATAAATTTTGCCCCGTGGTTTGGACCCAGTCACTTGTTTTGTTTGCTCAGATTGGTGAATATTTATAACCGATTCTGCTGTCTGCTCATTATTGAAACAACCTTTTGCATACCTAATAGTTGTGTTTTCACAATAGTCACTATAAGTTGTCCATGCCCTAAAACCGTTACCAGATATCCTTGCATGTTCGTTGAAAATTTTGTTTATACATTCAACATCATCAGTGATATCTTCGTCCTCCAATTTATGACATGGCAAACCACACTCTCCGCCACCACCAGGTGGTGAACACCAATACATATCACTTATTTGAAAAATACCATGATCACCACTACCATTAATATTCTTTTTGCCAATAGCTGATGTGTTAAAGTTTGATTCATGTTTAGCAATACAAACCCAATCATCAATTTGATCCATCGGAATTTTATGTTGAAAATATAATTCTTTAGCCAGTTCACATCTATCATAAATTTTAGTTGACTTTTGTGGTTTGTTATTATACAAATTTGAATTAATTAAATTTTTTTCAGTCTCATAATCATCAAAACATCCTATTATAGATTTTTCAGCATTCTTTTTACAATAATGTTGATATGTTGACCATGCACTAAAACCATCACCAGTTATTCTCTGATGTTCTTCTTGAATTTGTTTTATACAAGTATAATCATCTAATAAATCATCGTCACGTAATTTATCACATGATATATCACATAATAATCCTTTTCCAGGTGGTGAACACCAAAATTCATCACTTATTTGAAAAATTCCATGTGAACCATGTTCTAATGTACCTGTATACGATGAACTATTTAATCCACTTTGTAGTTGCGCAATACAAACCCACATTGCAACTTCTTCCACTGGTAATCCAAAATTATTTTTAAATATTTGCGCCAATTCACAACGTTCAAATATTTTACCATTTATATTATGACACGATATTATTAATATTATTATTATTTTAAATAATTTGACTGATATATTTACAAACCCCATAATGTGGTTTAATTTTTTTTAAATTTTTTTTCTCCAATAATATTTCGAAATAATTATTTTATTGCTTTTTTTTCGTAAATATTTTTTATATACCAAAAAAAAAAGAAGACAAAGATTAGATTTAATAACCGAAGATTGAAACTTCTTTCTGCTAGCAACGTTTATATCAGACTAAATTAATTTATTTTAATATACAAATCTTTGCAAAGTGAATAAACTGAATCCCAGTCTGGTAAGATAAGATGATTCCAGAGAGCATTATCATATCATATATACATAAATATCTTTAGTTAAATAACTCTCAAAATAATATATGCAAAACAAGAAATTTTTTAACACTCTAACTAATACTAAATCAGTGTTTATATTAAAATGGTTATGTTTATTTAACAATGATATTTTAAATATTTGATTGGAATCTTATACACTAATAATCAATAAAAAAGAAAGAGTTTGTTGCGATCCACCAACTTTATAATGCAAATTAACCTGAGCCAATTCATAATTTCAATTATCCATTGAAAGAAATTGTTTATGAATTGAAATAAAATATTGCATTAAATTATTTAGTGAATTCCACAAAATAAGAAACAGCATTTTTAATTTTACGAATTCGAAAACTTCTGAAAATATCTTGAAAACCACAAACGAAAAGACAAACAGTCAATATTTCGCTTAGTATATTTGAAACATATATGCTTAAACAATACTTTAATTAAAATAATATCGTTAAAGACAACTTTTTGCTGAAAAACATAGATTTTATACATAAGTATATAGCAAATCTAAACATCTTAACAAGAAGCTAACATTAAAACAAGAAAAATATTGAGCAAAAGCTTTTTTTAACTGCCTATATATTTCACGCTAAAACATAATAAAAATTAATATTATTGTAAAAGTTAAATAAGTATTTCCCTGATGATGAGACAATTTTTGATAGTATATTACTTTCAGTTTTGTTTAGGAAAATATTGCCAGAAATAGTAATTCAAAACCATATTCTTGAAGTTACAGTTCTTAAATATTGTTTTAAAAAAAATAGATGTGTTAATGATCATTTATTTTAAATATTATTGACCTAATTAGACTTAATTAATTTAAAATCCAAACTCAATTTATTTAATATTAATATTTTCATTTTGTAAGGTATATAAATTTTAAAGCTTACATAATTATTAATGATAATAATCTAGAAATTAATTTATTGGGTCTGAATATTTAAAATTAATGTCATTTTTTGTGGTTGTTTACTTTTTAAGTTGAAAAATTATCATATATTAAATTAATCACATAATTAACTTATTAATTCTAGTTGATAATTTAATAAAATTAATAATCCTGAAGGTTTTATGCATTTTTTTTTACGAGATAATATTATATATAAATTTTGGATTATAATTTAAAATTTTTAGGTACATATATATACATAATGAATTGCATTGACTGCAACCTGTAATTCATTTATTTTTCTTGGGTTAACTTTTTTAGACACAAACTTTTCAAGGGTTCAAATCCGTGACTGATAAACTGAATGATAAAAATCGTTATAATCCTATGCAAGCCTTTCATTTAAAAAAAAAATATAGGCAAGATCTTTAAAATTCAATATAATTTGGTTAATAGAAAATTAGCTAATTTGTAAATGGAATTACTTTAATGTAAAATGCGAAAACCTTGAATATCCTCATTTTAATATGAAATAGTAGAATGGACATAAATTGTAGGTTAATTAAACTACTTATTTAATCTATCAATGTAGAAATAAAAGAACTGAAAAACTAAAAAATTTCAAATCGTTTTATGTTGAATATTAGGAAATACCAAACCGACGGTGGCTTAAGTGGTAGTGTGCTAAGCTGTGGTGCATTAGGTACTGGGTTCGACGCCTGTCCGAGACATCGATGTTGGTCTAAGTTTACTCAGCTTTAAATGAGTACCGGTAATAAAATTATAATAAAAATGTAATTTAAGACTGGGAAAGAATGCTAACGGCCGAGACCATTTGCTAACAACAAATGTCTCACTAATAAAAAAAACCATTAGCTTGTTGCAATTAATAGTTTCTTCACTATAAAGAAATTTATGGTTCGGAATCCATATAAAAAAAATTAGTAGGTCCAAATTGCAATAAAATATTACAGAGACCCTTTAAGGGAGGCCCAGGCTCGTCACGAGCTGTAGCGCCAAAAGAGAAGAAGAGATTAGGAAATAACGAAAAGTGGTCATTTCAGTATACTACAATTTTTTTTAGTTTTTCTAATAAACAAATTATTAATTTTTCAAATTTAATTCTACTATTGCGCCAATTTAATACATTTTTATTTCATATATGTATGTAATTTAAAAATATTTACTTCAATGCTAATTTAAACATTTATATTTTTAGCATAATTCACTTATTATTATTACGTTTCGTTACAAGTATAAATAAATCCATTAAAATAATAAAATTTAAAATTTTTTTTTATTTTTAATATACCATATTAATTTAAAATGCATGGCATGACACCAAATCAAAAAGATCCAAAATTATTAAATAAAATTCACGCAATTTTTTTTTCAAAATTATGTCACAGTCACAAGTAAATTATGTTTCAATTGACCACAAAATAACTATCCAGAAAACTAATTATTTATCCGTTTATAGAGTATTTTATATTTTTATAATTTGGAAACTTTTGCTCATTGTATCTAAAAAATGTTGTTTAATTATTTCCAAATCTAATGTCAAAAGCATAATATTTCTTTTTCAAAATTAATGGGACTTTTTTAAATTCTCATATTTGTTTATTTTTTTTTTCTTTTGATTTTGTAAATAGAAATTGTTATTTTATTGTACACATTTTTATTTAAGAAATAATTTTTATGTACACATATTACAAAAAAAAAAGGTCATCAAAATAAAATATTTTCTTCAAAAAAATTAAAAAATATTAAAGAAACAAGGCAGAATTAAATTGTAATTTTAAATATTTTCCATCAAATTTACATGAATGATTTTTAATGATATAAACATATTATAGTTTTGTGGGAGCTTTGAGCTTTGAAGGTTGATTGGTTAATTTTAACCTGTATTTAAAAAAAAAAAAAAACACTGAAATGAATAACCGCATAAGTTTTCTTTAAAATATATTGACACGCTTTGAATTTTAATAGTTTACAAATAATACCGTTTTTGTAATGATTACATTATTGTGGATTTTATTGTTAGATACAAATCATTAGTAAAATATGATAATTAATGTTATGTTAATTTTAATATTGTTACAAAGGCAACAAAATATTTTCTACAAATTTTATTTATGGTAACTAAATCTTAATTAATTACAATATACGGTTTAAATGACAACTTGGTAAACATATATAATGTCCCAAATATTATGGTAATAACTTATAATAAATTATTTTCAAAATTATAGAATTCTAAATTATTCTAATGTGGCATCAAGTCTGTAGCAATCAAAACATGCAATAATAAATAAAATTTTTAAATGGTTAGTTAATGTCCTAAAATTTAAATTAATTTAAATCGTTTTTATTGCGAATTGATCTTCAAATTAATTAATTTAATTTTTTATTGTATTGATAATGGATCAATATAAAATTAAATTTATGATATAAATAAAAATTTATGGAATAACTAGTAATAATCTAAAAAAAGAATTATCATTAAATTTGTTTTTTTATTTGTTTATCTAGTTATTTATGAGTTTTTCAACAAGAATACAGTTTGGTTGATATACTCGTAATATTTAAAATGAACTTAAGCTTTTACTATATTGAATAAAATGTTAATAATTCGTTTCAAATAGGCCGTTTATGCAATTTTAACATTGTTTTTGAATTAAATATTAATGTTTTTTAAAATAATTAATCACTTAATATAAAGAAGGGACTTTAAAGTCAACTGTAGTCAAGTACTTTTATCAAAGAAAATTTCATTTAAAAAATGAGAAATCTTTAATTATGTCGCTTAACATTAACATATTTCTTTACTTAATAATGATTTAAAAATAAGTTTTATGCAAATTTTAATTTTAATATAAATAGTTGAAAGAAACAACTTCGAAAAATGCATTAAAACATGCATTCAAACACGTCATTTTAATATTGTGTAATAAATAATATAAAGTTAACCTTACAATTAAAGTTGTTTTATAAAAATATTTATAAACAAATAATATTTTGAAAATGTATAAAGCTATGAAGTATTAATATTTATTGGAAATCAATATTATTAATTATACTCAGTTAAAACATTATATACATATACATATTGAAATTAGTTAATAATTTTCATAATTTTATGTATTTCGAGGGGTGTAACATTTCCGACATTCATTATTTTCGTGTTTCACAATTTTTACAATCTTATAACAATTTAATTACCAATATAGTTTTTCAATATTCAATTGTACTGTATTTTAAACTATTAATTATAAATGGGCATTATTAACAAATATTATAAATTTACTATAAATTCTGATAATCTTCTGTAATTTTAATATTTTTGGTATAATAAAAATTTATAAAATTATTCTCAATATTATTGTATACATATATTAATCTGAATATTATTTTAACCATGGTAAAGCATAGTAATCACGTCTTTTAGCATTACTAATTAGACATCACATAATATTTGATTTTCCGTACTAAATTGAATATAAAATTAAAATTCTAATTAATTTTTTTTTTAAATTTATGAAAAATATCTAATTATTTGCTACATGTTTTCAACAAAAAAAAATTAATTCAATAATAATTTTTATATTTATAATAAATTTGATTGAAAAATTGATGGAATAAAAAAATGATCACGAAAATAGTGAATAGAAAAGATGATTACAGAGCAAAAAATTATTGATTGGCAGTCAGTAGTTAAGAATATCTGATTTTAAATTTAAATTCATATTTAACATATTTCCGGATATAGTTTTGATATGTTTGGTCTAATTCATCAAATTTTAAATTTGATACTTTTAAATTTCATAAACTAATTTCTATCAAAATTTGGCAGCGTAATTGGTCGATTGGAATTAATTGATGTAATTAGTTCAATCTGAATATTATGAATTGTATAATACAAAAATATTTAAAAAAAAAAAAAACTTACCAATACATTCGCTTAAATCCAATGCTCCAGCATACAAACAACCATTTTTCTTTTTAATAACATTAATTAATCGATCTACACAAAAACATTCATTTGAAAATTCTGGTCCTATATCATTTAAAAAATTATGGCCAGTAGAATAACGATATGCTGGAATACCATCATATTTAACATCCTCTTCGTAAAATAATTGAACAGATCGACAAATATCTGGACTGAAAATAAACATTGAATCGCCATGTTGACGAAACGGTGGATATGATGATGCATCTGTTCCATTTATCATATTACAAACTGAAGTTTCACCATCCGAAGAATTCAACCAGACATGTAAAGTTGTTGAATCATGCCATCTTTGGATTTCTAGTAATTTTCGAGGATTACCAAGTCCAGTATGAACTTGAATTACCCTGTCATCAGTTTGATTTTTCTGTAATAAAAGAAAGAATTTAATTAAAAAAATTGTTTTATATGATTCGACGAATGTATTTTATTTAAATTTTACATGATTGAAAAATGAAAATGCTAAACTTCCGTCTTCCATTGAACGTATCGTTTTTGATCCTTGTTCTTTAATTTGTTTACATATTGCACGAGCAAGTCCAGTTGGATTGACACAGAATCGAACACCCTCAAAAAGATAATCACGAACTGTAGTGCTCACAAACATTGATTTTGGATCATTAAAAACACCTTTAATATTTGCATTAATGTGTGACATTAAAATAGCTAATCCAGGATCATTTTCAGCTATCTGAAAAATAGATTGGAAGTTAATACACATCAAACCAACTTTTTGAATTAATAGTGATTCATTTTGAGTGGAATGAAGCTATTATTTAACATGACATGTAAATTTATAATTGTTATATACAAAACGTTGTTAGTTTGGTGAATTTTTTGTTGTACTATTTTGGATTTATTTTCGAAAAAACTCTTAATAATTAATTAATTATTCGAAAATACAGAACGCATTACAGATTACATATATAATTTGTTCACCTATTTATAATTTATTTATTAAAAAATTGTTGTATAATATCAATTAACTATATTTATTTAAGTACCTTTGCAAAACTTATCCATAAATATTTAAACAATTATAAAAACCAAACCAAATATTTTTAAGCTTTTTTTTTGGCATAAAATATTCCATCAAAATGACACAATTAACAAAATTACTTTACGTTTCCCACGTATTCTATCCAAAATGCGTTTAAGTAATCTAACGCCAGGTGTACGGTCTAAAGTTCTATTAAATTTAGTTACAAAATTCTTAAAGATATCTTTTACTTCTCTTTCAAATACTTGTAAAAATGCCTGTAAATATATTAAATATTTTGATAAAATAATAGTACGTATATAAAACTAATGTAATTAATTTTGAAATTTTCGATATTTACATTCATATGCATATTTAAAGCAATTATAGTATCATATTCGGTGGCTGGTGAAGATGCTAATTTATCAAATTCAAAATATTGTTGTTGTGAATATGAAACTGTGGTGCCATCACGTGAAAAATCTCTAATATTCTTTGTACGAAATTGTCTATAATTAATAAAAAAAATTAAATATTTAAAATTACTTTTTTTTTTTTTAAATGTATACTTGTAAACATATGGTCCAACTTCTTTTACAATTGGTATGTCTCCGAATTGTACCCTTTCGGGATTCGTTATATTAAATATATAAACTTTAAAGGATAAAGGTTGCGGTACTTTTATAAATCTCTCAAAATTTTCAGTTCCTTCTGCAACTACAATACTCTAGAGATTTTTTTTTATTTATTTTGATTTTTATATAAAATTTATAATTAATATGATTAATAAATATATTATTTTGTATTAAACCTAAACATATTCTTAGATCACAATCTGTAAAATAATTAAATGATTTATTTATTTAATTAAATAAGTGTTATTTCATATCCTCTAAATCAGCGATTATTATAAAATAATGCAAAAAACCAATACATATTTTATTAACTGTCCTGATAAATATAATCAATGTTAAGGGTTTGTGTAAAGTATATATTTAAATAAATTTTCATAAAAAAGTACTTTTGAAAGTTTTCGGGTAAAAGTGGTTTTGAAAGTTATTCGCGATGAATTCATTATATCATTTCGTGTTTGCTAATTTTTTAATTATTTTATTTGTTAACTAATTTTTGAGCTTATCACTAATCGATGCTTCTTGAATATAAGTTTGTGAAACTTAAAATTTAGCAATTAAATATATTAACAAATTAAAAGGTTAAACGAGGTGATTAGTCTACAAATATTATTAAAATTAGCATTATGAATTCAAAAATCGCGATTATAAGAATATTTTGATAATTTCATTAGAATTTTCGAATATCAAACAAAAAATTGATTCTAGATTTTAGTGCATGATAATTCTAAAATTTTAAATCACACCTTAGAATATATAAGTAATTTCTAGTATAAACGACATAAATTTAATTGTACAACTTGAAATAGTATATTTAAAAACCACTGTAAATGGCACAAATGTATATCGTTTGATATTAACTTGAACTTCAGCTACAAAAACATTATAAATTAATACTGTACAACGAATAACACAACAAGATTTAACAAAATTACATGATTATTTGGAAAGACTAATAATTATGCGAAAAAATAATAATAAATTCACTTTTATTCCAGTTTTAATTTATTTAAAATTACCTCAGCAACTTTTTTATTAACCATTACTGGAAAAACAATCCACCCAAGTACAATCCCAGTAATTCCTACAATCAAACCAATTGAACTTGTTATGATTGTCCAATGAACCATTTTTCAGGGCAAATCACAATCCATAAATAAATACACAACACGAATTGAACATTAATTTTATATTATTTTTATTTTATTTTTTGGCAACAATATTTGAAATATTTAAATTTTTCGTATGATTTCAATAATAAATTTCGTTTGCAATCAATTCGCTTATAAAACATAAAAAAAAATAACCAACATAAAATTAAAATAAAAACGTTTTTTTTATCGGATGTCACTTTTGGGGTCAAAAACACTTTTTCATAATTATTAAATAATAATAATAATAAAAAAAACACAAAATTTAACACATCATTTCCAAAAAAAAAACCGGACCGTATGACTAGACTTTGTCGAATAAAGTGAAAGTTATGGAATTACAAAAAAGTTTTGCTCTTCATCCATATTTTTTATTAGTGTTAGACGAACACAACTCATTGTTTAACACCACAAATATAAAATTAGTATTATTTTGTAAATGTCGTAAAAAATTTGAATCAAAAAAATAATATTGAAATTTTTAGAATTACATAATTACGGGTGGTATCAATTTATTATAGGATTCGTAGACAAATTATTTTAATTTGATCATGTGATGATAATAAATACACTCTTTTAAAAAAACTAAAAAAAAAAGTAATATTTTAATCGTTTGCGCTAATAAAGGACACACTTTTACAATATTATATATAAATAATGCACGCAATCAAAATATAATTGAATGAAATAAAATCAAAAATCAAATAAAATTAAAAAAAGCACTTTCGTTAAAAATTAATTAATATATGTTTTATATATTTTTTTATTAGTCGATATATTTTTTTATTTAGTTTTCAAAAACGACAAACTTGAATGTACTTAATGAAAGTCACTTTCGCACTGAAACATCAACAAAATACTGAACATTTTTGTATAGGGTTAACACTTAACAGACAAAACGGAGGCACAACAATATGAAATAGAGAGTAATTTTGTTGTATTGTAATTTTTGGTGTTTATTTAGTTACCATATATAAAAAAAAAACTCATAATTTTTTTGATTCCCTAACATAACGAAATTTTAAAATTTTGGTATGGGGTCCTTCGCCAAGTTTTAAAAGTATTGTAAAATACTTTCAAAAGAAAAGAAATATTACATAACCATTCCAAATCCTTCAACCATGCCGCTTATTATCTGAAATTTATATGAGAATCTATTTCTTAGAGTATGCACTAAAGTTAAGAATAGTTTATTCTTAACCCATGTCCCAGAGATCGGTAGCCCTATTATGTCATTAGATGTAATAGAGACTTTAAAAGTACAAGATATAATAAAAAAATAAAAGTATTGCCAATATTTGTAAATATTATGGACATTATTCAAACATTTCCAATAATCTGAAATCTAAAAACAATTTTATGATAATTTCCAAAAAAATTTATAATTTTACTTTTGAGGTTTTTTGTAAGAATAACATAGATATAAAAGTGATGAATTTTACATATACTAGGACCAATATTTAGCAATGTGCTTTATAAGCGCCGCCATTTTTACTTATAAAATTTAATATTTAATTTAAAAATCTGTGAATTTCTTAATCACAAATCATAAAATCAATACAAAAAAATAATGAAAAAAACTAATAACCGATTTCGTAAAACATAAATGATATTTTCGCTATCTTTCGAATTGAGAAAAAAAGGCCGGCAGTTTTCACATTTATACCTGTAAAATGATTGCAGTGTAATACACTGAAAGATTTCTTTACACTAACAAATCGAATGGCCTTGTTTATTGACCGATGATCGTGTTACATAGGAAAAAATGTATTGCTTATATCAAGCTAATATTTACATGATAGATCGACTTTCTTTAGTTTTTTGAATATTTATTTATGTAGTTATAATGGAAATATAGAATTATGTATGTATATAGTTATAAAATCACCCTGTTTTGAAAAAATATATAATAGATGAAAATGAGATTAATATGAATGGGAATAGGAAAAAGAAAAGGAAGTTTAACTGAGTATAAAGATTGCTCGCTATTGAGAAGTTAAAGTTCTAATATAAAAAAACTATTAACAATTTTAAGATTACAATTAGGTACTTATTAATATCTTACTTAAACTGAGCCACATTAAATTAATGTTTATTTTTTACCTAATTCTCAAAGCATAATTTTACCTAATTCTCAAAGCACCGTGAATAAATTACATTCACAATGATTATGGCTTTAGAATTTCAAACCATGTTCATAACTGGAAATTGAGAAAATTATTGTTTTCTAATCTGTTAGTGGTAGTAGATGTTATCTTTCAACGTACATTCACGTGGATTATTGCTTCTGAATTTTAGTTTCTTAGAAGTAACAATTTTTATGCAAACCATTTTGATAAATGTAAATAGTCCAAACCACTTTCCTAAATGGAAATCGAAAAAATTGATGTTTTACAATCTGCTAGTGGTAGTAAGAAAGTCCTACCATGCGAGCAGACCAAATCACAATATTAGAGCCTCCAGACTGCATGCGAATAAATTTTATATTAGATACACAAAAATATCTTGAATAGCTTCCTTTCAAGTTTAAAAAATAAAAGTACATTATAGTGCTTGTTTATGCTTTGTCAAAGCTGTATAAAACTTTTTGAAAGCTTGTACCTAATATTATATTTTCTCGTATATAGTATATTCGAATAAACTTTATTAAGAGAAATTTTAAACTATGTAATTATATGAAATTCTGGTAAATTTCCATAATTATGATAAATGTTAAAAATTTAATGATTTATATAAATTACATATTTTCATTTTAATAAATAATTTTAACAAAAATTATTAAAGAAATTTCAAAATTGATAATTTTTTCTCACTATTACTCTTAATTTAATCGGGGGCTTTTACTATTTACTCATTTTTCTTACCGGCAAAAATTCGTATAAAAACAAAAGCTCCATCACATTCAACGTCATTTGAATTTGTGTAGTCCTATTTTGAAAGTCCTCCGGAAAAGTTCACAAAATTTTGGGACGTACATATACAAGAAAAATAATTACCTAATAAATTCCTATACAGAAATTTTTTTTTTTTACAAAAAATAAAAATACTAAAAAAAGAAGATGAATATTATGCCGTTCCTGATGGATTTCACCGAAACATTGTCTGATATGATGGATTATGATAATGAATATGAAGATGATTTTGGTTTTTTGGTATACCCTCATGAAATTCATCGTCGAGTTCATCGTCCTGCACGATTTCAAATGTATTCCGCACGACGTCTTCCCTATAATGTGGGTGGTGTAAAAAATTTACCAACAACAACATTAACCCCAACAGTTGGTAAATCGAAAAATGAGGATGGTGAAAAAAATGCTGTAACCAGTTCCTTATATTATTCGACAATTGGTAAAAATGGTTTTCAAGTTTGCATGAATGTACAACAATTTAAACCAAATGAATTAACTGTAAAAACTGTAGACAATATTGTTATTGTTGAAGGTAAACATGATGAACGTGAAGATGATAATGGTCTAATAGCAAGACAATTTACACGTAAATATAATTTGCCGAAAGGTTTTGATCCAAAAGAAGTTATATCGACATTATCATCTGATGGTATTTTAACTATAAAATCACCATTGCCAGTTAAATCATATGATAGTGCAGAGCGTATTGTTCAAATTCAACATACTGGACCGGCTCATTTGTCTGTTAAGGAGAATCCCAAGGTTAATATCCCGATTGTTTCTCCTACGACTAATAATTTAATCGTGAATAACCCCACGACTAATAATTTAATCGTAAATTCCAATAAAAATCCAAACATGAATTCAACTCCAATTATTAATAATAATTCGAATTCAACTCCGACTACTACACCATCATCAACTACTACTACTAATAATAATAATAATAATAATAATCCAAATCCAGTGGCACCGAATAACACTAATCCAGATATTCCTACTACTATACAAAAGGAAAAAAGTGAAAATGTTGTTATCAAGGAAAAATGTGAAAATGGTGAAAAAAGTGAAAACGATAAAATTATTGAACAAAATAAGGAAGCCATTGAAGATTAAAAATTATGTATTTAAATCGAATAATAAAGTATTTTCTCAAAAGAAAATTAAATTTAAAGCAAAAAAAAAAAACGATATAATTTTACAGTATTTCAAAGGATATTTATTCTGCTGATTTGAAGACTGATGATAAATCAATCGAAGACTTTTTTTTTTGTATTGAATTTTCCCAACTATAATAAAACAAAAATTTGAAATAAAAATTTTATAATCGAAATTGTATTTTTTTCTTAATTGAATTTGGAAATTTTTCAGTAAGAGATTGTGTTAACAATTTGTGTGTACATTCTTTTCTATTGGGTCGATATGTCTAGACAGAATGAAACTAATATACATACATATTTTCTACCAAAAAAAGCACTAATATATTCAATATGAGAAGAGAGAAAATTTGCGTTTCTTAATAAGTTTTAGGATGTTGTGCTCCTTGTTTAAGGATGGGCGTGAAACTCAACAAACATTTCCAGTAATTATTTTCCTTCTAATTACTGCTGAATTAATTACGTACTGGCTGAGTAAATTTAGATATTGTGTTCAGAAAACTATTTACGTATAATATGTAATACCAAATTAAAGTTTTCCTATATGGAACCAAGCCTTCTTTACAGCCTCTGGCAAAATCATCTTAATAAGGAGTTTTAAAAATGGATTATAAAAAAAGGTATCTTTAATTTTGCTGAAAAAATATATTAGTCTTCACATAGATTTTATCAGCAAATGAAAGTATCATTTTTATTATTGTTTTAGAGCTTTAAAGCATAGTATTTATTCTCTTAAATTTGTGCTTTTTAATTTCTATAAGCTTATTTGGTTTTCAAATAAGAATAATCATTGAATATTGTAGAAAGAATTACAAAAAAGTTCTTTTTACTGATTAACAATATTTTTTTCATATGAAAATAGATACCAAGAAAAGGTCAGTATTCGATTTTGTCAAATGAAAATTAAACTGTCTGTAAAATAAAGTCGCTCGTCTTAGTACTTGGATTTTGATTAGAACTCCTCCCAGTTTATATAACTAAATAATCTACCTGTTCTCTCTCTATAAATGAAATTTCAGGGAAATTTATATGTACATCCCTTAAATAAATGATGAATTAACATGGTTAAGATTTTTACTACCCAAATTATCGTAAGTGTTGTAATTTGGTATACCTAAAATAATTACTTCCATTTTTTCTGAATAATATTTTATTGAGACGAAGAAAAAATTATTTCTTTTTATAAAATTTACTATTTTTATACAAATAATTATTATAAAATGTATTGAAATGGGGTTGCGCAGATTGTCATGCTTCAAAATGGTTGTCTTAATCATTGCCAGATAAATTTCTATATAAAAACTCAACAATTATTATTTTTACTATAAAAGTTAGAAATTTAACACTTTATAAAACTTAAGTTTTATATTTTTTTATTACAACAAACAATGATGAAAAAGTGTATGAACTTAAATATAATTCTTCTGACTCTTTCAGTTTTATCAAGTCCTTTAGTTCTTATATTTTTTATCTTCTTCATATATGTGTACAAAAGAAAAGCTGTTTTTTCATTTAGAAAACTGACCTAGATCAAGAAATTTTTTCTTTAAGTACAATGTATTAGATAAGAAGATATTTGTATTATTCATAAAATATATATGCATAGTTGACATAAAAAAAGTAAACTAATATTGAAATGTATACAAAAAGTATAAAAGTTTATATACAGAAACATAAAATATATAAATCAATATTTTTTTCGTCACCAGACATTATATTAAAACAATGCAGTATCTTCTTAGATATAAAATTACGATAAAGGGGGTTTTGGGTACAATATTAGAAAGGTTGATAGTACGATGCCATTATTTGTAAATTTTTTGTAATTCATAAAAAAAACTTTCGCTTTTAAAATAACTTGAAATTTATTTTATTTATAGATAAACTCAAGAATTTCGAGAGATTTATAAATTTAGAAAAATGTTTGAACTCTATTTATGAAATTTATCGTAATATAAAAAATTATAATTGCAATTAATTATATGTCGTGGGTTCAAGTCTTTTTGGTAAGGTTAATTTTTTTTTTTGTTTGTTTTTTGCCCTTATTTATATGAACCCCCTATAAATTTTTAATTAAGATGAAATTTTGTTTACGCTATTATAAAAATAAATTACTCTCAAATTACAATTTTGGATATTATTAAAACATAAATTCACTACTTCTAAAATGTAGGACACATACACAGGTATTTTAGAGTTTTATATCAACCACAATTTTAACTTTAGTACACACTACACTATTTTTGTAATAATAGTAATTAAATTTTATTTACCTTGGCATGATATTTTTGTTTTTTGTATGAAAGTAGAGAAACAATATAAAAAGGAGAACATGTCCTTGGGTAAGGAATAAATTGTTGTGACTGCAATAACATATAACATTACTTTAAAAATTCATTAAATAAAATTGCCATAGTTTTTTTATTGGTAAATTATATTTTTTTCATTTCCGAAGAATAATAAAAGGAAATAGAAACAAAACGGAAATTTTTTTCTTGTCACATTTTTTTTTTAGAAAATGGAGAATTTCCTTTTCAAATTTCCCCTTTCAATAAAAGAAATAAAAACGATATTTTGTTGCGAATTAAAAAAAAAGAATTCGTTTATTTGCTCAAGAATAAAAAGAACAACGGTTTTCCTATAAGTAACACTATAAATACTATATTATTTATTTAGATATATAAATTGTTTTGATATATATATATATTTAAATCCAAAATTTTTACTATTTAAGGCTTCCTTTTCCTTCACTCTTAATACATGTATATATTATATATATAAATTTATATAAATTGCGTGCGATATATATTTGAAGAATTTTTTTAATAAGAAGCAAGATAAATTGTACGTATTTTCCAAAAAATCTTCATAATTAACTTTTTATTTTGATCTAATTGCGTTCTTTTTATTTTTAACACCATCTTTGCGAACTGAAATTTCATCTGCAACTGCAGCTATACTTGTTCCACCAAATTTTCTACTATTCTTCTTAATATTATTTAATTTTTTCGTTTCCTTGACTGAAAACTTATTATAAGTATCAGTTTCAGTTGTTTGTTTAATATCGATAATTCTTTGTTGTGAATCAATAACTGGTACTGCGACTTTAACTGTTAATGGAAATTTTCTTGAATCATATTTACTGTTATTGCGGATATAATCATCATCATCATCAACATTATTATGATCAACATCATCACCATAATAATTATCTTTTTTATTATCATTTTGTTCACAGCAATTATTAATTGGGGAATCGTTAACACTTTGATAATGATTTGTGGTTGTAGTTGTTGGTGATGCAGATATTTTTGGTGATTCGGTAGAATAATATTTTCTTGTTGTTCTCGATTGTCGACGTTGTTCTAACCATTCTGTATCGGATGGTAATGATAATTGTAATGATGGATTCCGATTATAATGTCGATGTGGATAAAACCCTAAACCAAAATCATCTGGAAATGTTCTTGTATTTATATTATCCAATTCATCAGCTAAACTCATTAATAAGGGTAAAGTTGACATTGTTTGCTTTTCTTTATTTAACTGCGAAATTTTAATATTTTCTTTAATTATTTTTTTACGATGTACACAATTCGTTTGTTGTATGACAACTAAATAGAATATTCCTTTAGTACATTGTTTTATTTACTAAATAAAATTGAATTATGAAAAAAAGACAGCAGAACGTAATTTTTGGGGGCATTTGGCGCGCACCTGCGGGAATGCATACAAGCGTTTACTTGAATGCGCGAATATTTCTATGGAGCTAATATTATTTCTCGCAAAAATTGTCGAAAAGAAATTGAGTTTTAGAAATTTTATGCAGTTTAACATATTACGTTGTGATGTTAAATTGAATTTGACTTTGTTGATATATCAATGAATTTATAAAAACATTGTCGGAAATACTGTTTTAATAGTCATGTTTCTAAATTGTTGGGAGATTGCGTGTTCTACAATAGTATTTAAATTTTCTTGCATATTGTAAAAATATGAAAATATATAATGTTTCCTTTAAATATATTGAAGATTTTCCTTGTTTTCATAAGTAATAAATAAAAATTAGTTCTGTTTAAATTTAAGTAAACTTAAATGCTACATATAATATTAGAAATAATTATGAAAAAAAAACAATACATTTTCTATTTGGCATCAGGTGTTGGCCGTATTCCGCAGAACTATATCGAAAATAAATTATTTGGAATTACTAGATTATTGTCGCTCTAGTACATACGTATATCCACTCATTTTATGAGTCAGAGCACTAACAACTTTTTAATCCTTTTCGGAATTCAATTATTTAATATTTATAATTAATTTTCGTAGGGCCTTCTTTAAAGGTATATATTTTCTATGCAATAATTTTTTGATATCTAATAATTTAACATATTTTTAAAAGGCATTTTCACAAAAAATTTGTATTTATCAATTTTATTTGAAAGTTTAAAATTTATAGCCTTAGAAAAGAAAATTAATATTTAATTAAATAATAAATATTTTTTTATATTAATTTAGTAGTTCAATAATTGCAAATATATAAATAAATAAATCTCAAAAATATTATTATAAGTATTTGTTTTCCATTCCAATACCACTACATTCAATAATGCAAGTTCCATCAGCGTTATTGACTACATTGAATTTAGCCTATATGAAATGCATATTAATTCCAAAACTCAATCAAATAATATTTCTTACTTCTGTTAAAGTTTCTGCAATATTTATAGATGTTTTTGTGTGCAGTGTTAATGGTAAAGTTTTAATTTTACTTATACCAGTTGAAAGTGCCATATATAATATTAATTGATCCTGTGTAAATGCATCAACACACACTTTTTGGCGAATACAGTCATGAATTTCTCTAGCAGCTTTTTGTCCAGTATCAAAAGCACTTTCTTTAGATTTACCTAATGAAGAACTACCAATACAGCATTTCGAAGTTGTTTCACATATTAATCTTTATAAAATGAATAATAAGAAACGTAACATTACGATAAAGTCATATTTTTAGAATTTGTCCGTCAACATTACGTTTTAATTAAAAATATACAAAAGCTTCAAACCATACAATTAAAATGTATTTTTATGTAAATTAGTTTAAATAAAGTAAGAGCGTATGTAAATTAGTTTAAATAAAGTAAAGCATTCAATAATAATAAATTTGTACGAAAAATATTTTATAAAATACTACATTATATGTATTTTTTACTGCAAATAAATAATAAAAAACTCACACAGTGCCAGAACAGTTTCCCTTTGCCATATCGGGACTTTCCTTGTAAGTTTCAATTGCAATTGGAACATTTTCTGGCAAATCATTTAATTGTTTTTTAATTCCTTCTGTTATTTTAAATGCATCCTATACCAGAAAGTATTATTAAGTTATGAATTTTTAAAATTTTATTTATACCTGTAATGGCAGAACGCCAGCTACAAAACTCCATCCAAAAACTTTGTTAATTTCGCCGAAATCTGTTAAAGTACATACATTTAATCTTTTAATTGGTTTGATAAATAATTTACAGTGGCCACCTCCTTTTGGAAAATAGCTAAGTGCGATTAAATAATTTATTTTCCAATGGTATCGCTTTGATTTTATTGAACTTACCCTCTTCTGAGAAGTTCAAAATCGAATGTTGCTTCGAATTTTTCTAAATTATTTTTAAATATTTCAGTGATAAATTCAATCTAAAATAATTATTTTTTTATTTCTTAAATTGTTTTTCTGAAAATAATATTGTACCTGAGGAGCTAATTCACAGTTCGTTCCACCTTTAAGTTCTAATATAATTGGTTCAGTGGCGAATAAACATACTGGAAGAGCAACCTGTATAAGAAGTCCAATACTCCTACAAAATGGGGAAAAATAAGACATAGTGAAATTGATATTAAAATAAATTTTTACCCAGCAGTACCAATGTCTGAAAAATAAGATCCACCATAGATTTTGTTCGGATGAAATTCAATTTTAGTTGAACCTGCAAAGTCTCCTTTTACGTGTGCTCTGCAAATTTCTTTTAATAATTGTACCCCCTTTAAGTGTTGAGCAGCAAGCCCAGGTTTACTTCTATTAGCTCGAATATTATAAATTGTTATTGGCTTACATAGAATACAAGATAAGCTTAAACAATTACGAAGTATTTGACCGCCCTAAATTAATACCACAAGTTTAAAAAATCTTTTTAATCTATATTACTTACTCCTTCCAGAATGCTTCCATCAATTTGTATCATATTTAAATGATATTGCTAATTGGCCCAACCAAATTACATTTCAAACAAAACAACCCAAAAAGACTTTTTGCAGCAAAGTTGTCAGTGTCAAAATGATGAAATGTATGCCGCTTATGTCATATTAAATATACTTTTACAAAATGAAAGTTAATTCTTAATATGTACTAGACTTTGATAAAAATTTGTACTAGCCTTAGTATACTTAGTATATGCGTTATATCAAATGTATTGAACAAATCCCATTTTGATGCAGAACATTTTAAATGTTTTTACCAGAGCAGAGTGGATATTATATAGTAAATTGAAGAATTCAATTGAGAGCATTTATAGCAGAGTTAAATTGAGAGTAGTGTCAAAATTAAGATATATTTAAAAAAAAATAAATAATATTAATTTTTTTATTAAATTGAAAAATATAACTGGGCAACTACTATGCTTTTTACAATTCAAATAAAAAGGATATTGGTAAACGTATTATAAACTATTTATTTAATAAACAAATTATAAAATTTTAGGAATATTACAACCATAGTCAATTACTCATGGTTTTGATGGATGATATAGCTAAATGTTAAATTACTTTTAAAAAGAAATTCGTTATTCCATTTGTAATTCAATTTTTGTAATATTTCAAACAGGACTTGCTAAAGAAGATAAAATATGAAGTCAATTTTATCTGATCTGAATATAATTATCATTGATGTGAAATTTTTAGTTTTTGATTAAATAAAAATTTTGAAAATGAAACAAGAAATATTCCAATAATGTTATATACATCAGCGAATTAAATGCCACCAAAAAAATGAAAATAATCCAAATAGTGTAATTAGTACGATTTACGAAAATTATGAATTCTTCTACCAATAAAGTTATTAATTAAAAACATTTCTTATAAAACAAGTCTACAGCAATTTATTTTTTTAAATATTTATATTTCTTTTAAATATGTAGCTCAATGATTTTAAAAGCTGAGTATATTTTTGCTTTTTTCATAGTACATATTAAAAACAATCAAATAATTTTGAATACATTTTTTAATAACCTTATTTTATTTACTTGTTCTTAATTGATTAAGAAAATCTTTTTGGGAATAAATGAATTAAAATTTGTTAAAGCGAATTCTGAATATTGCTAATAAATAATCACATATTAAATAACTTGAAATAAAAATCTTTTTTTATATAATTAGATATTATTTTAAATTTTTATATTTTAAGACAAAATTGAATTTATTTTCAGTTGCAAAAAAAGCAGTTTTAGATTAATTACAGATTTATTTTCGAAATATTCAATAACAAATCTTATAAACATTAAATTTTAATTTTCTGTGTAAATTCATATTATTCTTATTATTTTTAATTGTAGGTACATTTTATCGTATAAGGATAGTTAAGAATATTATAATGTAAAATTGTCCTTATGAATGTAACAAATGTTTTTTATATAGTATCTTATTGTTTGTAAATAATATTATAGTATTTTGGCACCTTCAGTACTGCTATCCATTTCAGCTTTATATTTTTTGAACTACCATTTAAATTGTAGAGTTAATATTTTATATTAAAAGTACAATTTCT
This sequence comes from Empis livida, assembly GCA_963932195.1. Classification (NCBI taxonomy): domain Eukaryota; kingdom Metazoa; phylum Arthropoda; class Insecta; order Diptera; family Empididae; genus Empis; species Empis livida. Next base: position 54,327,576 of record OZ010647.1, read on the forward strand.
GCCTTGCTACACCATTTTTCTAATAAACCAGGGAATTGACGACATTTTATTAAAATGCGTTTATGCACCAAAACTTGAATTACAACGTTTTCTTCTTTCATCGTACAATCAATTTAATTCTCGAATTTTGATAAATTAAATATATCAATTATTCTACTGCAAAATTTAAGAATTTTTATAAAATTTCCACTTATTTCTCTAAAAACTTGAATATACCGAAGTTTTACATGAATTTATCTATACGTCACCTATCTAATAAATATAACAAAAAATTTAGCTTTAAATGAAAAAAAGTCTGTTCGATATAATAAACTGTACCAAAAATTTATGACCAAATAAGCGTACATTCTGACCTAATGCAGAACAGCAATAATGTTAAAGCTGGTTATTAATATTTTATGTAATGTTCGTTTTAAATTTGTAGTTTTAGGTCACGAAAACAATTTCTTATTTTGATTTTGTATAAATTTTTAATTTATAAAACAAAAATTTACATTATATATATATATATATATATGTATATATATTACTATAGTCATTTAAAACACGACAGAATAACAAATAAAATTATAATATATATTGTATATATGTATATAATATTTGATTTTAATTTTGTTAATATTTTTCACTACTTATATAGCATTCATTACTGAGTTTTAATTTTTATGTATTATAAAATATATATGTATATAAAAAATTATAGAAAAATATAAGTTCATATCAAAATAATAAATAGTACATGACGCTGGAATTAAACTTAATGTTAACTTTTAGGTAAGTTTGAATTTCAGTCAAATCATAAGTATATTAGAAATCTTATAATTAATTTTTAATCTGTTATTCCCGATTACTGTATATTATTTGTTACAGCAAAATTTAATCTGTCTCAAAACTAAATATTGCTATCATGTATTACAAAGCTTTAAAAATTGGCTTAAATTATCTCATAAGACGGATTTCTACCCAATCAGCAAAAAAGTTCTACAATGGAAAATCGTTTTTTTTTTCTCCTGGTTATAGAACATTCGATTAGTCTGAACATTGATTTTTTCAGAAAAATTTATGATCAGACTAACTTCACCTTATTTAGGCAATATTGTTGACATCGTTCGCAGGAATCCGTTTTGTAATTGAAATAATTTAAACAAAATTTTTTTATCGCAAATTACATTTTATGTACACTTTTAAGAAATTATAAAAATATAAATGTTTTTCACAGATTTCGTGAAATATTTGACCCCACCGACCATATTTTAAATGTACGAAAATACATTTTATTTATTTATTTGATTTCCCCAGAAAAAACATATTCAACCACAAGTAATCACTTCATTTTAATGTTTTTTTCGTGTTTCAGTCATATATTAGAAAAGAAAAAATCACATTCATTCCAAAGCAAACAATTTCATTAAAGGGTATAATTTTGCCTATATACTGTTTTTTTTTGCTTCTATTTCCCGCGGCAATTAGTGAATCAATATTTTAAATAGGCCTTTTTTAAAATTTAGCAAATTTACAAAAACAATTTTATACGAACGTTTTTTCCTCACATTAATAATTCTCTCTTTTTTCGCTGTCAACTGCTAAAAGTCTTAAGTTTGAAAGTGCATATTTTTTCTAATATGACTTTTATAGTGTGGTTTATCGCGTAACTAATGAATATTTAACTATTCGAATTACTGTCTAATGTTGAACAATCCATAGACTTCACTAATGATTCATAATCATCTAGGGAAGTTTCAAATTGATCTAACTGTTTTGATAAATTTTCAAGTGAAGCTGGTCGTGAGGGTGGTCGAATGAGTTGTAAATCAAGTTTTGGGGCACAAAACACATCTCTACAAAATTTCGCCAAATCCCCAGCTTCTGTGTTTGCAGAGGCGAATGGAAAATGCTAAAATAAAATTGAAAAATTCATAAATTATATAGCAATAGCCTAAGTGTTTTTACTTACCAATTCTTTTAACAAATTTTCATCATCAGGAATTGATAAACTCGTTTTTAATGGTTTTTTCAGTTCTTCAGGAGCAGGCACCAAAAGTGATCGTATAGGTGACATGCCAGTTTTTTGATTTGATTGTTTCACATCAGAGTTCTCAAAACTTTTGAAATTGATATTGTTATTATTATTATTATTTGAAGAATTTGTTTTCATAGATTCATCTGTGGTTGTAGCTATTGTTTCTGGTGAAGCATGCGCATTTTTGTCTTCGGGTGAATTTAAATTTGATAAATTTTTTTCACCTTCAACACTTGTGTCCTGTGATACCTCCTCTTTTGTTTTACGAATAAGCCAATTGAATGGCGGTATTTCTGGTAAAATAAAATCATCTTCGGTAAACTGTTTTATTTTCGATGTATCAACAAAAGCTCCAGGTCGTAAAGGTTTATCCATATCGATAATTTTTTTCTCACTAAAATATAAATAAATAAATCAAATTGATAAATAAATAAATCAAATTGATTGTAAGGTTAGTTCATAATATAACTTAAAACTGATAATGTATTTAATAAACTTTTGAATTAACTGTTATCAGCAAAACGGATAAAACAAATTTAACCGTGAGAAAATTTATAGAGATATAACTTCATTATACTACTTCATTATATATAATGAAGTAGATTCTTTTTTAACATTAAATCTATTAATTGCTTCTAATCATATGTGCTGATTACTACAATATTTAAATTAATTTCTCCGTTTTATTAAATAAAATACTTTCTTGTCAAATTAATAATAAACAGTCGAAATAATAATATTAGTATCCAAATTGTTAAGTTTTTTAATAGCAAATTAGTTGTTGCGGTGAAACACAATAAAACATTTACCACATTAAAATTATTAGATTATTTTCTAAATTTCTTATTTAGATATTTTTTTCCTGTTATTATTTCGTTTAACCTGTAAATGCGGTAAGATTGTAATAAAATAAATCAAAATAGAAAATTTATTTGATAAGAAACAACCACAATTAAAAAAAACAACATCTACATAAATAATTACGTAATCTTTAAATTTAAATTTCTACAATATGCATAATTATTTTCAAACTGAAGTGTATTCAAATAGCTAATACTAAAGATTATTTTGAAAAAATTTAAATATTTCTAAAATAAATAAAGTAATAACTTAAAACTTAAAATCATCATATTACTTAATCCAAGTAAGAATAAATCAGCAACCGATAACTTTGCTCGTGCTATTATGGCGCCAATAAAAAAACAAAATTGGTTGTCAATACATTTTTACAGCAAATTATTAAATAATTATCAGATAACTAAAATATAAAATAAAACTAGAAAAAAAAAATGAATTTCTGATATGAAAGTTCAGAGACGCAATAGAACAAATGTAAACAAAAATAATTAGAGGACACATTTTATAAGAACAATTTATCACAAACTCCATGTGTATAAATAAAAATTATGAACTGGATTTGGAAAAACAAAGGAGAATAAGATTTGAGAATTAATAATTAATTTAACTCACAAAACATGTGACTAGAAATTATCTTGAAAAATCATGTGACGATACGTATGAATGGAATTTTTAGGCGATTATAGCAATTAAAATTACTTCTGTAATTGTTTTATTTTTTGGTTCCAAAGATAATGTTTGTGTATCGTTGAAACTTTTTTAAAGATTTTTTTTATAAAATCAGATATTCCAGCTCAGCAAAATGTGACCGAAAACTATATAAGAACATTTTGGCAAAGTAAAAATTTTGTTTACTAAATTATAATTACTAATACAAAAAATTATAAGGAAATAAGGAAAACCATAAAGGCATTAAAATTTATAATTTTAAATAATCATCATGAATTGTTCTTATAACCATGAATAATCAAAATTAGTATTACTTCTAATTAAATTATAATTGAAAATTGAATTGCTATTAAGCGGAAAAATTATTTTAATCACTATTTTCTTCATTAATAACTTAAAATCCTGGCATTCATAAACAAGCCGTCCAACAAAATAGACAATGTTGGACGGTGAAAAATATAGTTTTTGAAGTGATTAATGCTTATTCAATAAAATTTTAGTAAAATTTTTGTAGTCACTCATTTTGTAGTAATTTGAAATGGTGGAAATTAATAATTTTAATATTATCATTAAAAGCATTAATTTTAAAAGTTAAAGATTATAGAACTCAGTTAAAATATTCCATTTTTCAAATAGATTTGTATTAAATTTTATAATAAGTTATGGAAATAGGTGTATTATTGCATTTCAAGTTTAAAATCTAGCAACTTTTTTTAACCAAATACAGTACAAATGACAAAGTTCATATTAAAATATTAATTATTCAATCAACATTTAAATTGCAAATAACCCGGCACCTATTTTTAACGCTTTAAAATCGAATGCTTGTTGCCGTGTGGATTTTATTTTTAAATATAAATTTACAATTTTAAATTCTAAAATATAAATTAAGTAAATACTCAACTGAATAAAAATAGAATATTAAAATGATGAGCGACAAAGTTAAATTATTTTATTATTCTTTATAATAAATAAAGATGTTAATTAAAAATTTAGAATATTTTCAAAATGTTAATTGTTAATTTATAGGTAAAAGTCAATTAATAAAGAGAACTTTTTACATTTATTTGCATTTTAATTTTCACGACACCAGAAAGTTTTGATTCTCTGCATAGCTTTTTTCCTTTTTATTATTATTTATCCGGTTTGTCTAGCCATTAAACAACTTTTAAAGCACTAACAATAATTGACCAAATAAAAATTATAAGTAGAGTTCCACAATACTTTTTTTGTTGCTACACAAATTGCACATTTAAATAATTTTCTTCTATAATGCAAATAATATATTAAGTCTAGAGAAATTTCTACATATTACATCGCCAACACAACAAAAAAATCCGTAAAATTAATTAAAAAAAAAAAAGGTTTTATCCTCAAGAGCACACCCACCTTTTTTTAATATGATGGTATCTGATGTTTTTTGGACTTAAATCCTTTAAAAAATGATCACTTTTCAGCATAATCGTATTATCCCTGCCGGTTTGGGTTGGTGAGATAGTCATTTTTGTGCGATACGCGACAGACATGTTTAATGCGCCAACAGTTGTACTCAACTGACCAACACGAACTTGTTTATAACCCTCGCCTGTTGTTTTGCACATTCAATGAGTTATAAATATTTTTTAATTCCATTTTTTTTTTATTACGTTTGCGGTTTTTTTTCATTTATTTTTGTATTGTGAAGAATAACCACATAAAAAAAATACCAAATACCAAAAGAAATTCACAATCATTTCATCGTTTGTGTTTGTTATGTAGAAAATATTTTGTTATTGGTGTATAGATATTAATAAAAATTGTTGTATGGCCCGATTAGATTCAATCAAGAGTACACGTCAAAGTTGATTTTAAAGTTATATGTTCAATATTATATTCCACATCATCATAATTTTTACATTCACAAAAGTAGTTGCGGCCACAAATTTTAACAGCATCAGCAAAGTTTGTACCATGAAAAGAAAATATAAAAATAAGAAAAAAAGGTGTTATAAAACATCACAATTACAAATACAAAACGTTTTTAAGATATCTTAAATAAAATAGATTGATAAATCAGATTTTTGAATAAAACATATTTTTTGGGAGGAAATTAAAACCGGAAAAATCTTTTAATTTAGTTATTTGTTAAAATTTATCATTTTCTTACTTAATTTGGTAGTAAACTAAGGAATAGGAAATATACAGAAATTTTTAATATTAAAATTTAAATACATATCTTATTTCCGCATACTTTAAAAACCGTTTTATAAAAATAATTTTTTAAGTATATAAATTAAATATTTCCACACAAAAAAATGCAAATATTTTGCAATACATATGTTTAAAAAAGCATTAATATTGTTTAAATTACTTATTTTTTATACATACAAATGTTTTACAACACATCTTCAATATAAATTATAAAATCGTGAGTTGTGGGCTGATACAGAATCTCCTGGTTTTTTCTTTTCAAATTTTCTTTTAGGGATGCGAAAAATTGTAAATATTTCTGAACTTATAATTATGTAAATTTTGAAAAATTGTTTGTTGTATTAATGAGATTTACAAACAATGATTGCACTATGAGAAGAAATTACTCACAAAAAAATCAATTTTATATCTAAAATCCTTTCTCGTATTCTGTTCAAAATAGCTTTTGCAATTTAAAAAATAAAATTTAATTTAATAATCTATGTGCTAATTTTATATGTATAATTTAATTTTTGCTTTAAATATAATTTTACAATGAAGGTCAGATAAGAATATGTATTTTGTTTACAGCGTTCAATAAATTATATAATATAAATGTAGTATAATTTAAGAATCAGTATAAGGAAATTTTATGAAATAAAATAAAAATTGAACAATTGCTAAAGAAATTTCTACAACATATTTTTGTTTTGTTCAAGTTCATATTTTTTAAAATTAAATTTGCTCTTTTTATTGTGCGGAACATATTTAATCACAAATGGGTACCAGTCTGAGAAAGGCACACGTTTCTTTATATATAAATAACAAAAAAAATGATCAAACGCAGAGAACAGAGAATACACTGAAAATCAGAAAACATCTTGACTCATCTATTTATTTATCAACTAAATTGTTATTCGGTCTTAACAGAAATTTCAATTATAAAACTAAATAGAATTTGAAAACAATTATGAACTATAGGCGAAAGAGAAACTCTTTAGCTAGTGGGCCGTACATGTAACAAAAATTCGTCTGAAAGCATGATAATGAAAACTGAATGCATTATTAATTCTTATTCAATAAAATATCTTTACATTCCACATCATCAGGATTTATCTTCGCAAAACATATTTGTGTTCATTACCTAACATATTGCGGTTAAAACGGGCCCGTAGTACTTTATTTGTTTACCACTGATTAAACTATTTGTCGTATGAGATATATACTATAATAACTATACTACATATATGATTTTGATATTACATATTAGTATGTATTAGAATCTATATTCGGCTGATTAGTTTATAAACTCTGAAATAATGTTGGTAGATGTAATACATGTGCATTTTCTCAAGAATATATATCGTGAATGTGAGTACTGAAAGTTTAATCATTTTGTTTTTAAAAACCAACAGGAAAAATACTAATATAATTAGAATTTCAATATTGTGAGTTATAAAAAGCTGGTTTTTACCGGCAAAACCACTATTATAGATCTGTGGCAGTGGCGCCAATACTTTTTCAAAAACATTTGTGGGGGAAGGTACATTTAAAAAAGAAATCTATTTAATAAAAATTGCTCTATTTCGCAACATACCACAACTTTGTCTTAGATTTAATGTCATATCAAAAAGATATTGATATTTTTTATTTTTATTATTTTGTAGATTTAGTAAAGAAATCGACGAAATAAAAATTACTTTATTTCGTCTGAGACCTTATATATAAAAGGTAATAATATATAAAATGTGTTAGAAAAATTATATCTTTTTATTATTTTCTTTTTGAAATTTTCAATAATTTTTTATGAAACATAATAAATTTAGTTTATGATAATAAATTTAGCGATACCGCTAATTAGTAATTGGCATGTGGAGAGAATATATATAGTGCAAAAATTAAGCTTATCACGCAGAAAATATTTACGTTAAAAATCGTAAAACCTAATCACACAAAGAACAGTTCAGATGACTGCAGTACAGTAAAGATGAAAATGTTTTATTATTTGTAAATGTTTCATTAAAAACATTTAAATGAATGTGTTTTATTATAAACATACTTTTAATTTAAGTTAACTTAAATTTTTCTTGTGTTATACACTCTAATAATTTAATAATTTACAGCAGCAGAATTATTTATTAAAACTGTTCTCTTTATTTTACCAATTTACTAATAAAAAATGTAATAAATTAACACATTTTTTTAACTCAACATTACTAAATTATTAACATTAATGGAATTTTCAATATTCTTTTACGTATAACAAGAAAACAACCTCCATTTATGTAAGCTTTAACCATTTTATGGTAAGCTTTATTTTGTTTTTATTTTTTTATATCTTATATGCTTTAAAACCTCAAAATGGAAACTCATGGTCGTTGTGGTTCTGAATTACTTCAACGGGGCAGCAACAGTAGAATAAAAATAAGCATAATCAATGCTGATTTCTGGAAACTGTAAATGAGTTTTTGTACATTTATTACGGATATTTAATTTTGTTACATTGCACAGCATGTGCATAATCATTTAACAAAAAAAAATGTGTTTTTCTGCTATTTTTTATAAAATTATAAAATATAGATATGCATATAGTTTATAAAAGTTTCGCCCAGTTTTTCTTTTTTAAAGTTCCCCCAAAACGACAATAAAAATTCTATTTTTAGTAAGTTAATAAGACAAACAAGACTGCATAATAACAAATTGTTTACTAAACTCAATAATATTTATTAAGAGAACTTATATGAATAAGAAAAGAATAATTCATAAATTATGTTTTTTTGTTTTTGTTTTTAATTAAAACAACAATATTTCCATTACGTCAATTGAAAATTGTATATATTAATGAAAATTGATTTTCAATTAAATTGTAAGCATAATGACGTGAAGATATAAAAAAAATCCGAAGAAAAAATTGTGTAAATCATGAATGTAAATATTAAAATAGAATATTTAAAGTTATGAATAATTAACATGTTTCAAATTTCTTACTTTGTTTTTATGTCAATTGATTAGTTACTTTTTGTTGTTATTAAAGTGTATAAATTTAATAGAAAAAACTTCTAATTTGTAAATGATTAATTAATTAAATGTAAGAAAAATATAAATGTATGGATTATACTTTCAAAAAGTTTAGTTTGACAAAGTTCAAATTTTTTAGCTTAAATTATGTCTTCTTGGAGGTTTCCGTAAATGTGATCAAAAATTTGGTACAGCTGTAACCGTACGCATAATTTAGTTCATGCATTACTACAGCATTTGTACTTGCCAACTTAGAAAGCCAATGCAAAAATATATATCCAGAAATTGTAAATAAAATGAATATAATGTGCATTGTACGGCAAATATAGAAAATTTTATTTGCCGTCAATAAATAAAAATGGGGGCGAAAAATTCTGTCACCGTAACTATTTAGTTTCGTAAACAATCCAATTTAAGTGTGATTCATTTATTGTAAAATGAAGGAAAATGACACGAATTCCATAAGAAATATCGTTTTTCTATAAGAAATATTAGAAATAAAAATTGATTTCATAATATCGACATTGCGTAGAAACATTTTCCTATTTTGTTTGACTTTTACTGAATAGACTATATTATGTATAACTTTTAATAAGTTGAATGAAGAATGATCATATCTGTAGTAAATTAATAATGAATTTATTTACTAATTTTTTGTTCCAAAATTTAAAATTTGTTTTACTCACCTAAGTTATGAATTTGTGGTTCATCAACATAAATCCTATAATAAATACTATACGTCTCTGGACTCTGTCGTCTTGATAATTTATAAGCGGGTGTTGCTCTTGTTACTGAGATTAATGATTTTAATAAAATTCCCATTCGATTATAAATTAAATGCGGTGCTCGTAATGTTGGGTCGTTTTGTTCTGGATGTAAACTTAATGACCAAACTTCTAATATCATTTTATCCCCTTCAACAGTTTGAAGGGAAATTTCCACACACAATGGCAAACGTTGTAATATTGAATCACCTGTATTTAAATTTAAAGCACGCTTTGTTTCAGTCAACACGTCTGGATGGTCTTGGATGACTATATTAAACTGTAATGAAACAAGAGAAAAAATAGTTAAATATTAACACTGTATATTTCTCAGTAAAATGTTGAAACTTTAATTATTTATAAAATATTAAGTTTTCAAATTACTATTACTATTTATATAAATCTTAAACTCGTTAATTAGTTTAAAAATTATTTAGAACTTTTATTTAGAACTTGCTGTTATTTTATTTTATCAAACCAAATGTTACCAAGAAATAACATCATTGATAATTATGTGTTTACAATTGCATTCCAAAGGAACTAATATTTTCAGATTAGAATGTAAATTTGGAAACAATGAAAGCATTTAAGAGAAGAAGAAAATTTACTAGAATAATTTAATAAATTATTCTAACAGAATCTATGTTTTAACTAATGATTGTTTGTTTTTAACAATTTGATTGCATACTTAAAATAAGACTGACAATTACCCTTTTACACTTAATTTAAGAAATGGTTACCCTTTTATACTTAATTTTAGAAATTTGTTAGGCATTTAATTTTCAAAATTTATACGAAAGATAACACGATTTCTTTCACTTACAAAACTTAAAATTGTTCTTACCGATTTAATTACAAATTATATTATCAAAACTATTTCAAAATAATCTTAATAATATTAATTTAAATAAATGAGTTCTTTAAATGCACACACAAATGTTTTGTATAAATTTTTTTATTTAATTTTAAATGTCTTTTAATTAATTTCTTATACAAAACAATTTCTTTTAAATTAAATCAATTTAAATTTTCACTTTACAATCGGAAAATATCTATTTTATAATTTATAAATTTAATTTTTTTTTTGCTGGTGTATAAATAATAACAAACTTATGAACATCTGCTCGAAGAGGATGACTTTATTCCAGTAGATATTTTTTTCAAATAAATTAAAGAGAATGAGAGACTTACTACACACAGTCAGTCCCCTGTTTGTTAAAATAATCAAAAAATATACTATAGTAATACGAAACACACGAAAAACAAAATAATAAAAAAAAACCGGCGATTGTAGACACATACTCCCTTACACATTTTTTGACTACTAGCAATTTGGCACGTATGCCTGCGTAATAAAAAGTCCCTGAAGTTGTTTACAACAAAAATCAATGGATAGTTCACCGACTTTTTTTCATTTTGTTTATTTTTATACACTTTTTTTTATAAAATTACCTAAGAGTTTTTAAATCCATAATAAATTATTCATATATTAAAAACTATGTAAATATAATTTCGGTTGTAATCAATTGAATTTTATATAAAACCAGAAGTAAAAATATATTAAAATTATATCACGGAATTAAATGTCTTTATTTTTTAATTAAACAAATAATTTTTTTGATATTTTCATTGCTAGTAAGATTATTTTTAGATTATGGTGGAGGTACTGTGTTTATTCCCGCCAATTCGACCTTCAATACGTTTCAAAAAGTAGAATATTTTTAGAACAGATATAAAAAAATAAGTCGAATATATATAAAAAAAAGTATATATCGTAATTTAATTCACGTTAAAAATGTGTTTTTTTCGGGGGTTTATTATTGTTTATATTTATTACACGAGAATTTTAATGAAAATTGATTTTGAGATTATTTTTAGAATTCTATTGAATTATTTTTGTACACTGTTTTGTTTTTTGGGAATATTCGTCGTATGAAAAACATGATTTAGTGATAGTCGAAAATAAATCTCAAAAATATACAATATTATTTTTCATTATATTATCAGGTAAAATTTGTTTTTAAATATGTGTTTTGCAAAAAATAATTTACTTCCGACAATGGTTAGAATATTATTTTTAAATAAATTATTTAGAAGAACAAAAATCTTTATTAATAATTTGCTAAAGATAATTAATATGCAAAGATATTTAAATTAAACTTAAAGGTTATATGTAGTATTTAACAAAAGATAAAATCATTTATTTCACACTTAGAAGTTAGAACAATACCACAAAAATATTATTTTCTATTAGTGTAAATTCGAAATTGATACTGTGAAGTTTTAAGTTTTACCACATAAATAATAAGCTTGATTACTTTAGATCAGACAAACATGAAAAAAAGAAGGTAAGTAAAATAAAGTATAAACAAAAATGTTGGAGGACTTTTGTGGGTACAACACTTTTATCTAGTCAAATTCATTTTTAAAATCCATTTATAAATAAATTATTCCGATTTATTAACATTTTAATCACTTGATGTAATCAGTTTATGTAATCAAGTATTGACGCAAATTTAAATTTATTTGTTGTTTTGATTTAAAACGCTTATTAGGAATAAAATCCAGTTTTACATAAAGTCTAAAAAAATCAAATTTATCTCAAAGTCGAATTTTATTATCTTACATTTAGATTAGATAGTTATTTTTTTAAACGTCATTAACTTTTTAAAAAGCAAAAATTTCAACTTTTAAATATCGAAATTTTGGTGTTTTAGCACAATTTTATTTAGTGTTTCAACTTTCTTAGTAAAACAGTGTAAAAATTCTTGAATTTTATTTATATATATTTTTTGCATTTTCGATACGAATGCAATACTTAGAATGTATGTTTCTGAATCTAATTCATGTTCATGTATATAAATTATACGTACTGGAACTATATAATTCATTAAAGATAATTAATTAGTAGTTTTCCAGAAATCAAAGATATTTTTTATCTGATAATATATTTTTGGAATGTAAAGTAATAAATTTCTAATTTTATTGGAAATACTGAAACAAAATTCTTTCAACAGCAATCAACAAATATTTAGCAAATATACTAAAATGCATGAATTTGCTAAATATTTTTTAAGTTGTTTTTTCCTATTAAATGTACATATAATAAATGTACCACAAATTTGAATGAATGAAGTTGAATATAATATACAAAATTCCAAAGTCCAAAAGTCAATAAATAACAAATCCAAATGAATGGCGTTTTTTGTAGCATAAAACTAACCAGTTTATGTTAATTTTTTTTTTGCAATTTTATAAATATACTTTTTTAAATGCATGTATACTAACAAACAGCAGTAAAAAAAAATTTCAAATACAATTACAAAATTTCCATCACCTTTCATGAAACATGGAATTCCAATTATAATGTACTATACGACGCGTTTACAAAATAAATTTGTTGTTTACAAAATATTTGTTTTACATATATAGTTTCAATTTACATTTAGCTGCTTGAGAAAAATTTAATTTATTGTAAAACTTGTTGTAAGATAAATGACAAGTATTAGAATGCATATGAAAACTTTAATAAATAATTTTGCAATCAATTTGTTGTTAGTACGAAAATAATTATTGTACATATAGAAGTGAATACCCTTGACTTGTTAAAGTTTTTTTTTAATATTATGTTATTTACAAAAATATATATATGTTCATATATGTATAATATTAAACTTAGCATAGTCGGCATCATTTATTTAATATTTAAGAAGATAAATATGTATTAATAAAGTTTTTTTTCGGCATATTATTGAATAGTCATTGTGGACTTTGACTATTTAACATAGTTTATGAACTAAAGATTAATTATCTTTTAATAGCAAGGAATATTTAACACTGATAAGGTAATTTCTATAATGGGAAATATGCATTTATAATTATAAATAGTGATTTTTTTGGTACATACTGTAAATATTCAAATAATAAAATAAAAATTAAGGATTAGACTTTAAACGAAAAAAAATGTAATGGAAATGTCAATATGTGCACCATAATCAAATTAAGATAATGGGGGGGATTATCAATAATTTTTAGTCACTTATTATGACTTTGATTCTTTTTTTATGTACTAGTGTAAACTTTTGTCTTGTCACCAATAATGAATTTAGAAAAATTTATTTCTAAATTTAAAAGATTACATTATTAAAAATGTATTTTATTTAAAGTTTAAGATTAATTGTATATCAAAAATTATATTTATGGGTCTAACTAAGAATAATTCAGAATTGATAAGCTATCCAGTATTTTGAATTTCTAAAGACTGTAATAAAAAATCTGGTTATACAGGTAATAATTAATGATAAAAATAAAATGAATATTACAATTTAGTTGTCCATACCTGATATTTTTTATCATGAAACCACCATTTAAATTCGCTAATAATTAATTTAAATTTCACTATGACTTTTTCATTTCAAATATTTTCATGTATTGTTCAGAAATTGTTGAAAATAATAATTATATATTCAACCCAGTTAAATTTTTAATGAAACTAAAATGCGTGAAGAATTCGAATTATACTTAATGCATGTATATAGAGTTATGGTTAAAATCATACTGGTTTAATGAAATTGATTTTAAAAAAAAATTTTTTTTTTTTGCAAATTGGTCTTCTGAAAATTTTATCAGTAAAGCTATATTTTGATTTGACATATTGGACTGAGATAAACAACCGCCCACGATATAAAATATTTAACATAAAAGGCAATTTTATTTAGAGCGAAATATTGCAAACAAATCATGATAATTTTTGCTTCCTACATAAATTTTAATTTACCACGTCATAATTTTCTCTTTAGTTTCATCGTATCTGATGTAATTTCATATTAATTGCCATTTGGAAATATTAGTGATTGAAAATATTATTTGTATAAAATTAAATACAAGAAATTAATAATTTTATAAATTAATTTGAATATATTTATTCGCAATATTTGGGATTCTAGAGAATCTTCAAAATTGATGTAACGTAAAAAAGTTTGGAAATAAATACATATGCACATTTTTCCCATTAAGTAAAGGACAAAGGATTAATAGTATTTATATTGTGTATTTCTTACCTAATAAAATAGATTCAAGGTTATTGTCAGTCTGAACTCAATATTATCAGTACAGTCAAAACATTAAAAAAAAAATGTTATTTATAACAAATCCGTATATTCTAACATATTATATCATTCATTTTTAATGGGTTTCTTAAATATCCTGTTTTAGAAAATAAATAATTTTACAAAACAAAGAAAATGAAATTATTTTCGTTTAAGAAATCAAAAATTTTAACGTCAGGGAAAAATATTCAATACGCCTTTATTGATTTTTCTGTCTGTGGAAATTTCTAGACTTGTCAAAAAAAATATTCATTATATAAACTTTTGATAATAAAATAAATATTGAAAAATATTCGATAAAAATTTTAATAACTTACCCAATCATATCCAGAATAAGCATCACATTGTGTCTGGATTTTTTCACCTAGTCGAGATTGAACAACTACTTGAGATATTTTTTGAGCTAAAAATTTTATATATTTTTCCAAGTCTTTATCAAATGAGCACAATCGATTTGTAGACATTTCGAGATTATTTTTGTTTTAAATATATATTTATGCACTTTACAAATATTCCTGTTACGTTGTTTCAGTGATGTAGTGATGTACATGTAATTAATAAATACTTTTTAAAAACAGAAATGAACTATGAATGAAATAATTTCCATTTCTTTACTTTGACATTTAATTCAAAATGGAGAAATTAGATGAAAAGGCGCGGTTAAAAAGAATTCGGCGCCTATAATAAACGCGTCAGGGTCTCTACTCAGGTGTACTTTAAAACCACAAAACGATTTTTCAAGATTTTAAAAATAAAATTATTTTGTACTTATATTAATTGTAATTATGTATTTTATGTTTACAGATAGATTAATAAAAGAAAATTTTTTATTAACACTAAATTTTTTATCCGTATACATATATACAAAATTCTGTACATTTATATTTTAAAAATTATGCTATTTAATTAGATTTACTTACTGAATTTTAACAGAAGTATTAGCTTTTATTCATTACATATTTATAAAAATATTAGTTTTTCTATTGTTTTTTCTGAGTGCCATTAGCCTTAGTTTTGCGATATTTCGTGCTGACATTTGTAGTATTATTTTTTTTTTGGTTCGATATATTGTCGTATAAATACTACTGTGTTCGATACGTATTGATACGAAATATCGACATATTGAGTAATATTGAATATATACATATTATTGAAGTTGAACCTTTTTCGGTTTATAAGCTCAAAATTCAATCCTTTTTATTTTGAAGTCCTTTTTTTTTATATTTTTATGAATAAAAAATAATAATAGTTGTATTATTAAAATCTTATTTAAATGTATGGCACAATCTTGTAGAAATTTTGCAACGTATAAAGTGATGACAATTATTTTTGTAGTTGAGATACCATAGAAATATGAACATTTTAGAAGAAAATATAAATGCACTGGTAGAAATTCAAACCAGTTATCCAAGTAGAACTGTTTTGCATTTATTTAATTTAAGATAATTTTTGTTTTTATCAAAGTAAATGCCTTTATCAAAGTTAAATTTTTTCATAGAATTTTTATTGAACCTGGACCAATCATTTAATTGTTGAAATTTGTGTTTTTCTTTGAAATATATAAAAAAAAGTCCTTTTAACTCTTCTTAAAACTCCTATAAGATTATCAATCCAAATTTTGACTCCTAAAAACTTTCCAGACGAAGATGATATTAAATTAGATTAAGAGATTAAAGAAAATGCCAGAAACTAAGTATGTAATATAATTAAACTTTGCTGTACAAAATGGATGTCAAAGAACAAATTTTTTTATTTTGATTTTTTTTGTTATTTGAAATATTATTTTACAAAATTCTTTTAAAATTAAAATTTATTTAAATATTTCTGATTTTTCGGTTGAACCTAATTCTATTAGAGAATCTTGTTCTAAATTGAGGACCATTATATCATCTTTTTTAGTATAGAATCACAATACACTTTCATATTTTTACTTTTATTATCAGTTGGTCACCTTCAATAATGGTGAAACTACACAAGGGTTTAATTAAATTAATAGTCCTAAACTCAACATTTACCCATAAATTTTTGATTTTATTTAAAGAAAATATTTGTAATAATTTAAAGCAAATATTTTAAATTTTCAATACAATTTTTATTGGCCTTGTTCGGTCACATCACATAATTTTGCAAAAAAAGAATATATTTTTACGTCACATTTTTATTCGTTATTTTTCTTATAACAATGATTAAATTAAATTTAAAAAAAAAATAAAAACAAATTAATATTCAATATCTATCTATGATTAGATAACAATTGTGTACATAAGTATTAACCAAGTTATTATCTTAGTTTGAAATATGTTTATATAAATTCATCTCTTACTTAGTCAACAAAAATATAAGAATCTATTGTTGAAAGCTTATAATTCGAAAAAAACGAAAATACGCCATAAATAGTTTTTTTTTTTAAAAACTTAGAAAATTCTAAAAGTGGGTGTGTAAATGGCTCGCGTTCTATCGTTCATTTATTATGTAATGATGTATAAAAAAAATATATTAGTTTATTTATTAGCGATTGTTTCAAGTTCATTGAACAGTCGGCAAAAAAATTAACACGTGAACAAAAATGTAAACATCAGAGGTGAAAAAAAAACTTATGGCCCGCAAAATATATATACTAATATCCCCAAATTATCTTCAAAAATAACTCTGAACTCGTGATTTGCTAAAATTAACACTAAGCTACATATATATATATATATATATATATATATATATATATATATATATATATATATATATATATGAAATTATTAAATCCATTTTACATCTATGTTAGGACTAGGCATATGCAGTATTATTATGTTGTACAAATAAGACATTCGAGAAAAAAGTATCCTATAATCTCGGAGTTGTAGTCAATTAGTTGTTACTAAACAATTTAAATTTAGCAACAAAGTATTTGAAGATAGATTGTGTTAACTTAATGAAACATTCTTTTGGCCCTTGAATTAAAAGTTTATCTACACTACAATATTTAACCGCCAAAATGAAATATTTCCCACATTAAAATTAATTTTTTTTCATTTCTTATTAGCTTTTCTGAAATTATGTGAGTTTCAAACTAAAACACTCAACTTAATTTCAGAAAACTCATATAAAATTATTTAAAAATTTTTTTTAAATATTAACATTTTTATAGACAAACTTTAACTCTTATTTGTCTATTTAACATTTTTTAAATAAATTTTCCTTAGTTTCCGTATTTGGTCGTATCTTTTAATTATTAAATACGAAGTTTTAATATTTTCAAATACGAAATAATCTTATAGAATCGAATAGTGTCATCCTACATAAATCTTTGTAAGCATTGTTTATTTTTTCTTAGTGAAATTAAATTTCATAAAAAATAAAACGAATCTTAAATATAATTAAAAAAATCGTATAAAAGCTTTGGAAATTCTAGTAAACGATTTTAGTAAACAAATAGCTTTGTCAATAAATAAAAGTACTTTTAACGAATTGCAAATTAATTTAAAATTTAAAAAAAATATATATATAATTTAAAATGGCTTTAGTACCAGCTCGATCAACAGTAGATCATTCATGGGATCCAATTGAATATCGTCCCAGATATTGGAGAGATTGGGATGATTTTGATTATGCTTTAAATGAAGCTCGTGCTCTATCAGATTATCCAACACGTTTGCACCGAGTTAATTCATTATCATGGTTAAATTTACATCATGGATTAGTAAATAAGGATGGATTTAAAGTTGTCCTTGATGTACATAAATTTAAACCAAGTGAATTGTCTGTACGGATTGACAGTGATGTAATTGTTATTGAAGGAAAACACGAGGATCGTTGGAGTTTTAATAAAATAACAACACGTGATTTTATTAACCGATATACATTACCATTAGGATATGATCCATGGCAAGTAACATCAACATTATCATCTGAGGGTATATTGACAGTAAGATGTCCACCTCCAAGACGTACTTCAATTCAATGTTATAAACGATATATACCGGTTACACAAGTTTAAAAAGTATTTATGAAAAAAAATTATCTGGATACTATATTCGTTTTTCTGTTTTATGACCAGAACTTATTCTTTTTGTAATTTTATGGAGAATTCACATATGAAATCTAATTCTAACATTGTTAATTAATGATTTAATTAAGTTAATAAAAAAATGTAATTAATAATTTATAATTATTGTTTTTTTTTTAAACATAAAGACATTTTTATATTTAAAATTATTTTAATGTTTAATTTATGTTATAATAAAATTTAAATACGCACAAATTATATTTAAAATGTTATAATGGTGTTTTATTTTAAACAATTTGATTAAATTATAAAATTTCAATCTGAAATGTATAATTTTTGAAAATATTAGTTGATCATCAACTAATTCAATTAATTCATATTCTACTCTGAGTTCCTCTGAGTTCATGACTTTCCTTAACTTTGCAATTCCAAAAAGGTTTATTAAATTAAACATGAGAATTTATACAAATTTCAAATTTCAGATTCTCTGTACATATCTGTGTTCTCTCTACATCTCTATCTCTAATTTTATTGAGTCCAGAAATCTTTCAGTCCAGAAATCTAACAAAAACCAATGTTTTAAAGTGTTTTATTATTAAAAGTATTATTTTTTATTTACTTTTTAATTTCATATTCATTAAAATTTATGTAAGTGCGCAAATCTTTTCACAAATATTTTTTCTGTAGGTGTAATAGATGTGTTTTTTTTCATTACAAATTATAGTATTCGTCCAAATAAGGTGAGTGTTTAAATCAATTAAGTTCGAATAGAATATTCTTTTTTTTGTTATTCAATTAATTAGCAAATTAACAAATAAGTAAATTTATTTTATTATGTATTCAATTTAATTATAAATTATATCATATTTTGATCTGATCTGTTTTAAATGAAATTTTAATTTAAGACTTGTCTTCTTGAATATTTAAATATAATTTTCATATTAAGTTCTACCGGATGAATAAAATTATAATTAAAATCTATTTTAAAAAGTTTTTTCGAAAAAAAAAGAATTTTTTTTTTCTACACAATTTCGTTTTTCTCATTACATATTTATCCTTTAGTTAGGCAAAAAATAAAATAAAATGAAAAGTCTGAACATTTTTCAATTTAAATTAAACTTAACAAGATGAATTTCCAATTTAAATTAAACTTGAATTTTTTTGTTGTTTTAAACTTTTTTATTAAATCTAGAATTTATTATAAAGCAATTATTTCCACAAAATGTTTACTTCCTTATAAAATTGTTCACAAACCCATACCTTTGATTAAAATATTTGAATATCTTATTATGTTGTTATATCTTTTACGGGTCAAAGTAATATAATTCGAATAACATAAAAAGTTAGTGGGCCGATAATAATCATTTAAGAATCTTGTTAACATTCATTACATAAATATGAACGATATTGTATATTGCCTTAAACTTGTACTATGCTCTAGTGATTTAAAAGAAAATACCTTAGAGAAATAGACGGAAATATATAAAAAAATATCTTTTGATAAAAATAAAAGAAAAACACCTGTGAAAGTCCAATCTAAATAAAAGTTTTAGAAGTTAATTAATAAAAAACAAAAAAATAGAAAAGAAATATTTCCTAGGTAAGGAATTTCTTGTTCTATATGGCTAATTAATTTGACAAAAATTTGTATTAATTACACTTAATTAGATGTGAAGAGCAAAAAGTAATTGACATTAAACCTAATATACTTTAAGATCAATTTCTACTAATTTATTAAAATAATTTTTTAAGTACATATTTTTCTTCTTTTTTTTTTTACCTGGTATTTTATAATTAACTAAATTTTTAAAAGAAAATTTTCCAAAAATATTTAATAAATATATATAGAAAGTTTTTTACCCCATTGGGTTTAATAATTTTACATGAGTAACTTGGAAAATAGAACGACACTCTGGAGACTCTATGAAATTTGGTAATAATTTCAAATAAAAGTGTCTTTCTTATTTTGTTTTTGGTGTACATAATCTTTGGTCATATTTAGATCTGTTTTTTTTTTAAATGAAAATAGAAAATTCTTAATGGAAATTATTCTTTGTTCAAATAAAAATGATGTAATAAATTTATTTATTTTTGATGATGTTATTAAAATTTATTTTATTTTGGTGGAAAATTAATTCAATTGATTCTTCAGTTTGTTTAACAATAGTAAAAAAAAATTGAAATTTCCAAAATAAATTTATTTAATTAGTTCAATTGTAATAAAACAGATGGTAATTTTTCATTAAAATTTTCCTTATGTTATATAAATAATTGATTAAAAATTATGCAAAAGAAACTTATTGATGCTAACATTTAATATCTGAAAAAAAAAAAATTATAAAGTTGAAGGTAAAAATAAAATTCTAGTGGTTTTAAGGATTTATAAAAATATTCAAAGTTAAAAATTATACAATTTTCTCCAGCGAAAGAAAATTCTAGGCAGACAATTATAATGAAATGATTATAATATATTTTGTGTTTGTAAACAACTTTAATTCAATCTTAAAATTACTTTCATTGCGCCATTCATTTACTATTCTGCGTTCAGTGATACATATTTTTGTAATAAGAACAATAATTAATTTTATGTTATCGAAAATAATTTTCAGGTCATGCAAAAAATATTAATGCTCAATATTATAAACTAATTATTGGAAAATATATAATTAAGTAATTAATTTTACAATTTGTATATATTTTAGTTTATTGCAGTGTTATATATCTGTTAATCTAATTTAAATTTATATCTTTAATTTTGTATTCGTTGTCTCTGGGATATAAAACTTCATGCTGGAAAATTTACATTAAAATAACATAAAAGTTAAATTTTCAAATTTCTATCTACTACGTCTGCAAATAATTTTTTTTTGCGTATGTTCACCTTATTACGCACAGATTCTAAATGGGGCAATTACTTCTTAAATTATGTAATAATATTGTATTAAATATGTAATTTCTACTATATAACTATGCATAAATAAATTTTATCTTTATTAGTAAAACATGTAGTCATATTAATTAATATTAACTGAATAATAATTAATATTTAAAATTAAATTATAAAATAAATAGACTGAACTAAAATAATGATATTTTTATTAAATTTTAATTATTTTTTATATGACTATATATATTATCGTTTATATTATTTATATTTTTAATAATTCGGAATTTAATTTAGGAAATTAATTACTTTATTTAATTGAATTAGCAAATAAATGAAAATATATTTTTTTTAAATTTAATAATAAATATTGAAACATTTCCTAATTTTGAAAATTAAATTTATAGTTTAAATTGATAAATAATTGAAGTATTTAGCTAACATTTAAATAGGATTAAAAATATTTGTAGAAATATGTATTTGATGCTAGGTAAATTTTAGTTGATCTAATTGAGTTAAGGATAAATTCAGAATATAATTTAAATCCATTAATAATTTATAATTATATTGGTATTGAACTTAGAGTATAGTGCTATATTTTCCATATTTAATCTTAAATTCTTGAGAAATAATCGATAAAAAGCAAGATTCTTTGACTAAAAGTACTAAATTATCAAAATATGAAAATATAATACTAACTTAGCATAACTGCGTTACGAATATTACTATTTCGTTTTTTCAGCGTAAATATTTAATTAAATTGTTTCTGTTTAATTGAACTTCCATTATAAAATTTGTAATATATTTTAAATTAGATCATTTTTTTGATGTACACATTTATGATTTCAACTATAAAATTAAAATTTAATCGGAAATATGCTACTAATCAATATTATTTATTTATAATCTAAAATTGTGTTTTTTTTTTTAAACACAATATAAATAAACCTGTTTAATTTACCTTACCCACATAAATTTCAATCATAATAATCATCATTAAATTAAATATATATTTAACATAATTATCCTTGAATTGATTTTTTTTTTCTTCTTGTTAAAAAAATCTATGCTAAATTGTCAATTGTATTAATTACACACAACATAATTCTTTTCAAAAATTTATATAAATTTTGTTTATGTACCTAAAAATCACAAAATATATAAAATAAAATTAAATTAGATAAGTTTTTGAAAATAAATTAAATTCTTCGCGAAAAATCGACTTTGTTCAAGTTCAATGAACAATTGATGGGTGCAAACACGTGAGAAAATTTTGTGTATTAAAGCCAAATAACAACATAAAACATTGAAGTACAATATAATATCTCTGTGCAAATATCAATCAAATTTCAATTTTTATAAAATAAAATACTCCTATATACTTATTTCAAAAGTAAAACATTATATGAGACACGCGTTATTTTCTAGAAATATATTTTTTGTATTACGTAAAGCAGAGCTACTCCAAAAAAATAAATACAAGCCTTGTTGATTTTCAATACAAGATTTTTCCTACTACAGTTATTTTTTTTTTTTTTTTGCTATTCTCACACCCCAATTTTCTGGGGGTTTTTTCTTGTCATTTTCCTACATTTATAACATGGATAAATGTAGTATGTATAGAAAAATATTTATTTATGTATTGTCGTGTTTTTAATATACAAACAAATTCAATATTTTTTTATATTATACAAAAAAAAAAGATATAAAAGCCACCGAAAATCATTAAAACTAGTTTAGTTGGAAAAAAAGCTCGTAAATAAATAGTTTTCCCACGGAAAATATAAAAAGTGATTTAGTTTCGTAAAATTTGAAAATTAACTAGAAAAAGAAAAATGACTTTAGTTCGGTCAACAATATATGATCCCTTAGAGCCATTGGAACGTCTTAATCGTTTAGATTCATTAGATTTTTGGGATCGTCTTAGACATTGGCGGGCATTAGATTATTTTGATACATTAATGCCATCATTTTTTCAACCATTATTTCCACCAATAGTACCACGAGTACGAGAAATTGTTCGCTCCAAATCTATGTCACAGCTTAACGTTAGCCATGATATTGTTAGTAAAGATGGCTTTCAAGTACAATTGGATGTATGTAAATTTAAACCAAATCAAGTTGAAGTCCGTATTATTAATGATGTAATTGTTGTTGACGGAAAACAATCTGAACAATGGGATAATTCGAAAACAACAACACGTAGTTTTACACATCGTTATTCATTACCATTAGGTTATGATCCATGGCAAGTAAATGCAACATTATCATCTGATGGTATATTAACAATAAGAGCACCGCCACCATCAAGAGGTTTGGCTAAATGTACTCGCCGATTTGTACCAATTAAACAACTTTAAATTTTTAGAAGTTTTGTGTTTAAAAAAAAAAAAAAAATAATTAAGTTTTATTTCTGTCTGGAAATTCACTAAAAAAATGTACACTTAAAAGTAACATTAAAAGAATGAAAAAGAAGAAATTATTTCAAGTACAAAAATTTATGTTCAGTGACTTTTGTGTTCAATTCCGATCACTCAAAATATACATATCTTCACCTTCCTAATCATTAGTGATTTTAATTTATATTTAATTCTTTGTTAAATATTTTTGTGTTTATTTTTTTAAAATTTATATTAATAAGAATTTAATTGTAAATTTGAAATTGAAATAAATTTGAAAAAAAGTTTTGTGTGAAAATTTCAATTTATCTGTTTTTGAAGTGGGCATCAGACATGAAGTTTTTTGCCATCATAATTAGAATATTAAAATTGTTATACATATGTATAATTTTTCTATTGTGTATGGCTTAATTTTACGGCGTAAATTCTAGATTTTGATTTAAAATAATTATATGTCAAATTAATTCAATTACTGTGAAACAACAGAAAATTCTGAATTGACAAAATCTATACTTCCGGTTTCCAAAAATCAGAGATAGAACTATTTTTGGAATATACAGACAACAGATTGAAATATTGTCTCAGAAATATTATTTAGTTCTTGAATTTTTAAGTAATCAACTTACGATTTCTTTAAACTGAACCTACATATGTATTTATTTGAATGTCTCGTGATGCTATATCAGCTTCCAATAAATCTGTAATCGAAATTTAAATATACCACGAAATTACACATGTAATCATCTCAAAGATAATCTTCTTAATTATTCAAAGGAAAAAACTGGATGGAAACGTTTTCAATTACAAGATGCAAAAGAATTTCAGTTTCTAATCTAAACTATGTGATATTATAGGTTTTTTAAAAAGCTTATAATTTTAATTTTAATTGTTTTCCGCTTGATTTAATTACGTATTCTTTAGATAATTCTGGAACTAATTTTCAACGTAAACAATTTTTTGTTGTAATGATTCAATATTATTTCTAAACTAAAAAATAGAACTAGTAAATTCTCTATTTACATAGACTATTTAATTGTTTTTCCGTCCAATATATTGTAATAACATTTTTGCGTATGCAATTGGAGTTTATTTTACTATAGCATTTGGTACTTTTGTTTCCGAGAATTTTCTACCAGTAAATCTTAATTTAATTGAATTTTTCAATAGTTTTTCTATTTTCTTTTATACACGTTACCATTACAAAATAACATTAATTTATGTAGATATATCCTGGTTATTGTTCGACTACAACATGCTTTGAATAAAATTTAAAATTTGGTAATATTTGACTATAGTCCTACCACAAGAAAATATATCAGAATAAACAAAACTATTTTCTGAATTCGTATTATAATCAATACTTTTTAGTTTTTCCTTTTTCCTGAATATAATAAAAACTATTTGAAAATATCAACATGTCTTCTCGAACCCATTCTTAGTACCAACGACCCAAGTCGAAACGGAAAATTTAACCTTGTCAATTTATAGTATGTCAAGTATACAACAAATAATTTATTTTTGATTGATTAATAATAAACAGGAAATTCTTACAAAAGTAAATTATCGTTTTTAATGTCAAAAAATTTAAAAGGTAAAAAAGTTGAGGTGGGTACGAAAAACATGCAAAAAAAAAATTGTTGTACCATTTTGTACCATTATACCAAAAAATATTTTCTTGTATATTTTTAGGCTGTAAAATAAACACAGATATTTGTTCTACAAAATCAGTTCAGTTTCGCTGTCAGCGTGTAATGGTTTGAGAGCGCTAAAAAAAATGATATAAAAATAAAATTATATGTAAAGGAAAATTAGAAATTTGTGTTCATATTTATAATTTAAGAATGAGTTACTGTCATGATGATTTCTGGTATCCACCACACGATATTTGCGATGGTCTACGTCATCATCATCATCATCACCATCATTGTCATCCATGGTACCATTCAACCTGTTTAACCGGAACAATTTCTTTAACAGAAAAAGATGGGTTTAAAGTACAAATGGATGTTCATCATTTCAAATATGATGAAATTAATGTAAAAACAATGGACGATGTCATTGTGATTGAGGGCAAACAAGCTAATAAAGATGACGAGCCAGTTTGTATTACAAAACAATTTAGCCGCAAATATAAAATTCCTAAAGGCTATGATCCACAAACAGTTGAGTCGACATTATCATCAGATGGTATTTTACATGTTAAAGCACCAAAACCAGAAAAAATGCCAGAAGTGAAGGAACGAAAAATTAAATTACAACAAACAGGTCCATTTTATGGCTCATCAAAAAAAGATGATGATGCCACCGAGTCACCAGAAAAGGTTGATTCTGTTCCAAATCCAGATAAATCAGATAATAATAATGACAATGGAAATAGCAGCTCATCTTAAAAAAATATTGTGTAATTTAAATAAAATTTATGATAATAAAATTTTCTTGTTGGTGTTGTGAATGTGCTGGTATTTTATTTATTTCACATTACCAAAAATATTTGTCGAATAATATAAAAAATTGCCTATAATAATTTAAAAAAAAAATAAGAGAAAATTGTCCTTTCAATCACAATGTCAATTTAAATTCAGTTTGTATAATAATGTGTTCTATTTTCTTTGATCCTTTTTTTGTTTTTACGTTGTTTGATCAATATTAATTTAGCCGAAAATATGCTGTCAAGGATACGTGTGTACTTGAAAATGAAATTTTATTATAATATTGTAGAAAAAAATGTTGATGTATTTTTCAATTTTATTTATAAAAAAAGGACAATTTATTTAATAATAAATGTGAATATGTAAATGTAATGTCGATAATGGTTAATGAAAATACCTGAGGTAATCATTAATTAATTTGCCAATTTTATCTTTTTTATAGGCAATAAAGTTAAATTTATTAGATTATAGCAAAAAAAAATTAATATCAAAATTTTCCATCCTCTGAAGCTTTACAAAACAAATACTTTAACGTAATTTTTTTTAAAGTATCATTTATTAGCAAAAAAAAAATTGTTTTTGGATTTTGCCTATTTTGTCATTTAATACGAAAAACCTGAGAAAAGTATGTACATAAAAAATCATAAAGTATGTAAAAATGCTCTAAGGTATCTTAGACCTTTGAGCATACTTACAAATCACTTTAAGACCTAAACAAAAAGCCTTTCAACAAAATATACTGTATTATTTTATTAAATTTGATTATTTGGTGCTGAGAGCACATAAATAATTTCGAAGCGCCAAAAACAATGAATCTTTTGAAGAAAACATGAATCAAAATAAGAAAAAGAAGAACGCATAAAGATATCACTTTATTATTATCTTGTACTAAATCAAAAGAAAGAAACAACATAACTTCTATATTTACCCACAAAGTTTGTTTGATTAGATTCCGAGCGACCGGCCTTTTAGAATATATATATAGGAAATAATATAAATTAAAGCGGAGGTGGATAGCGATGATAATAGTTTATTAAAATATATGTATTGTGTTGCCCAGAAAGAGTCACAGAATCTGAGACTTCAACGACAACACAACATATTAATTTTTTTTCTATTTGTTTGCAGCATAATCGCTGACGTCTAAGAGACTAAACTTACACTAAATATAATATTTATGTGCAGAGAAATTTCACCACCTTGATGGTTTAAGGTGATGATTGTAATTTTTTCTGATTAAACCTAAAATGGAAATACAATAGTATATAATTTATAATTAATTGAAATTTTATTGGGTAACTTTCAATAATTTTTCAAATATCTAAGTACAGAATTTTATGACACTTGCTTGATATCTACAGATGTGGAAATGCGGTTATTATGTTGCTTTTCATATAGACAAATACAAGCGAGTCATTCACTAGAATATTACACAACTCCGAAGACGACATGTATCATATTTATTTTAAATGTGTGCACAAACATATTGATAAATAAAAAATATATAAAGGTATATAAAACATAAAAATTCTGCCTGGACTAAAAAAAAACACTTTAGCGCGGGACTAAAAACGATCTTTAAGAGATGATGATAATAAAAATTTCTTCAGTTTCGTGCTGATCGCCAACTAGAAAAGTGATCTAGCTACAAAATTAAAAAGAATCAAAAAATATAATTCCAATAAGTTTTATGGGAATCGGATTCGGAAAAAAAAACTGATTTATTTCTGTTTATTTTGTAATGAAAATTTGATTAATTAATTTTAATATTTTTACGGATAATCCAGTGAAATCTATTAATTTCAAAGAAAATTATTTCTTTTGTAATTTTGTGACAAAAATTTTCAAAAATTTGAAAAATTATTTAGCCACTTATCATTCTTTCGAAAGAAAATTGTATGTGAAACAAGAATAGAATTTTCCAATGTCTCAGATTTTCTAAAGAAAAAAAAAAAGATTTTCCTGTTGTTTTTTTAGATACACACACGAATGAGACATCCTTTACAAAAATAGTTATAATAGTTTTTTTTTTTTGAAATATTCGCGTTTTATTCATTTTGATAAATTTTCAATTTTCCGCATTTTTTTTTCAAATTTTTTCTATAAGAAAGTTTAATAAATTTTTTTTTTGTGAAAAAAAAAAGTTCTAATTTTTATTTATAGATTTTCATTATTTTGTTATTTCTGGTGGAAGTGCAAAGCGTGGTCCCATTTGGATTAATAATAATTAAAAAAAAAGAAAAACCTTTCAACTAAAATAAAAAAATTATGTCGTAAATAATCGAGGTTTTTTATTTTTCTTAAACATATTTTTAAAATTATTATATTAATTTTCGGAATATTAGACTAATTTTTAGTCGTTAAAAAAAATATATAAAATAAAAACAAAATATATTTAATTATTTTAAATTTTTATGTGACAATATGCATAAAATTTTTTGGATTATAGTTCTGTCACTTTTAAGTGGTAAGTAGGTTTTATTTATTTATGAACAAAAATTATATATTTTTCCCAAAAGATTTTCCTAAGAAAAATATTAATTTGTTTTTTTCATCGGATTATAAAAAAAAACAAGTTAAAAATGCGAAATTTAAATTAATTTAAATTTTCATGTCTATTAAATACCAACAAAAAAATGAAAATTATGATCTAATTTATATTTTAGTTTTTCTTTTTTGAAACTTTTAAAACTTAATGTTTTGATAATAAAGTTTTTCAAATTCTCACCATTAATTATACAATTTTATTTGATGGAAATTTTTTTTATATATATTTAAATAAAAATGAAAATTGTAAATTTTTTCAAAAGAATTTTGTAATTTTTCAAAATAAAATTTAATATTTAATATATTTTTTTTTTTGTGGTTGTTGGGGTGGAAAAATTGTCAGTTATAATTTTCTATAGTTTTCTTGTATAAATAAAAAGAAAATTATTTAGTTCAGGAAAATAGGAAAAAGTTTTGAAATATTAAATATTATTTCGTTTCTGACACCGGAAAAAAGCTATATAAATTTTTTTAAATATAATTAATCAATTATGAAATAATCTGACATATTGGTTTTCAGCACTAAATAAAATATGCTAAATCGTGGACTAAATAGAATTAAGTGTAATACTATTGATACTTCAAGGATATTTGTAACTTATTATAGCTCAGTGTTTTTTTTTAGAGAAAATATTAATTTTTTGATAGAAATAAATATATTTTGATTAGGAAATTTAATTTTCTGAATTTTATTAGTTAGTTAACTAAAGCATTAAAGTACAAAATTGGACGAATTACAAGTAATTATTTAAAATAAAAATGATTTTTACTGATTTAAAATCAAATTTTATAAAAATATAATTTATTTTAATTACTCGAAAGTTTGTAGTAAAAATTCTATTTAAAAAGAAAATTTAATGAAATTTGAAGAATGAAGACAAATTGAAAATTTTTAATTTAAATATTTTCGCAAAAATAATTTTTTTTTTTGTTTATATTATTTCATCACTGGCAAAAACATAATTAGTTTGGCATATAAAAATAAATTTTATGCTTATAGCATAATAATTTCATAATACAATTCTTTAAGAAATTTGAGAAAAATTATAATGTTACCAAAAATAAACATAGTAGTTTTGCATAAAATTTATACACTGGAACGACAACGAACGTTTGGTTTTGAAATATTAAGGGTTTTTTTTCTTCTACTTGTTTCGTTGCTGTCAGAAATTGGTGTGTTTGTTTATTCAATTTTCTGTTGACCTAGTCAGGGAAAAAAAATTTTACAATGAAAATGCTTTGTGTAAAAAATTTTGTAAAATTATTTTTCCTTCTTAATTTGCTTTATTATTTAAGAAAATTGTAAATTTTATTAAGTTTTTATAATTGAAATAAGAATTATTTGTTGTGTTTTAAAAATTTTTAAATAATTTTTTTAATTTTAAAGAAAAATTGAGAATTATTAAAAACATAATAAATTTTGTAGTTAGAAAACCCTATTACACCGAGATTGTGATTAAAAAAGTTTGTTAGAAGTATTTTTTTACAATTAAAGAATTTGTTGAAGTGGAAAATCATACTTTTTCAAAAAAAAATTGTTTTTATACTGCTTAACATATCAAGGAAATTTTATTAAATGCAAGTCCTTAACATAAACTTATATTATCTTATTAGTCTTACTAACTCCATTTTACATTACTTTCTGATATTTTCATAGTTTTAATTTTAAAATTTTATTTGAACAAAAATTCCTTTTCCAATACTACAATAAAAGAAAAACTCCCTTTTACTATCTAAAAACTTTACAAAATATTGGAAAACTTTTAAGTTAAATATTTATTTTGAAACTGTAGGGAAATTTTTCTTTTATTTTTAGAAAAATTATTTATTTTACTCTACCAGATACGGTTCAGCTAATATAGTTTTTTTTTTTGATGTGGGTTTGATGGGGAAAAATTGACTTTCAATATATTTATTGACATTGTGAAAATATTTACAAAAAAGAATAAATTAAATAGATTGCTAATAAAAATATTTAAATTACTTGAAAAAAAATATTATCTTGATGAGAGAACTTTTCCTTCAAAAAAAATTTTCTTAACTATTTCAAATAAAAAAAAAATTATTTAATGAAAGAAATTAATTTAAAATTAGTTCTTGGAAGTTTAAATAAAACATATACATATTTAAATATACTTTAACATCATAAAAACATAATTAGGGCAAATTAGGGTAATTGACGCATAATTTAAATTAAGGTAATTCGTGGAAAGTTGAAAATGATGAGATTATCAGAAATTTTTTAATTTTTGTAAATAAGGAAAATTTTACTTACTAATTTCGTATTTTAGGTAATATTATAGACTGAATAAATTTAATTAATTTTCCAAAAATTTAATAAAGTTTCTTTATTCACTTGAAAACTTCTTGAAAAGGTATAAAACTATTAATATTTTATCAATAAATTTGTCATTAAACTTAATTCGAATTACAGAAATAAAAAAATTAACAAAATTTAAAATTTTTAATAAATTTTCTTACAATAATTTTGTATCTTTATGCAAAATTGTAAAACAGTTCGGAATTTTCTGAAAACTATGACATTAAAGTTAGCCCAAACTGCCCTAAGTTCTTGATTTTTTTTTTATTTAATAAATTTTTCCGAAATATATCAAAAAATTCTTTTACAACATCATTGAAAATTATATTAAAGAAATTTTCTTGTCTTTAAGTAAATTGTATCATAAATTCACATGGGTAAAGTAATGTCATTAATTTTCAAACCGCATATTTATAATTAAAGTCAAAAAATATTTATATAAATATTTTTTTTTTTTTAATAGTCATTAAAATATGATTAATCCCTCTGCAGAACATAAATTACATAATATATATTTTATATTTTTCAAGGTATATAAAGGAATTTTTTTTTTAGATATATTTATTATTATATAATTTCTTGGTTTTTCAATCTATATTCAAGTTTATTATCTTGTACTCTCTAAGGTCATATAGCATACCTGAAGCAACCTTTATAATGATTTAGATTTCCTCTCCTTATTTATATATCATAGAATCAAAATGGTTGACTCCTCTGAATATAGATTTACATTAATTTTTTTTTTAAATGCTATTTTTTTTTTTTGAAAAATCCATTTTACTATTTTGATTTGAAATTACAAATACATAGATACAAAAAAAAGAAAGATCTATTTATTTGGATGCCTTTTACAAAAACCAAAAAAAAAAAAAAAAAAAAAAATAGAAAATGCAAACGTTTTCAGAAATTTTCTATCTATATCTGTAAAAAGGTGATTGTATTTTTTAAGGGTGAATTATATATTACGATGGAAACTTTTGGGAAAACACCTCAAAAAAAAAATGAAAAAAGGCACAAAAGGTGTATTAAAATTGTAAAGATATTTACCATCATCGAAAAATGCTCTTTTGTTTTTTTTTTTTTTTACTTTCCCTGTTTATAGCATAAAATTTTAACCTCATACTAAATTATTATTGAAAATGAAAAAGGATCTGAACTGAAAAACTCCAAAGCCCATAGAGACTTATATATACATTTTGGAAAATTATATATTTATATATAAATATGTTTAACCCAAACAAAAAAAAAGAAAAACAAAAATACCTTTAATATTTATGTATGGTATTAGATATTTGTGGGAGCGATTGGAAATTACTTTTATTTGGCAATCGATATTCTATTTTTATGTGAAAATACTTAGACCAATGTCAGATCCAGATAAATGAAAAGGTAGATACTAGAATTGCAATCCTTTTATTTATTTATTTTCCACCTCTTTCTTAACACAGTGCGATGTAAATTTTCAGTTGTTGTAAGAAAAAAAGTTAAGGGTTAGAGGAACCACAGTAAATTTATTACAAAAAAAAAAAAAAATGAAACCTTTTGGAAATTTCCTTTTATGTGAGCTTTGTAATATGGTAAATACATAGTACATATTTATGTTTTGAGTATATATTTAGTATTTTTTTTTTTTTTGAGAAATTTCATTTATGGAAATTATATTTTTGAAAATTATTCCTTTTATTTCCATTTCGATTTTCACATAATAAAAAATTGTTAAAAGAAAATTGCTGCATCATAGGAAAAAATACTTTTTTTGGAAGGATAAATTTTCAAATCTTTTTTTCCGTTTTTTTTGTTGTTGTTTTGTTTTGTTTTGTTATTTCCTGTTGTTTTGTTTTATTGTAAATTGTGTGCCAGTACAAAGGTAATTTAGGTAAAAAAAATACCTGTTTTAAAGTAAATAAAAACTGTTTATTCAATGCTGTGACATTATATTATCAAAATATTGTACATTGTACAAGGATGTAGAATCCTACATTTGTAAGGATTATAATACAAATAGAAATTTTATTGCAGTTTTTTAGAACGTTTTGGGATTATATTTTTCTAAATACTATTTTACTATTAATCTTTCAGTAGAAATTTTCCATTTTTAGCAAACTCATTGATTTGGTACTAAAAAACCGATTTTATTTGTTGAATTTACTCTTTCATTATTACAAAATACAGAACATTGATATGGAAATTTCGGGATAAGACTTTTAGTAATTTGGGGATTGTTTGTGGTATTTTAGAATTGTAATCAAAAACTTGATAGGTGGACGATAAAATATATAAATAATTTGTAATATATATTTAAATGATTTTTAGATGCTTTTTTTCGGAATATTTTCGCATATTTAAGATATTTTTAATAAGTTTTTTTTTCTAACTTAAAAGACTGAATTATTTTACACTTTAATTAATTCATCTTTAATTCGTTCATATAGAAGGAGTATATACCGTATAACGATCTGAAAATAATTTATTATTTTAATTACCCACTCCTGTGACGTTGGCCGAAGGAAATGATATTGAAGTTGTAAAGTTGTAATCTATACGATTCAATTTCTATTACAATTCTCAATGGAATTTTCAAAATATTTGGATTTTTCATTAATGCGACAGTTGAAATTAGAAAAAGAGATATTTAACATACGGACTTTTGGAATGATTTCATAAAATAATGTTTACGTGTAGTTGTAGTCCCTGTGGATCTTATGTTTATTTTTGTTTGAAATATAAAAATCAAGGATATTAACATGGACATATAGTATAATATTTGTGGTGTTAAATGAAGACTCTTGGTTCAATTCAAATCTCTTGTTGGTTACATCAATCAACAAATAATCCCAATATTATTTAAAATATGAAATACGAAATTTTGTAGTATTTGCTTTAATATCGCAATTAAGTAATTAATAAGTCAAGTGTTGTTCAATTTTATTTAAGATTTTTCCACTTCTTTGAACACAATAAACGTAAACTGTTTTATTTTCTCCTCTAATATATTCTGACCTTTTAAGTTTTTTCTGTTTTATATCCTTTTTAAAGGAATTAATTGCAATTAGAGAATTTGGCTAGAAAACTTGGAATTTTAGTAAAGTTTATTTTAAAAGACAGCTTAATTAATGAGACACAAAAATTTCTAAGTAAAATAAACTAAAACGAATATTAAAAATATATTTAGAAAAATTTGATTTCCTTTATTTAAATGAATTAATTTTAGACTAAGTAGTTAGAAGTAACATTTTTTAAAAATCAAACTTTGCATAAAAATATATCATTTACATAATTTTCTGTTATATAGTTTCAAATTAATTATTAAATTACTAAAAGGATCATTAAATAATTATTTTATCAGATATTGTGAATTAGTTAATAATTATTTTTCTAATTTGAATTTAGTGAAGTGTGTCCCTGGAAACAGAAATTTATAATAAAATTTAAAATATTTCATTTTCATTACATTATTTATTTATTTTCAGAAAATTTATTAAATTTGAGAAATTCCATAAATACAAGAATTTCGACTATGATTTCAATTTAAAAGTTTGGTTTATAAAATTTCCGTACGAAAACTTTTCAATATTTTTTAATTAATTTATTCAAAAATTTTATAAATATATTAATAAAAGAATCTTCACTTTCAGAAAAATGAATGAAAATGTTTTTCAAAAATGTTGTTTCTGTGAAAATCTAATAAAGTATTTTTTTTTTAGTAATTAATTAATTTAAAGTAATTTGAATACCTTTGTAATTATACAAAGAATAATTTAATTTTATGAAATTTATCTATAAATTACAATAAATTCTTTTTGGGTGGTTTTTTTTTTAATAAAATATTCTATTGATTTTTTAAAAATTACTCAAATTTACATAATAAAAAACAAATAAAATTATAGACTGTGGCTATGAAAATTAGTAAATTATTAAATCAACATAATAGTATCTTCCCTTTAGTCATTATAATTAGTATAATTATTGAGACATTTAAATTATATCCTATTAAAAAGTAAATCGATGAAGGGTCCATTATTATGTTCTATCTAAAAGATTTATTATGCTTACGTGCTTCTTTAATTTATTTTGTGTGTATTTTTTTAAATTCATGGCCTTTTATTAAATAATTGTTATTTGATATTGTTACAGGTAGTAAACCAAAACCTTGTTATACCATAAACATTATTTTGTGCATTTTAGATAGTGGAATTTAGTATGGGAATATGGCACGTTCTCTTGTGTAGAGAAAACAACATATTGCAGGTATCCACTTCACGATGCTATTGTAAAATTTATGTTGTGGAAATTTTATTATCTGGATTTTAATATAAAAAATGGATTTTTAAATGGACTAAATTATATACAAAATGAGTTAATTGGGTACTAATTTGACAATAAATTTATAAAAAAATATATTTTACAAAAAAAAAGAAACGAATTAGAATATCAAAAATGAGAGTTAAAATTATTTTTATAGCTAAGACTTTTTTTTTGAAGTCATTCACTTTTGTAAAACTTTCAATTTTTGTTAGTAAATATTTTAATTTACTCATATTTTTCGCGATTATAAAAAGGAATTGTGGTACTAGTGATTTAAATCTGACTCAAATCTTGATTATTTTTAACTAATCAAGTCAAAATTATCCGTAAAGAGCTTAGTTGCATTATATTTTCTAAAGATTTGTATATAATAGAAAATTGTGATTGAGATAAAATCTAATTCAAAATTTAACTGAATCGACTGAGTCGTTTAAACTTTCTAAAAAAAAATTTCAATTACAGGAAAAAGAAAAATTTAAAAATTAAATTCCATTTTCTGCACAAATTTTTTGCTATTAATTCTTTTGTCAGATGGCAAATAAGTATAATCCTTTTTTGTCTTTAATTAAATGCAAATCCTTTTCGAAAATTTTTTTGGGTGCAACTTTTATCGTTTTTTTTTTTTTTTTTTTGAAATTTTCCTTTCCTTCAAGTCACTCTGCCCTGAAGGAAACTAATCAACATTTATTTTATGTGATTTGTGTAAAATATATTATGCTTAGTTATATATGCAAAATATTTTATGTAAAAAAGGATAACAGAAAAAAAAAACGAAACTTTTCGAATTAAAATCAAATAAGAGGAGGGTGGCAATTTATTAACACTGACTCTGACTTAATTAAGTCAAATGGAAGAATTAATTACTTCATGTTGATTTGGCTTTCGATGGTGATAACTTTGTTTTTGTTTTCTTCTGTGTGTGTTTGCGAAGAATCAGTTTTGCATTTGCCTCAATAACAAAATTCATAAAAAGTATCTATGAAACTATGAAATTCTAATAAATTATAATAAAGTTAAGTATGTAAAACGATAAAGTTATATGTTTAACTACTATATACATAAATAAAATTATATAATAGCATCAAACTTTACTATACAAAATTATATCTTAAAAATTTTTTAGGGGGTTATTAGAAAAGTTTGAAATATTTCACATGAAAACTTATTACTTTTAAATTATGTAAATTTATCGAAATCAAATTACATAGTTTTATTTTTTTGAAGAACTAGTAAACTAACTTTTAAGATTAAGTGAATTTTTATTCAACTTTAAATCAAATTTCAAATTTTTTTTGATATATATTTTTATTTAACGGAAACTAACCAGAACAGATTATTTATGTTGATTTGAAATTTAGTTGAAAAGTTTAGATATATATATATATATATATATATATATATATATATATTTGTGTTCATTACTTCCGTCCTTTTGCTTAATAATGTACCACCAACTGTCGTTTGGACATCTTCATAATTCAACACACAAAAATGTAGAAGAACTTTTAACAATTGATGTCCTTTTTGCTTTTCACAACAATGTCTCTCTTTACATATATATCTAGTTGTTGGTTCAGATTCTTGAAATTTCATATCACTGCAAACAACAGCAACAAAAAAAAAGAAGAAGAAAATAGAAAAAAAGGAAAATGGGACAAAATGAAGAAAAGAAAAACCTTCCATATTACAATTTTTTTAGATGCACATAAAGTTTACTTATTTCTTTCTTCTGTTCCTTTTTTATATTTAAAGTTACAAGAATTTCATCTTTTTTTTCATTCTTCTATAAAAAAATTTACTTACTTTTTTTCTTGCTTATATGAATGATAAAAGTTCAGTTTTATTAGACAGAATATAAAAATAAAGATAAAGATTTTACCGGGCAAGGGAATTATTCTGTTTTTTTTTTTATGTGTGCATCTTTTAAAGGCCAATGAAAAGCGATGGTAAGGGGATTTTCTCAGAAAAAAAAACTTTGATAATTTCAATAACTATATTTTGTATTTCAGTAAATAATATTAAATGATGATATAATATAATATAATGTATACATTTACATAGATATTTAAGTAGAATGGTTTATAAGTGAATTTAAATCATTTATGACATCTCCAAATTAAAGAGAATCCACAAATGTTGGGATTTGTTAAAAGTTTTTGTACCTGAAATTATTAAAGTTTGTACAGTATTTCTGAAATTTCTACATTAATGTAAATGCTATTTCTGGATTATACATAACATTGATTTTTAAATATTGCATTCATATTTTTTGGTAAAAGTATCTTAAAACATTGGCATGATAAACAACTTTCAAATTATTATGCACATATTTTTTTAACAAAATTGATTAGAAATAAGCTAATGTTAGAATGGAAAATTCCTACATGTACATAAGTAGAAAATTATATAAATAGCTACATAGATTTGGAGAGATTTGAATTCATTGTAAATATATATGCTATTGAATAATGATTGTAAATGAAATATGTGTATTAAAATGCAAATAACCTTAGGTAAAATTAATGTGAATGCAAAAATAGCCTTTATATGTCATAATGTCAAAGGAATAAATTCACTTTGAAAATATAATATAAAATATATTACATATATAAAATGAATATTTTATTAAATAATATATGTTGTTTATGTTCTTATATTTACAATAATATTTTTAGCAGTCTTTCTACAAACACATAAACGATCCTATTTTGATGTAAAAAAAGGATGTTTTTTAAAAGGGCGGTAAAAATTGTTTTATAATAAAAAAAAAAAGAAGAATATTTTATGATTGGCTCCAGAATCGTTTACTAATGTAATTAAAATTTGTAACTGACTTTTATATCTTAAAATATTAAAAAAACGTTAAGAAGCGGAAATTGTAGAAGCAAAAAAGAGAATATAAAACTTTTGACAATAAATGTTAAAAATATTCTTGAAAAATAAATGAAAAACATTGAAGAAAATTTGGAGGCAAACAGAAAATTTTAGAAATTTAAAAAGTGAATTCCGAATATTTAAAAAACAAAATATTAAGAATTGAGCAAACAAGGGAAAAGCAGGAAAATTTTGAATTATTTTTTATTCAAGTAATTTTTTTTTAATTATTCCAAAATTAACTTTTATTGTTAAATTTTTAATTTTCTAATGTTTCAATCTTAAAATCAATTATGTTAATCAAAGTTGTAAATAAATTATGTCGTTGTCGTCTGTCGTCTATCGCTGTAAAATATCAAATGAAAAATCTATGTTACGTATTTCGTTCAATATTGTCGTAGCTGTATAGATATTTATTTGGATATTTTCGGTCATGGTTGTGTCATTTGACAATTCGAAATATAAGTCATTAGTTCCAAATTTTTATTTAAAGTTTTGTAGTGACATTTAATTTGTAGTCATTTTATTATTATTAAGGATAAGATCAAGAATTAAGTTTGTCCTCAGCTAATGCAGCCCAAAATTATAAAATCTAGAATATAGAATAGGCCAAATTTCGATACTTTCAGCTAGTATAAATTTTATACCGATTTGTAATTGCCCCAAAAATTAATTTGAATTTATTTCTAAATATTTTATTTAAATTGGTGACCCAATTTTATTTAAATTGGTGAACCAATTCTTAAAAAACTGACATAAATATTATGACACTCTAATTTTGCAAAATTGCTTGTTTAATTTACTAAATTTGGGTCCTTTCAAAATAAATAAATACAATTTTTATTAATTATTTTAAGTATAAAATTAACTAAATTAATAATTAATTTTACCCAAAAATAAAAAATGTATTTTTAATTAATAACTAAAATATTTGATATAAACTTCTGGCCTCAAAAATTTGAATAAAAATTTCTTATTAATTAAATCGAAAAAGGCAACAGCAACAAAAAAAAAACAAGCAAACCGTTTTTTTCTATCTTTTTTTTTATAATTTATTTTATTTTCGAAAATTATTTGCTTTTTAAAGTCTCATAAAAACAACATTAAAAATCAGTAAGAACACAGCAAAAAAAAAAAACCAAAACAAAAAATTAAAAACAATCTTAAAGTACCTATTACCAAATATCCTTAATTTAATCTCCATATTTTTTTTTCCCTTGAAAGTTTAGAAATTATTAGTACTTTTTTTTTTTATTCTGTTGTCCTGAAAATCCTAAAAATAATTATATTTTCCCAGAAAGATAGACGAGAAAAAAAAGGAAAATCGCTTAGAAAATTTGTTTCTTATCGGCAAAAATATTATGTTAGCTAATAATCATAAAACATAAGCTTGTTTTTTTTTTTTTTTATGTTATTTTGTTTATGTTATATTTTAGTATATTTAAGTGTTGGTTGTTTATAATATAGATTTTTTTATGTTGAACAAATGTTTCTAACGAAAAAAAAAAGAAAATTTTGCATTAAAGAAGGCCCAACCAAAAAAAAAATCATATCCATAAAAAAAATGTGACTGTAGATTAGAAGACGAAGGAAATAAAACCAAAAAAAAAAACACACAGAAGAAAAGCTGGGTGAGAAAAACGTTAAAAAAACTAATTTACAAAATGAAATCCTTTTTCATTTTTTAATTTTCCCAAGTGACCAAGCCAAAGTTATTCTTTATGTTTTTATGCGACAGGATATCAAAGGCGATTTTCCTTCCTTAAATATCTTTCTATCTTCATAAAAATGTATCTTTGTCGTTGTTTTATGTTGTTTTTTTTTTGATCTTCTCGAGAAGACTTAATTCTGTAATGCATTTAAAGAGAGAAAATGTTTAAGTTTTTTTCTACCATCTTCTACCTTTAAATTTAGTTCTTTTTGAGGATACATAATTTTTTTTAAGGGTTTCTTATTTTTGTATATACATACTACTATTACAGTACAAGTTCTGTTTTTTTTTATCATAGTTTAAATGTTGGTTGGCAGCTATATAACTCTACAAACATACAAACATATTATGTTTCTATTCTGATGATGGTGATGACCCTAATAAATTTTCTAGTAAAAATTTCTTAATTAGACTCATTCGTAAAGCTTTTTTTGTTTTTTAGGTATGATGGTTTTTTTTAGAGTTGCCTTCCTATATATTTTTATTTATATTTTATGTAATACGTTTTAATGTATATGTAAGTATAGAAAATTTTCTATTTTCCTATTTTTTTTTTTTTTTTCGTAACTTTATCATTTACAATCTCTAAAGGCAAAAAGTGTTTGTGAAAATAAATTTAATTTTACACAGAGGTTCACACAGAAAAAAAATTAACAAATGATAAGTTGATAACGAGA
This sequence comes from Empis livida, assembly GCA_963932195.1. Lineage (NCBI taxonomy): Eukaryota > Metazoa > Arthropoda > Insecta > Diptera > Empididae > Empis > Empis livida. The sequence continues at coordinate 54,368,328 of OZ010647.1, forward strand.
GAGTAAATTGGTTCTTTTATGCTAAAGGAATCTGTTTTTTTGTTCTGGTGTTTTTTTTTTTTTTTGCGATAGAGATATTAACTATTATAATATTTAAGATAAAATTAATTATCATAATTTTATTATTTAGTATAGTCCTTATCATAGGGATTAAGCTTGGATAATTTTTTTTTTGATGAACTTTAATAGTTACGTTTTATGATAACTGAAAAAAAAAATTTCCTATGTAATATTAATTTTTGTGCCTTTGTTAGGGCTAATTGTTATCTCAGAAAAACTATTTAAGGTTTTTATTAAAGAAATTTTCATTTTCTACCGAAATTTATACACTCTTAAAAATACGAATTGAAAACGTTTAGATTTGAATTACAAAATTTTAATTTTAATTATTTGAAATCGTGTTCCGTTTTTATAAAGAGAAGTACTGACTGTGTTATATATTAATAATCAAAATTAATTAAAATTACTAAATTGTGCTTCCATCTAAAATAGGCTTTCTCAACCATATTGACAGTTTGACCCAATATTTCTTTTGCAATAGTACTATGCGAGTACATTGCTTATAATATTCAATTTGAAAACTAAATTGTTTAGAATGAAATTATGCATGTTTGATAATAACTTCTACAATCCTTTAATTTTATTTTTAATTATAACTAAATTAATGGGCCGTTTAGAATGCCACATACATTTTTCCAATAATATTTCACTCTGAAATTCAATTTAAAATTTTGCAATTTTTTTGAGTGGATAAAATAGTTTTTGGTACAGAATCTTTCTATTAATAAAAATTCTATATACCTACTTTTTTTTTTGTTTGAACTACAATAATGTTTTTAACTACAACCAAAAAAATGCATTATTTTATAGGCGTTGGATAAAATTACCATAAGCGCAAAATTATTATAATTTCCTTCCTTCTACCGAAAGCAATAAAAAGAAAACAACTTATTCTACCATAATTTACTTGGTAATAAAACCATGTACTTATTTACCATAATTTCCGCTAGTTATAATAATTTTATTCTAGAAAAAAAGAAAAAGAAAATTATTATTATTTTCTTTACATTTTTTTTATTTTTTTTTTGTGAAGAAAGCAAACAATTGTGGTTTGGTAGAACATAGAAACAACAACGACTGACAAGATAAACAGGTATTATTATAATTACATATAAACTAAAGAAGTTCGGCATAAAACCGACAAAGCCAAAATTATGTTTTTCTATACATATACATATAACATTCATACATATTATAAATTATGCTTAGATAAAATTTTAATATAATAAAAACATAGATACACGAATTTTATAAAATATCTATACATATATATGTATATAGAATTTTAGTTATGTTGGTGCGTATTTGATTTTAAAGGATTTTGGGTGCTAAGTAAACGGTAGGTACGACATGAACAAAAAAAAAACCCAACATATTTTAAGTGGAAATCCTTTAAATTTTATTTGTTTAACAGAGAAAAGACAGAGTTAAAAAAAAAACGAAGAAGTGTTTTTGAAAAGATAGTCAGAAGGGGTTTCCGTTCATAAGAAAACCAAACAAAAATTTTGTGATAAGAATAAGAATTTAAGAATGTATCTTTATGTTTAATTTGAATTTCTTTTCCACATATTTTTTTTTGTCTTCTTTTTTTAGCTTTTATTAAATAATAACAAAAGAGTGTTTGGGCTTTTAATACTGTTTTGTTATTGTAGGAAATATGGGAAAATATTTTGTAGCTTAGCATTGAATTGTTTTTATGGAATTGTAGACAAATAAAAAATAACAAAAATAACAACAGTCAAATATCAAGATAGAAGTTCATGTTCATAAGCAATGAAAATGTAGATGACATATGACAATTTTTTTTATTTGCAAAGAGAATCAAACTAAATTTAATTGTGTACACAGTATTATAGTTGGAATGGAAAAGGACTAGGCCTGAGGGACAAGAATTTGCTAATAAATGGAAAAACTTTGGTAAGCAAGAATTGTAATTGAAAATAATAGAAGTAAATTGAACTGATAAAGTCTCCACTTTCATAGTATTTATCTTATTACTAGCAAAACTGAAATCAAATTTTATAGTCCGATACGTACTACCAACGATAAAGCTTTGGACTACTACCTATAAAGTTCGTTTCTTAATGTAATTAATTTGAAATTTTGATTTTATTGCGATGTTAATTAGATTAACTTTCCTCCAAAATTAACTTGTACAAAAAATGTTTGCACAACATGTTTAAAAACATAAAATCATTTTACTCTAACTATTTTTTTTAAAGATAAATTTCATTAAAATTTATATTTACATTAACATTTGTTGTCTGCTAACTTTTATTTCTGTATTAACCAAAATTATAATTCTTTTAAACGTTATAACCAATTGTTGTGAGTTGAGACTTGTAAAATATTTAAGATAATATGTCATTTAATATATCTTTCGATGTAGAAAATCTTCTAAACATTTAGGATAACAATGGGATTGTTATTATCACCTTTGAATTTTTGAATTGTATTTTGGCTGTGATTATTTTCCTTACGATAACAATGACAACAATTTTCCTTGTTTATCAGAACTTAATTAAAGTAAAATAAAAAATAATATAATGTTGTGCAAGTAATAAAATTTAATGTTTTTTTTTGGAGGGGGAAATATATCCATTTGGTGGGTAATAGAAATTATTATTTACATTTTTGATATGCAGACAAAAATCTCGAATATGTTCAAACATTTTACAATGTGTTTATTTTTTATAAAAGAAATGAATTTGATAAAAAAAAATAGAAAAAAACAGTGATTATTATTCAGGATGAACATTAAAAAAAATATATGTTTAATGTATCTGACTTGAAAAAAGTTATGAATATAAAAAAAAGAAAATTCTTTTTATGTTTATAACTAAAGATAATTTTTACTTATTTGTAAAGATTTTTAATTAAACTTTAATTGATTTTTATTGTTCCTATAAAATGTAAAAAAAAAAAACAAAAAAATGGAAATATTAATTAAAAACTAATCATATTTTTAATTGGAATTGTACAAAAATAATAAAAACCAAAAGTGATACGCAATATGAAGTTTTTTTTAAAAAAAATTTAATTAATGCTATTGATTTTTATAAAATATAAAATTTATGGAAAAAGAACTATAAAGTGTGAAAAAAAATTAATATAAATTTGTACATAAAAAAAAGAACACCGGGAAGCATAACAAAAATCTGTTATGAAAATATGAAATTCCATTTTTAAAGAACAGATTTATTTGTGTTTAAATTAAAGCAAATAAATAAAATTGTTACCAAACGGTCAGCTAATTTTCAGTTGTATTATGAAGTCAATGTTAATAGAATGTCTTTATTTAATTAAACTTACCTGGAAGGTTAACAAAACTATGATTAATACTTTCCCAGTAAACTAGTGGATTTTACTGATACACCACTGCTATTGGATTTATATTTTTCCGTGTTTTCTATTCACAATTTAGTTAATAAATTAAAAATTTTATTGAAATCACTGCTAAAGCATTGACAACCAGTGTTTTTCTACCAGGACAAATCGTTAATAGGCAACGAAGGTACTTTTCAGCATTAAAAGCTTAAAACTATTACAACATATTTCTAATTTGAGAATAATCAATTTTAATTAACATCCTAATTTTTTTTGGCTCCATTACTTAAAAACTGTGTTCCCGTAATGATAATCATGTTAAAAGATTTGAAAGATACAAATACACAATTGTAAATTTAATTTCTTTAAAATTATGTTGCAGAAAAAACGAGAATAAATTTAATGTTTTATTAATACTAAATTTAATATAAAACTTTTTTTTTGGTACTACATATATGATAATTTGATTAAAAATGGAATAAAAAATATATTTTTTCCAGTCAATCAAATGTGAAATATTTGAAAACTTAGTAAAATATTTTTCCACAAGGATAATAATATTGTATCCCTAAACATTAAAAAAAAATAAATAAAAGTTATAAAATTTGAAAAATTTATACAATTTTAAGTTCAAAGAATTGCAAATTTACAAAAAACATTTATTTTTAAATAAAAAGCAGCAGTCCAGTACCAAAAAAAAGTAAACTATTTTTTTAATAAAAAAACTAAATTTATGAAATTTATTTTTACTTTTTTCATTTTTTTAGTGCACTTTTTAAAGGATAATTTTGTCATGGTAACAAATAGTTTCACCAATTTACATTGATGATGTTTTTAAAATAATTTAGCTAAAAATACTCCAAACAATGAAGAAAATAATTAAAATATAATAAAAACATTCATTTATTTTCATGATTAAATTAGTTTTTTTAAAAAAATATTGTTTAAATATTTTGTATAATTAAGGCAAACCCATCAACAAATTGGCATACAGATTAATATATTTATTAGAATCTAAAAAGGATTAATAACATATTTGAATATATAATTTAGATTATTAGGTTTATTGTGCAACAGATTACCACCCGGAAGGATTGCTGGGTCTCCCCGCCAAAACAACAAACTAAAATTGATTTTCGTTTTCATTAAAAATTTCTAAAAAAAAACTTGTAACCACTGTAAAGGACTTATGAAACGTGTTCCATAAAGTTTACTTAAGATTCATGACAATTTTATGAAAATCGATGACAATAATTTTGCAAATATTTACTCGATTATATAATTTAGATTTGTATTAGATTGGCAAAATTCTTCTCTATTTAATATTATTGGTTTAATAAAAGATTTATTTTCACAAATATGGTTATGAAAAAGGATATGCTTTAAATTATATTTTCAACTTGCCTATACAACATTTATTTATTATTAAATTAATTTTAAGCCTTTAATACGTAAAATAATCATTTACGTAATATGAAAAATTTAACTATTTTTAGGAAAACTAAGTGAAAATTAAAATGCACTAAATTAGAAAATAAGAAAAAAAACATGAAATACTTTTTAAAAATCATAAAATTTTTTTGATTAGAATTTCTTTGTAGTTACATATATACTTTTTCAATAATAAAGTAGAAGATTATTGCCTTTTTGTAAAACATGGCAAAACGTTTCCTTCTTTATTTTGTTTTTTTTGTAATCATTAAAGTTATTTTTTTTTAAATGAAAATAGTTTAGGCCAACATAAATGAAAAATATCTTCTTTTACAGAGTGATTTTGTTTTAAAATTGTAGTTGAATTTAATAAAACAAATTTTTATTAGTCCCAGTTTGAGTTTAAAATAAAATCATAGTTTCGCAGTTGGATTTAAATGAATTAAAGTTATAAAAATTTATATTAATTTAGCAAGTAAATTTAAAATCTAAAATCATCTTGTATGCTTTACTAGGAGAGAAAATATCTCGTATCATTATTATTTTTTCGGTGTTATTTCATATGACATGACTGTGTCTTCAATTTAGTATAAAAGAAAATTCTTTTTTTTTTATGTTTTTATATATCCTTGGAATATATCTTTAGATCTATTGATAAGAGTCATAAGCGTATATTTTTCTTAAACTTATCCTCGCGCAAATTTTATTTATATCTTTTTTTTTTTGTTTAGTTCTAATGACATTTTATCTGACACAAGAAAGAAGGAAAAAATGAACTTTTGTAAATACTTTTAACATGAAAATGAAAAAAAAAAAAATAAATAAATGAAAACTGGAAAGATGGATGACAAAATTTACTGAAGAAATAAAAATTGTTTTCCTCTTTAACCTAGATTATTGTCTCAACATAAAACATAGAACTTTAATTTAAGACAAATTTTTTTTATACGGTATAGATGTTATATAAGTTTGATATGAAAACATTTATTTGTACAAAAGAATGTCATAGAAAATGAACTAAAAAGTAATTTACTAAAAATAGTACAAATATATTTTTCTATATATTATACCTCATAACTCAATTTGTATTTGTATTAAGTCCTTTTAAGATTATTATTCAGATGACAAATGACTGAACCATAACTCACTGTATTATTTAATCACTTTTGCAATAATACCTGAAATTAAAATATTCGTTAATTGGAAATTGCCATTTTAGGCTACAATTTGAGAATTTTTAATAACCTTAATATAAAACTTGGTTTTTTCCAGAATAACATTAATTTTTGACTTATTAATAATTCTTCGTTATTTCGTCGTTGTCGTTTCATAAATTTCCTGAAATTGATGAAATATATTCGAAGCTTTATTTTCAAACAATAATATTATTGAAAATTAATGTTGTTCTTTGTCAAAAATTGACCTTGCATTGTCAAAAATTAATTTTATGTTGTTAAAAATAGAATTGACATTGTCAAATTACAGCCTGAAACTCAATTTTATCGAAATCTGTTGAGGAAGGTCTTATCTCGCCACATAAGTTGAATAAATTTAAAATATTGAAATTATTGAATTGTAAATTCATAAATTCCAAAAGTTAAATATTAAATATATAAAGATTATTTAATTATAATATTTTCTATGTTTACAATATTTAATTTTATAGTTCACTTATATTTTAATGTTAATTTACAATTATTAAATATTATAGACTAACCCTCAAATATCGTAAAGTACTCTGAATTATAAAAGTATTTTTTTTTTGCAAACCATTCTTTTAAAATTATTCCAAAAATATGTAAAATTTACAATGAAATTTTCTAAAGTTATATCTTACAGTATAGAAATTTACAGAAAAATATTTATTTCATTTTATTCTGTGGAACTATAGTGTTGGTTTTCCAAAAAACTGCAAATTTTCAAAGAATTCTTTACCAAGTGTAGTCAAAATAATATTTTACTTTCTATTGAAGTGTACATAAAAATATTTAAATTAATAATATTTTAATAATAAATAATATCATGCTTTTTTTGCAGTTTTCTATAATATTAAATTCTATTAATTTTCAACATTTTCAAATATTGTATAACAATTTTCCATGTACTACATAATTTTTGTGAAAAAAGTAAAAATTATATTACAAAAATTGTATATTTTGTTTTTTTATTTTAATAACATTATACAAAATAAGATTTACTTTTATATGAAGAGAAATTTTATACTTTTATACTTTTATTTCCATTTTTTTTTTATTTTAAATGAAAACATAAAATGCATCATCATATAAATTTCATCTTTGTATTACTTAAAAGTGATACGATATAATTCCCTATAAATGGTGGCATTACAATATAACTTTTTCACATAAATTTTCGTAAAAGAAGAAATTTTATATATTTTAGTACTCGAAAACAGTAATATTTCATACGTGATTCTAAAAGATTTTTTACTGAGTTTATATTGAGACTGAACAACTCGAAAAATGTTCACGTTTATCCTTTTTTTTATATACATATAATAATTTTCCTTATAGAAAAGTTTCTATCGTTGTGTGAATGGTTTCCGTTTTTTTTTGCCTCAACAAAACTAAAAAATATTAGTGATGAAAAAATAAGAAAAATAAAGAATTGGAAACTTTTGCTCTTAAAAAGGAAAAATGAAAAAAAAAACTTTTTCATTTGAATAAAATTGCACGAGTTTTAAATGAAATACTGGCATCGTTATTGCATTAAAAAAAAATATATATGTATATCTTTTCTATAAGCAGATTTATAAAATATATATTATATTTGTATATTTTGACATTTTCTTGAATTTCATAAAATTTCTTACAGATTTACACTAAGGTACTATTTCTTTAAATATAAACTTACCTGATTCAAAATATGAAGAATGCTATTATTATTTTTATTATTTTTTTTTAAAGAAGTTTATGAAATATGACCAAATATTTCTGTAGAGTTTAAATTCTAGTAAATCTGGGAATTTTAGTAATAGATATAAAAAGGGTGATTTATGAAAAATAAAATATTATTACTGCTAAATTGAAAAAGAATCTATGGAAATTTCAAGAGGAATAATATTTTTCTTTTTTGTTATTGGAATATAAAATATTTGAGTAAAAGTTATTTTATTATTTATGTTTTTTATGCTAATTTTTTTTGAAAAAATATAAATCCGTTTACGGAGACAACAAAAAAATTATTATATTTATTTATTTTTGGTGGAAAAATATATGTAAAATCAGGATTTACATTAAAAATTTTGTATAATTTGTAAAACTTATGGTAATTTTAGAATATTTGTGTAAAGCATTTAAATGCTAATAAGTTCACCGATTATCACAATTCAATTAATATATTTGATGTAGTTGGTTCTGATTTATTTTTCGTATATAAATTGAATTATTGAAATAATGAACTGATTCTCTTCTAATTGGAAATAATGAACTGATTCTATTCAATTAACTATAAACTAAAATACATTTCAATGACACAAAGGAAAAACCGCATTTGATTTTCTTTTCTTTCTTGTTTTTCCTACATTTTCTAGTTTAAATTTACAAGATTTTATATTAAATTATTTATATTTCTCTTTATTTTGTATTTTGATATTCCTTTTTATTTTATATTAAATTTCCTTTTCTCTTTGTGTATATATTTTATAATATTGGGTTAACCGAACATAACTATACCCCTAGCATATAGATTCTATTAAAAGTTGCGGTCCATTATTTCAGTTATGAACCTAATTGTAAGATAGTTATTGTTTTGTTGCTTTTCCTGATGATGAACTTTTTGTATTGAAAACGTGTAGAGTTGACAGTAGAAAAAAAAAAAATAAGAAATAATAATAATTATATTTTATATGCCAGACAGGATAATAAAATATTTTATTATAAAAAAAAAAAATGAAATAAAACTGAATTTTTACTTAAAATGTATTTTATAAATAATAATAATTATATGTATATAAAAAGTTATGTAAATTTTTGAAACTTTCTTATACAAAATTTGTAACTTTTGCATAGATTATAATTAGAAAATATTGGTTTTCTTGGATAATTGTACAAAAGGACGAAAACAAAAATTAACTAAAGACAATATAATTTTATTAAGATACTTTTCCTTTAATTTCTTTATGGTTAGATTTCTATTTTTATTGAATAAATAGAAAATTTATTTATTCATGAAAATTTGCAACTTAAAAGATTTTACAATAGAATTTAATTTAGATACAAGAAATTTAAATTGATTTGTGCTGGTTTGAAATTTTTCCTACGTAAATTTTTTGTTAGTAGAGCGAATAGGATGTGGGACATGATTACGACTTTGAAATGTTATACGTATACCGAGTTTTCTCTTGTATTATACAAACTTAAATTTAAATACACTGTGTGTGTGAAGATCAGCTTCGAAAGCTATCTTTCATTTATAGAATTTTCTACATTATGACATTCCTAAATAGTCTAATAGTAGAATCTAATCATTATTATAGTTATACAAACTTAAATTGATTAGTCACCTCCATTCAAAGAATGTTATTGCACATTTCTAGATCATAATTACTTATTTACAGTCAATTTTTATCTACTTAATTATATTTATTAATTTTCCATTACATAACTAATTTTAATTCTCTTTTTATATATTAATTGTTATTTAGTTTTGTAAATTTGAATTTGAATATCTAAGAAAGTCCATAATTTTATTAATAGAAGCATAAATAAATAAATAAAAATTTCATTTGGAAAATTGCATAACATTTATAAAAACCTAAATCTTAACTTAACCATATAGTTTTTTTTTTAATAAAATAAATAAATCAGAATTTTAATATTACTTTATTTCCTCCACACTAAAACTAGATTATACCATAAATGGATACATTTTATTTATAAATACATAAATATAAAAATAGCTTAATTCACACTTAAAACAATATAAAATGAAAATTAAATTTGAATATTTTTTTATTATTTAAATTACCATAAAAATGCATTTATTTTTGAGATATTCTTTGACCTTAATATATTTCTTGTAAATCTAAAAAAATTTATTTAAATAATAAATTTTTCTATTTTATTTGTTTAATATGATTTTTATTAAATAAAAAAAATCTCTTCACTCTGCTGTGGTTTACGAAAATAAAATTAAACCTTAAGAGTATTACAAAGCATATGAAATAGTAAATTTTTGGGGACAATAAAATCCCTTATAGCTAAACAAACATGAACATGAAAGCATAAACCACTGATTTTAAAGTTTTTTTTTTTTTTTAGATAGATTTTTTCCATATACGAAAATTATGTTAAATTTAAAGTGCATAAACGAACATATGTCAATGCTTAAAGGTATATTAAAGATGTTAAAATGAATAAAATATTGGAAAATAGTATAAATCGTAGGCGTAATGTTCATTGCATACTTGCGCCACATTTCACCAAAAAAAAAAATATATATTCAATTTAAAGTATGAATTAAATTCAATTTACGAAATAAGCTTATTAATAACAATGTGTCAGTTTGGTTTGGTAATGAAGTTATTTAAATATTAAAAAGTTTTCTGGTGGCACACTTTTTAATTCCGAATTTTAAATCATATCAAATTTGAAAAATCGTTAATGTATTTTAAAATTAAACTTTTTCATATGACAGCATGAATTAAGAAATTAAATTATATACATTTTCATAGCATACCCAAATTTTACAAAATAAAATTTTTCTTTTACCAAAAAAATGCATATTTTATGTTAATTCTCAAGCTTGATGCCATTAAAGTGAATATACATATATATTTTTTTAGTGATTCTTAGATATTTTGATTATTTTATTTAAAGAGTGTGTCAGTACAGTGCATTCCAATTTTAGATTTAGATTTTTATGTAGTTGTGATTCACGATAGATTTGTTCATATCACAAAAAAAATATGTTAAAGAAAATTTCTTAAAATAAAAATTCCATTTTAATTTTAATGCTAATTGAAAATTACAAATGAAATAATATTAAGAAATTTTTTTTAATGTTTTTTTTATGTTTAACTACCTGTAAGCTAACAAAACTTTTTTAATTATTTTCAATGGGGAGACGAGATTATCATTATTATTCGTAGAATAAAATTTAACTATAATTAGAAAAATATATATAAAAAAAGACAAACTAATATGTTTCAGCACTAAAAATAGTTTTGCTGGTGTAATTCTAAATTTAAATTTTCAAAAATATTAATATTTTTTTTATAACTATATTTTTCCAAGGCTTTATGTAATTTAAAATTATTTTTTTTAAGAAAATCTTGCTAAATTTTATGTGCAGAAAAGAAAAGAAACTTTTGAATATGAAAAAAATGTGATATGGAAAATTCATAAAAACTTCTACTAACTTTGACATAAATTAGTTGCTTTGTTATACATTTTTTTGTAAGGAAAAGCTAATCAAAATGAAATACAAATAAAAAAAACTTATTTGACTTGTCGTGTTCATTATTTGTTAAACTGACAAAATTTTGGAGAAATATTTAGATTTATTTTTGATTGACTGACAATTATATGAAAAGTTTTTTTTTGGTTTTCCATAATATTGTTTATTTAATTTTATTTCGGAAAATTTTTTTTATTATGCAGAGAATTTTTGTTTAGCTTTGTTAATCAAGGAATAAGGAGTTGACAAAGAATTATATGATAAATGATATTTAGATTTATACAATGAATAATTTTTATTATAATTTTTGCATCTAACAGATTCAAACAGAATATTTTTAAGTACTAAAAAGTGTGTCAAAAAATATTTGCTAAAATTACATAAAAATGACAATAAGAATCATAATTTTATTTTTGTTATAAAATAGTTTATTTTTCCATATTGCAAATATTGCCAAACATTAATCAGAAACATTACTGGAAAAATGTCCAGTATTTGAAAGATAAATAAACATTATTCAACTGCAGTATTTCTTATATATTGCCAAAGTTTCAGATAATAATAATTGTACTAAACTGTTTTAATAAATTTTTTATATTGAATAAAATATCGGCAGGCGCAGCCATTCAATTTTCATTTTAAAATATAATTTTTATCCAACAAATTTTCAGAATACCAGAAATAATTCACATAAATATATACCTAATATATTCAATTCAAAATCTCTTCTCTATCTCTTATACCATCGCTACAATTACATATATTTATACTCGTATCTATGTTGAGATAATGTAAAAGCATAATTTATTGAAATAAAAATAAAAAAAAAATCTTATATATATTTTTTTTTTACTATTTTCCATAGTTGTATCTGCCGCCGCTCGTTATACTGACTGTGAGGTGGCACCGCCAGTTCAATATGCCACACAAAATGTTGAAGATGATGATGATACTGTAACTGTGATTTATACCTGTGAGCGTGGCTATGAATTAAGAGGTGAATCTAAATTGGTTTGTGATTTAGATACTGATGAATGGCATGGAGATCCGCCTTCCTGTGAAAGAGGTAAAAAAAAAAAAATGAAACTACAACTAGAAAATAGAAAAGTAATGTACAAAGATTTATTTAAATTTTCCAATTTTTTTTTTTGTTGGAATAAATTTATAAATAGTTTGTGTATTATTTTTTTTAGCTACAAATGTGTATTTGTGAGACACTTTAATTTTAAATTTAGAACAAAAATTAAACAAGATTAAAGTATATTAAATAAAAATTTGAAATCTTCACGACCTTTAATTTTCTAATTTTTTTTTTTTTTGGAAAATGCAATTTTAAAAGTTTTAGGAAAAGTTTACATTAAAAAGAAATTAATATTTGTTTTGAAAATAGTTTAAAGCAAACTAAAAACTTTGTAATAAAATAGTTTTGTTGATGATAAAGAACAAATACAAATATATCCAGGACACGTGTGTAAAATTTAATGACATTGCAGGAGATTAACAAAACTAATCTATTTAAAAAAAAGAAAATTATCAAAATTCGATCGAGGAATGTGGGTGTGACAGTTTAATTAATTGCTATAATTTATTGAAAATTCAGGGATAATATGTGATTGTTTCTCTAAATTTTTTGGATATTATAGTTAAATACAATTTCAAATTACGTATATAATAAATTTAATTGGTATTCTAGGCATAATAATAATAATAATTTGTAAAATTATACATAAAGTGTGCGGTTTACTTTTGGAATATAGATTAAATTATTTGGGAAAGTTTTAGAAGGGAGTGGTGTTTACATTATTATCGTTATTTATGTAAACTAGTAGGTATATTCAAATTTAATATAAATGTTGAGTTATGATAGATATATAATTCCTGAAGTGCCCACATCTTTAACTGCTATCAAAATTTCCATTATTAATTATTAGGGAACATGGTAAAATTATTGTCGATTATGGCAATTTCTATAATTTGTGTTGAGAAGTATGCAATTTAGTTATGTCAATTGTTTATGAGAAAATTGAAATATGGTCTCGTATTGTGGGCAATCTCTTAACTTATTCACATTTCACCAGAAAATTAATAATTATGCTATCAAAAATCTAGTGTGTTTTGAAATTTTTTTCTTAATTGGTCGGACTATTTGCAATACAATAGTTTTCTACACATATGTAGACATTCAATTAAATTTTTCGACCTGTTCAATAAAGAACCACATTTCCAACAAAACTTTTAGAAATTTGTAAAATCATTTTACAAAATTTTCATGAAAATTCCATTCACAAATATTTAACCTAAATATTTAAAAAAAAAAAAGTCCTTAAAAGATGAACAAAAAGTATTTAAGAACTAAATCATAATCCAGTACAGAATTTCTAGACAATAATCATAAATCAATAACTTGACAAAATAGTTAGGCCTATTTATATCATTTTTTTTTGGTTATCTCGTAAAATTCATTTTCAGGCTCAATTTATTGATATTTTGATAATAAAATAAAATTATTTCTCTTCACTTAAAAATACCAGAAACGGAGGACAAAATAAAACCCTTTGTTGTTTATACGTTTTTTTCTGTTTTTTAAATCGGTTCTCATAAAATTTGTTCCTCATTTTAGCGTTTTATTTGTAAAATGACCGTAGTCTGCATATAATTTAAATATCCTTACTGAGAAAATCTGTTATAGATTTCTTAATATATATTTTTTATAATGCTTTAAGTCTGTTATTCCAAAAGATTTATTTCGGATTTATTTTATGGTAAAAGGCACTATAGATTCTTTTTTTTATATATAAATTTTATTTTCTTGTATGAATGAAAATATATTTTCAATGACTTTTCCACCATACCAAGAATTGATGTCAGGGAATGGTTAAAAAGAAAATAAGTTATATTGGTAAAGGTTAGGATAATAAAGTAAATAAGACGATAAGAAAGAATGGAAAAATCTGTTGTTGGTTTTCCTTATTGAACAAATATAATATCAAATTTATATCAAGATTTAAGTAGGTTTTGCATAAGGATTACCATTTTAATAGGATGTCAATGAAAAATACTTTTTTTTTGGTTTTTTTCTTTTTCGTTTTTACGAGTTAATATTTTAAAATTAAGTACCTTAAAGGATCTTCAATTTCTAAAGAAGAAGAAATTATTAGATAAAAATTTGTTGGATATTGTTTAGATGGAGTAATAAAATTATGGAAAATAATGATGTGATGAAGATGAGGTTAATTATCCAATTTATATTAAATTTTGTTTTTTTGTAATTTCATAAACCGGAAAAATGAAAATATTTTTTTCAAAAAAATAAACAACAGAATAAACAATTTTTATAGGAAAAATCTAAAAATTACAAAAAAAAAAAGTCATAAATTTATTTTAAAACATAAAAGTATCTAAAAGCTAAAATTTCTGAAAAAAAAACTTAAAAATTTATTTATTTAAAAATGTTATTAAAAATGTAAATAGGATAGAAAAAATAAAAAAGATTGAATTAACATGTGGAAAACTAGAACAGAATTTTTTATTGTTTCATCGTTTTCTCCATTCGATTATTAAAATGGTTTCAAAAAAAAAACAACAACAGTGTATTTAATATTTATGAAAAGTACTTTTGCGGTGCGACTGTGGGACTTTAGGTTTTTTTTTTATTTTATTCCCAGCTTTTTCCGCTAAGCTTACGTACATTTATGGTAAAACGAAATTATTTATACTGTATACATATTTTGTTGTAGCGAAACATTTTATATGAATTTATATATGAAATGTTTTTTTTTTTAAATTTTTAAACATTTTTTTTGTATTTAACTAAACTATAAATCGTAAAACAGGATACCACAAGGAAGACATTATTATTAAAATAATATATTATGTTTTTTTTTTAACATATATGTATAAAAATGAGATTTGTATGTTAACAGAATTATGGTAGATTATTAATTTAAATACAAATGGAAAAAGGAGCAAAAAATACAAAATATTAGGGTAGAGTTGTCTAAATCGTGTTTGGAAATTTTCAGTATTTCGGTATTCTTGCCTAGAAATACTTAGAAAGTTTATATTTTATAATAAATTTAAATTTAGAAAACTCCAGTATTGCCATAAAAACTGAAACTTCAAATGGTACTGGTTTTCTAAAGAGTTAATTTGTTTTCGACTTGCCATAGTTGTACCTGGGTACACCTATGACCATTGGGATTATAATTTATGCAACCAGTCTCAAGTTAAGATTTTACTGCACAATAAATAGTTACTTACAAAATATTTTAATGAAATAAAAAATTAAAATATAATTAAACATTGACCCACTTAAAATTTAAAATGACATTAATGAAATTGTGGCTAATTTAACTTATAAATGTTGATATCAGTTATTTATAACTGTTTTACCACAATCTCCCATCAATAGATTAATTAGTTTTGCCATACCAGCAGTATGGTTTGGCTGACTCTTCCCTAACAACTATTTTGTTTTTTTGTAACATTATTGTGAGGTTTTTTTGTGAATAATACTGGTGTACTATCGAAATTATTTTTGATGTTTTTTTTAGTGAAACAATAATAAAGTCACAATAATTTTCTTTTTCATTCAGCGTAAATATCAATTAAAATTAAATCTAATTAAATTTTATAATTATTTATTAATAATTTAACAAAATGAAATTATAATATAATTTAATATTTATTTAATATTTCATAAATTGAAAATATTGTTTTATACTTGTTAGTTTGCAACATAATTTCTTTATAAAGTTATATATTTTATAATTTTTAATTATGAAATGTTGAATTTTCTTCAAAACATAATAAGATTATTTCTCAAAATTTTTATTTAAATAATTTTTCGGTTTGCATTTTGGTAATTTAATTATTTTAAAAATTGTTTAAAAGAATTAAAAGAAATTTTGTTATGTCAGAAAAATCTCTTTTTAAAAATTCTTCCGAAATTGTTTAATCAATTAAAATTCTGAAGCTGCTTGTATGTCATGTAAGAATTATTATAACTAATTGAAGAATTTTTTATTCCCTGCTTGTCTTATGTTTTTTTATAAACACAACTATGCTTACTGACAACAAAAAATTGCATATTTAACATTTTTACTTTTCCAATTTTTTAACTTCTTAATCCTCGTTTACAAATATCTCATAATTTTTTTAGAGATAGAACTTTGTTATTCCTTGAAGAAACTAAAACATTTTTTATATTTACATAAAATTTGCTGTACATTTGATTATTTTCATTACAAGCTAGAATTTTATTTATATATATTTACATTAAATGTACTAATTAAGATAAATATTCATAAGTAAAATTTAGTATCCTTATGTTGTCTATATCAGTTTTAGTAACCATGGGAAAGTAATTAAATTATATATCACATACGAAAACATTGACATTTTATCTACTAAATATTTTAGTTAACAAAGGTGTGAATATAATATTACATATTTTATGCTAAATAGAAAGTTATTCGTAAAGTAAATTTTTATTAACACAGTAAATGGCATAGAAAACTAAAGTGTTAAAAAGTAGAAATTGATATTTTTTAGCTGTTGTTGTTTAATGTTTACAAAAAAATGGAACTTATTATAAAACGAAGATAATAAATTTTACAAGAAAAAAATTCAGTTTAAAAAATTCTTAAGTTTATCAGAATAAAGATAAATATGACAAGACTTTGAAGCAACAACAATCTTATGAATCTACCGAAACAGTAGTAAAAGGCAAAAAAAAACAATCTTAATTGTAAATATAGAAATAAAAAATGAAACATGACAAAAATTTGTATGATTTTTGAATTTTAAAGTTTATGTCCTTATCAGAATAATTACATTTTTCACAATTCAGTTGATAATTTTCATTTTGCTTTTTGCTGAACAAAGGTATACCGAGTATTAGAGTAGAAATTCCTTGGTATAATCTTTTATCAAATTTTGATCGCTTCATTTAATTCTTTGTGCCTAATCGTTTGAATAAAACCTTTAAAAATTATTTTCAATTTTTTTTTCGTATAAGAGGTTATCTTTATTCTGCACAAAAGTATTTTTGCTTTTAACTTTCAAGTGTTTTATATTTTTTGTGATATTTGTTTTAAAAAAAAGAAAATAAAAAGAGATAAAACATATCCTTTATGTCCTTTTTTGTTGAAAGTTTGTAGATAACTTTAGCAGGACATTTGCTGGTATATTTACAATGTGACAACAGATGTTTATGTATTTAAATTTTATATAAAAATGCAATCTTATAGAATTTTATTTTTGGACAAAATTATGTTAATGTTTTAAATAAAGATAATTTTAAAAGAACTTTTAAATTTCAAAATAATACGTTCAGTTGCAATATAGATTGTTAATTTTTTTTAAAAAATAATATCAACAAGGGGCTATAAAGAATTAAGGTTTTTGGTGATATTTACATTAAATGTAGAAGATTGTCAGAAAAATACCCTTTGGGTTATCCCTTAAATAGATAATTTTAAAACTTCAGAGTAAAAATTAATCAAGTATAATTATTTGTTGTAACATAATTTTATGCAAACAACTTAATTTTCATAAACGAACTATTTTTGAAAAAAATTTTGCAAACTGATATACAATGGACTGATTAGTTCGCACAAAATTAGAAATATTTTGATTAAGAAGTTTACATTGCTTACAATTAAACAGAATTTCTTCTAGTAAGTTTATACTCTATCATAAGAGTCAATTTTAAGTGATAGAAATCGAAGCCAAAAAGTCACCTAAGCAGCGTCAACAATGTTATAAATATCACAGAAATCTTAACAATGAAATCTCAATAAAGAAATTAAAATTGCAGCATTTTTGAAGAAAAAAAATCTTCGAATATATCGTAATACGTCGATTAGATATAATCTTATCCGATTATGATACCAAAATGTGTTATCAGTTTAAAGGTTAATAACATTATTCTGTAATATAGAAAATTTATTAAACAAATTTAAATTAAATACAAATTATTTTGAAATTTATATTATTTTTTGTTCATTAATTTTGATCATATTTAGTCGAATTAAGTTTGTTGCATTAAATTCTGTTATCACATTTAACTATCCATCTTTAGAGCGAGAAATTCTTCCTTCATAAAAAAAAACATTATTTAAATACATAGCATTAAATTATTTTATAAAAAAGTATTAAATTATCGAACATAAAATAAAAATTATCTCAAGATAATCGCATTATTTTACTTTCATGATTTATTAAAATATTAAAATTAATTGATTTTTGTAATAAACGCTACGTTTTTATAAATCCTTGGATAATGAATTAAATTTTAAATAAATTTATTAAATTTCATTTTACGTAAATAAACCATAAAAAAATAAAATTATCATTAAATTATTTATTTATTTTATTTTTTATAACGAAATTCATGTATTTATAATTTTTATGTCATGTTTTTTTTCTTAATTTTTTTCTCTTGTTGTAATTTCATGACAGCTGAACATGTAACATCTGAACATGTAACTGATACCGATGGGAACAAAGATGATGGTACAATATCTCAAGAGGAAACTGGACCCACAAATTCACAATCTGGTAAAAAGAAAGGAATTTTAGAAGCTGACAGAATTACAAGTGAATTTGCTAACCAATTGGATATGTCCTGTTATAATCCACCGAAAGTAGCAGCACCACAAATTAAAAATGGACATATTGTTACGTATGACAGGTAAAATTTTTAATTATAAATTTTAATCCTTTTTGTTTTTCTATAAATTTCAATTTTGTTATTGTAGGCGTCAAAAAAAAGGACATATATTTTTAGTAGCAGTTTATAATTGTTCTGCTAATTATGAAATGGAAGAAGTTACAAATTCAATTCTTTATTGTAGTAAAAAATCATGGATTGGTGAACGACCAGTTTGTAATTCAATGACAGATGAATATGGAGAAGGTAAAGTATTAAATTTATCTATTTTATCAAATGAAAATAATTTTATTAAAAAACAAAAAAACAGCATAATTCATGGACGAGATATTAAATTTATCAACAAATTATTTTAAAAATTCATATGAATATTTCGTTTATTGATTATAAAATAATTACTGATAAAAAAAAACAGACAGGATAATTAACAAATTATTTTCAATATTTATGAGTGCAATATAGTTCACACCAATTAAAATTTATAAATCCTAATTAGTTAAACTATATAATTATGTCCAATGGGAACAATAATTGCAGGTAAATGTTACAGAGTTTAACAAGTTATCCTTGAAATTTAATTTTATATCTTTAACAAAGATTTATATTAACATAAAAACTAAGTTGAATTCAAGGTAAAACAAATAAAAGAAACAAATATGTAATCCTTGGAGACAAGAATTAACAATATCTGCCTAATTTTATATTTCAACAATTAAGGAATTGAGTTCAACTAAACTGTATC
This sequence comes from Empis livida, assembly GCA_963932195.1. Taxonomy (NCBI): domain Eukaryota; kingdom Metazoa; phylum Arthropoda; class Insecta; order Diptera; family Empididae; genus Empis; species Empis livida. Next base: position 54,387,983 of record OZ010647.1, read on the forward strand.
ATATCCAACTATGTCCCTGGATGATACAGAAAAATATTATATACATATTACGATAATGTATGACATGGAAAATTTTCAATTGAATAAATAAATAAATAATTTATTACAATTATCTTTTTTTTTTGAATATGCAGGGATTCGTCCATAGGTTTCTACCATATTCCAATATAGTTCGTTGATATAATATATTCGTTCCATTAAATTAATTCTGTTCAATTTTAAAGCATATCATAAAGGACACAACTATACAATAAATAAACTTCTTTTCTTTTTTTTTTTTTTTTTGCTGTTGGTACATATATGCATTTACATAATTATGTTCTGAGCATAATACATTTTTAATTAATTTCAATGTCTGCTCTCTTATATTAAATTTTATATAATTTTTTTTATTTCATGAATAAAATTTCACTAATTTTTGACCAAAAAAAAAAAAAATTAAAATATCCAAAAGTGTTTTCATTTAATGTGTATAAATGGGGTAAAAATAAATAATGTAAATTTTTGGAAATTTTTTTTTAAAAACATATTACTTGACAGATACAAGATACAAAAAAAAAAGAAGGGGTATAAAAAAAATTTTGGTTTTTATTAAATTGGATAATTTACACGAATTTTACCATGTAAAAGTAATGTTTTCGTTTTTATAATGTTATTTTTTCAGATATGTACACAAAATTTAACGCATATTTGTATATCACTTTAATTTAAATCTAAATGTAAAAAGGTAAAAACAGAAAACTTGAAACAGAAAATGAATTTCTTTTTTACATAAAAGGTTTTACTTACTTGTTCAAAAATTTAATTGAATTTTCTTGATAAAACAAATATTTTAATAGATTTAGTTATTCGTGACCAGCCTAAAGGAAAATCCTAACATTCCATTATAATTTGGAAGTTTTTATACATAAATTTAGAACCATAAATTAAATTATAGCGGGGAAACTTTAATTGCCACAAACTAATGGCTTTATTAGTGAGACATTTGTTGTTAACGAATGGCCTCGACCATAACCAATTAGTTAATATTTATAATATTTGATTGTCTTAATTAAAATTTTCAGATTACGAAGAAGAAGACGGTGAAGATGGTGATGAAGAAGAGGAAGAAATTGAAGAAGAAGCACATAGAAGACATCATGGTGCGAAAACTGAAGAAGATCGTATTGACCAAACAAGACATGAGGAAAGTAATACAGTGCAACATGAAATTGAAAATAATGAAATAGAAAGAGAACAACATTTAAGCCACCCGAAACTAGCTGAAGAAATTAAAGAAGAAATTACTGAAGAAACACCAAGAGTTTTTAATGAATCATGCGGTCCAGATCGTGGTGGTTGTGATCATGAATGTCGTATGGTTTTATATCCAGAAGAACATGAACCCAGAGTTGTTTGTTCATGTTATTCGGGTTTTACTTTGGATATTTACGATTTAAGAAGATGTCAGGGTAAGACACTATTATTTTCGTAGAATTTCAGTATGAATTTAATTTTTAAAATAAAAACTGAAACATTAACAAAAATATTGTAAGTGTTATGAGTATGTGTCATAAATTTTAATTTTAGAAACTAATAATTGACTACAAGAATGATTGTGACAGTAACTCAAAAGAATAAATTTATGTTGGAAACAAATCATTTCTTAAGAAATTTAATGGTTTACTAAGTTTTTACGTCTAACATCAATGATCAATGTCAAATATAATATAAAAATTTTGAGTTTTATCTCGTAAATAATTCAAAGGAAGTAAAATTAATATAAAATGTCCCCGTAAAAATTATTACATTTCATAAACGAAAATAGCATCTCAAAATTATTCGCCTCATTTGTTATGTCAAATAAAATATCTCTCTAATCCAATGTAAAAACAAATTAATTTTCGTAAAAAAATATAATTTTTAAATTTTAAATTTAACAAAAAAACAACATAAAATTTATAATTTAAAAATTTTTTTGTATCTTTTTAAATTTAACTAAATACTTTTCATGTTTATAGTTGTGATAATTTATTAGATGAGTCCACAAAATATATTTTTTTTTAAAATTTTGCTATTCATACAACATTATTACAATAACTTTTATTTTGTCATAATGTGTCAAAAAATGTTTCAACTTTTTAGAAAACCGCTTACAAACAACAATCATCAAAATTATAATAATGTTAATATAAATTCTTGTTGTGTGTTTATTTTTTTTTTTGCATCAGAAGATGAGATGATGACAAATGTTTCATGAGATGAAATACAAAAATCATAAAATATAATGCTCAAAACATAAAAAAATCATTAATAGCTATATCCATGGCTAGTGTGTATAGTAAAAACTAGAAATTCTCCTTTAAAAAAAAAATTGAAACAAAACAATTTCTGTATAGCTTGGCTGGCAACCAACCAAAAATCATTGTTTATGTGATATGTCATAGAACAGTGTAACCAAAAAGTATATTAGCCTCTTAGACTGAGGGTGGTGTGGGAGTTAAAAAAAAAAAGAAATAACATATTGTTTTATGAAATTTTATAATAGAGGTGCTTTTGATATTTATAGATATAGATAGGAGAGGACAGTACTATATATTCAATTTAATTTTTCGAATAGTTTCTATGCGGGACAAAAATTTCAACTATAAGGTAACCGAATTAAAATTTTATTTTCATAAATTTGTATGTTGACATATGGGGTTAAGATATAATGGTACACAAAAAAAATATTTAGAAATTATTGTGGTGATTGTGGTTTTCATGTTTGTTGGATTTATTGATTTGTGGTTATTAGCAATATTCAACAAACAAAAATGTTCATTGAGTAATGAACACGTAAAACGGATCAATGTACAAAGATTATCATTGGTGGTTTTATTATTTAATCCTTTTACAGGAAAATAACAAAATCAATTAATTGATTTATAAAATTAAATTACTAAAAGGATATAAATAAATTTTAACAATTTCTATACTTTCATATTCGATTACAATTTTATTGAAAATCGTATTGATTTCAATTATATTTCTATATTTGTGCGCTGCTATTGAGAAATAATTGTGATAACGGCCCATGTAGGAATCATCAATTTATACACTTTTTTATTGTTGTGTAGACAAGAACTGAAATTATATCAGATTTATTGGACTATTCTAAAAGTTGTTTGTTATAACTAATGAATTCATTCGATATGTGGCTGAGTTATTCCGACAAATTGTAAATTGATTTAAATGGAATAATTGTATTGATGGCAGATTTTATTGTATCATAGTTATATCATTATTTGTGAATCAGTGAGAAATATAGTCAGTGAGAAATATAAGCTGTGATATTTATTTATGTTTCTTTAAAAAAAAAAATGCTATTACCAATTTACAAAAAATATTTTCCAGATATTGACGAATGTTCACAAAATAATGGCGGATGTGAACAAATTTGTACAAATATGCCAGGATCTTATCAGTGTTCCTGTGATAGTGGCCTTCAAATTGATACTGTTACCGGGAATACATGTATTGGTAAGATTTTATGTTTTTACGGTTTTTGTTTATCATTATTATTTATTTGTATATTAATTTAATCATATGCTGGGTTGGTATACGCATAATATCCTTTTTTTTTTCTCGTGTGTTTGTATTTACTTTTGATCTCATATCTTATAAATATTAGGCAGGTGTGAATGATGTTATATTTTCTTAAAGCCTTTTTTACCTTTTATACTTGACAGTCTTTTGTGAAAATGCTTTAAGTTGACTCTTCAAATATTTTTGTATATAATTCGGTTTTTTTTTCTCTGTTGCTGTTGTGTGTTTATTGTTGGCATATGTTTAACTTACTTTATTAGCGCACTCAAAAATATGTTAATGTAAATATAAAAGATTCGTTATTTTGTTGTTGTTGCTGTTTGTTTGTTGGGCGCTTTATTGTGTTAAAAAGTCACGTAAAATGATTTCAAAGTTTGGTTATAAACTTTTATGACTTTTGCCATTTGTTATGTCAGAAAAAAAAAATTATATTTTTTTATTTGGAATTTAACAAAAAATTGCTATAAGAAAAGTTTTAAATTAAATTTTAGGAAGGATTTTTTTTTTTTTTAATTTTTGGTGTTGGTTCATTTGTTTGTTTATTTGTGATAATACCGTATTTGCTTTTTTTAAAAAATAATCATAAATCATATATTACACATACGCATAACACATACCAAATTAAGTTAACTTGATCCAATCATACATAAACTAGACATAAACGAATGCTTATTACGTAATGGACATGGTCCATGCCAGGATACATGTCACAATTTATGGTCTACTTATATGTGTACCTGTGAAAATCTACCAGGAACACGAATATCAAATGATAATCATTCATGCGAAGATGATGGTGAATGTTATAAGAATAATGGTGGTTGTTCTCATAAATGCTTTACGATTGTTGGACGGGTTTTTTGTCTATGTCCTAATGGATTTTATTTATCAGAAGATTGGAAAACCTGTAAAGGTTTGTAGTGTTTTTCTTTTTTAAATACTTTTAACCCTAAAGCAACTCATTCGAAAATTAATTTAAATTTATTTGAGTTCTGGTTAAATAAAATTTAAATATTTTGGTAAATAAATTATTTTTTTTATTTTAAGTTATTTTAATTATAAATTTTTGGATGTCCTCATAAAATTATACGAATAACATTAATTTCGACTAAACTAATACAGATTTTAAAAAATATAAAAGTTAAATAATTTTAAGATATTAAAAGTATTTCAAAAATTATGGAATTGATTCTTTAAAAAATTGTTATACTTTCGATATATATTTCATATTATCTATATTTTTTCAGATAAATTGAATATTATTATTAATTGTAGCAATAATAACACAAAATTTAAACTAAATTTTAAGCTTTATTTAAAAAAAAAAATATTATTTTACACAAAATTTAAATTTTATATAATTTTACATTGATGGACGTTAAAAATAATTTATTGAGTCCAATTAAATTGTATTAATAGGCAGAATTTAGATTAATAAATGATAAAGTGGCAGACAATTTTAAATGTATAAATTATTTAAAAATACGGTAATACCAGAGACAAACTGAAAGTTAAAATAGACTTTAACGTTTTAAAATTTAAAGTAACTTTATCAAAAAAATATAAAAGATTTATAATGAAAGTGTAACAAGTTTATTTGTTTATTTGTAGATTTTATGCTCGAATTCATAAATCGAACTTATTTAGTAGGTTTTCGTAAGGGTTTTACCTGGATTCGTGAACAATTATGTCAGAAAATCCACAATTATTTTACATACGTCTATTAATTAAAAAATGTTACATCAATAAATTTTGATTTATTTGGTAAATAATTAAAAGAAATAATATGAATTTACTTGTTAATAAGGTTAAGTAAGATGACTTAAAAAAGCTACGTCTATGATTAAACAAAACTTAAGTGACACCTATGAATTCGAGCATAAAATTCTATTTTTTTAATTACAAAATCGCTTCAATTAGACAATTTTATTTATTATACATATTTTAATTTTATGCAAATATTGTTGAAGTCACAGTCTGTGCGTGGTATTAAAGTAAAACATTTAATGAATTTAAATTAAATGGGAGATTTTTTAGATAAATCCTGATTATGTGAATAATTAAAAAATTATTATACACAATAATAGTCATAATAATGGTAATTATAGAGAATATATTTATGTTTTATGTATTCTACAGGATAAAAGTATATGTTAGTATATGATATTATTATAATTATATAATTAATATTGTACAAAGTATGAAAATTAAATATCTCGCATTAAAAACTTAATAAAAATATTTTTAAAAATTAATTCATTCATTCATGTATTGACAATATTTCAACACTTTTAAGGTTTATTAAATAATTAACAGAAATATTTGACATATTTTATCATATTAAATTAAGTATTATGCTTTACTATTTAAATTAATGTAGAACGAGACGATAAAACTACTCACATAAATTTTTACTTCTAAGGTTTCATAAAAAAATTAAAAGCAATTAATTATTTTTTTCTGAAAAATATCAACTACTGTCGACTTGTATGTTTCAAAAATTCAAATATGATACACAACACCTTACAGTTGCGATTATTAATGTCCCCACATAAACTTTAGTTGCCATTTTGTTGACGATCTTCCAAAATAGTTTAATGCTTTGCACGGAAATCGTACACAAATATTTGAAAGCTTTTTTTGCATTTTTTTTGTTGTTTAAAAACATATTTTTTGGTTTATTTACCTGCAAATTTCAAATTTTTTGTTTTGCTGTTATCAGATTTTTATGACTTTCAGGTAAAATGTGTTAGTGTGTAAAATTTTCAGGAAAATGATTGAATTTTTTTAATGAAACTTTTTTAGTACTTTGTGCAATAGAAAACTAATTTTTTTTTGGAAGCAAGTGTTTGGAACTCAATGAAAATAAAGTTTTTCAATATGCTCATAACACTTTTACAGTTATTGATGCATTTGCTTAGGGTTGGGAAGAGTAAATAGAAATTTTTGTAATCCATTGATATTTTAATAAATTTTCCAATACTTTTGGGGTTTTTTTTTGTGGAAAATAGTATTAATTAAGAATGTATTTAATTGTTTTACTTATTGATGCGGAATGTTCTGAATTATACTTAAGGCAATACGCACGGAAATGAATTGCCTTTGCAGTTACATTTTAACATATTTCAACAAAACTAGCCTATTTGCAAAATAAAAATATACTTTTAAAAATTTTGCTTTGACGGTTTTCAAGTATTTCGAGTCTAGAGTTTAGTCTTAGCTTCGTAACGACAAAAACTGAATAATAAAGTTTTTAAATTTTTGTTAGTATTATTAAATTTAAATTTATATAGCTTTATAAAGACAAGACTTATGATGCTAGAAATTTATTTCAATGATGACAACATAAATTGATTAATTAGCTAAATGTTTAAATAAAGTTAAATTGTTATTATTAAAGACATGCTTTTTTTGTTGTATTACCTTTAAATGGAAATTTAATTAAAAATTCATCAGCAAAGTTTTTGTTTTTCGGGGAATGTACTTTGTATAAACAATTTTTGTGAAACTTTCAATAAAAATTCATCTAATATAAATACTGTGAATATATTTTGTGTTCACATAAATGCACCAACATTTTAAAATATATTTTTTTGATAAACTTTAACAAAAAATAAGTAAAAACTTGTTAAAATTTAATGTTTTTTTTATATAGTAGCATATTTTACACTATTGGGAATTATACTACTTATTATTTTAAAATGTATACAGTATATATTTTATGAAATTGTATTCTCTTATTTAGTGAAAAAAAAATTATATTAAATTCCCATTTTAAAATGAAATTTTTTACAGGAATTTTTTGAAATGATAATTGAAGAAGCTTAGTTGTTGAATATTTGAAATAATTAAGGTTTCGTTAAAATGAAATGGTCAAATAGTCATTTTAATCCTTAATATATAAATGTGTATGAATTATTTGCGAAAAAGATTATTTTGTTTTTGAAGTTTATGATTTTATTGTAATCTATCACAGAAAGTATTATGTTTAAAAATTCAATAAAATGATAATAAAACCATAAAATGTTGGTCATGTAAAACCATTCAATTTAAATTTCAAATACAATTATATTAGAATGAATATTTTCCCCCATAAATAATATATTATCTTTAGCAAAATTCATAAATACAAATTGTGTGTTTCACGCTAAGAAAACTTTACCCAAACAATCCGCTCTTTAAATAATGTTAAAAACTTATAATATTTCAAGAATAATTATACAGCAAACATTTTTTTTTTTGTAAAAACTTTAAAATGGGTTATGATATAGTTTTGAAAAAATCCAAAAAAAAAGAATGTTTTTTAAGCTTGAACATAAAATGCTTTAACAAAAAATATATATAATTTTAAGGAAAACTTTTGCATTCAAGTCGTAAATTTTATCTTTTACAACACTTCAACATGCTGTTTTCTGAAGTACTTTTCTGTTTATATGATTTTAAGTATTTGTGTATTTACTATTTAAATTCCACCTCCCGTCCTTTATCAACTTGAAACGCTCTTTAAATTGTTTTCGTGCAAAATAATGCTCAATTTTATAAATTTTCTTTTTTTAAAGCTTTAGGGGCTATTTTATATTTATATATAATAGAAATAGAAAAGGTCTGGAGAAAATTAAAACTATTTTGCCTCATATAGACCTCACGTAACGACGTATCCATTAATATAGGCTTAAGGGAGAAAATGTCTTTTACATATTTTTCAGGAGTTTTCCTTTTCGTATATACATATATGTATATATAAATTTGTATAAGTTATATGGAAATTATTTTATAATGTCTTAATTTGAATGTTTCCAAAAATCTTAATGTTTTTGCTGAAAATTTTTCCTATTGTGATTTTCATTATTAAGTGGGTGGGTTTATAATATTTGGAAACATAGTTTTAAGTAGTTGGGCGGAACAAAACGAAACTTTTTTGTAATCTAATTTTGAATATATACATACGTATAGTTTATTTATTTGAGGGGTTTTGGAAAATTAAATAAAATATGGTTATACACAGCCATAAAAGTTATTGTTACAAAACTTTCACCACAATTATTACTTGTGTATTTTTTGTTGTATACATTCAATGTTTATGCCAAAAAATCCTTTTATAGAAAATGTAGGCTTCTCTTTTTTGGGGACGGAATGATGGTTGTACACAAAAAAGTGATAATAAAGTAATAAATTATATAATAAACATATGATAAATTATTATTAATGGAGGAAAATTAAGGATGATTGAAAAATACATATGTAAAAAAAAATATATTCTGTTTTATTTCAGATATCGATGAATGCTCGAAACCAAATATTTTATCATTATGTCCTTATGGCTGTGAAAATACACATGGTTCATATCGTTGTTTGGAACCAACTAGAGTAGAAGAAGATGTAGAAGAACATAGTGTAACACAACCAGATATTGATAATGAAGAAAATGAAATTGAAAGGAATGTCGTGATGGAACCAAAACTTGAAAATAATTGTAGAGATGGATTTCGATTGAATAATCAGAACGAATGCATTGATATTGATGAATGTGCAGAAGGCACAACTGGTTGTGAATATTGTCAAAATGCCCAAGGCGGATTTGAATGTTATTGTCCTGACGGTTATGAATTAAGTGACAATGAAAAAACCTGTCAGGATATTAACGAATGTGAAGTTTATGACGATTATGAAAATGGTGATGATGAGAATAATGATGGACAAACCCGTTCTACTGGTGTGAACACAGTTTGTTCACATGAATGTGTTAATCTTATTGGTTCGTATCAATGCAAATGTCCACAAAACCTTCATTTACATGTCGACAAGAGAACATGTATCCAGGATTATTGTGAAGATTTACTTAATCCAGAATTAAATAAAATGCCTTGTTCCCATAAGTGTATTGATGAACCTGAGGGATTTAAATGTGAGTGCTCAGAAGGGCATACATTAGATACAGATATGAAAACATGCGTAACTTCAAGAGCTGATACAGATTCATGCACGAAATTTGATGGTCAAGCGTCTTGTTACCCAGGAACTTGTGTTAGTGGTGGGGAAGATTCCTTTACTTGTCTATGTCCTTCTGGTTATCTACAAAAGGATAGGCGTTGTCATGATATCGATGAGTGTTCAAATGATATGCACCAATGTTCTAATGATTGCATTAATATTCAGGGTTCATATGAATGCACTTGTCCCCAAGGTTTAAGATTGTCTGCAGCTGATTATAAAAATTGTGAAGATTTAAATGAGTGTCAAGATCCAGATATTTGCGGGGAAGATTTAATATGTGAAAACACTTATGGTAGCTATAAATGTGTATGTCCAGAGGGTAAAGAATTTCAATCGGATGGTAAGTGTGCAACACATTTTGATGCTTGTGCTACAGAAAATGGAAAATGTTCACACAAATGTACTTCACAAAATGGTTATGCTATATGTGATTGTCCCGAAGGCATGGTATTAACAGAAGATGATAATACATGTATAGAAAGGAATCCATGTCAAGAAAACAATGGTGGTTGTTCACAAAACTGTGACCCAAATATTCGTAATGTAGAAAATCGTTGTTACTGTAATCAAGGTTATGAATTAATGTCAGATTATAGAACATGTATGGATTATGATGAATGTAAGGAAAATAATGGTGGTTGCAGTCAAATCTGCATTAATCTTCCAGGTTCGTATAAATGCTTATGCAAAAATGGTTTTGAATTGCTTAATAATAATTTATGTGAAGATATTGATGAATGTTTATTGGAATTGCATAATTGTTCCATGGACAGTATTTGTGTTAATATACAGGGTGGATTTAAATGTAATTGTCCAGATGGTTTTGCTTTTAATAAAACTTTAAATCAATGCTTAGATATTGATGAATGCTTACTATATGATAATAATGGAAATTGTTCGCATATATGCATTAATTTGCCAGGAAGTTTTCAATGTTCTTGTCCAATTGGACAAGTGCTTATTAACGATGAAAAGACATGTCAATTTATTGATGAATGTCAGCTTAATAATGGTGGTTGTTCACATAACTGTCATTATTCGCTTGGTATAGTAACATGTTTATGTCCAAATGGATATCGCTTAGATAATAGCAGTAAAAATTGTATTGATATTGATGAATGTTCAATACGAAATGGACGTTGTACACATAAATGTGAAAATTATTTAGGACATTATAAATGTTTATGCCCATATGGGTATGCTTTAAATGGTGATAGCTTTACATGTTCTGATATTGATGAGTGTATAGAAAATAATGGCAATTGTTCCAATATTTGTATAAACCTTTTAGGCTCATACTCATGTACCTGTGAAATAGGATTTGAATTGGAACCAGATTTACATACATGTATTGATGTTAATGAATGTACTCAAAATTTACACGATTGTAGTCATTTATGTATTAATATACCAGGAAGTTATGATTGTTCTTGTCCAGCTGGATATGAAATCGGTGCAGAAAGTAAATTCGTTTGTGTAGATATCAATGAATGTGAAAGAACTACAAATGGTGGTTGCTCACATAGATGCACAAACACATTGGGTGGATATAATTGTGATTGTCCACCTGGCCATTCATTAACAGAGGATAATAGAACATGTGCCATATTAAATGAATGTAATGCCGGTGAGAGAAAATGTTCTCATAACTGCGAAAACCGTATTGGTGGTTATGAATGTCTATGTCCCGCTGGATTAAGATTAGCGCACGACGATGCCACTTGTATCGATATTAATGAATGCGATGAAGAAAATGGTAGATGCTCGCATATTTGTGAAAATGCAGAAGGATCATTTTCATGTCATTGTCCGGATGGTTATAAATTGGGAGAAGATTCAAGTACTTGTTTCGATATTGACGAATGTCAGGAAAATAATGGTGGTTGTAATCACTATTGTCAAAATTTCGGTGGTGGATTTAAATGTGATTGTGCACCAAATTATGTTTTAGCCAATAATGGAAAAACTTGCCAATCAGAAAATTTCTGTAATCTGAATAATGGTGGTTGTCAACAAATTTGTGAATCGACAAGCAGAGGAGCACAATGTTCTTGTCGACCCGGATTTATTCTTGATTCTAATAATGCAACTTGTATAGATATTGATGAATGTCGTTACTCAAATACATGTCAACAAGAGTGCCGCAATACAATCGGTTCATTTGAGTGCCGTTGTCATTCAGGATATACAAAAGATGGTTTAGGACAGTGCATTGACGTCAACGAATGTGAATTTCTAAACGGTGGCTGCTCAGAAAATTCGGAATGTATTAATTTACCGGGTAGCGTTAAATGCACATGTTATGATGGCTTTAAACTGGCAGCAGATAAAAAGACATGTTTTGAAATTAAAGATTATTGTATGCCATTGAAGCCTCCGCGCAATGGTGAAATACACTGCACCAGGTCTCGTCATAAAACTCAACTTTATTATAAGACTAAATGTTCGGTCTGGTGTCATAAGGGCTTTAGACTAGAAGGTCCCTCTACCAGACATTGTAATGGTACTGGCGAATGGGATGAATATGATAATCAATGCATACGTAACGCTTAGTTTTTAAAGTTTAATTTTGTTTTTACATATTATTTTTCCTTTTCAGCTCAGACATGTCCACCATTAGCAAAACCAGAGTATGGTACAATTTTACCAGCAAATTGTTTATTGGGAAATATTTTTGCGGGCGAACGATGCCTTTTGCATTGTCCATCTGGGTATATTCCAACAGGGAAACGTGCTGCAATTTGTAATGTTGACCAGACATGGTCAACTAATTCAACTTTAGGCTGTGTACCAATACCACTCTCTGTTCCATCAATGCCATCATCATTTCCAATAGAATCCACAATTCCAGCAGTTGCAACATCCCGCACCACATCTGGTGTTATTAAACCATATATTAAATGTCCTCAGGATACTATTTTAATATTGCCAACTGGACAGAAAACTGTATTCATTCGATTAGAACAACCCAAAACGAATATTGATTACTTTAAGTAAAATTTTATATTTCAACCAAATAAAATTACAATTTTCTTAATGATTTTTGTGCTTTTTGTGCAGATTGGTTGATTCTCATCCTGATTGGGCAAAAAATTTGGATGCTCATTTAGGTGCTGGTGTACATGTAATCACATTTCGTGCTCGTAGTCCAAACTCAAATCTAAATGCAATCTGTAAAACTGTAATTACTGTTAAGGAAGCTCATCCACCAACTGTTGTTTACTGTCCACCATCTTATGATATACAATTGGGTGTAAATGAACGTGCACGTTCCTTAACCTGGAAAGAACCTGTATTCCGATCACATGGACATTTAAAACAAATTTACAAATCAAAAGTTCTTTTCAATAAATTTTAAATTTTCTTCATAAACTAATTTGTAAAATATATCTTCATAGGTACCAGGGGAGATGTTTTCTCCCGGAGTTCATAATATTCTGTACGTAGCAACAGATCGGGACGGGCAATCATCTAGATGTGAATTTAAACTTATTGTCAGAGGTAATAAATATAATTTTTATTTAAATTAATTAAAGTTAATAAAAAAAAAATAAGAAAACAGAAAAATACTTTTGAAAATATTTACAATAATTAATTATCCACAAAAAAAAAAATTTAAAAACAGCCAACCAACATCATCAAATATCTTCACCACAGCATGGTAATCATCATAATATAATGGAAGGATCAAGATTGGCAGGATATAAAGTAAATGGTTTAGAAAATCATGAATCATACTTATTATGTCCTGGTAAAGAATCTATAAAAATCGAAACAAATTATCCAGTGAGTAAAGTTCGTTTATTTTATAAGAATTTAAGGAATTTAAGAAAGAAAAATCATTCATCACAACCGCAACATTTGATTGATGTTTATCATTGGCTGCTTTAAAAAAAAAAAAAAAATTTTATTAAAGCAATTTTGTATTAAAACTAATTTATAAATATTTTTGCTATATATGTATTTAAAAAACCATAAATATTATTAAAACGTATTTGTATTTGTAAAATTTATAAAACTTCAAAATTTATATAGGATAGAAAATTTGTGGCAACAAGACATATTCAGTTAATTGTAGTTTTTTTTTAAGTTTCTAGATTATTGCAAAAAGTTTTACTCTATTATTTATGCCTTGTTACAAAAAATTTCCAAATTTATAGATTTTGTTTGTTTTTGCTTAAAAGTAATGTGTGGAAAGTTAATTTAAGGAACTTTTAATTCTTCATAGATATAGCAAAAATTGTATACGTATCTTAAAATTAAGAAATTACTTTGTTTACTAAGTTAGAAAAATAGGGTACTTTTAATAATTCACTGCGAGGTAAACTTTTTAAAATACCGTCGTTATGCTGCATAATTAAACGAGCAACAATTAAAATTAATTAAAAGTTATAGAAATAATTAAATATAACTTAAACTGGCAGCAAGTTTAATGTTCTACTGACTTGCAGTGCTAAATTCTTGACTGTACCCATACATACGTAAATTTGTATTTTATGTGCATGTTTTATGTAATAAGTTCCTTAAATAAATTTTCATTTTTTTTGTATGTTTGTGATTTAAATAAAAGTTTGTCTCATTTTAATTAAAATTATTTCTTAATTATATAAAGAATTAAATTAAAAACAATAATACTCAAAAAAAAAATAGAAACTAAAGTGAATTTTTTTTAAATAATTTAACTAATTATTTTATTTAATACATTAATTAATTTTTATTATTTTGTGACTGTGTGTTCTATGTTAATAAGTAACCAAAAAAAAAACTTACATTTTTCTTAATTGAAATTCCTAAATTTACAACATAAAAAAGGAGACTATTAATTTTAATTGAATTAATAATTCTAATTATAAATTTTAATAAAAAATTACCATAGAAACTTTGTGGAAACGTTTTTTTCTCATTTTTTTTTTTTAAGAAACAGAAATAATAATTATAATTGTTTACGTGTGTTATGCAAAATGTTGTTTTTCTTTTTGAAAAAAGAATTTTGTGTTTTTCTTAATGCATGTGCTTTTAATTTTTATGTTATTTTGAGTTTTCTTATGTAATAAGGATTAACTTTGTCTTTTTGTATTGTGTATTTCAAGAAAATAGGATTTTAATTTGTTATGAGTGTAATTAATTACAAAATAATATAATATACAAAGTGATTTAAAAATTATTCAAGGAAATTAAAATATTTTGAAAATTACATTTAAATATTTAATTCCATAGGAAGGATGTTCTTATAGTAATTCTTCAGTTAAAAAAATTGTACTTTTATATATTGACATCTTTCCGCAAAAATGTATTAAGCGATATTATCGAAATTTTCCATGAAACTCAATAACTTTTCTATTCAATTTTCTTTCTTTATTAAATTATTTTTGTTGTGTTTTGTGAACTCACTTTTGTGAATTTTGTTGCTTAAATACATTTTTCAGTATGTAGTACTGGAAGCGTCCTAAGGGACTAAAATTCTACTCCTTTTCTCTATATTTTTCTCTTTTATTTGCATTTGATTTCTTAAAATAATATTTCATAATGGCATTGATATTTCGTGGATATTTCATGACTGCTAATTTTTGGTTGAACTATATTTGTATAAAATATTTAGGGTACTTCCATTTTCAGTATTCTATTCACAGGATGAAATAAGAAGCCACTTCCATTAACTTCTTATTTTATCCTGTGAATAGAATACTGATAACAGGTAGCATGTCCTAATAACATATCTAGGGCGACTTTTCGGACACAGATCAAATGGCATTTAATCCAAACTATTAGTGTATATTATAAAAAATTCCTTTCGAAAATTGTGCTATTAAATATTATTCAGATTTATCAGAAAACAAATTTTTTTTTACGGCTTTAAGTTTAACGTAGTCTTAACACATTTTCTAACATTAATTTTTTTTTATTTCGTAAATCTTTGACATATTCAGCAATAATTTTTCTTATATACTTTTTAAAAAAAAATGTCCTTATTCAATTTTTTTTTCTTTCCTGTTTAAAATTGATTTTTTCTTTGAACCATGTCTGTTATTATTTTTAGATCTTTCACATTATTAGACTTTAACGTCAATCTGTTTGAATTTATTTAACTTTAGTGCTCTGGCACTTTTTATTTTTTATTAACAATCAGAAATTTCCAGCAACAATTTTTAATTTTTTTTTACTCTAAAAGAGGATATAAAATTCAATAAATTTAATGGATTATCTAAAGTAATAAATAATAATAAGAAAAAAAAAATAATTTAATTCTATGCTCATGGATAAGGTAAGTACTGAATGTATACTTTTTCTCTTCTACCAACTTCGCAATAAAATATGACTGGTTAGTGGGTGCTTTTAAAAAAAGTCAAGAATATGTTTAGTAATAAAAATCATTGAACAGATTTTCTGACTTATACAATAAACTATCAGCATATGTTTTTTATGTTCAGTTTGGTTTACTGTCTTAAACTTTAATAAGAACTATAACTTTAAATTATCGTTGATATTAGTTTTTCTTAGTTTATATAAACTTGTTCAAGTAACCACATTGTCTAGTCGCATATATTTTGATATGGCCGACTTAACGACTGGGCTCACAGATCGGAGTTGTTTAAAATATTGAAAATTTTATGTCACAAATTTGTAAATAAATATTTTTAAATGTTTGATGTTGATTGCTATGGCAAAACATAAAATATAGTTTCAATTTTATATTTTTTTCATGAAAACAACACGTTTTATATTTTCCAACAAGTGAGTGATACGATACCTACACTTATTATAAAATTTGAAATAAGTGAATTGTAGAAGCAAGGATAAAATTATATATGTAATTGATTTAGAACATTAGAACAAACTTATGTGGGTAGTAATTAAATGATGTATTATCTTGAAAAGTTTTTATGTAGGTTTTAGATAACTGGGAAATTATTATTTTATCTTGATCTTTGATGTGTAAAAATATATATTTAAACGCTTTTAGATATAAACTTTTAAATTTCATACAATGTTTAGTTATTTAAATTTCAAAATTGTTTTGTTTCAATCAAAGTTTAATTACTAATAAATTTAAAAAATACTTTTGCTTAAAGGTTCATGTTCCTGTTGGATGCTTTATAAAAAATATACGAATTCATGGAATGAGACATCATCACAAGCGGCGTCATCACAGTAAGCAACATTTTTAATATGCTATTAAACACTACTCATACCGGTGCAATTTTTTCGCATCTGCAACGCAAATTTTATTCTCAAATTTTAATTAGTGGCGGGTTATAGAAATGCTTAAATTAATACAAATTGCTCGCGAATTAGGGCGACTTTTCGGATCATTTTTTTTTGCGAAGTTCTGGTGATTTTAGGACCAAAAACATAATTTTTTTTTTCTAATTATTCAGCTACAGAAATGTTATTTGCTATTTTCACTGTGAACACACAGGTTGTATGAACACACAGGTTGTATTGGCGTGAAAAATTTGCTGAGGCTGCCAGTTTGTGCAGTCCTTAATAATAACATTGTACAAAAATAGTTATGAGAGGATTATATTGAGTAGAATTCTAGTTTAATAAAAATCACATATCCTTATAGCTTAGCTTTAAAATTCATTGTTTTTTTTTATTTTCTGTGAGATATGAAATCAAATTAATTTTAAATCTAAACTGAACACGTACATTAAAATTTCGTGGTAGTTTTCGTATTGGTGTTTAATTTTTTTATGTAGTAAATTGTCTCTCGTGTATTTTGAAAATGGATTTGAAAACAAAATTTGTAAAACAAATAATTAAACCAGATTTAAAAAAAAGTAATGATAACCAAAATTGGCAAACCTATAAAATAACAATTTTTGCAAATGACGAAAGTGGACTTGTATGTGCAGCTAATTTTATGCGTGAAGATATGAAATCACTTCATTTATGTTTAATTGATGTTGATAAAGGAAAAGATTTTTATACAGATTTAGAAAATTGTACGACTTATTTTCCTGGCATTACCTTCTCAAGTAGCTCAGGTATTAAATATAACTGAAAATTACTTCTCTCAAATTTTATTAGATTTTTGATAAATTTTCTTTCTATAATAATTTATAGATGTTACAGAATCACATGGATCAAATATTATTATTATTTGTTTGAATTCAGTACCACGTAAACATGATATGGAAAATTTCAATGCAATCGATTATATGTTAAACATATTGAAAAACAATGTACCAAAACTTTCTGAACTTAGTCCAAACGCGATTTTTATAAATGCAACATATCCATTTAATTTAATAACTCATATAGTATGGTTACATTCAAATGTACCAAAACATCGTTGTTTTGGTTTAGGTTCATGTATAGAAACTGTATACTTTCATCATGGATTGGCAAAATGTTTTAATGTACCACCATCAGCTTGTAAAGGCTGGATAATGTGTACTGGTTCTATTTATACAAAAATTGCTGTATGGTCAAGTGTAAGTGTTGGCGGTGCTCATATTTGTAAATTTCTGCCAGAAAGTGGAATTGATTCTAGTGATAGACATGAACAATTAAATGGAATATATGATATTAATAAAGATTGTTATTTAGTTATTGGTGCATTACCACAATATACAGTAGCTGGTATAATATATTCAATATGTGATTCAATTATTTGTGATACAAAAAAAATATTTCCGATATCAGCTCAAGTACGCGGTCTACATGGTATTGATTTTGCAGTTTATATGGGAATGCCATGTGTCATTGGATCAAATGGTATTCATGCAATCGTTGAACAAAATTTAAGTAGATATGAAGTAAATTGTATAAGAAAATCAACAATAACGATTAAAAATTTTTTTACTAGCTGCAATTTTGATCTGAAAAACTGTTATAAAAATACTTTTAATGTAATACTAAATAGAGAAGACGTATAATTAAATCTATAAATATTATGCAGTAAAAAAGTCCATAAAAAATTAGAAATTGATGATTTCAAGAAAAAAAAAATGGCAAAAATGTAAATTAAATACTTTTGATGAAATTTTCAATATTTACAATTCGAAATCTTTAAAAAAAAAGTCTATAATTTTAACTATAAAACTTACCATAATAAAAGTCCATAATTAAAGAAAAACAAAGCTGCTGCACTTGTACTGCATTCAAAATAAAAACAAGAGTACATAATTTCATGACACAATAATATGCAAAAAATTTAATGTATTTCAATTTATTATTATTTACAAAAAATTATATAAATAAAACCAAAATATTTTTTTTATTTTCATTAATTTTGTAAATCGTTTTAAATTGTAGATTTTTATTTACTAGAATTTCCAGAAGATATGAATTTAATATAAGATTTTCTTAAAAAGTATTTTTGTTATTTTGTAGATTTTAAAACCATAATTCAAATCTGTCTACAACCATTTTCACCACCAAAACAAAAAAACTGATATGCAAAATGAAAAAAATATTCAATAAGTTTTTTTTTTGTCATTACTATGTTTAGGTTTAGTTCCATTAATTTGGATCTAAAATTGATTAAATCTTATATGTTTACTAAGCAATTTTAATTTTACATTTATGGTTTATTTATTAAAATGATTCATTTTTGATAAACTTACAATCTAAAGTTCCATAATTTTTTAATATTTTTAAAAATAACTAAGCCCTGGTTAATCTTAATTATTTATAAAGAAATGAAAAGAAAAAGGAAACTTAAAACTTTTTATGTTACAATCTAAGTTTTTCTTCTTTTAATTAAATTAAGAATTTTTATCGATTTAATATTGTCCTGTGTTTTTATCTTGGTATTTAAACATTTTTTATTATTTTATTTCGTTCTAGACTAAAAAATTTTTTTTATTTATATTTTATATTTTTTATATTAAAAAATAAATGTGCAATTTTTATATTTTAAGTAAAATATTTATAATTTTTTTTAAAAAAAAAATTATCTTTTTCAGATAATATTCTTCGTCATTATTCATCATGGAATGATCCAAGCCTGGAAAAGAAAGTACATTCATTTTACAGAAAATGGTTGTAAAATTTTATTTGAGTTTTTGGAAAAAATTCAAAAATAATTATGTTTATCCAATTAAATTAAATATGAATTGTTTTTTTTTTTTGGGTCATTACATAAATTAAAATTACAAATTATATTCTTAACAATTTTTCGATTAATAATTTTGTAAGATTGCATTTAAATGTTTTTTTTGTTGTCATAAGTCAGTTTTGCATTTAATATATTTATAAAAATAAAAAATTAAATATCAAATTAAATTGTAAAATATAAAATTTCATAATAAATTCAAAATAAATTAATATTTTATTAAAATACAAAAACACAATATTTCAATTTTCGTTGAAAATTCATTTTCTCCAAATTTATTAATTAATTATTTTGTGTAGATTTGTTTTGGACAGTATGCCAAAAAAGAAAGGAGGAAGAAGAATGTACAAATTTTTTTTAGTATATTTTGATTGGGATAACTACAATATCTTGACGATTAAAATCTCGAAGCTCAGAAATCTCGAAAATTATTCTCATTTCAATCTTCTAATTAAAAATGTCTTTACATAATAAATTCATTTAAACATCTTCTTTTTTTAATTCAACATTAACTAATTAAAAATAATTTTATTAGAGAAAATTTCTAAACTGGAAAATATGCAGAAAATAATATAGATTATAAAATATATCCATTTTAAAATAAAGTCCTTTTTGTATCTCGTATATTTCTTGAATTTTAGGAAATCAGTTGGCTTTTAAAATACGAGATTTATAGTTATGAGATTTTAATATACTAGATTACGTACCAAAACCCAATCTGATTTCAAATATAATGTTAATATTAATATTTAATTCTAAACCAAAAAAAATCTTGATAGCTCATCATGCAGAATAATTCATTGGTCATTTAGTTAATTAGTCATAATAATTATACATAAAAGAAAAATCTATTATTTATATAAAAAAAAAGAAATAATTGATCATAAAAATTCATTTCATAAGTTATAAAACAATTACAAAGAAATGAAAATCAATTATTTATCCTTACATTTTTTGTTGTTGTTGTTGTTATTATGTACACCATAAGGATAACGCGCGCCATTTTATATATAAATATTTATATAATTTCTGTTGTATCATGAATCTAATGAAATTATTGTTTTCTCTTCGGGTTTCCATTTTTTTTTTGCTTATAGACTATAAGATAATTAATTTATTTGTAAAACATTCGATAAATTGGCAAAGGATGGTTTATTGTTTCCTTTATTGGTACATTTACTAATACTTTAAAAATACACTTGGCAAAATAACCAACATTATCCTTAGCAATATAAATGATCTGATGACTTCCAACACCAAAACTATTACCAGGAATCTAATTTAATTTGTGAAAAGAAATGAAAAAAAAAATAAAGAAAATAGAAAAGAAAATTAATATAAATAATAAAAAAATTACTTTTAATATATTTTTTTTTTTTTTTTTGATTAATTTCATTTTATTTTCTTTATTTTTCAAAAAGATGTCTGCAATAATTTTAGTTAATTAATTTTGTTGCTGCAACAACATTAATTATATCTTTTTTTTTTATTGTAGATACATATTTATAAAATATGTGTAGATGTATATACTTACATTTGTTCGTGAAATCTCAGTTACATTAATATTATCTGTAAAAGTTGGTTCTTTCCAATTTATTTGAATGCTTTCGTGTTGTTGGTTAAGTGAATATGTATGAGTTGAAGGGCAAAATGTCACTTTGGGTGGTTCACCTTCTATTTAAGTTACATAGAAACAATAACAAAATAAATAAAATAAAGTAGATTTAGGTATAATCTATCAAATCATGAATACTAACACACACAAAAAAAAATGTGGATTTGGAAAAATTACGTAAAATAAAATCATTAAAAAACGTAATTAGTTTTGTTTTAAATTAAGGCAAATGTGAATAGACTGATATTTAATTAATTAATTTTTTTAAAAACTAAAGAATTTTTCAAAATTAAATACAATATTTTAATAATGCTATGTTTATAAATAAAATCTTACCTAAAACTGTAACGGAAAACGTACACGATATAGATAATTTTGATATTGGATGTGTAGCTGTATAAGTGATATTTCTAGTTCCAATTTCTATAGCAACTTCAGAATTTCGTAACCAATTTGGTTGTACAAAAATATCACGATCATAATTGACATCAGATTTTGGTCGTGGAATTTTCAATTTAGCCATAGTTTCATTTGGTGGTGTTTCCATTATAATATCAGATGGACAAACAAGTTTTGGTGTGGGATATCCTAAATTATATTCAGAAATATATAAATTGGGAAATATAAATATTTTAAATATAATACATAATTAAAAATATATTTTCATATTAAAATATTCATATTTTATTAATATCAATATTTGAATTTGACAAATTTAGTTATGCGTAAACTATTATGAAGATCAAAAGGAATTTTATTCAAATTTTTCACGATGATATTGAAAATAAAATGAATTGAAATGAAAATATGCTATATGAAAATTTATGAAAATATAATAAATAATAGGTATATTAAATAAATATTTTTTTTTTTTTTTGTATGAACATACGTATACAAGTGCCATCGTCATCACCAATCCATACTCCACTCTTACTACACTGTTTTGAAAAATTTCCATTTATTTTAAATCCTGTGGGACATCTGAGTACACATTGACTGCCTGGACGATTTGTTATATGTTGATGTGACACCTCAATACCATTTTCAATTTCTTTTTCATTAATATCACTGGCAATTGGTCGGCTGCATTCTAAATAACCATGTTTGGGCGGAAATAATGGGGTACATGAAATATTCCCTGTACTGTTATTGGTAGCTATATACGGAAAATTATTGAAAAATTCGTTGTTAAATAATATTTTTCTCTTTATTTGTGTTTTGTAAATATTTTCTGTAAATATGTATAAAAATATTGAATGTTTTGTGTTCTGTTGTTTAATTTGGAAAATGGACTTTAAAGTTATGCTTAATAGCATTATCGTTATTATTAATGATAAATCGATGTAATCGTTTTAGAATTTTTTAGGAACAAATTTGAAAAGTCGTATTGTTGAAGTAATATTTGAAATTGTAATCCAAAACGTAATAAAATATTATGTCCAATAACGTATAACAAATTATTTTGAAAATTATATTTTATGGGTAAATTTTGTAATCTGGATATACATATGTTATAGCTGGTACATATTATAATTTTAAATAATATTTTTTTTTTTAACATTAAAGTAATTTTTATGGTTTTTATTTGAGAATATTTAATAGAATTTAAATTAAACAACTTACCAGTACAAGTACTTCGATCACTGTTTAAAATATGCCCAGGATGACATGTACAATAAAAGCTACCAGCTGTATTAATACAACGATGCAAACAGCCACCATTATTAGTTTGACACTCATTAATGTCTGCAAAAATTTCCACTTCATAAACAATCCTAATTTCAAATGAACAAAATAGGCAATACCTTGGCAATCATCTGTTGTTGAATTACGATAATATCCTTGAGAACATTCCATTAATTCATCGTAAATTGGTTGATCAGCACCAAAATCTATTAGACAACTATATGATCCTGGTGTATTAATACAACCAAATTCACATCTTTGCTCAGAACTATCAGTTCCTTGTTCTGCACATTCATCAATATCAATACAGGTTTTCCAATCTTTATCCAATGTCCATCCGTCAGGACAATTACAATAAGTTGTACCTGAAATTGTGGAATTTTTATTATCTAAATTAGGATGTCGGCCAATTTGTCGAATACAAAAAGTGAAAAAAGTTGAAATTTTTTCGAAGAAATCTAATAAACGATAGTCGGCCAATAAGTTTAGTTAACTTTACGTAGTTAAACAGTGCAGTTCATCGGATTTTTCTCCGAATTTTTCATGTAGTATTTATTAATATCTACTAAATTGCTTTTATGTGTAACAAAAAAACACTTACCCATTGTATTTATACATGTGTGTGAACAGTCACCATTATTCACTGCACATTCATCAATATCTAAACAGCTATGTCCATCCGAACTAAGTTCACTACCCGAAAGATTATTACAAGTGCATTTGTAACTGCCCCAAGTATTAATACATGTATCCTGGCAAGGACCGTGCCCATTCCGTAAAATACATTCATTTAAATCTGCGAAAAATTACATTTTATTTTATTTTATTTTACCTTAATGAATTTTCTTTTATAATCGAAAGCTTACCAACACAACTTTTCAATTCATCCGTCCGTAGGCCTCTTGGACATATACATAAATACGAACCAATTGTATTTTGGCATTCATATTCACATACTGATTTATTTTCTACACATTCATTAATATCTACGAAGAAAGAGATAATTTTTTTTTACACCTTTTTTTTGATCAGTCAAATTTAAATATTTAAATCAGGATCGGAGTAATTTTCTGTGCTTTTTGCAAATAAATTAATTTGTTTATATAAAAAATCGGTATAGAATGCTAACACAAAAAAAACGTGGAAAAATATCTTTATAAAGACTGTGTGTGCTGCGGTAGATAGAGAATTTTAAATTAAATTTTCAGTATGGAAAATAGGTTAAATTGTGCAGATGAACTTTTCTTCATTAAATAAATGAGTATAAGTATTATAAGTAGATGAAATTGTACAAAATAAAATAAAATATAGAAAAAAAATGAGGTAAGCTTCTATTCCAATTATAATTTTGAACAGGCAAAAAAAAAAAATCTTTTTCCGAGGGTTGTGTTAAAAAATCTTTTCTTCCATTCAAATACGGAGTGAATCTTTTCAAATTATTATTTCACTTTTTCATAAATATATATTTAAGTACTTTTAATATATTACCATCAATAATTTTAACATATCTTACTGCTCCACTAAAATTTTCCTTTAGTATCTCTTATTTTTTTTGTGACTTGTATTTGAAATTTTGATTATATTCATAAAAATTTTGGTCATTCTTTTAGTCTGTGTTATTACCATCAATAATTTTAACATATCTTACTGTTCCACTAAAATTTTCCTCTAGTATCTCTTATTTTTTTTGTGACTTGTATTTGAAATTTTGATTATATTCATAAAAATTTTGGTCATTCTCTTAGTCTGTGTAAGTCTATTTAGAGATTTTACCCAAAGATTTGATATTTTCTTAAATTTAATTTAATTAAAACTATAAAAAAAATAACATAGATATAATATGTTCACATGTTGCTCATTTAAAGCTTTTAAATAAACCATTAAAATTTACTATACCCTTTAAATTTATTCATTCCTGTTTAGGGTTTCAATCGTATAGAAAAAAATATATTTAACACAAAAAAAAGAACAACACATGAAAAACCTTCTTAAAGGATATTATAATAAAGATTATCAAGGAAATTATATATTAATGTCGGTTTCTGGATTTCCTGTATCAAGTAAATGAAAAAAAGATTTTCTATACATATACAAGAAAAATTTAAACAAAATAAATAAAGAAAGAATTTTAAGGGTTTGCTTGGAGAATAATTTATGGTAAATTTCATTTTGGTCAGTTTATTTTATAAACGAAAGGATAACATCTAAATGTAAACAAATAATTTATTGAAAATATTACATAATACAGTTTCATAGTTTTATAAGCTTTAAGATTTAATTTAAACTTTCTATAATAAAATCTAACTATGCAAGTTTTTGAAAATTTCGAAAACGTTTACAAAACATTCTATCTACAACATAATAATTTATAAAATTTTAATTTATACGAAAAATTGATACTGTTTTACATTGCATACCAACTGTTCTTAGTATATATGAAATGTCTCATATATGCTTTAGCAAACTTCTTTACAGATCATTAAAGTAAATGGAATATGTCAGGGAAATCCTTTCTTTTATGATAGTTAGTCCTTAATGTAATGTTAAACATTATATTGTAATCAAAAGAAGTTAAAAAAAAAAAAAACTTAAATTTAAGTTTTTAATTATGTTAATTACATTGTTTTAAGGTCTTTAAATTTTATAACCTGTAGAAATAAAGTTTAATAGTCTTAATTTTGATAGAAAATTTCTTATACCGTAAATAGACAGTAACTTATAAATAATAAAAATGGTGAATCTTTGTTATTTTGATATATGAATATAAAAAATCATAATAAGTAATTATTTATAACTATTTTGAACTGAGGATGATTAAATATGCTTTGAAAGTAAAAGCAATCAAGTTGTGAGGTAAAAAAACCATTCTTAAAGACTTTAGTTGGTAAAGATGTTGTGACATTTTTATAAAATGAGATATTGTTGGAAATGAAATGTTTTAAATGTTTACTAAAATGTATATGTTTGTCAGTGACATTGTTTTCAAGTTGAGAAAAGATTTATTATAAGATAAAGGTGTTAAGTTCTTGCAGAAATATTCACGTATTTGTAATAAACTGATTTACACCAAATGAAATAGTCACTTAAAACCTTCAACTTCATATTAATTGAAATTAACAATTTAATGCTATCGTCTATTCACGGGATTATGTCAATTAATATAAAGTATTCTGAAAATATTTTTTTACGTAGTTAGGTAGGAGGTTATATTTATAAGGTTTACCTTTATTCTTACCTTCCGACTTTTTTTTAAAAAAAATGTTTCATTTTACCAGCAAAAGCTATTTCCATGAACGTGCGGAGAAATTTAGCAAACCATAGCTGGTATTAAATCGCGTACATTTTTAATATGTATAGTTTACGTAAAAACCATAGAATTTAATTATCCAAATGTTTAACATATTACATTTTATAATAGAAAGCAAAGCAGTTTGTATGAAGATTCAGTCATAAAAAATTAAACTAGATGAGCTATAAAATTAGTCTATTTTGTGAATAGTCATTTCTCAGATTATATACAAATCAAGTAGTTAACATATTTAGTACTAAAAGTTAATGTAGATTATATTGTTATTTAGATTATATTACATAAATAGATTCAAATAGTGACACAGATTTAAATTTTGTAAAAAATGTGGAAGTTTCTAAAAAAATTTGTACAATATTTCCGATATTACACGATTAATTTAATTATTTCTTGCAGAAAAATGCAAAAAACGTTTTTTGCATTTTGCAATCTATTTAAATTTAACCAAAAACAATAAAACTAGATGCAAATCAGTATAATGAATAATTTTCATGGAAAATCTTTAAAAAATGTTTACAAAAAAAAAAACAATCTTTTTAAAATATATTTAAAATTATAAAAAGATATTAATTTTGGTCGATACAAACCTTCACAACGATTATTTTTCATTCGAAATCCCTTCTGACAGGAACAAATTTCAATGCCATTTTGGACATAACAAAATTGATCACATCTTTCCGGATAATTGCATGTCTTATTGATATTTCGTATAGAAGAATATTCTACATCCTCTTCAATTTTTATACAAAATGGTAGCTCACCAATCCATCGTCCATGTTTACAATAAACATTGATTTTATTTTTATTGCTATCACCAAATTTCAATTTATATCCTTGATGACAAATGTATTCGACTTCTAAAAATGAAGTTTCATATCCTGCCTCCTCATTCCTAATATATAAATAGATATTTACACATATATACACAATACACAGCGGAATATAAAATATAAAGATATAATATTTAAATATAATTCATTTTTATAGCATATATAAAATGTTTCGATATAATGTATATATGTAAGTCATTTGGGGAATTATGGTACCCAGCCACATCAAAAGAATCCCCAAAACAGATTGGTTTCATCCTAAAAAACATGTACACATGCGATAGATTTCTTTTTTTTTTTTTTTAAATAGAAAACGATATGAAAACATTTATGAAAAATTATTTGTTTTGGATTATTTTTTTTTTAAATTTTAGAATAAAGAGGAAATTTTTATTTTATGCTAACACAGTCATTACCAAGAAAATTTATATTGACAAATTATTTTAAAATGTCCGGAAGGACAAAGAAAATTTTTAAATTTAAAGTAATTAACCACATTTAATAAATAAATTTTAATTAGGAAACTTTTAGTGAATACAAACACAATTATCTAAGAATTCTATAATTAGAAATTAAAATTTAAAGTCTAAAGTATTTCAATTAATTAATGTAACTTTTGCATAGAACTCTTGTAAAGAATTGTAAAAATTTCACTTAAATTTAATTAAAATTATAAAATATTCTATAAATAATCTTCTGACAATATGATGTCGTACGATAATCTAAATTCTGAGAATACAAGAACAAATAAAGTATGTATACATCCTTCAAATAAGTAAACCATAATTATTATTCTTCAAATGACTTTAATAAGATATTTCAATGTTAGACAGACAAAATTAAATTAATTCTCAACAATTTTTGAAATATGAAATGTTCTTAAAGAAAAAAAAAATTACATAATTTATTGAGATACGAACGAACCATTTTTTCAAAAACAAATAATTGTGTGCAGTCACGTTTACTACCTTGCTTCAATATAATTTCCTGCTATATTATTGCCAGGTATATATATTGCTATTGGCATGAATTATATTCTTCATAAGGATAACACCAACAACAAAAAAAAAATTAAATGAAAAAGGATTGTCGTTAAGTATAATTTTCAGTCTTTACAGTTAATGCACAACCATGAATCAAGGATCAAAAATATAAAATCAAAATTAAATATAATTAAAATTACTATGGAAATGAAAGCCAATTTAAACATTTTAATTAATTTTTTGTTTGTTTTAACATACAAAAAAATGAATTTATGTATGAGACACGTGTCGTACGATTTCCTTTTTAACTAATATATGTATATAGAAAGGATTTTTTTTTTTTGGTGCTGTTTTGAAGTAAATTATTTTAAAATTAACTTAAAATTGCACGTTTTTAACATTGACATAATGAATCTTTGCGTATTAAATTAATTTCTCACACATACTTGACACATAATATATAATGACAAGTTTTATGATCCAGAAAAATGTTTAATAAGTCAACAAAAATTACACTAATTAAAAATGAACAATTAGAAATATGTGCGAGTTATGTTGGGGATTAATATAAAATTTAATTAAAATAATTTCTAGGATTTAGTAGAGAAACTTTAAATCTTTTGATGAATGAATTATTTTGTGTGAAAACTAGAATTAAATGAGAAAAGGTTCATTATTTTTCTTCTTTATTTGTTTTTTTGGGAAATTATTAGGTGAACATTTTTCTACGGTAGAGTACAGTTTTTATTATACATCATTATTTATTATTTAAAAAAAAAATTGTTTTTAATTTTAGTACAGAAAAAAAGGGACATACAGTAAATTTTTATGGTTTTTATTTTTTTGGTTTATATTTTGAATCCTTCTGATTTTTTTTTTATACATTATCACATTTTCAAATATACGTTGAAAAATTTATCAAAAGAATTTCTTTTAAAACCAAATTAAACGAAAATTTTCTCTGCGGGAAAATTGTGTATATGAAAAGGATAAAAAATTATCTAGGATATATGGAAGATTATTCATATTTAAGTTTTTCTTTAGATATTAATTTGAAATTTCATTCTATATTTATAAGTATTTGAGAATCCCGTTTGATAATCAAAATGTGTTAGTAGAGAAAATTGTACACCAATTTTCAAGTATGTATTGAAAAAAAATTCACTATTTTAATTGTAATATAATTAATAATTAAATAAAAAAAACAAAATATTATATGGATAGTTCTAAGGAAGTGGAAATATATGGGCATTCCGGGTAAAAATATTGAAGCTTTCTGGCCTATTTCTTAGTTTGAAAAATTGTCAAATAAAAATGGTCGGATTATTTTTGAACGAGTCCAAGAACATGTAGGAAGAGAACCATTTTTAGGTAGAAGAAATTTATGTCTGTTCCATATACATCTTATATATAATTTCTAATTCTTTTCGGTTCAATCCAAAATTTTCAATCTACGTTTTTAACATTTTTAACATTTTAATATTCATTTTTTAAAATCAGTGAAAATATATTCTTAAAAAATCTTGATAAATTTTTGCAAACACATAATCATAATTTTTTTTTGATAAATATTTCCAATAATTTTTTTGTTGAAAAATATTTGTCATTTTTTAAGAATACTTTATATTTTTCAAATTAATCTATGCAAAGACATTTATTAAAAAAAAAGATATTTGTCGAAATTCATTTGAATTATTATTCTTCATCTATAAGTTATTCCCAATTTGTGTTTTTTTCCTCTGAAACAGATTTAGAATCACGTAGGAATTTAATACGCTTGGCATACGTAAATGTATCAGGTGAAAATTTAATTTGAAAAAAAAAAATAAAACAATCTTCAATTTTATACGAGAATTTTTAAACGTTTGATAATATGGAGAAAATCAATTACTAAGTAAGTCTGTGTCTGTACAATTTATGTCTAAAAATGTTGATTCTTTTTCTGTTTAAATATTAAAATGACTTTGATTACTTTTTTTCTGCTAACAACTTTGAAAAAAAAACGTGCTTACCATTAAATCCCATCAATTTATTTAAATTTTTTTCAATCGTTTTTGTTTTAAGGCTAACTTTGATCAAAATGTTTTAATTAATTTAACTTTGTCCTTTAAATAAATTTTATTATTAGACTTTAATATTTTAACAAAATTTAACATATTGTCGTAGTAAATTTATTTTGTAAAATCACATAAATTTTATATTTATCACTTATGTATTATTTACCATCTCTAAAAGTTGTTTTCTAATTGATTTTTAAATTCCTTTCATTGATATTTGATCGGTCTTTAAATAAATGTTTTTATGTAATTTAATAATTTCGATTTTTTTTGGAAAATATCAAGCTGTTGCCAAGGAATTGAAGGATAATAAGATACCAAAATACATGAAAATATTATTTCTTTTTTTCTACAACAATTTTATTTTCCTTCCAAGTTTGTTTTTCATATCAAAATATCATTTATAGACTATATAGTTAGTTAAATAGAAATATTTATTTTATATTTTCAGATCTCAAGGCAACAAAAAAAAAAATTAGTAATGTTACTCGGAACAAATTTAAAAGATTTTATGTTTTCCGTCTTGAAATTTTCATGTTTTCAACAAATTCCGAGTAATAAGTTGAACTGTAAATGCAGAAAGATTAAATTTACCTTAAATACTTAACATCTGCATGAGGAATTTCAGGTGCTGGATAAAAGTTATCCTCAAAACATGATATATCACCAGCATCAATGTCGTCTATTTGAAGATCTTGTTGTTGTTGCTGTTGTTGTTGTGAATCAAGAACTTCTACCATACTTTCAATATTTTTATAAACTTCATCGCTATTCTCAGAATTAAAAATATTTTCTCTTTCCTTTTTCCAATTTTTATCAATTTCTGTTGACACTTTACTGTCTAACAATTGTACTATTGGTATCCTATTTAATTGAACAATATTTTCCGGTTTCATTTCTAAGAAATCAATTGATCCTAGTGATTTTTTCTTGTGTACTTTCTTTGTCAGATCTAATAAAATTTAAGAAAATATTGCTTAGATTTAAAGTTAGTCCTGACATATTGTTGAAAAAATAATATAAATTTTAAAGAAGATTGCAGGAAATTGATTCTGTTTTTAAGTAAGTAATTTATTTCAGAACTTAAAAAAGATTTAATTTATTTTTTATAAACTTTATATAATTTCTAATTATAAATAATATTCCGGTTGGCTTCGATCTCATTAGAAACTAATTGTTTATGGAATTTAACGTAATTATTAATTTTAATATTTGAGACGAAGTGGCAAGAATCTCCAAATTTTAAATTACTAATACGTTTAAATACAGTTGTAAGCTTTAACCTAAATGAAAATTACAAATCATAAACCATAAAAATAATTTAAATCCTAAATATCATTTATAACATCAACATTAATTCTAAAAGATTATAAAAACCGACGGAGCCAGAGATTTAAATTACATTTAATTCGTATTATTATGATATTGGATTCAAATTATAATTGTTGGTAATGAAAAATTCGATATTGTTCCCCCCACTCATTTTCAGAAAAACGGAAAATTTTACTTTTTAATTAAAATATTTATTACAATCTTTTTATTTAAAAACCAAATAAATTATTACTTCTAATTTTATAATTGCTGTCTGTCTGGGATATTATTTCATTGCCTACGTAATTCTACTCCATAGTTAAATAAAAAAATATCCTTTTAATTTCATTTATATACATTTTATCTAAATTTAATTTATGCACCCATTTTAAAATCAATAAAATTTTCTATTTGATACTTTCAGTCAGTTTACTAACCTTTCGATGATTTATTATTATTTTGAAATTTTTTTCTTTCCTTATTTTCAAATTTTTTTCTCGCCCTTTCCAATTTACGTTTTTCCTGTGACAATTTTCTTCTTTTTTCATTTCGTTCTTTTAAATGAAGCTTTTTCCGGCGTTTATATTCATTTCCTTTTCCCTTTCTTCGATTCTTTTTATGGTTTTCCTTTATTTGCATTTTAAATTGATCATGATTTGTTGGATTTCCATGGATCAACGAATTTGTATTTAGATTTGTTTCGGTTGGTATATCCGTCATTGCGATATTGTCACTAACAAAATTTTTTTGTGTATTTCGATTTTCATCATCAAAATGTTTTGAATTTTTTATCTGTTTATTTATTAAGATTTTATCAGCAAGTGAATTTTCTGATGTTGTAGAAAATGAATAATCAATTTCCAATTTAATATCATTATCGAAATTTCGATAAGTTGACTTTGAAATTTCTTGTTGTGATTCTTCTACTTTTGTATTATTATTTTTGTTAAAACGTTTTCTTTTTAATTTTCGTTTAACTTTAAATCGTCTTGTTTTATTTTTCGGGTATGTTTCAATATTTGGTGAATTATTTAAATTTGATCTATAAACCAAAAGGGAAATTTGAATCTTTAAACTACAGTTTTTGAAAATTAAAATTAGTTTTTTGTTTTTCGTTTTAATTCAATTAAAAATATAAAAGTTATTCTGAAATTAATTTTATATAATTACTTGATTATTAATTCAGTACTAATATCTCTAGAGTTATTGAAGCTTTTATTATCTGAATAATCAAACTTTGTAACTGTTGATTCTTCAATTAAAATATCAGGATGTTCATTTTTTGTGCTCAGTGGTGCATAATCTGGAACAAAAGTAAGTTTAGAAAGTTTTTAATTAATTACTTAAGTTCTAGTTTTTGAATTTGTTTTAAATTTAAAGTTGCATTTGGGAAATTATTATGTACATAACAAGAATTTTATAATAATATGTTTTTTTCCCATTTAACACTAAAATCCATTCCGGTCCAAAGCATTTGTTAATAGAAGTTTGAAATTTTATAAATTTTAGTTTAAGTAAATTCCTTTAATTTACTTGACATAGTTTATTAAATACAAGAATTATTTATAGTGTTTACAGAAGGACATATTAAATTAGTTAAATAATTTGTAATTTCTCAAATAGAATATTTAAATGGTTTTATAATTATTAATAACATAAAACGCTTTTAAAAATTATCTTATAAACGAATATATTACATTTTATTTCTCATATAGGGGGTAAGTTGCCTAAACGGTATCACATTTCTGAAATTTAAATTTTGATGTCAATATCTTAGAATGATCGTTACTAATGGAACGAAAAGAGTAATATCTCCGTAAAAGCCAGAGTAAACAAAGATTCCACTTCGTACAATTTTGGAGACTGGTTTTCTAAATCCTAAAGCCAACAATTTATTATTAATTTGCTACATTATAAGAAAATTCACTTTAAGCAACTAGAATCAAGTTAACTTTTACTACAATAAATATTTAGTAACAACGCTTTTTACTAAAATAAAAGTTTAATATAATAGCTTAGTGATCAATCTAAATTATAACAAAAAACTTTACTTGATTTTAAAATTAAAAAAAAAACTAGTCCGTGTAAAAAGATTGACACACTTAAAACTAAAAATGATAATACATAAATACAAGTGCAGTTAATATACTTTTAATCGAATCACTTATTTACAACAATCTCCTTTCAATAGATTTCAATAATATTATTTAATTCGGGAATATCAGCAGTGAAATAAATTAGGAAGTGGTTCGATGTAGCCTGCTGTCACCTAAAATATTCTATTATATCTTAAAACAATGCATTAAAATGTAAATTGCTGCAATTTTATTTATGCAGATGGAAAATATTTATACGTTTTCTTTAACTAACTTTGATTAAATAACATAAAAATATTTAATAATTCAAGCATTTTGTAGCATGATCTAATTTATTATTTCATCTACAAATTAATATCAAACGTTCAATGTTCAATTAATTAAGTAGAGCTCTCTGTTGATGACACAGTATCATAGTGAACTATACTGCACTATACTTTATTAATAAATTTTGATGTCAAAAATATTTAAAGTCTATTAAAAACTCATTAATTTCATTTTTCTTTTGAATATTTACAATTTTCATTTTCCATCGTAAAATTAAATATTACACAGAATATATATAAAAAAAAATTGGAATATTAATTTACAAAAATGTTTGTGGAATGTAAATAAAATGTGCTTTTCTTTGGCAGAAATTTTGTGACATTCATTAAATTGTTTACGCCTGAGGGTACATACAACTCTATTGAAATTTGTATTTCCGTATTTACTCGTATTACAGTATTAAACTAATAAATATCCATTTTTTTATATATCTTTATTAAAAATGGAATATTTTAATTAACTTAACCTCAATAAAATAAATTTAAGAACAATGATAACAAGAAAATTTCTTATAAGTGTAAAAGAGTTTTATGAACATTCAGTAATTTTCCAAAATTTCGACCGAATTTGAATTCGTATATAACTAAATTAACCAAAATATTGATTATCTATTCCTACAACTCAAAAATTATACATTTTTCAATCAGAGTAATTACAAAGTCATTCGAGATTATTTCATTTGAATTTTTAATGGAATATTGGAATTAATTATTTCAAAATAAACGAGGTGAATTAGTATTATAATTTAACTTAAAATTTATGAAGTAAATATTTTTATAACAAAAATTTATATTTATCCTTTTTCTTATGCTTGATTCTTTCGAAAATTTCCTGACTCCTTGAAACTATGTAACAATATTTACAATAGAATTTCTCAAAAGTTATTTAAACAGCATAAAAATATGTTTTTTTTTTATTATTATTATTATATTTGTTCAATTTTTAAGTTTTTTGAAAGTTTTATTTAGAGTTACAAATTCAAAAAAGAAAAATTTGTTTTTTATTTTTACAATTCATTTTTATCCTTTAAGGATACAATGACACAGCAAATATTTGGTTTCATGCTTCCTTTACACAAAGTCTCATTTAATATTAGTCAACCAGCACAAAATAACTTTTGCCAGTATTCGATATGAATGTTAAACGGGTATCAGACGAATATAATTTCTTTTTTATTATTATTATTGTTGTTGTTACGAGTATACAGGTAAAGAAAAAGGATTGAGAATTTGGTGTACAATGATGATTATTTTATCCTTATAACCTATTTCTGTTTCTCTATTACATATAAATAGATTAAAGATTATTTAAGAATAGATCGCTTTTACGTATAGTTTTGTTGTATAATATTAAAATGTTGGAAGAGGTTCACATATGAAAAGTTTACAAAAGGATTTGACAAAAGTTAAACATGAGATCATAATGAATGATTCTTTAGATTTTTTTGTGAAAAAAAAAAAAAAATATTTACCAAACAAAAGTATTCATATAGGAAACCATATTATGTTGTATCTAAATTCTTTGTTTGAAGTAATTCAGTATTGTCCTTTAATTCTCAAACAAAAGAAATGAAGAAAATTGTAAATAGGAAATATCCTTTTGATGTTCTTAATTGTAAAATTAATCAATAAGTTTTTTCAAGGAGGGGAGATCGTTTTGTTAGTACGGATATTTTTTAAAATTTTAATATATTTAATTTATAAAAAAGAATTGTAAATAATATTTTTTTAGAAATTAAAATAATACTTTAGATCCTCTTATTATTTGTATTAAAAACCGATTCTCTGACATATAAATAGGGGAGAGTTGCCTGAATCACATCACTTTTAGTGTAGAAATATTTAATAAAAGATATTTTGTAATAAATTTATTATATTTTGTAATAAATTTAATTTTTCATGTTATTTCTACTGATTCAAACTATAAATTGGTTTTCTAAATCGTACCACTTGATGTATTTTCAATTTGCCTTAGGTGCAGCTCGCTAAAATAGAATAATTTGGACAGCGGTTCAATTTATGCAACAAGACTGATTTTAAGATTTAACTACAAGACATTTTAATGAAATAAAAGTTTAAAATAATATAGTTAAAACTTAAAATGATAATAAATAAATACAAGTGCGGTTAATATACTTTTAACTATAACCCCTTTATCTCCAATTAATACAAGATATCAATAATTTTATTTAGTTCGCAAATATAAGTAGTGGTACGACTTAGCCGGCTATCTCCTAATTAGAAAAATATAGGTAACTTTATTGTGCACACAATTTTAACAAATTTGGTTCTACCATAATAATAATAATCATGATTTATTTTAACCAAAATTTACTACCATTTATTCTCGTGTAAATTTAACTATTTTTATGTATTATAATTGAATAAGGTCTATAAATTATTATAAATCGTATAAAAACGCTTTAAAATTCTTACAACTTTTTTTTTATGTTGATAATTTGATATTAAATGAATGTTTAGAAATTCATTTTAAACTTTACTCTGTTTATTTGGTATAAAAACTTTTAATGTTATTTAAAAAAAAGGAAGAAAAAAGGAAGACAAACACACACAGAGAGCAAAGAAGGAAATTTCCTTTGAGAAAATGATATAAAACTTGAAAATCAGTCATAATTTATATTTGCTAAAATCTCAGCACATGTGGTAATAAATTATATTTTTCTTTATTGTTTTTTTTTTCGTACATAAATATATGTATCTATACATAAAACTTGAAGCTTAAAGAAAATGTTCAAAATTTTATATAAAATATGCGATTCATTTATCAAGAATTTTAATATGAACCTCCATAAAAATGTAATAGGAAAATTTAAAAAGGAAATATTCTTATATATTATTGCTTTTTCAAAGTAAAACACGTTAAAATTGAAATTTTATTACATTATTTTAATATTATGGCTAAAAAAAATGAGGAGAAATTTGCACAACAATATTTACAATGCTACTAAATACTTTTTTTAATTTTATTTTTGTTTGCAAGAAATAGTCAGTGCTTTTGCCAGTGAAAAAAAGGGCGATTTTTCTGCTTGAAGTCAGATTTCTTCTGATCCGAATCTTTCTATTAAATTAAAAGAATGTAGTTTTTTTTGTTGGAAACTTTGAAAAATCTAATTTCCGGTTTTCGAAACTTTTTTTTTTAACATTAAAATTTTATGTAATTATAAAATTTTTTTTTTTGCCATACTGAATGGTAAGCTTTTCAATCTATTTTTTCTTAACTTTCATCAATACTCATAGTTAAAATTTTTTTAAAAAAATTAATTACCAAACATGATTGAGGAATATCGAAAATGCATTGAATCAAAGTTTAAACTGCATAGTTAATGTTTATAAAAATTGAAGTGATTGCAAGTATGTGAAATTAAACCAGTATTTGAGTTATTCTATTGGAATTGGATTATCAATATGCAAAAGCTGTAGTTATGATTAAAGCAATAAATATCATTATGGTCGATAGGCGAACCAGAAGCATAGAAATATAATTATATCATTT
Organism: Empis livida; assembly: GCA_963932195.1. Classification (NCBI taxonomy): domain Eukaryota; kingdom Metazoa; phylum Arthropoda; class Insecta; order Diptera; family Empididae; genus Empis; species Empis livida. Next base: position 54,425,332 of record OZ010647.1, read on the forward strand.
TTTTTTATATAGTCACCTATTTTACAGTACAAATATTTTGCTTTTTTTTTACAGAAACCATAAGGGAACAATTTTATGAACCAATATAATAAGGAAAAGGCATAGAAAATCAATTTCATTTTTTATCGTCTAGCCAGAAAAACTTGACAGATTTATAGAGTCTGGGTAAAAAAAGCAGCAATGAATAAAGGAGTTTTTGTTTCTTTTTTCTGCTGGGTTGCGTCTATCAATTATGTTCAAAATCGTTCTTATATGAGAGAAAATACAATAAAACGAATGAAAAAAGAAAAATTATTGGAAAAATATGTTGTTCTCTTGGTAAAAAATATTTATAATCTAGATACAAGAAGTATATAGAATCCTTTTTTTTTTGTGTTATGAACTCTTTTTTTTTTTGTGAAAAACCTTGAAATATATTAGAAACACGAAACAACAATAAAAAATAATTAGGTTTTATGAATTTTCCAGTTATACGTTTGAATTTCCAGGTACTACCACAGCACAATTTTATTTATTTTCAGAGTATCACGTTACTATTAAATTGGAAAGAGAAAAAAAATTATGAAAATTTGTGAAGAATAATGATGGTGAATAAGAAACGTCTTATTTTCAATTTATAAAGGACTTAATGCCTCTAGGGGTGAGATAACAAAATGCTACTATTTTTTTTTTTTTTTCTTAACAGACTGAAAATATAAAAATCCATGATATTGACATAAGTAATTTTGACAGTTTTTTTAGGCTCTCAATGTAAAAAAGTTAACTTTTAGTGTAAATATTATTCAAAATTATTACCATTTGTAAATCTTTGATAATAAGTGAGCAATATTTTTTTCCATTTGAATTGAAATCTTCCGACGGAAATAATATTTCAATATTTTTTTTTCATATCCTTTCTTAATTCTATATTTCATCCAAGAAATTTTATGTTAAATAAATTCAAATGGACATAAAAAAATGATAATCATCACTAATTTGGTTGTTTTTACTTTTTTTTTTTTAGCTAATTTTAATAATTTTTCAAGACATTATTTTCAACTTATTTACATTTTCTTGTGTTTTTTTTTTTTAAAGGAATAAGAAATGATTATATAATTAATTTTAATGTGATTATTCACAGTTCGGCGAAACGACGCTATTAATTTTATGGTAGAAAAGTTTTTTGTATACAGTAAAATAAATTGTTACTAATTAAGGAATAATAATAAATATAATAAATATATATATTTTATTTTTGTATTATTTTATAAAATATTCTAACGAAAAAAAAAAATTGTCTTATAATTTTTACACGACTTTTATTACAACAAGAATTCAGGTTAATCGAGTTGAAACAGTGAAATTTTATTCTTATTTTAGCTAAAAAAACAAATATTTATAATTTTTGGTGTTTAATTTTGAAACCAACTCCTTTAGTTACATTAAAATTATGTTGTTGGTTTTTTTTTTTTTGTGTTAATGAAATAAAAGCTGTTGCCGACCATTAAATAAAATTATCAAAATACAAAAAGAAGACAGTATTACAAGCTTTAATATTTTCAGAAATTTAAATTTTCTCATTTGGTTGGTTTTTAATGTACCGAAAAGAAAAACACGGAAAAATTAAACTTTTAATTTCATAAACAAAAATTTTGTACAGATGAAAAGTATAGAGAAAAAAAACACGCAGATATTTTCAAACGATATTTTCATGAATTCATTAATAATGAAAGGACAATTTAAAAATTTCAATTTCTTTTCAAAATCTTTAATATTTTCCATTTTCATTTACAAGGATATTTCAAATTATAGTTTGTGCAATTAATTTTCATTTAAAGTATTAATATAAATGAATTAAATATTCCTTTTAGGTTTTAGGATATTATAATTGCCATGAAAATAATTACTAAATTTACCAAAATAAATGTTATTGCAATGTGAAACATATATTTTTTTTTCTTTTAATACTTTAGTGAATATTATAATTGAAATTTACCAGATTGTAATTTAACTAAAATGAATGGATTTAAATTAAATTTTCAATTTTAAAAAATATTAAAGAATTTATTTGTTCATCACAAATTTCCTATAAAGCTTAGGAAGGAAGTCTGATTATATTAAATTATCTTACCCAGCGAAAATACGATTTAAAATTTTACTTATAGCAATTTGTCGTTGGAAAAAAAAACTCATACTTTATTATTTACTGTCCCATTTAAGAAAATGTAGTAAAAGCCTTTCATTATGTGAAGCAGCACTTAAAGAATTCACGATTTTAAAGCAAGCAGAAAAAAAAAATGAAAAATCCTTATAAACTTTTTTAAGAGAACTTAATCTTTAAAACTTTTTCTTGTCATATTTAAAAAAAAATATAAAAATTCTTTTAAGAAAAAAATTGCAAAATTTCAATTGAATAAAGGAAAATTATGTGAAAATAATAATTTATTTCTTTCAATATTTCAATTCATAAGCAATAATACTTTTGGTAAAATTTAAAAAAAAATAATACTTTTTACTTAGATAAAATAAAAATTTCCTTTCTTTCTCAAGGAAAAAATAAATCCTTTGAAAATTATAAAGAAAAAATATTACGAAATTCGTGATAATTTCAAATCAAATAAATTTAATGCAAATAAAATAATTTTCTTTTTTTTTTTACTTATGCCGGAAAATTTATAAAAATCCATATCTGTTTTGTCTTGCATTTAAATGATTATAAGAAAAGTTAAGGAAAATTAAAAACGAACTTAGTTCATTTAACAAGAAATAATTTAACAAAATATAATTGGAGAAAATATTGAATCAGGTTACAAGTACAAGTTAGTAAATTTAGGTAATAACAAAAACTTATTACCTAAATTTACTAATTTAATAAAAAATTCTAAGATTACGAAAAATTTCAACGCGAATTGAATTTCATTAAGGAGCAAATTCTGTTTAATCTATAATTCTGAAGATTTGAAACAAGTTTCTGGAAATGTAAAAAAGAAATTAAATTACCAAACGTTTACCAAAATCAAATCTAATTTGTATTAAATAATCTTAGTGAAATGGAAAACTAAATTTTTTATTAAAAAAAAAGTATTTACAAAGTGAAATCGTGTAATTGGAAAAAACGAAATTTTTATTTTGAAGTTCTGTTTAACTAAAACTTTAATTTTTTGTGGTCTTTCTGTGATAAAATTAAATGAAAAATAATGAAATTTTCTGAAGTTTTCAGACAATTTTATTTCAATAAAATCAACTTTTTTTTTATTATAATAAATAAATTGAAAATGGAATTTTAATTTGGTGTCCTGTCTCTCAATTAAAAAAAAAAATTTTTAGTTAAATAAATGCTTTTCTGTCGAAACCAAAATGACAGTTTCTGTGAAAAACCAATTTATACATTATTCGTATCTCAAAATAATTAGCACATTTTTGTTTTTCGAAATATGTGAGGATACCTAAATGTGTTAATAATTTCTATTCATTTCATGTCCACTAACGAAAAATGAAGATTTCATATTTTTGATTACTGAGTTCAAATTTAATATAATACGTAAAACGTATTTATAAATATATATAAAAAAGTTCTGAAGTTGATTTTGACAAAAATCATTTTTCATTTGATAATCTGAAAACAATATTATTCAGAACGTGTTTTTATTTTGTTGTATATATATATACGGAAAACATGTACAGGATAATCCTATATCCTGTACTAACTTCATCCCAAAATAATATAATTTTACAGAAATTATGAGTAAAATAAATTTTTCGAAAGTTTTTTTTTATTATGGAAATGAGAGATGCTATAAAATTGTATTTTAAACCTAAAATTTTGGTATTTAATCACAAGCTTACTAAACAATAATTTTGTGTTGTTGTTATGTTCAAATTACTAAACTAGAATTATTGTAGAGGATTAGGTGTTAATTACAAAAATTATAATATAATCCTATATATCTCATGGGGGTATAAAATATCCTTATGATTAAAAAACTTTTTTCAGGTCATATCATCATCAACAAATTATTTTATTTTATTTTTTGAAGTATATAGGCACGAGAATATTAAAAGGACATATAGAATAATTTCAGAAATATTTCAACGTAAATTTTATGAATTTCTATATATATGTATATACTAAAAAAAAGTCCATATACAGAATACAATAATATCCTTATACAGAAAACAAATTTTGGATAGAATTAAATATCATTTTACTGTCATCTTCCATTCATATTAGTTTTATGACAGATTTGTTGCCTAAGTTGGATTTTTTTTTCTGGTCTTGTAAATAAAAACAACATTTTTGTTTCACTTTAACCAAAATTAATTAACAATTAAAGTGATTAATAGAATTAAAAGCAATTAATGATGATTATGCAAATATTTTTTTAAATAAATATATTTGTTTATAATATGACACTATTTGTGGACAGTGGAAAATTACAGAATATTCTGTAATTAAGTTGTAAAATATTATGAGAAAATAAAATTAATTGCCATGATAAATTTTGTTTGAGGGTGAGAGTGGAAGTGAGTTGTGAATAATCTAAAAAGTTAAGCCACAGTGTGAGATAAAATCTGCATTAAATATTAATGCAAAACTTTAATAATATAGTAAATATAATTACTTGAATGTAAATAAATTATTTTAAAATGGCTAAATATTTTTACTTCAAGTTTAACTCTTAAATTTGTTATGATTTGATCACTTAAAAACCTAAATTATAAATTATTTATGACAAATACAATATTAATTTTATCAATAAATTTTAATTTACATAATATATTTAAGTTGAATTGTATAATTTGTATAAGAAAAAGGATATTAAAAGGCATCCTTTTTCCTAATACATAAATTACAAAAAAATATCTTAAAACTTATATTTATGTTCTTATCCTTTTTTAATTAATCTTTCCTCAATCTTGATCACCACAATAAAAATCCCTTTAACACAATCCGGAACTAAAAAGGATGTCTTTGTGGTTTCAATTGAATTTGCCTTGTATCATAAACTAATGAGCATAATTTAGTCAATATTACCTCTTCATTTTTCATTTTATTTTTATTTATCAAAAGTTTAAGTAAATTTTGAAATACATTCGATCTAGTTTTATTGTATACGTATCAACAAAGTTTGTGTGAGGGTTTTAGGCAAAAAGGTTTGATTATTTTTTTTATATTATCTACTTATTTTTATTTAAAAAAATTGTTAAATACATTATTTTATAATATATACTACTATACCTTAAGAAAATAAATAGTACAGTATGTCAGTAAAAGGACCAAATTTATCAAAAGTCGATGAAACTTTTCAGCTAAAAGTTTTGTGTTATATGTATATAAAAAAAATATATTATTTAAATTACTTAAAAAATTCTAAAATTTTTTATTTAAATAAAAAATAATTACAAAAATAAAATATTTTTCGAGGATTGAGGATTCTTGTCTACTCTCTTCTATACCAAACTTTTAAAGGTTAAGAAAATTAAAAGAAAATCTTTAACTAATTATCCATGAAAAATAAATTATTGTATATATTTTAAAGTTCAAATAGGGAGATAATAATATAAGGATCATATTATATAGGTGAAAGGATTTTATGGTAGATTAAACAAAATAATATAAATTTGTACGAATTGACATTATAATGAAATTAAATTAGATAGAAATTAATAATTAATATAAAATAAATGTTAAGACATAAGCTGAATAATTAAATTCTTATTTTCATTATATAACTTAATTATAATTTATTTATCAATTTTAATTGAAATGAAAGAAACTTTTATCTATAAACCGAGTACGGCATATATGTATGTATATAATAGAGAAACTTTTAAATTGAAATATATATAAGTTTTTTTTTGCAAATCGATTTCAATTCATTTTATTTTTTTTTCAGTAAAAAAAATCCTTTTAAAACAAGCGTCTACATAGTGGATGGTAAATATTACTAATGGAGAGATTGAAATCCTTATATTTTTTTTGTTATTCCATGTATAATAAATGAAAACATATACCAAAGAATTAAATTAATATTTTTTTCTATTTCAAATTGGTTTGAATAAAAATTATTTTCAATTTTTTTTGCTTCCTTATTTTGAAAACAGAATTTCATTAAATCTTCAATTTGTGTTGAATATATTATTGAAGCTTATTATACCTTTAATGTGTCGTATTTAACGCTTGAAAAGCATTTATATTCTTCCTTTCATAAATTTTTATGAACACAAAAACATTTATCGTAATATATCCCTTTATAAAAGTTGAATTCGTAAACTTAGAAGAACTCAATTTATTTGAAATTATATTACAAGGATATTTCTAGACTAGTATTCTAAAATTAAATCAAATACATATATATATATACATAGTATAGTCAGGGTATATTAGAATAAGTGGAACATTATTTAGGAATCATTTATAGTTTTCGTTTATTTTATTGCTGTTGTTGAATAACATTGAATTATTATCAGGAACGTTTGATATTAAAAATTTTCCTATAACATTTTTTTGAATATAAAAATTAAATTATTTTAAATCGTTAAGGAAATGTTAACATTTAAGAAATTATTTATACCGGCTATGCCATCTAAATAAGTTCATTTTAATTCTAACTTCAGACGCATTCGGTAACTAAATTAATACTGATTAACTCTCTGAAATCGAAAAAATATATTCTATCAACCAGAAATAAAGTATAAAATTGAACCTAAATATAAACGTAAAAAAAGCTTAACAAAATTCATTGGATCACAGACAGTAACATAAACTTTCCTAAAAAAAAAAATATCAAAAATTATAGATTAAAATCGAAATCAGTCTCTGAAAAGTGTCGATAATATTTATATTTCTTAAAAGGATAAAAATATTTCGCTTCACTGCAAAGGACCAAAACAAATATTAAAAATTCTAACAAAAAAAAAACGAGAGAAAATCAAAAAAAAAAGAAGAAAATAGGTAAGAAAGGAGGGAATAAGTCTCTTAAAAGCCCGTAAACTACTTCCTGTTCATCTCGTTATCGGATGTCTTCCAGATTTTCTCTTTCAGTTATCGGATTTTAGGTATAGCTTCCTTTTGTAGGGTATAAAAATCATTCAAATATACATAAAAAAATAAATATTTTTTGGAAAATTTTTGGTTCTGAGTATATGATAAGGAAGGATTCATCATCATCATCATCATCCATGGAGAAAAAAATATAGAAAATTAAACAAACAATGAATAACCAGTTCAACATTTATTCCTTCCGTTTCCGCTTGCCACCAATCACAACACAACAAGATGGAATTTTTTTATAAAGCTTTTTAAAAACCACTTATGAAAAAAAGGTTTTTTTTTGGGAATTTTAAGGATTCATATTAGTAGAGTAAGTAAATAAAAACCAATAAGTTATTTATAAATTTCCAGGGTAATGTTGCACGCTATTCTTATTGTAAAATAAATGGTACCAAAAAAAAAATACGCTTTTAAATCGAAACTCAAGTTTGGAAAAAGAAAGCAATTAAGAAAAGCTAAAAATTCAATTGGTTTTTTTAAACAAGAAAAAATTCGTATTTGTATTGTAAAAAAAATAGATAAGATTAGCTGGAGAAGGCTATTTAAATTGTGAATATTATAAATGTAAATATTCAACACATAAGCATTTCAGATCATTTTAAATCAGTCGATTGAAATTCGAAAATTTCTGTTAACTAATAATAAGTAAAGATTAAAATCTTTAATGTGTAACACTAAGAATTGTGATTTGGAAAATTTTCTAGAAAATTTGTTTCCTAATGTATCGAAAAATTGTAAAAATCAATAGTAAAATCTTTGCGCCAAATAAAATATATATAGAACGAGATTTTAATGCAAATTAATGTCCTGACAAATTTAGTGAATATTAAAATTGCAAATACAATGGTAATTTGAAATTTAAAGTATTTCTATTATGCAAAATCTATCAAGAAAATCAATGTTCCATTTATAACATAATAACATTGTTCCCGAAGAAAGTTTATAAAAAATATAGGATGTTCAAAATCAAATACATTAATTATTAAAGATAACTTTAAGATAATATAATCGAATAAAGGACCTAAATTTTCAAAAAATAACTTTTCAGTTCCAGAAATTTCAGAATTTATTTTCTACAAAATTCAAAAAATTAAACGAAATTTATGTCCTTAATTCTAATATGTATCAGAATTTTAAAAATTTCCTTTTTAATACAAATAATTATTTATTAAAATTTTCGCTGTAATATTTTAATTGTGAATTTCCAATTAAAATTCCTTCTAGGCTTATACTTTTTTTCCTGAAACCAAAAAAATTTCACCTTGAGCCATTAAATTTATATTATGCGGGAAGGGTGAGCGAGGAGTAGGTAGGATGAGAGAAAATAGGAATTTATAACCGCCATCAGCAACGATAATAATGGGGGAGAAAAACCTTTTTTTTTACTTTTTTGTATTCGTTTCAGACTTATATTTCCGGTAATTTTGTTCACGTTTTTATGCAAATATGTTTTTTGTAAAATCCAAAATTCGTTAATTTATGAGGAAGTATGTAATTTGTTGGAATGTGTTAACGAAATAAAAGCAATTAATCTTTTTGTGTATATGTCGTGCTCTTACATATTATATTACATTACAAATTGACACGCAGAAATTCAACACTTCATTTACGTAAAAAAAAACAACAACAACAACAAGAAACCAGTAACAACTAAACTGCTTTTAAATTTATGTAATTGGATGCTTTGACACGGAATTTTTTTTTTAAATATCAAAATAACTTTGTTTGGTTATAAAAAATTAAAAACCAACTAGAATAACTTTAAATTTTAAATAATTTTAAATCTACCTGTAGAGCTTAATCCAAAAGTAATTAAAAATATTCCATGACAAAAAAAAACTTTTAAAATCATTTTGAATTTTATTTTAATTATTTTTTTTTTTTTTTTTGATTTTATAAATTACTTTTTTTTCTCGTTAAATTTAACTTTTACACTTTTATTTCACTTTTGTATTTTTTTGTACCCATTTTCTTTTCCGTTTGTTTTATTAAGTTACACTTTTATAAAAGTTATTTTTCTTTTACACATTTCAAATAATTAAATTTTATCCTTTTAATTTTTTTTTTAAAGAAATTATTTTTTATAGAAAAGAGCACGTTATCCTTGTTTGGAATCAATTTCTTTAATGCGAATATAAATAAAAATTTAAATTAAACTTGAGCAGTTTTTCATTTTCAAAAAATATAATTACAATCAAACATTAGTTTTTTTTTCAATTTTAAGCATCAGTTGCATATCCTATGGCGGATAAAATCATACTGCAAAAAGTAGAATTACAATAATATTACTGTTTTAAAATATCTTAATTTGACACTTTTCAATTTAACTCTGCTACAATTACTGCTTTCAATTTACCATATAATATCCACTCTGGTAAACAAATGTTTAAAACATTTAAAATGCAAAAAGGAGAAATTTTTTCAATTTTTTGTATTGAAAATTTAGAATTTTGACATCTCCAGAGTTACCGTTTTTACCTGATGTGGAATAAATAAATTGAGAGAATGTAGTAGACTTTTGGGAGTTGTTGAGAGTTTTTAACATTATTTTAACATGCTCCAACATTATACCAACTTCAAAATAACAGTTAAATTGGTTTGTAGCCTTAAGATATGCAAAATTAATTATAATTTACTGAAAAACCTAGTGAAACAAAGAGAATTAAAATTAAATAAAAAAATGCTGTAGACTAGACTCTAAATTGCTGAATACAAAGTAAAGAAAAATTAATATTTATTTTAACAGGTAAGATTGTTTTCTTTTTTATTAATTATATTCCTTGCTACGACTGGTTAATTACATATATTAATTAGATCGTAAAATTCAATGTTTTCAAATCTATGTCTATTTTTTATATTAAATATGATTCAAAGAAAGCATAGAAAAAAAATCCTAGAAAACTAACCTCTTACTCTTATTATTAATTTTATAATTTACTTAAATGAATTACATTTCATATCATAAATATTAAAAAGAATATAGAAATTTATGTTAATTAAATAAAAAAATTCCTAGAAAAATACCAAACTTTATATTATTTGTTAAATTGAATTTGTTTTAAATATTGATAAAAATAAATATATTTCTTATTTTTAAATTCATGAAAAATCTAAAAGAAATTAAATTATTAATTTTCTAATCGAAAACTTACCTTTTTTATTTTAAAAATAAAATAAAAAGGAAGCTGGGATAAAATTACTTTACCACAGATCCTTAAATTATGCAAAAAAAAAATTTAAATAAACTTAGTCTTTGCATATGGGAGTTTCGTGTCCTTTTTCTAGTAACAAATTGTTATAAAAAAGATTGGAAGAGAAATTTTAGTTTAAGTTGAATTAATTTATATTTTTTTATTGTAAATTTCGTAAAATAACTTTATTTTTCAATTTGTAACAAATCACAAAAGTTTCGCTCGCATTAATCTTACAATATTTTTTTTCCGCTTAAAAATAGTAAATTTATTGGTTAATTTTAACGAAAACTGGAGAATAATTTTCATATATGTAAATGGAAAAATTTCATTTTTAGTAAATGTTTGTAATTACTAATTTCGAAATATTTTACAATCATGTTCTTATTTGAAATAATAAATAATTGTGTATCACTCAATACTAATTGAGAATCAAATTTATTAAGTACATTGGTAAAAAAGTATTTATTTCAAAAAATAACTTAAAATATTATTAAAAATTAATTAATTAAATTTTTGTTTTTGATATAATTTCCTTAACAATTTTCATCTCATTAAACAATTAATTAATTGGAGAAATTTCAAAAAAGATCCAAATGAATTTCAATAATTCTTTGACAATAATGTGTCTGAAACATTTATGGAGTAATTAATTATTAACACTAATGAACAATAAAATTTTATTGGCAATAATTTTATTGAACTGCAATGAACTGATAATATTATTGATATTTTTTATTTAAATTGTTTTGTTATTAGGTAAATTAATAGTCGACAATATTGTTTCAATCATAACATTCAGTAAAATTGATTGGTGTGTATAGTCAAAATATATAAAAATGAACAATTAATTAAAATAATATTCAACATTATGAATTAATACAATTTTCTCTTGATTCAATTTGAACCTTAATCTACATATATTACATATTAGATGATGAAATATAATTTGAATAAATTAGATAATTAAGATTTTATATAAATACAAATAAAACTAAAACTCATTTGATTATCTTTAACAAATAATTAAATTCTGCATACATTTTTGTCGATTATCCTTTTGCGAAAAGCGTCCTTGGTAAGAATTATGTGCTAATTACGAAAATTGTTATATCTTATTCATTTATCTTAAGAAATCTAAAATGTTCTTACGCGTTTAAATATCATCATTAACAAAGTAAATTTATGTATAAAAGATGTTGTAGAAAATTTATACATATTACATATATAAATACATTTATTCAAAATAAAATCTTTGAAAACATATATTTAACCAAACAAAAAACATAAATAACTCAAAATAAAGCTTATACTTAATATACATATTTATGTAGCCTTGTATAGAATTTATATTTTCATGCCATATTTTTTATTTTTGCTGTTTTGGTTGAATATGGTTTTTTCTTTTTGCGGTTTTGCCTGGAAAAAAAATTAGGCTTCGTTTAACCAAAAATAATTAAAAATTAAAATGATGAATAGACACAAAACGCAATTAACGATGATTATGCAAATGCTTTTAAAATGATTAAAAAATGTGTCAAAGTTTGTTAGATGTTTAGATAATTATGATAATTTAATATTCTTAAAAAAATATGATAAATTGACGGGAAAATTACCTATTTTAAAAAATTATGTTCAAAATAGAAATGAAATTTAGATTAATTAATAAAACAATATTTGATTTAATTATTAAAGAAAATAAATTAAATAAGAAAATTTATTAAATATTTGTTTTACTATTTTACAATTTTTTCAGTTCATTACGAATTTTATTATATAAATTCAATTATTCAAATATAATTTAAAATGAATTATAATAATTGTCTTCTTTTTAGTTTTTGCGAAAAATTCACCTAAAAATGTTTAAATGAAAATTTCTATTTTATTTTATATTTTAATCTTTGTTATCCAAAAGGCAAAAAAGGTTATATATCTTAATAAGGAACTAAAAGGAATTTCAGAATAGTCAGTATATGGACTTTCGTTTACCATTTGGACAGAAATATTTTCTATTTAGTTGAAAAGTCAATTAGATTTAAAAAATATGTTAAAAACAGTTTTTTTTTAAAAATGCTTCTTCAAAACAAAACTAGCATCCGAAAAACTAGTAGGGAATTTAATTTCTAGCGCATTTCCGAAGACCTTTTCGAAATATATTCAAAATTGCCCGAGAAATCGGGTAAATATGGGAATTTAATGAGACTTCATACAAAACATCAGAATTTGTAGCAAAAAAATGAAAACCCTTAAAACTGAACGCAATCACAATTGGTATCTCCACACATTTGGTATCTGCGTGTAGGGAATTTAATTTCTAGCGCATTTCCGAAGACCTTTACGAAATATATTCAAAATTGCCCGAGAAATCGGGTAAATATGGGAATTTAATGAGACTCCATACAAAACATCAGAATTTGTAGCAAAAAAATGAAAACCCTTAAAACGGAAAGCAATTCCCACATATTTGGTATTTCCGTGTAGGGAATTTAATTTCTAGCGCATTTCCGAAGACCTTTTCGAAATATATTCAAAATTGCCCGAGAAATCGGCTAAATATGGGAATTTAATGAGACTCCATACAAAACATCAGAATTTGTAGCAAAAAAATGAAAACCCTTAAAACTGAAAGCAATCACATTTAGTATCTCCACACATTTGGTATCTGCGTGTAGGGAATTTAATTTCAAGCGCATTTCCGAAGACCTTTACGAAATATATTCAAAATTGCCCGAGAAATCGGGTAAATATGGGAATTTAATGAGACTCCATACAAAACATCAACAATAAAAGCAATAAAATGAAAACCCTTAAAACTGAAAGCAATCACATTTGGTATCTCCACACATTTGGTATCTGCGTGTAGGGAATTTAATTTCTAGCGCATTTCCGAAGACCTTTTCGAAATATATTCAAAATTGCCCGAGAAATCGGGTAAATATGGGAATTTAATGAGACTCCATACAAAACATCAGAATTTGGAGCAAAAAAATGAAAACCCTTAAAACTGAAAGCAATCACATTTGGTATCTCCACACATTAGGTATCTGCGAGTAGGGAATTAAATTTCTAGTGCATTTCCGAAGACCTTTTCGAAACATATTCAAAATTGCCCGAGAAATCGGGTAAATATGGGAATTTAATGAGACTCCATACAAAACATCAGAATTTGTAGCAAAAAAATGAAAACCCTTAAAACGGAAAGCAATTCCCACATATTTGGTATTTCCGTGTAGGGAATTTAATTTCTAGCGCATTTCCGAAGACCTTTTCGAAAAATATTTAAAATTGCCGGAGAAATCAGGAAAATATGGGAATTTAATGAGACTCCATACAAAACATCAGAATTTGTAGCAATAAAATGAAAACCCTTAAAACTGAAAGCAATCACATTTGGTATCTCCACACATTTGGTATCTGCGTGTAGGGAATTTAATTTCTAGCGCATTTCCGAAGACCTTTTCGAAATATATTCAAAATTGCCCGAGAAATCGGGTAAATATGGGAATTTAATGAGACTCCATACAAAACATCAGAATTTGTAGCAAAAAAATGAAAACCCTTAAAACTGAGATCAATCACATTTGGTATCTCCACACATTTGGTATCTGCGTGTAGGGAATTTAAATTCTAGCGCGTTTCCGAAGACTTTTTCGAAATATATTCAAAATTGCCCGAGAAATCGGGTAAATATGGGAATTTAATGCGACTCCATACAAAACATCAGAATTTGTAGCAAAAAAATGAAAACCCTTAAAACTGAAAGCAATCACATTTGGTATCTCCACACATTTGGTATCTGCGTGTAGGGAATTTAATTTCTAGCGCATTTCCGAAGACCTTTTCGAAATATATTCAAAATTGCCCGAGAAATCGGGTAAATATGGGAATTTAATGAGACTCCATACAAAACATCAGAATTTGTAGCAAAAAAATGAAAACCCTTAAAACTGAAAGCAATCACATTTGGTATCTCCACACATTTGGTATCTGCGTGTAGGGAATTTAATTTCTAGCGCATTTCCGAAGACCTTTTCGAAATATATTCAAAATTGCCCGAGAAATCGGGTAAATATGGGAATTTAATGAGACTCCATACAAAACATCAGAATTTGTAGCAAAAAATGAAAACCCTTAAAACGGAAAGCAATTCCCACATATTTGGTATTTCCGTGTAGGGAATTTAATTTCTAGCGCATTTCCGAAGACCTTTTCGAAAAATATTTAAAATTGCCGGAGAAATCAGGATAATATGGGAATTTAATGAGACTCCATACAAAACATCAGAATTTGTAGCAATAAAAAGAAAACCCTTATAACTGAAAGCAATCACATTTGGTATCTCCGTGTAGGGAATTTAATTTCTAGCGCATTTCCGAAGACCTTTTCGAAATATATTCAAAATTGCCCGAGAAATCGGGTAAATATGGGAATTTAATGAGACTCCATACAAAACATCAGAATTTGTAGCAAAAAAATGAAAACCCTTAAAACGGAAAGCAATTCCCACATATTTGGTATTTCCGTGTAGGGAATTTAATTTCTAGCGCATTTCCGAAGACCTTTTCGAAAAATATTTAAAATTGCCGGAGAAATCAGGAAAATATGGGAATTTAATGAGACTCCATACAAAACATCAGAATTTGTAGCAATAAAAAGAAAACCCTTAAAACTGAAAGCAATCACATTTGGTATCTCCACACATTTGGTATCTCCGTGTAGGGAATTTAATTTCTAGCGCATTTCCGAAGACCTTTTCGAAATATATTCAAAATTGCCCGAGAAATCGGGTAAATATGGGAATTTAATGAGACTCCATACAAAACATCAGAATTTGTAGCAAAAAAATGAAAACCCTTAAAACGGAAAGCAATTCCCACATATTTCGTATTTCCGTGTAGGGAATTTAATTTCTAGCGCATTTCCGAAGACCTTTTCGAAAATATTTCAAATTGCCGGAGAAATCAGGAAAATATGGGAATTTAATGATACAAAACATCAGAATTTGTAGCAATAAAATGAAAACCCTTAAAACTGAAAGGAATCACATTTGGTATCTCCACACATTTGGTGTCTGCGTGTAGGGAATTTAATTTCTAGCGCATTTCCGAAGACCTTTTCGAAATATATTCAAAATTGCCCGAGAAATCGGGTAAATATGGGAATTTAATGAGACTCCATACAAAACATCAGAATTTGTAGCAAAAAAATGAAAACCCTTAAAACTGAAAGCAATCACATTTGGTATCTCCACACATTTGGTATCTCCGTGTAGGGAATTTAATTTCTAGCGCATTTCCGAAGACCTTTTCGAAATATATTCAAAATTGCCCGAGAAATCGGGTAAATATGGGAATTTAATGAGACTCCATACAAAACATCAGAATTTGTAGCAAAAAAATGAAAACCCTTAAAACTGAAAGCAATCACATTTGGTATCTCCACACATTTGGTATCTGCGTGTAGGGAATTTAATTTCTAGCGCATTTCCGAAGACCTTTTCGAAATATATTCAAAATTGCCCGAGAAATCGGGTAAATATGGGAATTTAATGAGACTCCATACAAAACATCAGAATTTGTAGCAAAAAAATGAAAACCCTTAAAACTGAAAGCTATCACATTTGGTATCTCCACACATTTGGTATCTCCGTGTAGGGAATTTAATTTCTAGCGCATTTCCGAAGACCTTTTCGAAATATATTCAAAATTGCCCGAGAAATCGGGTAAATATGGGAATTTAATGAGACTCCATACAAAACATCAGAATTTGTAGCAAAAAAATGAAAACCCTTAAAACTGAAAGCAATCACATTTGGTATCTCCACACATTTGGTATCTGCGTGTAGGGAATTTAATTTCTAGCGCATTTCCGAAGACCTTTTCGAAATATATTAAAAATTGCCCGAGAAATCGGGTAAATATGGGAATTTAATGAGACTCCATACAAAACATCAGAATTTGTAGCAAAAAAATGAAAACCCTTAAAACTGAAAGCTATCACATTTGGTATCTCCACACATTTGGTATCTCCGTGTAGGGAATTTAATTTCTAGCGCATTTCCGAAGACCTTTTCGAAATATATTCAAAATTGCCCGAGAAATCGGGTAAATATGGGAATTTAATGAGACTCCATACAAAACATCAGAATTTGTAGCAAAAAAATGAAAACCCTTAAAACGGAAAGCAATTCCCACATATTTGGTATTTCCGTGTAGGGAATTTAATTTCTAGCGCATTTCCGAAGACCTTTTCGAAAATATTTAAAATTGCCGGAGAAATCAGCAAAATATGGGAATTTGATGAGACTCCATGCAAAACATCAGAATTTGTAGCAACAAAATGAAAACCCTTAAAACTGAAAGCAATCACATTTGGTATCTCCACACATTTGGTATCTGCGTGTAGGGAATTGAATTTCTAGCGCATTTCCGAAGACCTTTTCGAAATATATTCAAAATTGCCCGAGAAATCGGGTAAATATGGGAATTTAATGAGACTCCATACAAAACATCAGAATTTGTAGCAAAAAAATGAAAACCCTTAAAACTGAAAGCAATCACATTTGGTATCTCCACACATTTGGTATCTCCGTGTAGGGAATTCAATTTCTAGCGCATTTCCGAAGACCTTTTCGAAATATATTCAAAATTGCCCGAGAAATCGGGTAAATATGGGAATTTAATGAGACTCAATACAAAACATCAGAATTTGTAGCAAAAAAATGAAAACCCTTAAAACTGAAAGCTATCACATTTGGTATCTCCGTGTAGGGAATTTAATTTCTAGCGCATTTCCGAAGACCTTTTCGAAATATATTCAAAATTGCCCGAGAAATCGGGTAAATATGGGAATTTAATGAGACTCCACACAAAACATCAGAATTTGTAGCAAAAAAATGAAAACTCTTAAAACGGAAAGCAATTCCCACATATTTGGTATTTCCGTGTAGGGAATTTAATTTCTAGCGCATTTCCGAAGACCTTTTCGAAAAATATTTAAAATTGCCGGAGAAATCAGGAAAATATGGGAATTTAATGAGACTCCATACAAAACATCAGAATTTGTAGCAATAAAATGAAAACCCTTAAAACTGAAAGCAATCACATTTGGTATCTCCACACATTTGGTATCTCCGTGTAGGGAATTTAATTACTAGCGCATTTCCGAAGACCTTTTCGAAATATATTCAAAATTGCCCGAGAAATCGGGTAAATATGGGAATTTAATGAGACTCCATACAAAACATCAGAATTTGTAGCAAAAAAATGAAAACCCTTAAAACTGAAAGCAATCACATTTGGTATCTCCACACATTTGGTATCTCCGTGTAGGGAATTTAATTTCTAGCGCATTTCCGAAGACCTTTTCGAAATATATTCAAAATTGCCCGAGAAATCGGGTAAATATGGGAATTTAATGAGACTCCATACAAAACATCAGAATTTGTAGCAAAAAAATGAAAACCCTTAAAACTGAAAGCAATCACATTTGGTATCTCCACACATTTGGTATCTGCGAGTAGGGAATTAAATTTCTAGCGCATTTCCGAAGACCTTTTCGAAATATATTCAAAATTGCCCGAGAAATCGGGTAAATATGGGAATTTAATGAGACTCCATACAAAACATCAGAATTTGTAGCAAAAAAATGAAAACCCTTAAAACTGAAAGCAATCACATTTGGTATCTCCACACATTTGGTATCTGCGAGTAGGGAATTAAATTTCTAGCGCATTTCCGAAGACCTTTTCGAAATATATTCAAAATTGCCCGAGAAATCGGGTAAATATGGGAATTTAATGAGACTCCATACAAAACATCAGAATTTGTAGCAAAAAAATGAAAACCCTTAAAACTGAAAGCAATCACATTTGGTATCTCCACACATTTGGTATCTCCGTGTAGGGAATTTAATTTCTAGCGCATTTCCGAAGACCTTTTCGAAATATATT
The DNA here is from genome assembly GCA_963932195.1 of Empis livida. NCBI lineage: Eukaryota > Metazoa > Arthropoda > Insecta > Diptera > Empididae > Empis > Empis livida. The sequence goes on from OZ010647.1 coordinate 54,443,507, forward strand.
CAAAATTGCCCGAGAAATCGGGTAAATATGGGAATTTAATGAGACTCCATACAAAACATCAGAATTTGTAGCAAAAAAATGAAAACCCTTAAAACGGAAAGCAATTCCCACATATTTGGTATTTCCGTGTAGGGAATTTAATTTCTAGCGCATTTCCGAAGACCTTTTCGAAAAATATTTAAAATTGCCGGAGAAATCAGGAAAATATGGTAATTTAATGAGACTCCATACAAAACATCAGAATTTGTAGCAATAAAATGAAAACCCTTAAAACTGAAAGCAATCACATTTGGTATCTCCACACATTTGGTATCTGCATGTAGGGAATTTAATTTCTAGCGCATTTCCGAAGACCTTTTCGAAATATATTCAAAATTGCCCGAGAAATCGGGTAAATATGGGAATTTAATGAGACTCCATACAAAACATCAGAATTTGTAGCAAAAAAATGAAAACCCTTACAACTGAAAGCAATCACATTTGGTATGTCCACAGATTTGGTATCTGCGTGTAGGGAATTTAATTTCTAGTGCATTTCCGAAGACCTTTTCGAAATATATTCAAAATTACCCGAGAAATCGGGTAAATATGGGAATTTAATGAGACTCCATACAAAACATCAGAATTTGTAGCAAAAAAATGAAAACCCTTAAAACGGAAAGCAATTCCCACATATTTGGTATTTCCGTGTAGGGAATTTAATTTCTAGCGCATTTCCGAAGACCTTTTCGAAAAATATTTAAAATTGCCGGAGAAATCAGGAAAATATGGTAATTTAATGAGACTCCATACAAAACATCAGAATTTGTAGCAATAAAATGAAAACCCTTAAAACTGAAAGCAATCACATTTGGTATCTCCACACATTTGGTATCTGCGTGTAGGGAATTTAATTTCTAGCGCATTTCCGAAGACCTTTTCGAAAAATATTTAAAATTGCCGGAGAAATCAGGAAAATATAGGAATTTAATGAGACTCCATACAAAACATCAGAATTTGTAGCAATAAAAAGAAAACCCTTAAAACTGAAAGCAATCACATTTGGTATCTCCACACATTTGGTATCTCCGTGTAGGGAATTTAATTTCTAGCGCATTTCCGTTTTAAGGGTTTTCATTTTATTGCTACAAATTCTGATGTTTTGTATGGAGTCTCATTAAATTCCCATATTTTCCTGATTTCTCCGGCAATTTTAAATATTTTTCGAAAAGGTCTTCGGAAATGCGCTAGAAATTAAATTCCCTACACGCAGATACCAAATGTGTGGAGATACCAAATGTGATTGCTTTCAGTTTTAAGGGTTTTCATTTTATTGCTACAAATTCTGATGTTTTGTATGGAGTCTCATTAAATTACCATATTTTCCTGATTTCTCCGGCAATTTTAAATATTTTTCGAAAAGGTCTTCGGAAATGCGCTAGAAATTAAATTCCCTACACGGAAATACCAAATATGTGGGAATTGCTTTCCGTTTTAAGGGTTTTCATTTTTTTGCTACAAATTCTGATGTTTTGTATGGAGTCTCATTAAATTCCCATATTTACCCGATTTCTCGGGTAATTTTGAATATATTTCGAAAAGGTCTTCGGAAATGCACTAGAAATTAAATTCCCTACACGCAGATACCAAATGTGTGGAGATACCAAATGTGATTGCTTTCAGTTTTAAGGGTTTTCATTTTTTTGCTACAAATTCTGATGTTTTGTATGGAGTCTCATTAAATTCCCATATTTACCCGATTTCTCGGGTAATTTTGAATATATTGCGAAAAGGTCTTCGGAAATGCGCTAGAAATTAAATTCCCTACACGCAGATACCAAATGTGTGGAGATACCAAATGTGATTGCTTTCAGTTTTAAGGGTTTTCATTTTTTTGCTACAAATTCTGATGTTTTGTATGGAGTCTCATTAAATTCCCACATTTACCCGATTTCTCGGGCAATTTTGAATATATTCCGAAAAGGTCTTCGGAAATGTGCTAGAAATTAAATTCCCTACACGGAGATACCAAATGTGTGGAGATACCAAATGTGATTGCTTTCAGTTTTAAGGGTTTTCATTTTATTGCTACAAATTCTGATGTTTTGTATGGAGTCTCATTAAATTCCCATATTTTCCTGATTTCTCCGGCAATTTTAAATATTTTTCAAAAAGGTCTTCGGAAATGCGCTAGAAATTAAATTCCCTACACGGAAATACCAAATATGTGGGAATTGCTTTCCGTTTTAAGGGTTTTCATTTTTTTGCTACAAATTCTGATGTTTTGTATGGAGTCTCATTAAATTCCCATATTTACCCGATTTCTCGGGCAATTTTGAATATATTTCGAAAAAGTCTTCGGAAATGTGCTAGAAATTAAATTCCCTACACGCAGATACCAAATGTGTGGAGATACCAAATGTGATTGCTTTCAGTTTTAAGGGTTTTCATTTTATTGCTACAAATTCTGATGTTTTGTATGGAGTCTCATTAAATTACCATATTTTCCTGATTTCTCCGGCAATTTTAAATATTTTTCGAAAAGGTCTTCGGAAATGCGCTAGAAATTAAATTCCCTACACGGAAATACCAAATATGTGGGAATTGCTTTCCGTTTTAAGGGTTTTCATTTTTTTGCTACAAATTCTGATGTTTTGTATGGAGTCTCATTAAATTCCCATATTTACCCGATTTCTCGGGCAATTTTGAATATATTTCGAAAAGGTCTGCGGAAATACGCTAGAATTTAAATTCTCTACACGGGATACCAAATGTGTGGAGATACCAAATGTGATTGCTTTCAGTTTTAAGGGTTTTCATTTTTTTGCTACAAATTCTGATGTTTTGTATGGAGTCTCATTAAATTCCCATATTTACCCGATTTCTCGGGCAATTTTGAATATATTTCGAAAAGGTCTTCGGAAATGCGCTAGAAATTAAATTCCCTACACGCAGATACCAAATGTGTGGAGATACCAAATGTGATTGCTTTCAGTTTTAAGGGTTTTCATTTTATTGCTACAAATTCTGATGTTTTGTATGGAGTCTCATTAAATTCCCATATTTTCCCGATTTCTCGGGCAATTTTGAATATATTTCGAAAAGGTCTTCGGAAATGCGCTAGAAATTAAATTCCCTACACGCAGATACCAAATGTGTGGAGATACCAAATGTGATTGCTTTCAGTTTTAAGGGTTTTCATTTTTTTGCTACAAATTCTGATGTTTTGTATGGAGTCTCATTAAATTCCCATATTTACCCGATTTCTCGGGCAATTTTGAATATATTTCGAAAAGGTCTTCGGAAATGCGCTAGAAATTAAATTCCCTACACGCAGATACCAAATGTGTGGAGATACCAAATGTGATTGCTTTCAGTTTTAAGGGTTTTCATTTTATTGCTACAAATTCTGATGTTTTGTAAGGAGTCTCATTAAATTCCCATATTTACCCGATTTCTCGGGCAATTTTGAATATATTTCGAAAAGGTCTTCGGAAATGCGCTAGAAATTATATTCCCTACACGCAGATACCAAATGTGTGAAAATACCAAATGTGATTGCTTTCAGTTTTAAGGGTTTTCATTTTTTTGCTACAAATTCTGATGTTTTGTATGGAGTCTCATTAAATTCCCATATTTACCCGATTTCTCGGGCAATTTTGAATATATTTCGAAAAGGTCTTCGGAAATGCGCTAGAAATTAAATTACCTACACGGAGATACCAAATGTGTGGAGATACCAAATGTGATTGCTTTCAGTTTTAAGGGTTTTCATTTTTTTGCTACAAATTCTGATGTTTTGTATGGAGTCTCGTTAAATTCCCATATTTACCCGATTTCTCGGGCAATTTTGAATATATTTCGAAAAGGTCTTCGGAAATGCGCTAGAAATTAAATTCCCCACACGAAGATACCAAATGTGTGGAGATACCAAATGTGATTGCTTTCAGTTTTAAGGGTTTTCATTTTATTGCTACAAATTCTGATGTTTTGTATGGAGTCTCATTAAATTCCCATATTTTTCTGATTTCTCCGGCACTTTGAAATATTTTTCGAAAAGGTCTTCGGAAATGCGCTAGAAATTAAATTCCCTACACGGAAATACCAAATATGTGGGAATTGCTTTCCGTTTTAAGGGTTTTCATTTTTTTGCTACAAATTCTGATGTTTTGTATAGAGTCTCATTAAATTCCCATATTTACGCGATTTCTCGGGCAATTTTGAATATATTTCAAAAAGGTCTTCGGAAATGCGCTAGAAATTAAATTCCCTACACGCAAATACCAAATGTGTGGAGATACCAAATGTGATTGCTTTCAGTTTTAAGGGTTTTCATTTTTTTGCTACAAATTCTGATGTTTTGTATGGAGTCTCATTAAATTCCCATATTTACCCGATTTCTCGGGCAATTTTGAATATATTTCGAAAAGGTCTTCGGAAATGCGCTAGAAATTAAATTCCCTACACGGAGATACCAAATGTGTGGAGATACCAAATGTGATTGCTTTCAGTTTTAAGGGATTTCATTTTTAGCTACAAATTCTGATGTTTTGTATGGAGTCTCATTAAATTCCCATATTTACCCGATTTCTCGGGCAATTTTGAATATATTTCGAAAAGGTCTTCGGAAATGCGCTAGAAATTAAATTCCCTACACGCAGATACCAAATGTGTGGAGATACCAAATGTGATTGCTTTCAGTTTTAAGGGATTTCATATTTTTTTTACAAATTCTGATGTTTTGTATGGAGTCTCATTAAATTCCCATATTTACCCGATTTCTCGGGCAATTTTGAATATATTTCGAAAAGGTCTTCGGAAATGCGCTAGAAATTAAATTCCCTACACGGAAATACCAAATATGTGGGAATTGCTTTCCGTTTTAAGGGTTTTCATTTTTTTGCTACAAATTCTGATGTTTTGTATGGAGTCTCATTAAATTCCCATATTTACCCGATTTCTCGGGCAATTTTGAATATATTTCGAAAAGGTCTTCGGAAATGCGCTAGAAATTAAATTCCCTACACGCAGATACCAAATGTGTGGAGATACCAAATGTGATTGCTTTCAGTTTTAAGGGTTTTCATTTTTTTGCTACAAATTCTGATGTTTTGTATGGAGTCTCATTAAATTCCCATATTTACCCGATTTCTCGGGCAATTTTGAATATATTTCGAAAAGGTCTTCGGAAATGCGCTAGAAATTAAATTCCCTACACGGAAATACCAAATATGTGGGAATTGCTTTCCGTTTTAAGGGTTTTCATTTTTTTGCTACAAATTCTTATGTTTTGTATGGAGGCTCATTAAATTCACATATTTACCCGACTTCTCGGGCAATTTTGAATATATTTCGAAAAGGTCTTCGGAAATGCGCTAGAAATTAAATTCCCTACACGGAGATACCAAATGTGTGGAGATACCAAATGTGATTGCTTTCAGTTTTAAGGGTTTTCATTTTATTGCTACAAATTCTGATGTTTTGTATGGAGTCTCATTAAATTCCCATATTTTCCTGATTTCTCCGGTAATTTTAAATATTTTTCGAAAAGGTCTTCGGAAATGCGCTAGAAATTAAATTCCCTACACGGAAATACCAAATATGTGGGAATTGCTTTCCGTTTTAAGGGTTTTCATTTTTTTGCTACAAATTCTGATGTTTTGTATGGAGTGTCATTAAATTCCCATATTTACCCGATTTCTCGGGCAATTTTGAATATATTTCGAAAAGGTCTTCGGAAATGCGCTAGAAATTAAATTCCCTACACGCAGATACCAAATGTGTGGAGATACCAAATGTGATTGCTTTCAGTTTTAAGGGTTTTCATTTTTTTGCTACAAATTCTGATGTTTTGTATGGAGTCTCATTAAATTCCCATATTTACCCGATTTTTCGGGCAATTTTGAATATATTTCGAAAAGGTCTTCGGAAATGTGCTAGAAATTAAATTCCCTACACGCAGATACCAAATGTGTGGAGATACCAAATGTGATTGCTTTCAGTTTTAAGGGTTTTCATGTTTTTGCTACAAATTCTGATGTTTTGTATGGAGTCTCATTAAATTCCCATATTTACCCGATTTCTCGGGCAATTTTGAATATATTTCGAAAAGGTCTTCGGAAATGCGCTAGAAATTAAATTCCCTACACGGAAATACCAACTATGTGGGAATTACTTTCCGTTTTAAGGGTTTTCATTTTTTTGCTACAAATTCTGATGTTTTGTATGGAGTCTCATTAAATTCCCACATTTACCCGATTTCTCGGGCAATTTTGAATATATTTCGAAAAGGTCTTCGGAAATGCGCTAGAAATTAAATTCCTTACACGCAGAAACCAAATGTGTGGAGATACCAAATGTGATTGCTTGCAGTTTTAAGGGTTTTCATTTTTTTGCTACAAATTCTGATGTTTTGTATGGAGTCTCATTAAAGTCCCATATTTACCCGATTTCTCGGGCAATTTTGAATATATTTCGAAAAGGTCTTCGGAAATGCGCTAGAAATTAAATTCCCTACACGGAGATACCAAATGTGTGGAGATACCAAATGTGATTGCTTTCAGTTTTAAAGGTTTTCATTTTTTTGCTACAAATTCTGATGTTTTGTATGGAGTCTCATTAAATTCCCATATTTACCCGATTTCTCGGGCAATTTTGAATATATTTCGAAAAGGTCTTCGGAAATGCGCTAGAAATTAAATTCCCTACACGCAGATACCAAATGTGTGGAGATACCAAATGTGATTGCTTTCAGTTTTAAGAGTTTTCATGTTTTTGCTACAAATTCTGATGTTTTGTATGGAGTCTCATTAAATTCCCATATTTACCCGATTTCTCGGGTAAATATGGGAATTTAATTTCCCTACACGGAAATACCAAATATGTGGGAATTGCTTTCCGTTTTAAGGGTTTTCATTTTTTTGCTACAAATTCTGATGTTTTGTATGGAGTCTCATTAAATTCCCACATTTACCCGATTTCTCGGGCAATTTTGAATATATTTCGAAAAGGTCTTCGGAAATGCGCTAGAAATTAAATTCCCTACACGCAGAAACCAAATGTGTGGAGATACCAAATGTGGTTGCTTGCAGTTTTAAGGGTTTTCATTTTTTTGCTACAAATTCTGATGTTTTGTATGGAGTCTCATTAAATTCCCATATTTACCCGATTTCTCGGGCAATTTTGAATATATTTCAAAAAGGTCTTCGGAAATGCGCTAGAAATTAAATTCCCTACACGCAGATACCAAATGTGTGGAGATACCAAATGTGATTGCTTTCAGTTTTAAGGGTTTTCATTTTTTTGCTACAAATTCTGATGTTTTGTATGGAGTCTCATTAAATTCCCATATTTACCCGATTTCTCGGGCAATTTTGAATATATTTCGAAAAGGTCTTCGGAAATGCGCTAGAAATTAAATTCCCTACACGGAGATACCAAATGTGTGGAGATACCAAATGTGATTGCTTTCAGTTTTAAGGGTTTTCATTTTTTTGCTACAAATTCTGATGTTTTGTATGGAGTCTCATTAAATTCCCATATTTTCCTGATTTCTCCGGCAATTTTAAATATTTTTCGAAAAGGTCTTCGGAAATGCGCTAGAAATTAAATTCCCTACACGGAAATACCAAATATGTGGGAATTGCTTTCCGTTTTAAGGGTTTTCATTTTTTTGCTACAAATTCTGATGTTTTGTATGGAGTCTCATTAAATTCCCACATTTACCCGATTTCTCGGGCAATTTTGAATATATTTCGAAAAGGTCTTCGGAAATGCGCTAGAAATTAAATTCCCTACACGCAGATACCAAATGTGTGGAGATACCAAATGTGATTGCTTTCAGTTTTAAGGGATTTCATATTTTTTTTACAAATTCTGATGTTTTGTATGGAGTCTCATTAAATTCCCATATTTACCCGATTTCTCGGGCAATTTTGAATATATTTCGAAAAGGTCTTCGGAAATGCGCTAGAAATTAAATTCCCTACACGGAAATACCAAATATGTGGGAATTGCTTTCCGTTTTAAGGGTTTTCATTTTTTTGCTACAAATTCTGATGTTTTGTATGGAGTCTCATTAAATTCCCATATTTACCCGATTTCTCGGGCAATTTTGAATATATTTCGAAAAGGTCTTCGGAAATGCGCTAGAAATTAAATTCCCTACACGCAGATACCAAATGTGTGGAGATACCAAATGTGATTGCTTTCAGTTTTAAGGGTTTTCATTTTTTTGCTACAAATTCTGATGTTTTGTATGGAGTCTCATTAAATTCCCATATTTACCCGATTTCTCGGGCAATTTTGAATATATTTCGAAAAGGTCTTCGGAAATGCGCTAGAAATTAAATTCCCTACACGGAAATACCAAATATGTGGGAATTGCTTTCCGTTTTAAGGGTTTTCATTTTTTTGCTACAAATTCTTATGTTTTGTATGGAGGCTCATTAAATTCACATATTTACCCGACTTCTCGGGCAATTTTGAATATATTTCGAAAAGGTCTTCGGAAATGCGCTAGAAATTAAATTCCCTACACGGAGATACCAAATGTGTGGAGATACCAAATGTGATTGCTTTCAGTTTTAAGGGTTTTCATTTTATTGCTACAAATTCTGATGTTTTGTATGGAGTCTCATTAAATTCCCATATTTTCCTGATTTCTCCGGTAATTTTAAATATTTTTCGAAAAGGTCTTCGGAAATGCGCTAGAAATTAAATTCCCTACACGGAAATACCAAATATGTGGGAATTGCTTTCCGTTTTAAGGGTTTTCATTTTTTTGCTACAAATTCTGATGTTTTGTATGGAGTGTCATTAAATTCCCATATTTACCCGATTTCTCGGGCAATTTTGAATATATTTCGAAAAGGTCTTCGGAAATGCGCTAGAAATTAAATTCCCTACACGCAGATACCAAATGTGTGGAGATACCAAATGTGATTGCTTTCAGTTTTAAGGGTTTTCATTTTTTTGCTACAAATTCTGATGTTTTGTATGGAGTCTCATTAAATTCCCATATTTACCCGATTTTTCGGGCAATTTTGAATATATTTCGAAAAGGTCTTCGGAAATGTGCTAGAAATTAAATTCCCTACACGCAGATACCAAATGTGTGGAGATACCAAATGTGATTGCTTTCAGTTTTAAGGGTTTTCATGTTTTTGCTACAAATTCTGATGTTTTGTATGGAGTCTCATTAAATTCCCATATTTACCCGATTTCTCGGGCAATTTTGAATATATTTCGAAAAGGTCTTCGGAAATGCGCTAGAAATTAAATTCCCTACACGGAAATACCAACTATGTGGGAATTACTTTCCGTTTTAAGGGTTTTCATTTTTTTGCTACAAATTCTGATGTTTTGTATGGAGTCTCATTAAATTCCCACATTTACCCGATTTCTCGGGCAATTTTGAATATATTTCGAAAAGGTCTTCGGAAATGCGCTAGAAATTAAATTCCTTACACGCAGAAACCAAATGTGTGGAGATACCAAATGTGATTGCTTGCAGTTTTAAGGGTTTTCATTTTTTTGCTACAAATTCTGATGTTTTGTATGGAGTCTCATTAAAGTCCCATATTTACCCGATTTCTCGGGCAATTTTGAATATATTTCGAAAAGGTCTTCGGAAATGCGCTAGAAATTAAATTCCCTACACGGAGATACCAAATGTGTGGAGATACCAAATGTGATTGCTTTCAGTTTTAAAGGTTTTCATTTTTTTGCTACAAATTCTGATGTTTTGTATGGAGTCTCATTAAATTCCCATATTTACCCGATTTCTCGGGCAATTTTGAATATATTTCGAAAAGGTCTTCGGAAATGCGCTAGAAATTAAATTCCCTACACGCAGATACCAAATGTGTGGAGATACCAAATGTGATTGCTTTCAGTTTTAAGAGTTTTCATGTTTTTGCTACAAATTCTGATGTTTTGTATGGAGTCTCATTAAATTCCCATATTTACCCGATTTCTCGGGTAAATATGGGAATTTAATTTCCCTACACGGAAATACCAAATATGTGGGAATTGCTTTCCGTTTTAAGGGTTTTCATTTTTTTGCTACAAATTCTGATGTTTTGTATGGAGTCTCATTAAATTCCCACATTTACCCGATTTCTCGGGCAATTTTGAATATATTTCGAAAAGGTCTTCGGAAATGCGCTAGAAATTAAATTCCCTACACGCAGAAACCAAATGTGTGGAGATACCAAATGTGGTTGCTTGCAGTTTTAAGGGTTTTCATTTTTTTGCTACAAATTCTGATGTTTTGTATGGAGTCTCATTAAATTCCCATATTTACCCGATTTCTCGGGCAATTTTGAATATATTTCAAAAAGGTCTTCGGAAATGCGCTAGAAATTAAATTCCCTACACGCAGATACCAAATGTGTGGAGATACCAAATGTGATTGCTTTCAGTTTTAAGGGTTTTCATTTTTTTGCTACAAATTCTGATGTTTTGTATGGAGTCTCATTAAATTCCCATATTTACCCGATTTCTCGGGCAATTTTGAATATATTTCGAAAAGGTCTTCGGAAATGCGCTAGAAATTAAATTCCCTACACGGAGATACCAAATGTGTGGAGATACCAAATGTGATTGCTTTCAGTTTTAAGGGTTTTCATTTTTTTGCTACAAATTCTGATGTTTTGTATGGAGTCTCATTAAATTCCCATATTTTCCTGATTTCTCCGGCAATTTTAAATATTTTTCGAAAAGGTCTTCGGAAATGCGCTAGAAATTAAATTCCCTACACGGAAATACCAAATATGTGGGAATTGCTTTCCGTTTTAAGGGTTTTCATTTTTTTGCTACAAATTCTGATGTTTTGTATGGAGTCTCATTAAATTCCCACATTTACCCGATTTCTCGGGCAATTTTGAATATATTTCGAAAAGGTCTTCGGAAATGCGCTAGAAATTAAATTCCCTACACGCAGATACCAAATGTGTGGAGATACCAAATGTGATTACTTTCAGTTTTACGGGTTTTCATTTTTTTGCTACAAATTCTGATGTTTTGTATGGAGTCTCATTAAATTCCCATATTTACCCGATTTTTCGGGCAATTTTGAATATATTTCGAAAAGGTCTTCGGAAATGTGCTAGAAATTAAATTCCCTACACGCAGATACCAAATGTGTGGAGATACCAAATGTGATTGCTTTTAGTTTTAAGGGTTTTCATGTTTTTGCTACAAATTCTGATGTTTTGTATGGAGTCTCATTAAATTCCCATATTTACCCGATTTCTCGGGCAATTTTGAATATATTTCGAAAAGGTCTTCGGAAATGCGCTAGAAATTAAATTCCCTACACGGAAATACCAAATATGTGGGAATTGCTTTCCGTTTTAAGGGTTTTCATTTTTTTGCTACAAATTCTGATGTTGTGTATGGAGTCTCATTAAATTCCCATATTTACCCGATTTCTCGGGCAATTTTGAATATATTTCGAAAAGGTCTTCGGAAATGCGCTAGAAATTAAATTCTCTACACGCAGATACCAAATGTGTGGAGATACCAAATGTGATTGCTTTCAGTTTTAAGGGTTTTCATTTTTTTGCTACAAATTCTGATGTTTTGTATGGAGTCTCATTAAATTCCCATATTTACCCGATTTCTCGGGCAATTTTGAATATATTTCGAAAAGGTCTTCGGAAATGCGCTAGAAATTAAATTCCCTACACGGAGATACCAAATGTGTGGAGATACTAAATGTGATTGCTTTCAGTTTTAAGGGTTTTCATTTTTTTGCTACAAATTCTGATGTTTTGTATGGAGTCTCATTAAATTCCCATATTTTCCTGATTTCTCCGGCAATTTTAAATATTTTTCGAAAAGGTCTTCGGAAATGCGCTAGAAATTAAATTCCCTACACGGAAATACCAAATATGTGGGAATTGCTTTCCGTTTTAAGGGTTTTCATTTTTTTGCTACAAATTCTGATGTTTTGTATGGAGTCTCATTAAATTCCCATATTTACCCGATTTCTCGGGCAATTTTGAATATATTTCGAAAAGGTCTTCGGAAATGCGCTAGAAATTAAATTCCCTACACGGAGATACCAATTGTGTGGAGATACCAAATGTGATTGCTTTCAGTTTTAAGGATTTTTATTTTATTGCTACAAATTCTGATGTTTTGTATGGAGTCTCATTAAATTCCCATATTTTCCTGATTTCTCCGGCAATTTTAAATATTTTTCGAAAAGGTCTTCGGAAATGCGCTATAAATTAAATTCCCTACACGGAAATACCAAATATGTGGGAATTGCTTTCCGTTTTAAGGGTTTTCATTTTTTTGCTACAAATTCTTATGTTTTGTATGGAGGCTCATTAAATTCACATATTTACCCGACTTCTCGGGCAATTTTGAATATATTTCGAAAAGGTCTTCGGAAATGCGCTAGAAATTAAATTCCCTACACGGAGATACCAAATGTGTGGAGATACCAAATGTGATTGCTTTCAGTTTTAAGGGTTTTCATTTTATTGCTACAAATTCTGATGTTTTGTATGGAGTCTCATTAAATTCCCATATTTACCCGATTTCTCGGGCAATTTTGAATATATTTCGAAAAGGTCTTCGGAAATGCGCTAGAAATTAAATTCCCTACACGGAGATACCAAATGTGTGGAGATACCAAATGTGATTGCTTTCAGTTTTAAGGGTTTTCATTTTTTTGCTACAAATTCTGATGTTTTGTATGGAGTCTCATTAAATTCCCATATTTACCCGATTTCTCGGGCAATTTTGAATATATTTCGAAAAGGTCTTCGGAAATGCGCTAGAAATTAAATTCCCTACACGGAGATACCAAATGTGTGGAGATACCAAATGTGATTGCTTTCAGTTTTAAGGGTTTTCATTTTTTTGCTACAAATTCTGATGTTTTGTATGGAGTCTCATTAAATTCCCATATTTTCCTGATTTCTCCGGCAATTTTAAATATTTTTCGAAAAGGTCTTCGGAAATGCGCTATAAATTAAATTCCCTACACGGAAATACCAAATATGTGGGAATTGCTTTCCGTTTTAAGGGTTTTCATTTTTTTGCTACAAATTCTTATGTTTTGTATGGAGGCTCATTAAATTCACATATTTACCCGACTTCTCGGGCAATTTTGAATATATTTCGAAAAGGTCTTCGGAAATGCGCTAGAAATTAAATTCCCTACACGGAGATACCAAATGTGTGGAGATACCAAATGTGATTGCTTTCAGTTTTAAGGGTTTTCATTTTATTGCTACAAATTCTGATGTTTTGTATGGAGTCTCATTAAATTCCCATATTTACCCGATTTCTCGGGCAATTTTGAATATATTTCGAAAAGGTCTTCGGAAATGCGCTAGAAATTAAATTCCCTACACGCAGATACCAAATGTGTGGAGATACCAAATGTGATTGCTTTCAGTTTTAAGGGTTTTCATTTTTTTGCTACAAATTCTGATGTTTTGTATGGAGTCTCATTAAATTCCCATATTTACCCGATTTCTCGGGCAATTTTGAATATATTTCGAAAAGGTCTTCGGAAATGCGCTAGAAATTAAATTCCCTACACGGAGATACCAAATGTGTGGAGATACCAAATGTGATTGCTTTCAGTTTTAAGGGTTTTCATTTTTTTGCTACAAATTCTGATGTTTTGTATGGAGTCTCATTAAATTCCCATATTTTCCTGATTTCTCCGGCAATTTTAAATATTTTTCGAAAAGGTCTTCGGAAATGCGCTAGAAATTAAATTCCCTACACGGAAATACCAAATATGTGGGAATTGCTTTCCGTTTTAAGGGTTTTCATTTTTTTGCTACAAATTCTGATGTTTTGTATGGAGTCTCATTAAATTCCCACATTTACCCGATTTCTCGGGCAATTTTGAATATATTTCGAAAAGGTCTTCGGAAATGCGCTAGAAATTAAATTCCCTACACGCAGATACCAAATGTGTGGAGATACCAAATGTGATTGCTTTCAGTTTTAAGGGTTTTCATTTTTTTGCTACAAATTCTGATGTTTTGTATGGAGTCTCATTAAATTCCCATATTTACCCGATTTCTCGGGCAATTTTGAATATATTTCGAAAAGGTCTTCGGAAATGCGCTAGAAATTAAATTCCCTACACGGAGATACCAAATGTGTGGAGATACCAAATGTGATTGCTTTCAGTTTTAAGGGTTTTCATTTTTTTGCTACAAATTCTGATGTTTTGTATGGAGTCTCATTAAATTCCCATATTTTCCTGATTTCTCCGGCAATTTTAAATATTTTTCGAAAAGGTCTTCGGAAATGCGCTAGAAATTAAATTCCCTACACGGAAATACCAAATATGTGGGAATTGCTTTCCGTTTTAAGGGTTTTCATTTTTTTGCTACAAATTCTGATGTTTTGTATGGAGTCTCATTAAATTCCCATATTTACCCGATTTCTCGGGCAATTTTGAATATATTTCGAAAAGGTCTTCGGAAATGCGCTAGAAATTAAATTCCCTACACGGAGATACCAATTGTGTGGAGATACCAAATGTGATTGCTTTCAGTTTTAAGGATTTTTATTTTATTGCTACAAATTCTGATGTTTTGTATGGAGTCTCATTAAATTCCCATATTTTCCTGATTTCTCCGGCAATTTTAAATATTTTTCGAAAAGGTCTTCGGAAATGCGCTATAAATTAAATTCCCTACACGGAAATACCAAATATGTGGGAATTGCTTTCCGTTTTAAGGGTTTTCATTTTTTTGCTACAAATTCTTATGTTTTGTATGGAGGCTCATTAAATTCACATATTTACCCGACTTCTCGGGCAATTTTGAATATATTTCGAAAAGGTCTTCGGAAATGCGCTAGAAATTAAATTCCCTACACGGAGATACCAAATGTGTGGAGATACCAAATGTGATTGCTTTCAGTTTTAAGGGTTTTCATTTTATTGCTACAAATTCTGATGTTTTGTATGGAGTCTCATTAAATTCCCATATTTACCCGATTTCTCGGGCAATTTTGAATATATTTCGAAAAGGTCTTCGGAAATGCGCTAGAAATTAAATTCCCTACACGGAGATACCAAATGTGTGGAGATACCAAATGTGATTGCTTTCAGTTTTAAGGGTTTTCATTTTTTTGCTACAAATTCTGATGTTTTGTATGGAGTCTCATTAAATTCCCATATTTACCCGATTTCTCGGGCAATTTTGAATATATTTCGAAAAGGTCTTCGGAAATGCGCTAGAAATTAAATTCCCTACACGGAGATACCAAATGTGTGGAGATACCAAATGTGATTGCTTTCAGTTTTAAGGGTTTTCATTTTTTTGCTACAAATTCTGATGTTTTGTATGGAGTCTCATTAAATTCCCATATTTTCCTGATTTCTCCGGCAATTTTAAATATTTTTCGAAAAGGTCTTCGGAAATGCGCTAGAAATTAAATTCCCTACACGGAAATACCAAATATGTGGGAATTGCTTTCCGTTTTAAGGGTTTTCATTTTTTTGCTACAAATTCTGATGTTTTGTATGGAGTCTCATTAAATTCCCACATTTACCCGATTTCTCGGGCAATTTTGAATATATTTCGAAAAGGTCTTCGGAAATGCGCTAGAAATTAAATTCCCTACACGCAGAAACCAAATGTGTGGAGATACCAAATGTGGTTGCTTGCAGTTTTAAGGGTTTTCATTTTTTTGCTACAAATTCTGATGTTTTGTATGGAGTCTCATTAAATTCCCATATTTACCCGATTTTTCGGGCAATTTTGAATATATTTCGGAAAGGTCTTCGGAAATGTGCTAGAAATTAAATTCCCTACACGCAGATACCAAATGTGTGGAGATACCAAATGTGATTGCTTTCAGTTTTAAGGGTTTTCATTTTTTTGCTACAAATTCTGATGTTTTGTATGGAGTCTCATTAAATTCCCATATTTACCCGATTTCTCGGGCAATTTTGAATATATTTCGAAAAGGTCTTCGGAAATGCGCTAGAAATTAAATTCCCTACACGGAGATACCAAATGTGTGGAGATACCAAATGTGATTGCTTTCAGTTTTAAGGGTTTTCATTTTTTTGCTACAAATTCTGATGTTTTGTATGGAGTCTCATTAAATTCCCATATTTTCCTGATTTCTCCGGCAATTTTAAATATTTTTCGAAAAGGTCTTCGGAAATGCGCTAGAAATTAAATTCCCTACACGGAAATACCAAATATGTGGGAATTGCTTTCCGTTTTAAGGGTTTTCATTTTTTTGCTACAAATTCTGATGTTTTGTATGGAGTCTCATTAAATTCCCATATTTACCCGATTTCTCGGGCAATTTTGAATATATTTCGAAAAGGTCTTCGGAAATGCGCTAGAAATTAAATTCCCTACACGGAGATACCAATTGTGTGGAGATACCAAATGTGATTGCTTTCAGTTTTAAGGATTTTTATTTTATTGCTACAAATTCTGATGTTTTGTATGGAGTCTCATTAAATTCCCATATTTTCCTGATTTCTCCGGCAATTTTAAATATTTTTCGAAAAGGTCTTCGGAAATGCGCTATAAATTAAATTCCCTACACGGAAATACCAAATATGTGGGAATTGCTTTCCGTTTTAAGGGTTTTCATTTTTTTGCTACAAATTCTTATGTTTTGTATGGAGGCTCATTAAATTCACATATTTACCCGACTTCTCGGGCAATTTTGAATATATTTCGAAAAGGTCTTCGGAAATGCGCTAGAAATTAAATTCCCTACACGGAGATACCAAATGTGTGGAGATACCAAATGTGATTGCTTTCAGTTTTAAGGGTTTTCATTTTATTGCTACAAATTCTGATGTTTTGTATGGAGTCTCATTAAATTCCCATATTTACCCGATTTCTCGGGCAATTTTGAATATATTTCGAAAAGGTCTTCGGAAATGCGCTAGAAATTAAATTCCCTACACGCAGATACCAAATGTGTGGAGATACCAAATGTGATTGCTTTCAGTTTTAAGGGTTTTCATTTTTTTGCTACAAATTCTGATGTTTTGTATGGAGTCTCATTAAATTCCCATATTTACCCGATTTCTCGGGCAATTTTGAATATATTTCGAAAAGGTCTTCGGAAATGCGCTAGAAATTAAATTCCCTACACGGAGATACCAAATGTGTGGAGATACCAAATGTGATTGCTTTCAGTTTTAAGGGTTTTCATTTTTTTGCTACAAATTCTGATGTTTTGTATGGAGTCTCATTAAATTCCCATATTTTCCTGATTTCTCCGGCAATTTTAAATATTTTTCGAAAAGGTCTTCGGAAATGCGCTAGAAATTAAATTCCCTACACGGAAATACCAAATATGTGGGAATTGCTTTCCGTTTTAAGGGTTTTCATTTTTTTGCTACAAATTCTGATGTTTTGTATGGAGTCTCATTAAATTCCCACATTTACCCGATTTCTCGGGCAATTTTGAATATATTTCGAAAAGGTCTTCGGAAATGCGCTAGAAATTAAATTCCCTACACGCAGAAACCAAATGTGTGGAGATACCAAATGTGGTTGCTTGCAGTTTTAAGGGTTTTCATTTTTTTGCTACAAATTCTGATGTTTTGTATGGAGTCTCATTAAATTCCCATATTTACCCGATTTCTCGGGCAATTTTGAATATATTTCAAAAAGGTCTTCGGAAATGCGCTAGAAATTAAATTCCCTACACGCAGATACCAAATGTGTGGAGATACCAAATGTGATTGCTTTCAGTTTTAAGGGTTTTCATTTTTTTGCTACAAATTCTGATGTTTTGTATGGAGTCTCATTAAATTCCCATATTTACCCGATTTCTCGGGCAATTTTGAATATATTTCGAAAAGGTCTTCGGAAATGCGCTAGAAATTAAATTCCCTACACGGAGATACCAAATGTGTGGAGATACCAAATGTGATTGCTTTCAGTTTTAAGGGTTTTCATTTTTTTGCTACAAATTCTGATGTTTTGTATGGAGTCTCATTAAATTCCCATATTTTCCTGATTTCTCCGGCAATTTTAAATATTTTTCGAAAAGGTCTTCGGAAATGCGCTAGAAATTAAATTCCCTACACGGAAATACCAAATATGTGGGAATTGCTTTCCGTTTTAAGGGTTTTCATTTTTTTGCTACAAATTCTGATGTTTTGTATGGAGTCTCATTAAATTCCCACATTTACCCGATTTCTCGGGCAATTTTGAATATATTTCGAAAAGGTCTTCGGAAATGCGCTAGAAATTAAATTCCCTACACGCAGATACCAAATGTGTGGAGATACCAAATGTGATTACTTTCAGTTTTACGGGTTTTCATTTTTTTGCTACAAATTCTGATGTTTTGTATGGAGTCTCATTAAATTCCCATATTTACCCGATTTTTCGGGCAATTTTGAATATATTTCGAAAAGGTCTTCGGAAATGTGCTAGAAATTAAATTCCCTACACGCAGATACCAAATGTGTGGAGATACCAAATGTGATTGCTTTCAGTTTTAAGGGTTTTCATGTTTTTGCTACAAATTCTGATGTTTTGTATGGAGTCTCATTAAATTCCCATATTTACCCGATTTTTCGGGCAATTTTGAATATATTTCGAAAAGGTCTTCGGAAATGCGCTAGAAATTAAATTCCCTACACGGAAATACCAAATATGTGGGAATTGCTTTCCGTTTTAAGGGTTTTCATTTTTTTGCTACAAATTCTGATGTTGTGTATGGAGTCTCATTAAATTCCCATATTTACCCGATTTCTCGGGCAATTTTGAATATATTTCGAAAAGGTCTTCGGAAATGCGCTAGAAATTAAATTCTCTACACGCAGATACCAAATGTGTGGAGATACCAAATGTGATTGCTTTCAGTTTTAAGGGTTTTCATTTTTTTGCTACAAATTCTGATGTTTTGTATGGAGTCTCATTAAATTCCCATATTTACCCGATTTCTCGGGCAATTTTGAATATATTTCGAAAAGGTCTTCGGAAATGCGCTAGAAATTAAATTCCCTACACGGAGATACCAAATGTGTGGAGATACCAAATGTGATTGCTTTCAGTTTTAAGGGTTTTCATTTTTTTGCTACAAATTCTGATGTTTTGTATGGAGTCTCATTAAATTCCCATATTTTCCTGATTTCTCCGGCAATTTTAAATATTTTTCGAAAAGGTCTTCGGAAATGCGCTAGAAATTAAAGTCCCTACACGGAAATACCAAATATGTGGGAATTGCTTTCCGTTTTAAGGGTTTTCATTTTTTTGCTACAAATTCTGATGTTTTGTATGGAGTCTCATTAAATTCCCATATTTACCCGATTTCTCGGGCAATTTTGAATATATTTCGAAAAGGTCTTCGGAAATGCGCTAGAAATTAAATTCCCTACACGGAGATACCAATTGTGTGGAGATACCAAATGTGATTGCTTTCAGTTTTAAGGATTTTTATTTTATTGCTACAAATTCTGATGTTTTGTATGGAGTCTCATTAAATTCCCATATTTTCCTGATTTCTCCGGCAATTTTAAATATTTTTCGAAAAGGTCTTCGGAAATGCGCTATAAATTAAATTCCCTACACGGAAATACCAAATATGTGGGAATTGCTTTCCGTTTTAAGGGTTTTCATTTTTTTGCTACAAATTCTTATGTTTTGTATGGAGGCTCATTAAATTCACATATTTACCCGACTTCTCGGGCAATTTTGAATATATTTCGAAAAGGTCTTCGGAAATGCGCTAGAAATTAAATTCCCTACACGGAGATACCAAATGTGTGGAGATACCAAATGTGATTGCTTTCAGTTTTAAGGGTTTTCATTTTATTGCTACAAATTCTGATGTTTTGTATGGAGTCTCATTAAATTCCCATATTTACCCGATTTCTCGGGCAATTTTGAATATATTTCGAAAAGGTCTTCGGAAATGCGCTAGAAATTAAATTCCCTACACGCAGATACCAAATGTGTGGAGATACCAAATGTGATTGCTTTCAGTTTTAAGGGTTTTCATTTTTTTGCTACAAATTCTGATGTTTTGTATGGAGTCTCATTAAATTCCCATATTTACCCGATTTCTCGGGCAATTTTGAATATATTTCGAAAAGGTCTTCGGAAATGCGCTAGAAATTAAATTTCCTACACGGAGATACCAAATGTGTGGAGATACCAAATGTGATTGCTTTCAGTTTTAAGGGTTTTCATTTTTTTGCTACAAATTCTGATGTTTTGTATGGAGTCTCATTAAATTCCCATATTTTCCTGATTTCTCCGGCAATTTTAAATATTTTTCGAAAAGGTCTTCGGAAATGCGCTAGAAATTAAATTCCCTACACGGAAATACCAAATATGTGGGAATTGCTTTCCGTTTTAAGGGTTTTCATTTTTTTGCTACAAATTCTGATGTTTTGTATGGAGTCTCATTAAATTCCCATATTTACCCGATTTTTCGGGCAATTTTGAATATATTTCGAAAAGGTCTTCGGAAATGTGCTAGAAATTAAATTCCCTACACGCAGATACCAAATGTGTGGAGATACCAAATGTGATTGCTTTCAGTTTTAAGGGTTTTCATGTTTTTGCTACAAATTCTGATGTTTTGTATGGAGTCTCATTAAATTCCCATATTTACCCGATTTCTCGGGCAATTTTGAATATATTTCGAAAAGGTCTTCGGAAATGCGCTAGAAATTAAATTCCCTACACGCAGATATCAAATGTGATTGCTTTCAGTTTTAAGGGTTTTCATGTTTTTGCTACAAATTCTGATGTTTTGTATGGAGTCTCATTAAATTCCCATATTTACCCGATTTCTCGGGCAATTTTGAATATATTTCGAAAAGGTCTTCGGAAATGCGCTAGAAATTAAATTCCCTACACGCAGATACCAAATGTGTGGAGATACCAAATGTGATTGCTTTCAGTTTTAAGGGTTTTCATTTTTTTGCTACAAATTCTGATGTTTTGTATGGAGTCTCATTAAATTCCCATATTTACCCGATATTTCGGGCAATTTTGAATATATTTCGGAAAGGTCTTCGGAAATGTGCTAGAAATTAAATTCCCTACACGCAGATACCAAATGTGTGGAGATACCAAATGTGATTGCTTTCAGTTTTAAGGGTTTTCATTTTTTTGCTACAAATTCTGATGTTTTGTATGGAGTTTCATTAAATTCCCATATTTACCCGATTTCTCGGGCAATTTTGAATATATTTCGAAAAGGTCTTCGGAAATGCGCTAGAAATTAAATTCCCTACACGGAGATACCAAATGTGTGGAGATACCAAATGTGATTGCTTTCAGTTTTAAGGGTTTTCATTTTTTTGCTACAAATTCTGATGTTTTGTATGGAGTCTCATTAAATTCCCATATTTTCCTGATTTCTCCGGCAATTTTAAATATTTTTCGAAAAGGTCTTCGGAAATGCGCTAGAAATTAAATTCCCTACACGGAAATACCAAATATGTGGGAATTGCTTTCCGTTTTAAGGGTTTTCATTTTTTTGCTACAAATTCTGATGTTTTGTATGGAGTCTCATTAAATTCCCATATTTACCCGATTTCTCGGGCAATTTTGAATATATTTCGAAAAGGTCTTCGGAAATGCGCTAGAAATTAAATTCCCTACACGGAGATACCAATTGTGTGGAGATACCAAATGTGATTGCTTTCAGTTTTAAGGATTTTTATTTTATTGCTACAAATTCTGATGTTTTGTATGGAGTCTCATTAAATTCCCATATTTTCCTGATTTCTCCGGCAATTTTAAATATTTTTCGAAAAGGTCTTCGGAAATGCGCTAGAAATTAAATTCCCTACACGGAAATACCAAATATGTGGGAATTGCTTTCCGTTTTAAGGGTTTTCATTTTTTTGCTACAAATTCTGATGTTTTGTATGGAGGCTCATTAAATTCCCATATTTACCCGACTTCTCGGGCAATTTTGAATATATTTCGAAAAGGTCTTCGGAAATGCGCTAGAAATTAAATTCCCTACACGGAGATACCAAATGTGTGGAGATACCAAATGTGATTGCTTTCAGTTTTAAGGGTTTTCATTTTATTGCTACAAATTCTGATGTTTTGTATGGAGTCTCATTAAATTCCCATATTTTCCTGATTTCTCGGGTAATTTTAAATATTTTTCGAAAAGGTCTTCGGAAATGCGCTAGAAATTAAATTCCCTACACGGAAATACCAAATGTGTGGAGATACCAAATGTGATTGCTTTCAGTTTTAACGGTTTTCATGTTTTTGCTACAAATTCTGATGTTTTCTATGGAGTCTCATTAAATTCCCATATTTACCCGATTTCTCGGGCAATTTTGAATATATTTCGAAAAGGTCTTCGGAAATGCGCTAGAAATTAAATTCCCTACACGGAAATACCAAATATGTGGGAATTGCTTTCCGTTTTAAGGGTTTTCATTTTTTTGCTACAAATTCTGATGTTTTGTATGGAGTCTCATTAAATTCCCATATTTACCCGATTTCTCGGGCAATTTTGAATATATTTCGAAAAGGTCTTCGGAAATGCGCTAGAAATTAAATTCCCTACACGGAGATACCAAATGTGTGCAGATACCAAATGTGATTGCTTTCAGTTTTAAGGGTTTTCATTTTTTTGCTACAAATTCTGATGTTTTGTATGGAGTCTCATTAAATTCCCATATTTACCCGATTTCTCGGGCAATTTTGAATATATTTCGAAAAGGTCTTCGGAAATGCGCTAGAAATAAAATTCCCTACACGCAGATACCAAATGTGGGGAGATACCAAATGTGATTGCTTTCAGTTTTAAGGGTTTTCATTTTTTTGCTACAAATTCTGATGTTTTGTATGGAGTCTCATTAAATTCCCATATTTTCCTGATTTCTCCGGCAATTTTAAATATTTTTCGAAAACGTCTTCGGAAATGCGCTAGAAATTAAATTCCCTACACGGAAATACCAAATATGTGGGAATTGCTTTCCGTTTTAAGGGTTTTCATTTTTTTGCTACAAATTCTGATGTTTTGTATGGAGTCTCATTAAATTCCCATATTTACCCGATTTCTCGGGCAATTTTGAATATATTTCGAAAAGGTCTTCGGAAATGCGCTAGAAATTAAATTCCCTACACGGAGATACCAATTGTGTGGAGATACCAAATGTGATTGCTTTCAGTTTTAAGGATTTTTATTTTATTGCTACAAATTCTGATGTTTTGTATGGAGTCTCATTAAATTCCCATATTTTCCTGATTTCTCCGGCAATTTTAAATATTTTTCGAAGAGGTCTTCGGAAATGCGCTAGAAATTAAATTCCCTACACGGAAATACCAAATATGTGGGAATTGCTTTCCGTTTTAAGGGTTTTCATTTTTTTGCTACAAATTCTGATGTTTTGTATGGAGGCTCATTAAATTCCCATATTTACCCGACTTCTCGGACAATTTTGAATATATTTCGAAAAGGTCTTCGGAAATGCGCTAGAAATTAAATTCCCTACACGGAGATACCAAATGTGTGGAGATACCAAATGTGATTGCTTTCAGTTTTAAGGGTTTTCATTTTATTGCTACAAATTCTGATGTTTTGTATGGAGTCTCATTAAATTCCCATATTTTCCTGATTTCTCGGGTAATTTTAAATATTTTTCGAAAAGGTCTTCGGAAATGCGCTAGAAATTAAATTCCCTACACGGAAATACCAAATATGTGGGAATTGCTTTCCGTTTTAAGGGTTTTCATTTTTTTGCTACAAATTCTGATGTTTTGTATGGAGTCTCATTAAATTCCCATATTTACCCGATTTCTCGGGCAATTTTGAATATATTTCGAAAAGGTCTTCGGAAATGCGCTAGAAATAAAATTCCCTACACGCAGATACCAAATGTGTGGAGATACCAAATGTGATTGCTTTCAGTTTTAAGGGTTTTCATTTTTTTGCTACAAATTCTGATGTTTTGTATGGAGTCTCATTAAATTCCCATATTTTCCTGATTTCTCCGGCAATTTTAAATATTTTTCGAAAAGGTCTTCGGAAATGCGCTAGAAATTAAATTCCCTACACGGAAATACCAAATATGTGGGAATTGCTTTCCGTTTTAACGGTTTTCATTTTTTTGCTACAAATTCTGATGTTTTGTATGGAGGCTCATTAAATTCCCATATTTACCCGACTTCTCGGGCAATTTTGAATATATTTCGAAAAGGTCTTCGGAAATGCGCTAGAAATTAAATTCCCTACACGGAGATACCAAATGTGTGGAGATACCAAATGTGATTGCTTTCAGTTTTAAGGGTTTTCATTTTATTGCTACAAATTCTGATGTTTTGTATGGAGTCTCATTAAATTCCCATATTTTCCTGATTTCTCGGGTAATTTTAAATATTTTTCGAAAAGGTCTTCGGAAATGCACTAGAAATTAAATTCCCTACACAGAAATACCAAATATGTGGGAATTGCTTTCCGTTTTAAGGGTTTTCATTTTTTTGCTACAAATTCTGATGTTTTGTATGGAGTCTCATTAAATTCCCATATTTACCCGATTTCTCGGGCAATTTTGAATATATTTCGAAAAGGTCTTCGGAAATGCGCTAGAAATTAAATTCCCTACACGCAGATACCAAATGTGTGGAGATACCAAATGTGATTGCTTTCAGTTTTAAGGGTTTTCATTTTTTTTGCTACAAATTCTAATGTTTTGTATGGAGTCTCATTAAATTCCCATATTTACCCGATTTTTCGGGCAATTTTGAATATATTTCGAAAAGGTCTTCGGAAATGTGCTAGAAATTAAATTCCCTACACGCAGATACCAAATGTGTGGAGATACCAAATGTGATTGCTTTCAGTTTTAACGGTTTTCATGTTTTTGCTACAAATTCTGATGTTTTGTATGGAGTCTCAT
Organism: Empis livida; assembly: GCA_963932195.1. Lineage (NCBI taxonomy): Eukaryota > Metazoa > Arthropoda > Insecta > Diptera > Empididae > Empis > Empis livida. Next base: position 54,468,357 of record OZ010647.1, read on the forward strand.
TAAATTCCCATATTTACCCGATTTCTCGGGCAATTTTGAATATATTTCGAAAAGGTCTTCGGAAATGCGCTAGAAATTAAATTCCCTACACGGAAATACCAAATATGTGGGAATTGCTTTCCGTTTTAAGGGTTTTCATTTTTTTGCTACAAATTCTGATGTTTTGTATGGAGTCTCATTAAATTCCCACATTTACCCGATTTCTCGGGCAATTTTGAATATATTTCGAAAAGGTCTTCGGAAATGCGCTAGAAATTAAATTCCCTACACGCAGAAACCAAATGTGTGGAGATACCAAATGTGATTGCTTGCAGTTTTAAGGGTTTTCATTTTTTTGCTACAAATTCTGATGTTTTGTATGGAGTCTCATTAAATTCCCATATTTACCCGATTTCTCGGGCAATTTTGAATATATTTCGAAAAGGTCTTCGGAAATGCGCTAGAAATTAAATTCCCTACACGGAGATACCAAATGTGTGGAGATACCAAATGTGATTGCTTTCAGTTTTAAGGGTTTTCATTTTTTTGCTACAAATTCTGATGTTTTGTATGGAGTCTCATTAAATTCCCATATTTACCCGATTTCTCGGGCAATTTTGAATATATTTCGAAAAGGTCTTCGGAAATGCGCTAGAAATTAAAATCCCTACACGCAGATACCAAATGTGTGGTGATACCAAATGTGATTGCTTTCAGTTTTAAGGGTTTTCATGTTTTTGCTACAAATTCTGATGTTTTGTATGGAGTCTCATTAAATTCCCATATTTACCCGATTTCTCGGGCAATTTTGAATATATTTCGAAAAGGTCTTCGGAAATGCGCTAGAAATTAAATTTCCTACACGGAAATACCAAATATGTGGGAATTGCTTTCCGTTTTAAGGGTTTTCATTTTTTTGCTACAAATTATGATGTTTTGTATGGAGTCTCATTAAATTCCCACATTTACCCGATTTCTCGGGCAATTTTGAATATATTTCGAAAAGGTCTTCGGAAATGCGCTAGAAATTAAATTCCCTACACGCAGAAACCAAATGTGTGGAGATACCAAATGTGGTTGCTTGCAGTTTTAAGGGTTTTCATTTTTTTGCTACAAATTCTGATGTTTTGTATTGAATATCTTTAAATTTCGATATTTTCCCGATTTCTCGGCCAATTTTGAATATTTTTCGAAAATGTCTTCGGAAATGAGCTAGAAATTAAATTCCGTACACGGAAATTCCAAATATATGGGGATTGCTTTCAGTTTTAAGGGTTTTCATTTTTTTGCTACAAATTCTGATGTTTTGTATGGAGTCTCATTAAATTCCCATATTTACCCGATTTCTCGGGCAATTTTGAATATATTTCGAAAAGGTCTTCGGAAATGCGCTAGAAATTAAATTCCCTACACGGAAATACCAAATGTGTGGAGATACCAAATGTGATTGCTTTCAGTTTTAAGGGTTTTCATTTTTTTGCTACAAATTCTGATGTTTTGTATGGAGTCTCATTAAATTCCCATATTTACCCGATTTTTCGGGCAATTTTGAATATATTTCGAAAAGGTCTTCGGAAATGTGCTAGAAATTAAATTCCCTACACGCAGATACCAAATGTGTGGAGATACCAAATGTGATTGCTTTCAGTTTTAACGGTTTTCATGTTTTTGCTACAAATTCTGATGTTTTGTATGGAGTCTCATTAAATTCCCATATTTACCCGATTTCTCGGGCAATTTTGAATATATTTCGAAAAGGTCTTCGGAAATGCGCTAGAAATTAAATTCCCTACACGGAAATACCAAATATGTGGGAATTGCTTTCCGTTTTAAGGGTTTTCATTTTTTTGCTACAAATTCTGATGTTTTGTATGGAGTCTCATTAAATTCCCACATTTACCCGATTTCTCGGGCAATTTTGAATATATTTCGAAAAGGTCTTCGGAAATGCGCTAGAAATTAAATTCCCCACACGCAGAAACCAAATGTGTGGAGATACCAAATGTGATTGCTTGCAGTTTTAAGGGTTTTCATTTTTTTGCTACAAATTCTGATGTTTTGTATGGAGTCTCATTAAATTCCCATATTTACCCGATTTCTCGGGCAATTTTGAATATATTTCGAAAAGGTCTTCGGAAATGCGCTAGAAATTAAATTCCCTACACGGAGATACCAAATGTGTGGAGATACCAAATGTGATTGCTTTCAGTTTTAAGGGTTTTCATTTTTTTGCTACAAATTCTGATGTTTTGTATGGAGTCTCATTAAATTCCCATATTTACCCGATTTCTCGGGCAATTTTGAATATATTTCGAAAAGGTCTTCGGAAATGCGCTAGAAATTAAATTCCCTACACGCAGATACCAAATGTGTGGAGATACCAAATGTGATTGCTTTCAGTTTTAAGGGTTTTCATGTTTTTGCTACAAATTCTGATGTTTTGTATGGAGTCTCATTAAATTCCCATATTTACCCGATTTCTCGGGCAATTTTGAATATATTTCGAAAAGGTCTTCGGAAATGCGCTAGAAATTAAATTCCCTACACGGAAATACCAAATATGTGGGAATTGCTTTCCGTTTTAAGGGTTTTCATTTTTTTGCTACAAATTCTGATGTTTTGTATGGAGTCTCATTAAATTCCCAAATTTACCCGATTTCTCGGGCAATTTTGAATATATTTCGAAAAGGTCTTCGGAAATGCGCTAGAAATTAAATTCCCTACACGCAGAAACCAAATGTGTGGAGATACCAAATGTGGTTGCTTGCAGTTTTAAGGGTTTTCATTTTTTTGCTACAAATTCTGATGTTTTGTATTGAATATCTTTAAATTTCGATATTTTCCCGATTTCTCGGCCAATTTTGAATATTTTTCGAAAATGTCTTCGGAAATGCGCTAGAAATTAAATTCCGTACACGGAAATTCCAAATATATGGGGATTGCTTTCAGTTTTAAGGGTTTTCATTTTTTTGCTACAAATTCTGATGTTTTGTATGGAGTCTCATTAAATTCCTATATTTTCGCGATTTCTCGGGCAATTTTGAATTTTTTTCGAAAAGGTCTTCGGAAATGCGCTAGAAATTAAATTCCCTACACGGAGATACCAAATGTGTGGAGATACCAAATGTGATTGCTTTCAGTTTTAAGGGTTTTCATTTTTTTGCTACAAATTCTGATGTTTTGCATGGAGTCTCATTAAATTCCCATATTTACCCGATTTCTCGGGCAATTTTGAATATATTTCGAAAAGGTCTTCGGAAATGCGCTAGAAATTAAATTCCCTACACGCAGATACCAAATGTGTGGAGATACCAAATGTGATTGCTTTCAGTTTTAAGGGTTTTCATGTTTTTGCTACAAATTCTGATGTTTTGTATGGAGTCTCATTAAATCCCCATATTTACCCAATTTCTCGGGCAATTTTGAATATATTTCGAAAAGGTCTTCGGAAATGCGCTAGAAATTAAATTCCCTACACGGAGATACTAAATGTGTGGAGATACCAAATGTGATTGCTTTCAGTTTTAAGGGTTTTCATTTTATTGTTACAAATTCTGATGTTTTGTATGGAGTCTCATTAAATTCCCATATTTTCCTGATTTCTCCGGTAATTTTAAATATTTTTCGAAAAGGTCTTCGGAAATGCGCTAGAAATTAAATTCCCTACACGGAAATACCAAATATGTGGGAATTGCTTTCCGTTTTAAGGGTTTTCATTTTTTTGCTACAAATTCTGATGTTTTGTATGGAGTCTCATTAAATTCCCACATTTACCCGATTTCTCGGGCAATTTTGAATATATTTCGAAAAGGTCTTCGGAAATGCGCTAGAAAATAAATTCCCTACACGCAGAAACCAAATGTGTGGAGATACCAAATGTGATTGCTTTCAGTTTTAAGGGTTTTCATTTTTTTGCTACAAATTCTGATGTTTTGTATGGAGTCTCATTAAATTCCCATATTTACCCGATTTCTCGGGCAATTTTGAATATATTTCGAAAAGGTCTTCGGAAATGCGCTAGAAATTAAATTCCCTACACGCAGATACCAAATTTGTGGAGATACCAAATGTGATTGCTTTCAGTTTTAAGGGTTTTCATGTTTTTGCTACAAATTCTGATGTTTTGTATGGAGTCTCATTAAATTCCCATATTTACCCGATTTCTCGGGCAATTTTGAATATATTTCGAAAAGGTCTTCGGAAATGCGCTAGAAATTAAATTCCCTACACGGAGATACCAAATGTGTGGAGATACCAAATGTGATTGCTTTCAGTTTTAAGGGTTTTCATGTTTTTGCTACAAATTCTGATGTTTTGTATGGAGTCTCATTAAATTCCCATATTTACCCGATTTCTCGGGCAATTTTGAATATATTTCGAAAAGGTCTTCGGAAATGCGCTAGAAATTAAATTCCCTACACGGAGATACCAAATGTGTGGAGATACCAAATGTGATTGCTTTCAGTATTAAGGGTTTTCATTTTTTTGCTACAAATTCTGATGTTTTGTATGGAGTCTCATTAAATTCCCATATTTACCCGATTTCTCGGGCAATTTTGAATATATTTCGAAAAGGTCTTCGGAAATGCGCTAGAAATTAAATTCCCTACACGCAGATACCAAATGTGTGGAGATACCAAATGTGATTGCTTTCAGTTTTAAGGGTTTTCATGTTTTTGCTACAAATTCTGATGTTTTGTATGGAGTCTCATTAAATTCCCATATTAACCCGATTTCTCGGGCAATTTTGAATATATTTCGAAAAGGTCTTCGGAAATGCGCTAGAAATTAAATTCCCTACACGGAAATACCAAATATGTGGGAATTGCTTTCCGTTTTAAGGGTGTTCATTTTTTTGCTACAAATTCTGATGTTTTGTATGGAGTCTCATTAAATTCCCACATTTACCCGATTTCTCGGGCAATTTTGAATATATTTCGAAAAGGTCTTCGGAAATGCGCTAGAAATTAAATTCCCTACACGCAGAAACCAAATGTGTGGAGATACCAAATGTGGTTGCTTGCAGTTTTAAGGGTTTTCATTTTTTTGCTACAAATTCTGATGTTTTGTATTGAATATCTTTAAATTTCGATATTTTCCCGATTTCTCGGCCAATTTTGAATATTTTTCGAAAAGGTCTTCGGAAATGCGCTAGAAATTAAATTCCGTACACGGAAATTCCAAATATATGGGGATTGCTTTCAGTTTTAAGGGTTTTCATTTTTTTGCTACAAATTCTGATGTTTTGTATGGAGTCTCATTAAATTCCCATATTTTCCCGATTTCTCGGGAAATTTTGAATATTTTTCGAAAAGGTCTTCGGAAATGCGCTACAAATTAAATTCCCTACACGGGGATACCAAATGTGTGGAGATACCAAATGTGATTGCTTTCAGTTTTAAGGGTTTTCAATTTTTTGCTACAAATTCTGATGTTTTGCATGGAGTCTCATTAAATTCCCATATTTACCCGATTTCTCGGGCAATTTTGAATATATTTCGAAAAGGTCTTCGGAAATGCGCTAGAAATTAAATTCCCTACACGCAGATACCAAATGTGTGGAGATACCAAATGTGATTGCTTTCAGTTTTAAGGGTTTTCATGTTTTTGCTACAAATTCTGATGTTTTGTATGGAGTCTCATTAAATTCCCATATTTTCCTGATTTCTCCGGTAATTTTAAATATTTTTCGAAAAGGTCTTCGGAAATGCGCTAGAAATTAAATTCCCTACACGGAAATACCAAATATGTGGGAATTGCTTTCCGTTTTAAGGGTTTTCATTTTTTTGCTACAAATTCTGATGTTTTGTATGGAGTCTCATTAAATTCCCATATTTACCCGATTTCTCGGGCAATTTTGAATATATTTCGAAGAGGTCTTCGGAAATGCGCTAGAAATTAAATTCCCTACACGGAGATACCAAATGTGTGCAGATACCAAATGTGATTTCTTTCAGTTTTAAGGGTTTTCATTTTTTTGCTACAAATTCTGATGTTTTGTATGAAGTCTCATTAAATTCCCATATTTACCCGATTTCTCGGGCAATTTTGAATATATTTCGAAAAGGTCTTCGGAAATGCGCTAGAAATTAAATTCCCTACACGCAGATACCAAATGTGTGGAGATACCAAATGTGATTGCTTTCAGTTTTAAGGGTTTTCATGTTTTTGCTACAAATTCTGATGTTTTGTATGGAGTCTCATTAAATTCCCATATTTACCCAATTTCTCGGGCAATTTTGAATATATATCGAAAAGGTCTTCGGAAATGCGCTAGAAATTAAATTCCCTACACGGAAATACCAAATATGTGGGAATTGCTTTCAGTTTTAAGGGTTTTCATGTTTTTCTACAAATTCTGATGTTTTGTATGGAGTCTCATTAAATTCCCATATTTACCCAATTTCTCGGGCAATTTTGAATATATTTCGAAAAGGTCTTCGGAAATGTGCTAGAAATTAAATTCCCTACACGCAGATACCAAATGTGTGGAGATGCCAAATGTGATTGCTTTCAGTTTTAAGGGTTTTCATGTTTTTGCTACAAATTCTGATGTTTTGTATGGAGTCTCATTAAATTCCCATATTTACCCGATTTCTCGGGCAATTTTGAATATATTTCGAAAAGGTCTTCGGAAATGCGCTAGAAATTAAATTCCCTACACGGAGATACCAAATGTGTGGAGATACCAAATGTGATTGCTTTCAGTTTTAAGGGTTTTCATTTTTTTGCTACAAATTCTGATGTTTTGTATGGAGTCTCATTAAATTCCCATATTTACCCGATTTCTCGGGCAATTTTGAATATATTTCGAAAAGGTCTTCGGAAATGCGCTAGAAATTAAATTCCCTACACGCAGATACCAAATGTGTGGAGATACCAAATGTGATTGCTTTCAGTTTTAAGGGTTTTCATGTTTTTGCTACAAATTCTGATGTTTTGTATGGAGTCTCATTAAATTCCCATATTTACCCAATTTCTCGGGCTATTTTGAATATATTTCGAAAGGTCTTCGGAAATGCGCTAGAAATTAAATTCCCTACACGGAGATACCAAATGTGTGGAGATACCAAATGTTATTGCTTTCAGTTTTAAGGGTTTTCATTTTATTGCTACAAATTCTGATGTTTTGTATGGAGTCTCATTAAATTCCCATATTTTCCTGATTTCTCCGGTAATTTTAAATATTTTTCGAAAAGGTCTTCGGAAATGCGCTAGAAATTAAATTCCCTACACGGAAATACCAAATATGTGGGAATTGCTTTCCGTTTTAAGGGTTTTCATTTTTTTGCTCCAAATTCTGATGTTTTGTATGGAGTCTCATTAAATTCCCATATTTACCCGATTTCTCGGGCAATTTTGAATATATGTCGAAAAGGTCTTCGGAAATGCGCTAGAAATTAAATTCCCTACACGCAGATACCAAATGTGTGGAGATACCAAATGTGATTGCTTTCAGTTTTAAGGGTTTTCATTTTTTTGCTACAAATTCTGATGTTTTGTATGGAGTCTCATTAAATTCCCATATTTACCCGATTTTTCGGGCAATTTTGAATATATTTCGAAAAGGTCTTCGGAAATGTGCTAGAAATTAAATTCTCTAAACGCAGATACCAAATGTGTGGAGATACCAAATGTGATTGCTTTCAGTTTTAAGGGTTTTCATGTTTTTGCTACGAATTCTGATGTTTTGTATGGAGTCTCATTAAATTCCCATATTTACCCGATTTCTCGGGCAATTTTGAATATATTTCGAAAAGGTCTTCGGAAATGCGCTAGAAATTAAATTCCCTACACGGAAATACCAAATATGTGGGAATTGCTTTCCGTTTTAAGGGTTTTCATTTTTTTGCTACAAATTCTGATGTTTTGTATGGAGTCTCATTAAATTCCCATATTTACCCGATTTCTCGGGCAATTTTGAATATATTTCGAAAAGGTCTTCGGAAATGCGCTAGAAATTAAATTCCCTACACGCAGAAACCAAATGTGTGGAGATACCAAATGTGATTGCTTGCAGTTTTAAGGGCTTTCATTTTTTTGCTACAAATTCTGATGTTTTGTATGGAGTCTCATTAAATTCCCATATTTACCCGATTTCTCGGGCAATTTTGAATATATTTCGAAAAGGTCTTCGGAAATGCGCTAGAAATTAAATTCTCTACACGGAGATACCAAATGTGTGGAGATACCAAATGTGATTGCTTTCAGTTTTAAGGGTTTTCATTTTTTTGCTACAAATTCTGATGTTTTGTATGGAGTCTCATTAAATTCCCATATTTACCCGATTTCTCGGGCAATTTTGAATATATTTCGAAAAGGTCTTCGGAAATGCGCTAGAAATTAAATTCCCTACACGCAGAAACCAAATGTGTGGAGATACCAAATGTGATTGCTTGCAGTTTTAAGGGCTTTCATTTTTTTGCTACAAATTCTGATGTTTTGTATGGAGTCTCATTAAATTCCCATATTTACCCGATTTCTCGGGCAATTTTGAATATATTTCGAAAAGGTCTTCGGAAATGCGCTAGAAATTAAATTCCCTACACGGAGATACGAAATGTGTGGAGATACTAAATGTGATTGCTTTCAGTTTTAAAGGTTTTCATTTTATTGCTACAAATTCTGATGTTTAGTATGGAGTCTCATTAAATTTCCATATTTTCCTGATTTCTCCGGTAATTTTAAATATTTTTCGAAAAGGTCTTCGGAAATGCGCTAGAAATTAAATTCCCTACACGGAAATACCAAATATGTGGGAATTGCTTTCCGTTTTAAGGGTTTTCATTTTTTTGCTACAAATTCTGATGTTTTGTATGGAGTCTCATTAAATTCCCATATTTACCCGATTTCTCGGGCAATTTTGAATATATTTCGAAAAGGTCTTCGGAAATGCGCTAGAAAATAAATTCCCTACACGCAGATACCAAATGTGTGGAGATACCAAATGTGATTGCTTTCAGTTTTAAGGGTTTTCATTTTTTTGCTACAAATTCTGATGTTTTGTTGGAGTCTCATTAAATTCCCATATTTACCCGATTTCTCGGGCAATTTTGAATATATTTCGAAAAGGTTTTCGGAAATGTGCTAGAAATTAAATTCCCTACACGCAGATACCAAATGTGTGGAGATACCAAATGTGATTGCTTTCAGTTTTAAGGGTTTTCATGTTTTTGCTACAAATTCTGATGTTTTGTATGGAGTCTCATTAAATTCCCATATTTACCCGATTTCTCGGGCAATTTTGAATATATTTCGAAAAGGTCTTCGGAAATGCGCTAGAAATTAAATTCCCTACACGCAGATACCAAATGTGTGGAGATACCAAATGTGATTGCTTTCAGTTTTAAGGGTTTTCATTTTTTTGCTACAAATTCTGATGTTTTGTATGGAGTCTCATTAAATTCCATATTTACCCGATTTCTCGGGCAATTTTGAATATATTTCGAAAAGGTCTTCGGAAATGCGCTAGAAATTAAATTCCCTACACGGAGATACCAAATGTGTGGAGATACCAAATGTGATTGCTTTCAGTTTTAAGGGTTTTCATTTTATTACTACAAATTCTGATGCTTTGTATGGAGTCTCATTAAATTCCCATATTTTCCTGATTTCTCCGGCAATTTGAAATATTTTTCGAAAAGGTCTTCGGAAATGCGCTAGAAATTAAATTCCCTACACGGAAATACCAAATATGTTGGAATTGCTTTCCGTTTTAAGGGTTTTCATTTTTTTGCTACAAATTCTGATGTTTTGTATGGAGTCTCATTAAATTCCCATGTTTACCCGATTTCTCGGGCAATTTTGAATATATTTCGAAAAGGTCTTCGGAAACGCGCTAGAAATTAAATTCCCTACACGCAGATACCAAATGTGTGGAGATACCAAATGTGATTGCTTTCAGTTTTAAGGGTTTTCATTTTTTTGCTACAAATTCTGATGTTTTGTATGGAGTCTCATTAAATTCCCATATTTACCCGATTTCTCGGGCAATTTTGAATATATTTCGAAAAGGTCTTAGGAAATGCGCTAGAAATTAAATTCCCTACACGCAGATACCAAATGTGTGGAGATACCAAATGTGATTGCTTTCAGTTTTAAGGGTTTTCATTTTAGTGCTACAAATTCTGATGTTTTGTATGGAGTCTCATTAAATTCCCATATTTTCCTGATTTCTCCGGCAATTTTAAATATTTTTCGAAAAGGTCTTCGGAAATGCGCTAGAAATTAATTTCCCTACACGGAAATACCAAATATGTGGGAATTGCTTTCCGTTTTAAGGGTTTTCATTTTTTTGCTACAAATTCTGATGTTTTGTATGGAGTCTCATTAAATTCCCATATTTACCCGATTTCTCGGGCAATTTTGAATATATTTCGAAAAGGTCTTCGGAAATGCGCTAGAAATTAAATTCCCTACACGGAGATACCAAATGTGTGGAGATACCAAATGTGATTGCTTTCAGTTTTAAGGGTTTTCATTTTTTTGCTACAAATTCTGATGTTTTGTATGGAGTCTCATTAAATTCCCATATTTTCCTTATTTCTCCGGCAATTTTAAATATATTTCGAAAAGGTCTTCCTTCGGAAATGCGCTAGAAATTAAATTCCCTACATGGAGATACCAAATGTGTGGACATACCAAATGTGATTGCTTTCAGTTTTAAGGGTTTTCATTTTATTGCTACAAATTCTGATGTTTTGTATGGAGTCTCATTAAATTCCCATATTTTCCTGATTTCTCCGGCAATTTTAAATATTTTTCGAAAAGGTCTTCCTTCGGAAATGCGCTAGAAATTAAATTCCCTACACGGAAATACCAAATATGTGGGAATTGCTTTCCGTTTTAAGGGTTTTCATTTTATTGCTACAAATTCTGATGTTTTGTATGGAGTCTCATTAAATTCCCATATTTACCCGATTTCTCGGGCAATTTTGAATATATTTCGAAAAGGTCTTCGGAAATGCGCTAGAAATTAAATTCCCTACACGCAGATACCAAATGTGTGGAGATACCAAATGTGATTGCTTTCAGTTTTAAGGGTTTTCATTTTTTTGCTACAAATTCTGATGTTTTGTATGGAGTCTCATTAAATTCCCATATTTACCCGATTTCTCGGGCAATTTTGAATATAGTTCGAAAAGGTCTTCGGAAATGCGCTAGAAATTAAATTCCCTACACGGAGATACCAAATGTGTGGAGATACCAAATGTGATTGCTTTCAGTTTTAAGGGTTTTCATTTTTTTGCTACAAATTCTGATGTTTTGTATGGAGTCTCATTAAATTCCCATATTTACCCGATTTCTCGGGCAATTTTGAATATAGTTCGAAAAGGTCTTCGGAAATGCGCTAGAAATTAAATTCCCTACACGGAGATACCAAATGTGTGGAGATACCAAATGTGATTGCTTTCAGTTTTAAGGGTTTTCATTTTTTTGCTACAAATTCTGATGTTTTGTATGGAGTCTCATTAAATTCTTATATTTACCCGATTTCTCGGGCAATTTTGAATATATTTCGGAAAGGTCTTCGGAAATGCGCTAGAAATTAAATTCCCTACACGGAGATACCAAATGTGTGGAGATACCAAATGTGATTGCTTTCAGTTATAAGGGTTTTCATTTTTTTGCTACAAATTCTGATGTTTTGTATGCAGTCTCATTAAATTCCCATATTTACCCGATTTCTCGGGCAATTTTGAATATATTTCGAAAAGGTCTTCGAAAATGCGCTAGAAATTAAATTCCCTACACGCAGATACCAAATGTGTGGAGATACCAAATGTGATTGCTTTCAGTTTTAAGGGTTTTCATTTTATTGCTACAAATTCTGATGTTTTGTATGGAGTCTCATTAAATTCCCATATTTTCCTGATTTCTCCGGCAATTTTAAATATTTTCGAAAAGGTCTTCGGAAATGCGCTAGAAATTAAATTCCCTACACGGAAATACCAAATATGTGGGAATTGCTTTCCGTTTTAAGGGTTCTCATTTTTTGCTACAAATTCTGATGTTTTGTATGGAGTCTCATTAAATTCCCATATTTACCCGATTTCTCGGGCAATTTTGAATATATTTCGAAAAGGTCTTCGGAAATGCAATAGAAATTAAATTCCCTACACGCAGATACCAAATGTGTGGAGATACCAAATGTGATTGCTTTCAGTTTTAAGGGTTTTCATTTTATTGCTACAAATTCTGATGTTTTGTATGGAGTCTCATTAAATTCCCATATTTACCCGATTTCTCGGGCAATTTTGAATATATTTCGAAAAGGTCTTCGGAAATGCGCTAGAAATAAAATTCCCTACACGCAGATACCAAATGTGTGGAGATACCAAATGTGATTGCTTTCAGTTTTAAGGGTTTTCATTTTTTTGCTACAAATTCTGATGTTTTGTATGGAGTCTCATTAAATTCCCATATTTACCCGATTTCTCGGGCAATTTTGAATATATTTCGAAAAGGTCTTCGGAAATGCGCTAGAAATTAAATTCCCTACACGGAGATACCAAATGTGTGGAGATACCAAATGTGATTGCTTTCAGTTTTAAGGGTTTTCATTTTTTTGCTACAAATTCTGATGTTTTGTATGGAGTCTCATTAAATTCCCATATTTACCCGATTTCTCGGGCAATTTTGAATATATTTCGAAAAGGTCTTCGGAAATGCGCTAGAAATTAAATTCCCTACACGCAGATACCAAATGTGTGGAGATACCAAATGTGATTGCTTTCAGTTTTAAGGGTTTTCATGTTTTTGCTACAAATTCTGATGTTTTGTATGGAGTCTCATTAAATTCCCATATTTACCCGATTTCTCGGGCAATTTTGAATATATTTCATATTTGGTATTTCCGTGTAGGTAATTTACTTTCTAGCGCATTTCCGAAGACCTTTTCGAAAAATATTCAAAATTGGCCGAGAAACCGGAAAATATCGAAATTTAAAGAGATTCAATACAAAACATCAGAATTTGTAGCAAAAAAATAAAAACCCTTAAAACTGAAAGAAATCCCCACATATTTGGTATTTCCGTGTAGGGAATTTAATTTCTAGCACATTTCCGAAGACCTTTTCGCAAAATATTAAAAATTGGCCGAGAAATTGGGAAAATATCGAAATTTAATGAGATTAAATACAAAACATCGGAATTTGTAGGAAAAAAATGAAAACCCTTAAAACTGAAAGCAATCCCCACATATTTGGTATTTCCGTGTAGGGAATTTAATTTCTAGCGCATTTCCGAAGACCTTTTCGAAAAATATTCAAAATTGGCCGAGAAATCGGGAAAATATCGAAATTTAAAGAGATTAATGTATAAAAAACGTATTATATATTTTATGTACGAAATAATAAAGAAAATTCAAATTTCCATAAATATTTAATTAAAATTTGCTTTTAAATAATATCAAAAGATTCTTGTATGTAAATCATACATATAGTACTTGCACAACTTTGCACTAAATAAGATTAAATTATAAAAAAAAAGTCGAGCAGGTGGAGAAACTCAAATATATTTTCACAAAACACATGGTAATTCGGTTCACTGTAATTTTGCAAACTTGTTCAAAATATTCTCACTGTAAATCTGCCTTGCTTTTAGCAACGTAAAGAAGTTACCATCGCATATAGTGGTGATTTCAAAGATTTAAGAAGTCATAAATAATAAAAAAAAATTGTAAATTTTTTAAGGTGAAAATTTACGAATAAAGAAAGAAAATTGGAATAAAATTATGATTTATTACCATATGAGAAATGTTTCCCAAATCTTTTGAGTTATGAATATCTGAGCGACATAAAGTATTTAGTTATAGTGAAAATTTAAATTTTTCCCAATTTTGCATAATATTTAAAGTTTATATATAAGATTACTATTAGTATAATATTTTGTTACTGACTTATTTAAATTTACTCCAATACAAGTGAATCTTTGAAAATTAAATACATAACTTTAATTATTATTTAAATTTTTCAATTTATCTTTTGATAATTTTAGCAATACAATGAAGATATCCAAATATTTTTCTATAATATTGATGTTTAATGTTTTAAGTTTTAACATATATTTTTATGTTTCACAGCTTTATTATTTTTATATTGGGTAAAAATTATTTTCAAAATAGTATTTTCTTTGTTAAAATATTTTTAATTCGATATTTTAATAAAAAAAAAAAACTTTTACGACTCATACGACTTAATATAATTTGTAGATTGTCGCAACATCTGCGAAATTATATCCTTAAAGGATATACAGTGAATGTGTTAACAACGATTTTTTACATGAAATAAATAACGAAAATTCAATATGCTTTTTGTAATTTTCTCTTATTATAATATTCTGAAGAATATTTAGTTCAAAAGAACCGGGTCTGTAAAGTTCTAGTAATTTAAATATCATAAAAGTTTTTACAAAAAAATAATTTTATATATGCAATATTATAGTTTATGGTTAATAGCTTAAAAGTTCCTTCGAGTTATGGTTAAAAGTTTAATACGAATTTCTTCAAATTTTATGAAACGAATCCATGCATGGAATCCATTTTAGCTAAAACAAAATTGCGGCATATATGATAAAATTATCAATTCACATAATGATTTTAAGTCGACTTCAAATCGTGGGTTTTAATTTTGAACTAACGAACGTAATTCAGTTTTGAGTAAGAAAGTGAATCCAATGTAAAAAAAATACCATTTTATCAACACAAAACAAATTCTAAAAAACCATGTACATATATACTTTTAAAAGTAGATTTTTGCTAATTTCTATTATAGAAATTTAAAATATTAGCAGAGCTTTTAAAAGGATTCTGTATATAATCCTAATATATTTTTTTATATGTCTAATTGCTTTAATATACTTTCATAAAATTCTTTTTACTTAATACAAAAACATAAAACTTCTAAGTAGATGAAAATAGTAATTTTAAAATCTCTTTTTGGTTTAATTTAATTTGTGGAAGTATTATAATGGCGGTATTCTAATCTCTCCTTTTAAATTTCTTAAAGCTATATACAATTTAGTTTACATATAAACGTGTTAGTTGATTTTATTATCAACAATTACAATTACAACTTTGGATAAGTGACTTTGAAACGTTTTTCAACACTATTACAAACGTTTACTATTGCAACGTTGTAGGCTGCTTAGAAACGTTTTTCAAATCAATTATAACGTGGTAACGGTTTGAAAAAGGTTGTCATTGTTTCGGAAACATTGTACTTGTACTTAAAACCTTATATGTGCAATCCCCACATATTTCGTATCTCCGTGTAAGGAATTTAATTTCCAGCTCATTTCCGAAGACCTTTTCGAAAATTATTCAAAATTGCCCGAGAAATCGCTATAATATGAAAATTTAATTAAAATCAATACAAACCATCAGAATTATTCCTTTCAAAATATTTACAGGTACACATAATACATACGTTATCAAAAAAAATTTTGTTTTTTTATAATAATATAACATTTTTTATTATCATTTTTTTTCATTAAATTTTCTATGAAATCTGAAATTAAAATTTACTTAACTATAAAATATACCTAAATGAAACTCCGAAGATTTAGTAAAGAATTACAATTAATTTTATTGGCAATTAATAATCCATATTTTTATTTTTTAAATATTTGTTAATTTTAATATATTTTCTAATTTGAATTTTTAAATTTATAAAACACTTTTTATTAATAAATAACATCGGTACATCTTAATAATTGATTTCCTATTTCCTCCGAAGTAATTATGAATACTATTTTTCCTAATCATCATATTCACAATATCCTACTCATTTTTTTACAAAGTAAAGACATCCGAAAATGATGGAAAATTATTATATTATGAAAAGAAAGCAACACTTACAACATTTTAAGATAATATCTTTATACAAATTTTTATTTTCTTTATCCTTTTTGGCTTTCTCCTTTTTCTAAACACTTATTGTCATCTTTCTTTCACGAGTTCATCATTTTACCATTCCCTTCTCTAAATAAATAGCAAAACAAAAATTTCAAAAAAAAAAACATATTTCTAAAAATAAGGATAAAAGTTTGTCACTTGTAATATAAATCTTGTTAAAAGGAAAATAAAATTCGTAAGTTTTAGGATTTTTGATTTCGAAAAATGCTTAAATTTGTAAATAAAATTTAGGTCACATTTAAAATATGTATGTATATTTGTAAGGCAAATATAAAGTCAGTATAATTTTTCTAGACATAAAAATTTATTTTATACAAACTCTATAATTATTTATAGTCTAAATGTTTGTAGACTATAATTATTTGGAAATGTCATAATTTTTTTTCCCCTTTTATTGAAATATTGTCATAGATCCTTGTTTGTTATAATTTTTAAAAAAATTAACTTGTTAATATCCTTGTGACTTTTAAAGCATAATGTTTTCTAGTCTTAATAATTTATGGAAGGTATACTGAATATTCGTCAGATGTCGAGTGTGTCACATTTACGGTAAAATGAAATTGAATAATTAGTTAAAATAAGGGAAGAAAATATATGAAAATATATCTTAAGTAATAAGAAAAGGATTATGCACAATTAAAATATAATATTTCCGAATAAATTAAATTGTATTACCATACTTTAATGAAATACTGTTCCATTAGTAAATGAATGAATTAAGTATGTAATTAAGTATGAATTTAGTATGTAATTGCAAGAAAATAGGATTCTAAAAGATTTCGATTATATAGAAAACAACAATACTACCAAGAACTAAAATGTCATCAAACAAGATAAAAGATATGTAGAAGAGAAATGCTAATAAATGAAAATATGCAAAATAAACAACTAAAAGTAAAGAATGCATATTGAATTATGACAATAAAGACCAGTAATATTTCAATTCAATTTCAATTTTGTAAAAAGTGTAGGACAACTTAAATATTATTATCAATATAAAATTTCCGTAAAATATTTCTCCAAGAAAATTAACAATAAACTAATTTTCTTAGAAAATAATGATTAAACTAATTTTCTTAGAAAATAATGAATAATTTATTGAACTAAAATCCCAACAAGTACTTACAATTTTTAAGTTAATTGTCTAAATTGTTTTAAATGAAAACAAATTATTAACAGTTTCTAATTGTACTGATTTAAATGAAAATTAAAACCGATATATTACATTAGAATATGTTCATTATAGTTATAAGCCTGTTAACTTGATTTGGTGTACGTTTGGTTCTTCTGGCATATTACAATAAAATTCAAGAATTAATTAATTAATTTTGAAGATTATTCGTCATAATCACCCAGATTGATTCATAATTCCCATTTTCTAGATCTGCTCCATCGACGGCTCCTCAGTATATCTAGCACCCATTCAACCGAAAATCTAAATTCTTTCAAATTACACACCCTTAGGTTGTCCACAACTTGAATATTAAAAACATTCCGGAATTACGTATCCAGATTTACGCGCAAGCTATCAAGACCGTCACAGACTCACAGATCTTATAATCTTAGAGATCAACAAGACACACTCTTATATATGGAGGTTCAAAATTCCAAACTAAATTTACTCACAAGATTAGAACTAGAATCCAAACTGTATAAATACCAACCCCCTTTTATTTAAATTTAACGTCTTATTGAGTTTTAAACATCTGCCAAGCTATCTTGGAGATAGCTTGGAAGATGTTTAAAGCACCCACGGGATTCAACAGATACCCAAGCTATCTGATGAACCCCGTTGGCGCAACGAAACATGCTATAGTAGTCCTCAGAACCTACACGGTGATCTAAAAACACACTCTTATTTCTGAAGATTTTAAACCTATACTTGACCGTTTCGAAAACCCAATTTTTTTATATTTTAAATTTATTTTAAATAAAACCTCTCTTGTACCGTGAAATAAGCTATCTGAAAACGTGACTTTTCAAATAGCTTATTTAGAGCACAAATGTCCACAGAATATTCTCTGGTAAAGTTGAACCATACATGTTTAAAATCTTGTGAGTAAACACGCTAAATTTAAACAGTCTATTAATCTTTGGTCTTTACATGTCTGTTGCTATATATTAAAAATAAGTGTTTAAAATCATACTTTTCACTACAACGCGTCAAAGAATTACTGTGTATACCAGTTAAAGTTATGATGGATGGTTGTCTAGAAATGTATAGAATTTTCTTCTCGGCTCTTCAAAATATCATACATATAATCAAAAACTGTTAGAATGCTAACAAGTGATTAATAAAAATTCAATTTACATAACAATTTACAAAATTCAACAATTAATTAATTAGGTATGTCCCACTGTTTGTTACTCGCTTAATTGTAATGATACTGTTTTTAAAACTGCCTCCTGCTCCGAAAAGTTCGTACTTTATTTTGTTTTTCTCTTACCAAAAGAAATGTTTAAAAAAAATCTTATTATGTAAAAATACTGAATCTAATTGGAAAATATATAATTAAAAAAAATAAGAAGCTGAAAAATTTTCATTAATTAATATGTATTCGAAAAATTTATGTTTTTATATACATATGTAATATTTTTATTTCCCATCACTTCTTGTCATTAACTTTTTTATATTTAGCTTCATTTGAAATTTTTAATTATTTTATATACTTTTTTAATTAACTTAAAAATTTTTTAATAATACATATATTATTAAAAAAAAATTACAAAATTCAAAAGTTATCCAATAAAAGAAAGAAAACTTTGATCTGGGATTTCAATAACTTTTTTATAGAAAAGTTTATTTTTTATTGAAATTTTCCATTCAATCAAGTACAAATATTACGTAATAAGTAAATGTAAAAAAAAGTTTTGAAATTTTTTCCAGCAATTTTATTTTATAAATACTTTTGAAGAGTTCTTTTACAAATCCTTATGAATATAAAACATAAATGATGTTTTTTAGCCAGAAAAGGTAAAAGTAACTAACTTTTAAGATAAAATTAGAAATAATTTTGTTGGGTATTTTTTACATCAAAAGAATTGTTGAACTTGCTGAAAATAAAAAATAAAATCAAGATTTTTTTACATATTATTACATTTTATATTCCATATATTGCGAGTTATATTTTAGGTTTTTTTATTTCGTTGTGGTAACCAGATTTTAGATTAGTGTTTGCAGTTTAGGATACAAATGTGGGATCATTCATTCGCCACTGATACGATTTTTACCTTTTAATGTCTAAATAAACTATGAACAAACAATTGTATTGAAAATTTCTATTATGAATCATACCGTATAAACTATATTGAATATTGTAAGATTTAAGGTAAAGGTTTATTGGACAAATTTCCGAACAACAGCTTAGTTCTAGTAAAGGATAAAATCAAAAACTCAACAAAATATAGATTTATTCTTATAAAATTTTGAATGTGACAATTTTGGTTTTCACTTTCCTCATATATCCACTTTATAAAGTGATATTAAAGGCAAAAGTCGCAAAAATATGCTAAATTTAAATATTGCCGTACTATATATTATTCGTCAATTTAGAGTTAGTACAGGTAATGTCTATGAATATGTACTTGTTTAATGGTATATTCAATGATCAAATGCCTCAAACTTCATACTCGCAACTTTGTCATGTAAAAATAAAATTTTTGAAATATTTTTTAGGTCATTATTTTGCTGTCGTTTTGTGTTGAAATAATTAATTAAATATGGATATCTTATCAGTCAAAAAATGAAGTATTTGGAAAAAAAAAAGAATTTATTATTCAAAATTAATAACAATAAGTAATACGCATCATTGTAATTAATATCTATGTTAAATTTTTTATAATTATTTTTTTCAGATTAAATTTTTAGAGTGTGTTCCACTGTCAATTTTTTTCCTTTGAATGCGTTACGATAACATGATAAGTATAATAACTTTTTGTTAAAATTAAGATGCTTGACTATGAATATGAGTTAGTAATTTTAAAATATGAACTATTATAAATGGGTAGCAGGAAATTGGTCCTTTGATTGGAAGGTATGAATTAGCACAAGTACTTATGCTAAAAATGGCCCGTTCTAAAAACGTAAAGCACTCCGTTAATTACTCATATTCTTACAGCAAATGCATCCATCCTTGTTAATTTATGGTAGATAACATTCACTCGTTTTAATTTAAATTATAATATTCCGATTTTCATTTCAATATTGTTCAAAGTATATATTGTATTGCTATCATACTTATTTTTACTAAGAAAATAGAGTTGTAGCAAGTTAGTAACAAAGAAAATTAAACTTTCACCAATTTAATTAGTCTACAACAATGGCAACTAAAAATTGATTTTATATGTAATGAAAGTAAGCAATATTATTAAAAAAATTAACATATTTTGATAAAATTTAATTAATTATAACCGTTACGCATTTAGATATTCATATATTTTATTTTTATAAATTATAATCATAAAATATCTACGATTCTAATCTTGTTTTATTTTAACATATCTAATCACACTATATGGTACAATAAAATCTCTGAGTTGTTATATTAAAATACACTTAAATAATTATGGAAATTAAAAAATACGCACAAATGATCAAAAATTTATTAAATCTAAATATTTAAAAATTAAAAATTACATATTTTGAGAATCAGAGTTTTAAAATTTTAGAAATAATACACAGAGTACTAATAATGCAATCATATAAAATAGTAGGACCCAATATTCTTGAAAATTGATAGCACAAGAAAAACAAAGAATAGTCAAAAGAAAAAGTAATGTTATAATTAACAAGGCAATTGGACTAGCAATAGGCATAATTAAGCTGTTATTGTTTTAATATATTCAATTAGAAAAAAATCAATTAATTATTGTAATCACAATAAAAAGTTTTGGCAATTTCAGGACTGTAAAAATAATACTTGTTGTTTCGTACAATAGCTAACGATGACTTACTGATTTACAGAAATTGTTCAACTAAATATTCTGTTTAGTTCGATCAATTTGTGTATAGTAAACA
Organism: Empis livida; assembly: GCA_963932195.1. Classification (NCBI taxonomy): domain Eukaryota; kingdom Metazoa; phylum Arthropoda; class Insecta; order Diptera; family Empididae; genus Empis; species Empis livida. Next base: position 54,489,269 of record OZ010647.1, read on the forward strand.
TTGAATTTAAATTAGTTATTTTTTGTTTTCGGGGCTTACTGGATTTAATCAATTTAAACATAACAACAAAATGTTTTACCGACTAACAGAACCACAAACAATAAATAAATATTTCATTTAAAATAAACCAAAAATTACTATGAAAATCATTTTTGTTCATATCTTAATCTAAAATATGATATGTTATTGAAGTTATTGTAAAAATGATGTATGCAACGAAATAAATATGACAGTTTTAAAAACCTTGTGAAGGACGTTTTTAGAATACAGGTAGTTAGGGTGTATAAAGGCTAAAGGCACCGTTAGAAGGATTATTAATTTGAAGTACTATTTAAACCAATTCGTTCATCTCCGTTTTTCCAAAATGATACCTAGACTAAAAGTACATCAGCAAATATTTGGCTTGGTTGCACAATTGTCAACCAAACAAATTTTAAAATTATATTCTATAACAAAGTGTTGCAAAAACGAACATTTATTGTCATTAAAGAATGTTAGCAAGGTGTACTTTTGATAAACAAACTGAATGAAAAAAAATTAATAAAGTTACCAGAAAAACAGGGATGTAGTGTCCATTTGAAAGTTAGCACGAAAATGTTGATGTTTCACATAGCCCAGTTTTCGAAATTGCAAGAAAAGGAAATATTTACAATATCGTAAAAGCCATAGAGTACCAAAGTACACCATAAAACACCAACAAAAAATATAAGAAATTGTTGTACTTTACTAGTCAAAAAGGGTGAAAAAGTGAAATATTTCACTGTCTCCATTACACTTTCTGTAACTAACAGTTTTTGTGCCTCAAATATTTAGACAACTCAAGTAGAGGTATATCAGCAGGAAAAATTAAATTTGGAAAAGATTCTTATGTGTACAATATCTTAAGCAAGTATACCAGAAGCTTTTCTTGGAAAAACTGGGAAGTGATCTCATTAGTGCATATATATATATATATATATATACCCGTTAATAAATATGCATTATAAGAACGATAACTACATATTTTAGCCGGTAGCACAAAAACACTACTAGCATTATATGCCCGAGGAACGACCGGTCTAAGACTCTTGGGGTATATTTAGTCAGCTGGTTTCCGAGAGAGAATAATTAGGAACCCAAAACTGAAAACCAACTATGACGGAGAATACAGAAAAATCATAGAATTCGACAAAAGATGGTAGATATAAAATTTAAGCTGCGAAAAATTGAAGATAACACACAGGTATAAAACCAAAATAAGTAAATAAAAGAGTTAATTATAAGTTCAAAACAAAGTAAAAAATATACCAAAATACGTAAAATTATTTCTCCTGTTCCATAAAACTTAAATGATTTTGTCTCATTTATTTGATTCCATACGTTAGCAAGATGAGTCAATATTAAATGGCTGTGAAGAGTTATTATAATACATAGCACATTTTCGGATTAACCTATATATATGTATAAAAACAAACAGATAAAAAAAATAAGGCAATTACTCCAACACGATGCTCATTAAATATGTTAATTAAATCATTAAACTTAACGTATACCATTTGATTAGGGGATATATTTTTCTGTAATATAATAAGAACACATTGTACTATTATATCAGAATTTTGTAAATGCTTAAGTATACCTAAATAGTAAAAAAACAAATTCTGAATATGATGTTCTAAAAATTAATGAAGATATTAACATTAATATATGTATTTACAAAAAAACCACTGGTTAATTACTGTTTGTTGAATATTGTATATTAAAGTGCTATTCTGAATAAATTTTAATTTTTAGTGTGAGATTAACATTATTTTTTATCCCATTAATCTATGACACTCGTTCCCCTGTAAAAGTCAACCGTACAATATAAAATAATTTTCCAGATCATTACACAGCTCTCCAAATATTTCATTTCTTATTTGCGGCCATAATCATACTTCTAATTTCAATAATCATTTTTTGGCAAATTGATTGCCCCATTTATTTATAATTTATAATACAAAAATTATACGAAGGACTTGCTGACAACCATAAACTTATCGTTAAATTTTGAATTTGTTATATTTGCTTACTTAATTTACTATACTACTAATTTGAACCGGCAATATTAGTAATTTTCGGAAAAATATACCAATAAAACATATTTAAAAATTTAAAAAATTTTTTTTTTTTTGGCACAACCACCATTTTTGTATATGTATATTATTGAATTCAGTTCAATTATAGTATTGAGATTTGGTAGATGGACGCAGCGCTTATGATTCTTTATACAATTATTTTATTACGTTATTTTAATTTACTAAAAAACTAAGCATATATTGTAGACTTTATTCTATCTTATTTAAAAACTATTGCATTAAACTTGAAATTGTTTGTATATTGAACTTAATATTTTAACAAAATATATTTTATTATTCCCAGATATGATTAGTTGTAAAACGAACTTTTATTAATAATTTTTCTTGCGAAATATAAAAAATTAATTAAAATATTATTAATAAACATTTATCAATTTTTTACGAAATTGACTTTATCAGTAATCATAACAAATCATGAAAAAATTATAATCTAAAATTATTAACTGCATATTCATGTGATAATGCTAAAAAATAGAAATAAATTAGTTGCAACAGAACGTTCAAACCATTAAAATGCAGAATCTTAATATTTACATAATTTTAATCTACTGTATATTTTTAAATAAAATATCAGCTCAAATTAACTGGGTAAAATAAATTTCCCAATTGTAATACATATTTGAAAATTAAAATTAATATATAATTTATACAAATAGGACAATTCTCCAGAAAATGGGAATTATTATTCTCAAAGCTATTCATCTTCGTCAAGTTCAGTGGGAAATGGACCAACAGTAACTAAACATACTTTGCATTCTACGGTGGGTTCTAAAACAGCACATCAATCATATACTACTGTGGGCGGAAATGTAATACCTTCTAGTTATAATGTTCACTTTGATGAAGTATCCAACGAATATCCCAGAGTAGATGAATTTTCGGCAAACAGGATAAGTCCAGATTATTCGCAGAGAAACTTTGATGTGAGACATGATTATTCAAACTATATAGAGAATAGAGTGCCAGAAGCCTTAAAAAATCAACCATATTACCCTGGAATTGTACCGGATGTTTCTCAGCCAACTCGTTTTCGCTATCCAAGTAATATAAATAGGCCTAATGAACCAGTGCAAATAATATCAGTTCCAAATAGGCCTTTCCAATCATTACCAATGATATCACCCGCAAATAGGCCTAATGAAGCAGTGCCAATAATATCAGCCCCAAATAGGATTTTTCAATTACCAATGATATCACCCGCAAATAGGCCTGATGAATCAGTTCCAATAACATCAGGTCCAATTAGGCCTTTCCAAAATTTGCCTATAATATCACGTCCAAATAGACCTTTCGAATCATTGCCAATGATTTCACCCGCAAATAGGCTTGATGAAGCAGTACCAATAATGTCAGCTACAAATAAGCCTGTTGCACAGCAACCATATTATTCTCAAACTCAAACACAAGGTAAACCAAATCTATCCGGACCTAATATAATATCATCACCAAAACCATGGGATTTAATATAAAGTTAAGTTTTTAATTAATATTATAAAATAAAATTATTGTTATAGATATCAAATTAGTTTTAATAAACAAAAATTTTATATATAATCATAACTTATTATTATTTTCGAAGCTATCTTTTCAATATAGGTTTTTCCTAATTGTCATTTTAAACTTTAAAGTTTATGAATTTCCAGTATGTAATTAATTTACTGATTAGTGATATAAATAAAGTCGCAATAATTCTCAGATTGGTCAATTAGCCCTTTGATACGAGAATTAATTTGCGTTTGAAAAATGATTGTGTACTAGTTTTCTAAATCAGCAGGGGCAGGTAAACTCAACTGGACAAAAATTTTGGGTCTAGGTCTAGTTGAAGTAGGTCTTTGGAAATGTATATTTGAAATATACTTTTCGTGTCAAATATTTTAAAAATAAGATAATTATGTTTAATAGTTTTGAAAAATTGAAGTACATACATTCAAAAGTACACAACGTATCAATCGGTTAGAAAAAGTCAATTAAAATTGTTGCAGCAAAATTCAGTTTGTTCAGAATAGTATCAGAAGAAAATACTATTCTGAAAAAAAAACAAATATTTTTTGCCCTAAAAATATGCATTAAAAAAAATAAAAGATTTTCCAAAAAACGTCCTATCTAACATTCGCTAATAATACAATAATGTATATAAAAATTTAAAAATAGAAGAATTTAACGCTAAATATTTACGATACCTTCTTGTATAGATAATACAGTACATATACCTCGCATAGTACGGTTAATCGGTTCCATACTATTTAAAACCGTACTAATCGAGGAACTAACCATACAAAACTTTATTTAAATTTTTAGGGAATTTGAACCATAAAATATTTATCTATGTCCCAAATGATGTCACTAGAATTTAATATTAATTGAATTAATTGATAAAAATGCACTTTTATCGTGTTACTTTGCAATTGACTGAAAAACCTTGTGAAACAAGGAAAACCTTCCAATCTGGCAACCCTGTCTCTAATATCAAATTAAGAGAGGACATATTTAAAGAGAATTTAAATGAAATTAATTCACATTAATTTTCAAACTAATAATTTTCAATTTCAGTTCGTTTTAAATTCATTAAGCGTCGATTCATTTACACTGACTTTAGATTCAATAATTTCCTTATTTATAATTGATGATAAGAAAACTCGAAACTTCATAAGAAGTACCAACTCAAAATAATTAATTGAATATAAAAATTTGTTACAATTTTAATCAAACTAAAAAAAGAAACCTTTGACTTTTCTTTCCAACACAGTTTATTTAACCGAAATATTGAGGTTATCATTTTTCGAATTAAAAGTTGATAACTTTTAAAACACTCTATTTCATATCACATATACAAACTCAATAAATTTATTTAAAAATCATTTAATATAAAATTATAACAAAAAAAAAGGATTATTATTAATTATTATTACTAGTACATCTTAAATTAATCTTATAAATTTATTACATTTTAATTTATTGAATAAAATTATTAAACCTTTAATTTTTTAACGGCGTTTCGGAGAATTTCAAATTCAACATTTATATTGGTCATAAGATTAATTATTTGTGGTTTTGAGTCCAACACTTCAATACTTTGAGTATATGCATTATAACGTATGCCAAATGGACGTGGTATTGAGTTTGCAAATTTTCTGTAAATAAAATACATATAATAACGTAAACTGTAATGGACATTTTTTATATAAAAAATCAACTTACATTGTTTTCTCTTTAGCATTTTCAAAACTATCTGCAACAAAATAAACTTCTTGAAATTGTGTAATTGGATATTTTTGACTACCAGTTGCATCTGGATCAAAATCTTTAAGTTGCGGTTTATCACTTAAACAGTATTGTAATTCAGCATACGATGATAATAGACCAGCTCCATATGCTTTAAGTTCACCTTCTTGTCGGCATACCCCAAATTCAACAGTAAACCAAAAAATCTACGTTGTAAATAAACAAAAATCTAAATTAATTATTTGTTGATTAAAAAAACATAATTATTTTTCTTTTTATCAGAATATAAATTATTGACAATTTGATCTTTTGCGCCCGTAATTCTAACATCCGATTGCGTAAATTTATATTTGACGTAAATTAAATAACAAAATTTATGAATAAAAAATATTTTGATACTAACTGTTGCTAGTTTTTCAATATAATCATCTGGAGCACCCAATGAAGCCAATCCAATTTCTTGGCTAAATTGTGCAAAAGCTGGATCGGCAAATAACGGTGCATGACCAAGTAATTCATGACATACATCTGGTTCAGGTGTATACATTGGTTTACTAGGATGTCGAATGTATTGTGTTGAATGGAAAACTCTAAATGCTAAACCAGCTAAAAAATCACGCGATGATAACAGACCTGCTACTGGACGTAATGTAAATCCAGTACAATCTATGAAAATATATATGTAGTTGAAATAGAGTATGTAATATATAGATCTACTTTGGATGTAGTACCTTTCAAAAAATTAGAAACATCTTCCAACTGCGGGATATTATCTTCGCGATAGCCACAATTATCAACCAACAATGGAAAAACATGATTATATTCATGACAAGCATGTGTTTTATATAATTTTGTTAAATTTCGGAAAATCTGTCCCCAAGTGTTGATTTCTTCTTTAGTATAGTCGACGTGTGGCAAGGGTTCACCATGTTTATAATTGTAAGCAATGTCTGCAAAATATTTACTATCGCAAAAAAAATTTTAATTTATTTTCAAATGAAATTTAATAATATATAATTGCAAATTACCGTCTAGCTCTATATTCAGGATCAGTAAAACCTGGATGATCTGAATCCAATTCCGAACCATATGATAATATTTGATTAGCAAATCTATCTAAATCTCTGATCCGACGTGGAAACCATGGTACTGCAGCCGTATTATCTTTATAATCTCTTGATATCATATTAAAATAACTGCATTTTTTTCGTATCTCAGCAATTGCTTTGCCTAATAATCCCGATCTTGTATCAACTTCAACAAAAAATTCATAACCCGGACCACGGGTTGATGAACGTGATTCAATATGAACTAAATTAACATCATGATCATTGAATACTTTTAACATTTTTGCTAATGCACCAGTTTCTTCAGTTTCTGGTGAAAATAATAAACAAGTATTTCGACCTTCTTGACAATCTGTACCTTCCATTATATATGAAGTACCGTCAAATCTTGTTGGCTATAAATGTGTTTTTTAACAAGAAATAATATTTAACCAAAAAATAATTTTATTGATGTTGACTGTTTAATGTTTAGTTAAAAACTAATATAATTTATGTAATGGCAATTGATTTTAAATCAATCAAAATTGCCTTTAATATCATTCAAAATACACAAAATAAAAATAATTTATCTGTGAAATTGCTAAATAAATAATTTTTTTTTTTAAACAATATAAGAGAGCAAAATTGAAAGTTATTTAGATCAGAATACTCGGATAATACTGGTAATTTTAAAGATTTATTACATCAGATTTTGTGTATAAGTGCTTGGCACGGTTAATTGTTTTCTGATCTGAAATATTGATTGATGCTGCTGAAAAAATGTTATTTTAGTATAACAGGTTTTTAATTTTTTAATGGAAAATTTATTTTGCATGTAATTTTTTTATTAATTTAATTTAGTACAAGTCAAAAGTCCATTTATTTCGATAAACTAAATTGTAATTTCTGGGAAACTGAACTAAACTATATAAAGTTTTCAAAAATTGTACCGATAAACGATAACATTTAATTATTCAATTTTGTTCTATTTGTCTCTAGAATTAAAAAAAACAAAACAATTAAAACTGTATATTAAAACTGTAAGTCCAGTGACATTTTAGTAAAATAAGATCTTTTTGTTGCAAATTAGAAGATCTTAATGTATCTAAAATATATTTACATTTTGATTTGAAAAAATATGTTTTGAAATATATGTAAATATTAAGTTTTTAGTGCAAAAGTGAACTTAAAATGGGATTTACTCAAAATGAAAATGTTAGTTAACACCTTGTTCATCTAATCTCTTCAATTAATATAGTAGTTGTCTTTTTTTGAATCTCGACGCACTTTGTGATGTATTTTACGTACCTTATCCACAGAAGTTTGTTTTATCATTTTAACTGATTTCATAATTTTTTATCACTTTATTTCACAATATTTATTTTACAATTTCTTTCCTACAAATAACCACAATTAACAATCTTAAACTAAAGCACAAATATTTAATTTAAAATAAAATAATTTTTAATAGCAGAGAAACACCGATAAACGATTCAAAGTTTTACTTGAAACTGATTTAATTCGACCACAGAGCTTGTCTTTTATTTAAATTGCAATTAAAAAGTTTTTTCTTTAATAGCTCTATGAGATTTAGTGGTGGGAAAGTATAGAATTTAATTCGCATTTTATTCATAATAATATTTATTCATTTACATATGTAGTACATAAGCGTTATCAAAATTTTTGATAATTTTAATGGAGATGATGGTGGTCCTCTATGTCATAATATTATTTATTAATTACTAAATAAATAAATTGAATTTATATGCTGTGCGTTATAGAAACAGACATTTACGTAAATATTGTGTTGTCAAAGAAGTTTTCTAAGAAAGACGAAGATAATAAATTTGGTGATATGGCGCGATAAATATTAACAAATCAGTATTATTTTATATGTAGTTTGCAAAGTATTTTTTTTTTGTTATTTAGGGCTAAAATTTATTCATGTTATTTGTTTGTTCAATAACTAATATTTGATTAGAATATTCTAATCAGATGCTATTAAATAATATTATTAATAATTTTCAAAGTTTTATAAAGAAAAATATTTTACTATAATAGCAGAAGGTCGTACAATAATAATTAAAGTGAAAATAATTTTTATTTTTAATTATGTACATAAAAACTAAATTGAAATCTATTTCATTGAACCCACCATTAATTTCCTTGTAACCATGTGAATAAAATAAATATTAAATATTTTGGTTGGTTTCAAGTTTTTCGAGTTAATTACGACAATTCCTTATTAATTGATTATATTTTTTTTAAGATAACTAAAAAATAATAAATAGAGCATGACATATGATTGGGCATACCAATTTAATTCCGGAATTTCTTATCAATTAAAAGGTCCTATCAATTAATGTAATTTTTTCTTAATTTTCTTATTTTTTATAATTTGTTTGAGAAACTAAATATAGCTAAATTACTTAAAACGCAAAACACCAAATTATTTCGTATCATATAGATTTTTTTTAAATTATTTTATTAACAAAAAATATGTTATCTTAAAATTATAATGAGAATTTTATACACCGAAAATATAATCACGGGTCCTTACAAAAAACAATCACGTAACAAACTTCACACAAAATATTAAACTACGTAATGAAGCATAAAAAAACTTATTATTCGTAATTGTAATTACTAATTAATTAATTATCAAAAAAAAGTCTTTTTTATGTATATTTTATAATGAATAAATTTCCAAATTAAAATTAAATTAATTTATATAAATTACAATAAAATTGATTTAAAAAAAAAATCTTAAAATATTACAAATTACATATTTATATCTTTTATTTAATTATTGTTCTTTGCTATAGTTTAGAATTAATCTCTAAAATATTTAATGTATACATATTATATTTCTTTATTTGCCCATCATATACAACTTAATTTACTGAATATTCATATCAAAAATTAAAATTATAAACCAAAAAACAAAATATTGTTTATCAATGTTTTATATATTTAATAAATATAATTTCTTTTCTAAAAAAAATGTTTATAAACACTCTGTAATTTAAATGTTAAAATATATCAGATAGCTTTCAGTGAAAATTTATTCAGAAACAAAATTTTTCAACTAATAGTTTGATTAAACGTCATTTTCATGGTTCTATTATAACTAGAAAAAAAATTAAAGGACATTTCCACCTTTAGTCAGTATTCTATTCCCAGCGATTAGAATTAATATCCATTTGACATAATATGCCCAAAAATAATCATCAATTTATCATTTTTACATAATAAAGAAAAAAATTGAATACGAAATTTTTTGCATTTCCTGCATAATTTTGAAAGTATCACTTAATATATTTTCACGGAAAGATATTTAATAATTTTTTTAAAACTCAATAGAGTTAAAATATTTCTAAAAATATTTTTATGCTTTTTTTATATGATTTTTATATGTAATGGTTTTTTTTTTTTGATTATTAATATTATTGACTGTGTCGAGATGAATTTGGTGAACTGAACAATAAATGTGATTGTTCAGTGGACATTTGATATGGTAATATTTCCAATTCATTAGGCATTTGTAATTGTTGATGATGATTATTATGGTGTGTAGCTTGATTATGATGACTCATAATATGATCTTGTATGTCAGAAAGTTCTTCTGCTATACGCATTTCATGTAAATGAGAATGTGAACTAGATGGAACTGTTGTTAATTGTAAATAAGAAGTTATTTCATCTTCATGTGTTGTTGACTGTGCTGCGGTATGTAAATTTGGATCAATTTGTTCTTGATGTTGTTGTTGTTGTTGTTGTTGTTGCTGCTCTAAATTTTGTCCATTTTGATGATCTAAACCAGTTGATGCTAATGATAAATCTTGATTTATGATATTTGAATGTAAAGAAGTTTCTGAAATTTGATGATGATGATGATGTTGGTGTGGTTGTTGCTGTGGTTGTTGATGTTGCTGGTGTTGTTGTAATATTAAATTTCTTTGCTGTACTTCTTCATTTGTATTTAAAATTCGATTTTGATTATTTGGACCAATATTATTATAGGTTAATAATTGACATGTTGGTGGTAGTAGACCATACCGTGCCATTAAAAGTTGTTCCGAAACACGACGTAATTCTTCTTGTTGTTGTACAATTAATTTTTGTAATTCCTCATGTTTACGTTGTAATTGATCTTGGATATGAGATTGATTTGTAGTCATTACCATACCAGGTGGTAAAAGTTCTGTAGATACCTAAAAAATGTGTATTATTAAATTATGATAATAACAATTTCAAATCAAAATTTGTATTAACTGGAATTGTGGACAGAACTGCTGGACCATTAAATGTTGGTGCTATCACAGGTTGTAATGGTATTGCTGCTAAATATTGTTGAGGTTCTAGAAATGTTGAATCAATAATTGGTGCAGCTGCAACCGATTGTAAACTTTGATGTGAGTGCATTGGACTCGGACTATTATAATTACTAGCACAGCTTTGATATGATGCTGATCCAGATATATGTTGATTTTGCATTAACTTTTGTTGTAGTTGTATATTATTTTGTCTCATTCGAGAACGCTGTGAAATTGGAAATTAAATACGAAATAGTTCAAATACGACATATTAAAATTTTCTTACAGAACTATATTGGGTCATAATAGAATTTCGACTAGATGGTGAATCAGCAGACATTGATGTTGAATCTGAACCAGTCCCATGACATGTTGAATGCCGTGAACGACTTTTAACATTCGGTAAACCACTTGTAGTTGCAGATGCTCTTGATGCTCGTGAACTTTTTGATGTCCATGTTGAGCTTGCCATTAATGGTGAAGTGGTTTGAAGTAATTTTTCTTCACAATCAGATCCAACAATTTCTTTTATTTGACCACTGGCTTGGTTTGTATTATGTCCAGAATTATTACGCATTTGTTTCATAACATCAGCATGACTAACAACCCGATGTGTACAAACAACAAATTCTGGTTTTGAATTCCATTGATGATACGTTATATAAAATCTCGATTGTAACCAAATCCACTGTTGACCTTTCGTTAGAAATCTATAGTAGCATGATTTACCTTCACCTTTCTGCATTACTGTAATAAATAACTTATTAATTAATATTCAAATTTTATAAAGACCTTAATTGTTTATTGAAAATGCAAAAATGTTAAAATTAATATGAAAAACAAATCACTTCTGAATCAAAACAGTTTTAATAAAAACGAAATTAATAAAACTTACGTGCATCATGACACAAAATGACCTTTTCGAGATCATCAAAATGATAATAATCATAACCAGATGTTCCTAAAACTTCAAATGGCAAATAACCAATTATAGGTGGCGCTCGATGATCTAAAAATAAAAATTTCCATTCCAAACTGTGACGTGATGTAAATTCACTTTTTGTTGAATCAACTATCGACATTTCTCTTATCAATTGTGGTGTTTGTATTCGACCAGTCCCAACGAAAATTAAATGAGTTTCAGAATCACCTGGATAACAGCTATTTCGAGTATTTGGTAATAATTTATTTAAATCTAAATCACTTCCTAAAGTATTTAAAACATATTTTATAATATAAATTTTGTAAAGCGATTTTAAAAAAAGTTACTCACTAAAATATCCAACAAACTGAACTAATTCATATGTAACATCTTCTTGATAATCCAGTCCACCACGTTTCAAATGACATGAAAAATTAATTTGATTTTCCACTGTCAAAACATTTTTTAATGGTTCAATTACACAAACTGGATTTAAAAGAATATTGTACAATTGAGAATGATCTTCTTCATAAGCTAAATCGTATATTGTTGAGCTTAATAAATCACTCTGTATTCATCCGAAAATAATCACACAAAATAATTTTGTACATGAATTTATTTTTTTTGGTTTTTTTTATATTAAAAAAAAATATTATTTAAATTTTAAACTTACGGGCAAATGACCCAAAAGCGATGTAATACTTTCTGAAGTATAAAATATTCTGCCATTTGACGAAAATACAATTATGAATCCATCTAATGCTTCTAAAATTAAATGTGTAAATTCTTCATTTGAAAGAAATGAAGGTTTCCAGTCTTCTTGAATTTCATGTACTCTAGACCTTACAGCTATATCTGGTAATTGAAAAGTTTTATATTTTGATTGTTTGTGGAGTTATTTTTGGATTAAATATAAAGAAATTTACCATTGGCATGTTTTAAATATGCAATTGTTGATTTTAAAACAGTTGATTTGTCCATTTTTCGACTAGAAGCCGAAACCATTGAACTAAGTTCATTTACTAATAAATTAAATTGATCACGTCGTTTTTTTTCACTGAGATTGCGGGATTTTCTGAAGAAAAAAAGACAAAACCGCTTAATTGAAAATAATCAAAAATTATTCGGAATTTCTAATCATAAAATGTTAAATGCAATTTTTGAAAAATTTTGATTGTAAAATTTGTTTCGATTTCACTTTTAACGCCTGCATAAATGACATTCATTTATGCAGGCATTATTAATTATTTTTAACAAATTTAAAGTTAATAATTCGCCATTTTGCACTTTAATTCCGTACCTTTGGCTAAATATAGGACGTCTCGCCATGGCTTCACATTTTTATATTTCAACTTAACTAACTTTTATAATTAAATTGATGTAACAAAATCGACATGGAGAATATGTGCAATATTGCTGTATAAAATTTTGATTATTTGACATACCTTTTAGTGTCATCTTTCTCATCTGTATCATCATCCATTTTAGTTCTAATTAAAATTTACTCTTACGTTGATCACTAGAAAGTAGCTTATCCTTTAATCAGAATTAAATTTATTCACTTTTTTAAATTAATACCACTTAACATTTTCTGAAAATTTACACATACATTTATTTCGAAATTTCTGCACGATATTTATCCTATGATCCTTAAAAATACATCTTTTTCAATTATTTAATTATCTAAATTTAAATCAAACTTAAAAAAAATGTTTTTTACAATTATTAAAAATTATAAAAACTTTTTATGAAAACTAAAATTGAATATTTTATTTTAATTTGCCATAAAAGAAAAGAAAAGTGCAATGGCGGGCAAATGAGTAGCCAGGTAAAATCTTTATAACTTTCTAATTTCTTTTTTTTATTGTTGTATTTTATTTAACCAAAATGAAAAGCTGATTTAAATTACGTAATTAAACTGTGCGCAAAATCAAGAAATAAATTTTCAAAGGAAATATATTCTACAGGTGATATTGCTATGCAATTCATAGTTTTCAAAAGGCAAATTACCATAAATATGAAGAACCAAAAAAAGTAATAGGAAAAAAATCAAAGAAAATATTTATTGTATTTGTTCAGGCTTTTTTTATATGAATATTAATATAAAATAACATCACAGCAGTTCTGATTTATGGGGGAAACATTCATACAATAAATGTAAATATGTCAATTTCCCCCTAATTTAAAAATTTCAGATTGTTTCCATGGAAATTACTACATTTTCATATTCATATACTTGTGGCAAAAAGGATGCTATTATAATGTTATTATTTTATTAAAGGTAAAATTCAGGTTAAATAAATGTTATATTATAGAAATTTAAGGATTCACATTGTAATCGTTGCGTTTCAAAAGAGGGTTGACGTGAACTCAGTTATTTTTTGGAGTAAAAAAATATATAAATATAATATAACTTTTGGATTTTTATAGAAAAAATATTTTTTCTGTAAGGATTTTATTCGAATTTATTAAATGAATTTTAGAAATATTTATTACTTTGTTGTGTATATTTTGCATTACAATAAAATGAAATTTTTCTAAACTATGAAACTGCATTTTCTATCTAAGCTTAAAATTTTCATTTTTTCTAGAATAATTAGTTTTAAAAATTTCATAATTTAATCCATAATTTTTTTTAATATGCAAAATTCATTTTCATAACCAAAATGCAATTCGATTAAAATACAATTTTCAAGATATTTTAGCGTAAATTATCATACAATATTTTTATATCTTGTTTACGATTTAAGAAAAAATATACTCGTTTTCAAGTTCATTAAACTTTTTTAATGTACATACAATACATTGTTTATATTTTTTGCCATTTATTTCACCTTATGTTTACTATAATTCACGTGCATTTCTAATCTAATAAATTCCAATGTTTTGCAATGTTTTCTGCACCAAAAACATAATGTTTTCTGCATCAACAGCGACAAATTTAACTTGAACTTGACCAGTAGTATTGTAAGTGAATTAGTATTAAAAGCTTAAATAAGAATTTTTCATTGGTTTTTTTTTTTTATTTTATTTTATTATAGAAAGTTTTGTTGTTAGTGTATTTGTCGAGCAGCATACAAACAGAAAACTAGCTACAAACAACTACAGTAGATGTAGTCCCACTAATATTTTATTTATTTTTTAACCTGATCGTAGAATTGTGGAACATTATTAAAATATTGCATAATAACAAAATAGAAATTATACAATTGTGTGTCATTATAAAAATATAATCAAAGTCTCTTAGAATTAAGTAATATTAGAATAGTGTAGTTCTAAAAAAAACATTTAATTGGGTAAAATTATCAGTACTAGACATGAACATTTATTATGCTTAATTAAATATTGAAAAATATCATAATTTTTGTTTATTTATTTGCAATTAACTTAATTTTATTACAGTTATGCAGTATTTGAAAAATCGACTGAATTTGAAAAATGTTTGCTTATGAGGTGGCATGAGAGTGAAGTTTCAATTTGAAAAATTAAACTTATTTATAATATATTTTAAGAATTTAGATGTCCTACAAATCAAATATTATTTAACAAAAATTCGCTGTACTATACAACTTCAAGTCTCTTTGTAAAGATAATCCAATGTAGAAAACAGCCGCAGGATGTTGGTCTTATAATATTGCATAAATTTTATATGTAAAATTAATTCTTATAGGGTGTAACAAAAAGTTATTTGCCCAATTTTATTCATTCAAACATTCTATTCTTAAAAAATGAATTTTTAGTTAAATATTAAACAGTCATAAAATCCTGTATAATTATATATCACTACATTATTAATAGAATGAAAGTCTATGGTGCTACTTTTTAGAAATAATACTTTTCGTAACCAAATATTAAAATAATATAAATGCAGACATTGAGTATCCTAAAATGTCACTGCGACCACTAAACACTAAGATTATTTATTAACATTCTGTATATTAACACGTATGTAAAAATTTACATTAAATTGAGTTTTTTTTTTTCTAAATTAACAAAAACGATTACGGTTGGATTGTCAAAATAGCTGACACAGTCAGATACTATCTAATTTACCTTATATGTAATTTATTATTTGAAATAAAAACTGCAACAGTTCGCTAATTTGTACTTTATAACTATAAATTTATATTTTTTTTCTTGTATTTTAAAATTTTCCACATTCTAATTTAAATATAAAAAATATTTTCATTTTTATGTAAAAATCAATATTATTTAAATTATATTTTAAAAATAAATTTCCGCATATTACACAATTTTACAAATTAATTCATTTTTTTTTTTTTATTATTTTTGTATCTATTTATTATAAAAAAATTATACATTTTTTATATTTTAGAATTAATAATTTTTTTTTTGCACACTAAACATTTTCAAATTTCCTTGTTCCAAAAAATTTTAGTAAAATCCTTTTTGAATATTTTTTATTGATTTTGTTAATATGTATATTCACTTTTTTTTCTTAAAATATTATTAATTTTCGTTATTTATATTTTACTCTGGCGATTTAATGATGACGATTTAAAGAATATAATTTTTGAGCTGACGTTAATCCAAATTTTAAACTTTTAAGTCGCGCGCTTACTTTACAAGACTAATAAAAGTTTATTTGTTGTAAAAAATTCTCTAATAAAAAAATTATTTTCTTTAAATTTTTTATCTAATCGTGTACAAAAATAAAGTTTATAATTCGTGTGCAAGCATAAAAAAGTTGAAATCGCTGCAGTTTTCTTATATTTGTATTAAAAGTTTAAGTGGTTCAATGTATTTAATATGAATTTGTATTACAACTGGAAATGAATAACGACACACAATATTCCAGATTCCAGTAGTTTTTTTTTGTTATTTATCAATTTTACCGGAAAGTTGAAAAAAGCTTCGTTTGCTATTGTGACAAGATAGTTTATTGAATTGACGTAGTTGTTTAAGCTCTTATTATTTGAAAAATAAGTAAAGTATATATTTCTGATAGACAAAGTTATTCAGTTTGAGAATTTGTTAACATGACATTCATATAAATCTAATTTAATTTGTTGACTGAACCTTTGACATCATTACTCAAATGACCTTAGAAAAAGAAAGACAATATTTTCTTGTTTTTTTTATATATGTATACATAACCAAATATTGAGAAATTTTCCCTTAAGTTTGAACACACAGTATTTGGCTATGGGGAGGAATAGGAAATTTTTAAGTTGGGTAATTTCGGACGTTTGTCATTAATTTTAGGGCAACGACGAATCGTAGCCGGGTTTTTTAAAAATTCAGAGAAAAGTTCTTAAGCATTTGGCTGGATTTGAACCAAGGACTTACCAATTGGAAGACAGGGACTCTATCCACTGCACCAGGTACCTATTTTATATCGAAGATTAACAACATCAACGAAAATAAAATACATAATTGTTCAGTAAATTTTTAATTTATTTGTTCAGGATCAATGCGATAACGAAGTGCATAACGAACAGTTTTATCACCAGGTAAACTATTTTCTTCACATTGATATTTTTCGGCTTTTTTCATTAAATACGTTAAACGATTACGATTTAATGCTTTATCTAACAAAGAATTTGATTCTATTGCATATGCATTACATTCATCATTTAAATCATTATTACAAATTAATTTACTATTAATTGGACATGAATCCCCATTTGTAGATGATTCAAAATATATTTGTGAATTAACTTCAACTTCAGATTCAACTTCATGTTCTGAACTAGCAGCATAATCTTGATTTAAATCATTACCTGGTTCTGAAATTATTTTTATAAAAAATATAAAATCCATTTTTCTTTAAATATTTTTTGTTTTTTTTACCACGAATTAATAAATTCGAATGAGATGAATTTTTTTCAGTTAAATTACAATGTGCTGCTAAATTATTATGAAATTCATTTGTAAATATATCACCAAATAGAAATGAATCTTTTTCTGAAAAACTACAGTTATTTTTTTTCAATTGTTCACAGATTGTTTTACAAATTCCTCTAAAACCGCCAATATTTTTCAATTTCTCATAATCCATTTCACTACAAAGGCCAAAGTATTTTTCAAAAACTCTTTCCCAAATGTGATCACTTTTGTAAATCTATGTAAATGTTTATATTTTATTAATTAGTTTTATTTTTGAGAGATAAATATGTTTTATTAACTTTATTTAGAAATTTACATGATCTGCTCAAACTTAAAATATCGGTAATAGACAAGTAATCAACCATATTCTCTAGAAAACTTTCTGGGACATCTAGTAAAGATAACATTTTGAAATAATATTTTTTTTAGAAAAATGGAATTTCATGAATAAAAACATAAATAGATCAAAGCCTATTTTTGAAAATGATTTTTTTTAAATTGACATAAACTAGAAATTTAGGCTTTTTTAGGCAGCTCCTACTCCCACAAATATTTGGAAATAATTTGTTTGTGTATTGGGTTAATATTAATTTAAAAATTTATAGCGTAATTAATTTAATTTAAACCATCGAACACTGCTGAAAATTTGGTTTAGGCCCAGCTATTATAGAAATTATTTTATGAATAATTTTTATATGTATGATTTTTATTACAATTTATTCTAGACCTTTTACTTTTATTAAGGACTGTTACACAACAGATGTAGTAATCTAAATATATACTTAAAGAAAATTTCAAACTTAAATTTTAGAGATTACTAAATTATGTTAAATAAATGTAAATGCTAAATATAAATTTATACGTCCGCTAGATATATAAAAGTTTATTTATTTGCCAAGCATAATCGTTGAATTTATCGCTTAAACCAATTCAATCAATTAGAACCTTCAATTTATGAGTTAATTTGAAAACATGAAAAAGACAATTTTATGTCAGGGATTTTAAGAAAAGACCGAAACTCCAAATCATATAATTAATCAAATTTTATTTATTATATAGAAATCAGTTATTAAAATTTTTTTTATTTCAAAGTTTCCTGAGGATTAAGAAAAGTGTTTATATAATATTAATTATATGCATATACGTATATATGTATATGTATATATTTTTTATAAGTTTACTGATTATATAAATTTCTATAATATATATTTCATTAATAAATTATTAAACAATAGCTATCTAAACTTTACAATTAAAAAATCTAAAATTTAATATTATTTATTTTTTATAATTTTGTATAAAATATTATAAGAGACTATGATGTTTTTTTGTATTTTCATTTATTTTGTTTTAAAACATATTTTAACATAAAAGTAAAACATTAAATTTGTATTCTTAATTAAGTCGAATTATTTTCAGATAAATATAATTGGGATAAGCTTAGAAAATATAGTAAAAAAGGATTGAAAATTTTTAGTTTTATTGATTTTTTAAATTTAATTTTTTTGGATTTAAGAATTTAATTTAATTTATGTATAATAATTTTTTTAATTTTTTTGTTTTGGTAATGCAAGAAATTTTAATTTATCACAAATTGTGTCAAAAATAATAATAAAAAAAATAGATTCATAAAATAATTAAATAAAAATTTCGAGGAAAACGGCAGTTCAACATAAAAAAAAAGTATTTAAATAAAACGAAATGCAAAATGCAGTAAAACTGAATGGGATGACACCATTAAATGAATTTCGCTAAAGTTAATACTTACTTCAATCATAATTATTATCAAAAATATTCACTAACTACAGTAATTAAAATATTGGAAGTTTGAATTACTTGTTGGTTTACTGGGGATAATTTTGGTACGAATTCCTGACCAAAAAAAAAGTATATTTCTTTTTTAATGGCATAATGTCATCACATAAAACCGCATTTCAAAAATAAAATTATCATTTAATATTTGAGAGCTTAAAAAAATATATTAACTTAATTTAAAAAGAATTTTCAAAATTTACTTATTTTTTACTCACAGCATGAAACTTTTCATTAATTTTAATTTTTTCTTTTTTTTTTATAAAATATATGTTTTTTTTTTTTTTTGTATTTTATGTTTTTACATTTAAACAATTTGATTATACATATTTTTTAAATTTTTATCTAATGTTGAAGAATTACTAATGTTTTTACAATACAATTTTGATTCTACATAAATTCATTTTTATTACAATTTTGTTTAAAATTTGTTTTTAATTAATTATATGTAAAATTTTTGTTTTTTAATTAGTTTTAATAATTTTTGATATTTTATCTGTTTGTTTTGCACTTTTAATGTGAATCATTTTCATTTTGTTTTGGATTAAAGTAATTTTTTAAAGGAAAATTCAAAATTTTGTTTATTTGTTTTTAAAGTATAATTTAATTAATAATTTATTGCAATTTTATATAATTTTTAATATAATGAATTAATTTAATGTTATATAAAATTTTTTTTTTTCAAATTTTATTTAGGTTCTTAGATTGTCATTTGTTTAACAAGGTATTTTTATATATTTTAAAATTACATTTTCATTCATTTAAATTTTGGGTTATAATTAGGAACACAAAATTGGAAATAATTTTGTGGACAAATTTTTAAGCGTATAAGCACAAATTTAGTTGTGGTAGAGCAGAAATTGGTTAAATAGTATAAGAGTTTTATAAAGAAATTATTACATGTAAACTATTAACTTTTCAGGCTGTAAACTAACTATCAATTTATTATTAATATTAATAAACTTGATGGCAAAAATACACCCTCTACATTCTTCTTTTGGTCTGATACGGTTCACAAACTTGGATTTTTTTCCTAGAGAAATTCTTAGTATCACGACCTAGCACAGATTGCATGTCATTATATGAGCCGTTTATTTGAAAATAGCTTAAGTTCATTTCTACAAAAATTTAAGATAATTATGACAACATATAGAATTTAGTTCCCTCTTTTTATCTGTGAGCGATCTATAACTTAAAGTTACTCAAAACATTCTGAAATTTTAAAAGTTACTACAAATTTCTATTTTAATTTAAATCTATACATTAATTCTTGGAATAAAAAAAATGTGGACTTAGCCCATTTTCAAAATAAAATAAACTGAAAAGAAGAGCAATATAATTATTTTAGGTGAATCTAAGCCCAACTCCAGAACTGTTACTAAAAGTTTTAAAATGTAGGATAACCTTATAAATGTGTGCTTAAGAAACCAGTCGAAATAAAATATTAACTTTAACCGGTTCAAAAGATATGTTAAAGCATATTTAGTTAAAATATTAAGAAAATATTTGAAAATTGAGCTGATTTATATAACACGACTGTGTTTAATTAATTTCAACAGTCACAAATATTAAATTCATTTCCTGACATATTATCAAGTGTTATTACTGAAGTATACATTCTATAAGCATATGATATTGGTAGAGATATTGTAATATTTCTAATCTTTGTGCAATATATAAGTTTTCTAATAAATTTTTAATTTGGAATGTTTTTAGTGCAAAGTGTCCAAAAAATTTCAATTATTTAGTTACATTTGTTTTCGTACTTTCTTATTACTTTACAAAGTATTCCGTCGCGAGTATGATTGTTATAAATTTAATATTTTTTTTTAATTTTTATATATTTTTTCTTTGTTTGTTTGTAATTTCTTCAGTTTTATCTTGGCCCCCGATTTTAATTTTTATTTTAAAATACTTTTTAGGAAATTATTTTATTGCATTACTTTAAAAGCAGAGGGCATGATATTAATATTTTCTTTATTTTGTTAAAAAATATAGTTTATTTTTAAAGCTTTGGTTTATATTTTAGGTTTAACTTGTTGCTATAATAATAAGTGGCTACAACAAAAAACTAGTATGCTGATTTGTTGTAACATGATGTTCATCGGCTGTTGTCGTTCCTGTTGAGGCACGTTGACAACATTCAAGTGCCTGACATGCTGGTAATCCATCACATGGTACTGCAATACAATTCTGCTGGGATTGCCGTGCTGTACCATTAATACAATCAAGTGTTTTTCCAATAGCTCGAAGCCTTTTTTCCAAACTAGTTGTTGCTAAAATATTTATCTAAAAGTAATCAGAAGAATTAATCAGATAAAACCCTTTAAACAAATCACTATTTCTACCTTTAATTGCTGGTTAAGTGGTAGAATAGCAATTATCCACCAAGCCCAAGCTGGACCATCTCCTACTTTTTCCCAATTCTCTTCTAAGGCTGGCATTGAACCAAAACTTCGAACAATTTCCTCTTTAATTTCGATACTTAAACTCTCAAACCATTTTCTAGCTTTCAGTAAAACACTGGAATGCATATAATGTACTTCAGATATAGTATTTTCTGAAATTGGTTCATCATTAATGAACTCTACTTTTGCCGTTTCATAGCCATCTTTTTCATTTCTTGTTAAAATTTTAAATCGTTTACAGCCAATTGTACTCAATATTGAACAACCATCTCCTAGCAATACAGAATCTCTAATATC
Source organism: Empis livida (assembly GCA_963932195.1). NCBI lineage: Eukaryota > Metazoa > Arthropoda > Insecta > Diptera > Empididae > Empis > Empis livida. The sequence goes on from OZ010647.1 coordinate 54,511,259, forward strand.
GAGCATTGTTCCAATATCAGAATAACGTGATTTTCCAGTAAATGGTTGAACTATACCAAATTGTCGTTCGCCTGATTCGATTGCTCGCCGGACCATAAGACGATAACGTGGTTCATAAACGAACAAAGGACATGGAACATTTGGAAACGCTGTCGTGCAAATAAAAACTGGTACAGATGGTTCTATATCAATCTCTTGCCTGCGTCTCTTTTCATACCGTTCAGGAATGAATATTTGCATAGCTACTTCAAGAAAACGTGTTACAGATTTCTCTCCTAATGAAAATGGCATTGGAGTATTACCGCCAGCACAAAGTTGTTGGTGATAATTGCTAAGATATTGTTCAACTAATGGTGTCATACACAGTGGGCATGATGATGAATAATCCATACAACGATCTAAGCAAACCCAACAGTATGTATGACCACAGGGCGTTACAACTGGTTTCCATAATGTTCGACAGCACAGAACACAATCAAAATCAGCAAAATCAATTAGTGCTGGGTTAACATTTAGGTATGAATTTGAATAATTTTCAATTCCTTGAATATTGAAAAAATTAAAAATATTATATTTTTTTTACAAATATTAAAGTTAACTCACTATTCAATTTGTGTAATTCTTGTTGAATTCTAGCTAGAAGAATCCGTAATGTTGTGCTAGTTTGAGAAACTATTGGAACTTCTACACGAATAGTTGAATGCCGCCTGGAATATCGTCTATTAAACTGTACATTATTATTATGAAGATCATCTTCACCACAACTTGAATTTGCCTCCTCACAGTCACTGGTCCCAAATTGCTGTTGATGTTGTGCCATTTTTTTCAGTTTTCTTCTCTGTTGTTGACGTCTTCTTAATGAAGGTGAACTATATGGTGCTGATGTATGTGCTGCTCCACAACTACTAGTTTTATTTGCTGAGGTAATAATTCTTTGTAAAAGCTACAAAAAAGTTCAGTTTCGTTAGAAATTGAATAACATATTAAAATAAAAAAAATTTACGTACTCTCGACATCTCAGTTTTAAATGATGACGTACAAGATATATTTCTATCCAGACTAGCGGCTATACATTGTGCTACAAATGCCTCGTCGTTTTTAGTCAGTCCCATTAATGCCAAAGCTCGACGATAAAAGGCCTAAAATTTAACAAAACATTGATAAATCTCTTATTTATTTCTGAAATGTTTATTTTCTAAAATATATTTCTTAATACAATTAAATTAATTCATAATTAGTAAAAATAATTAGTAAAAAACCTTTTCTATGTGCTTATAAATTGATAATTACACATTTAAATTAATTTTGACCAAATATTGGTTCATCGACCATTAACTAATCTTTCAGCAAAAACCATACACGTGTGTGAATAACAAAAGCGCAAAATATTGTATATAAATATCCGAAAATGGCATTGAACTCATCAAAATGTTCTAAATATGACAAAATATTAACTACATATAAAAAATAATGAATTAACTTGAATAAACAGATAATTTATTATACCTAATAGAAAGATTCTTGCTAGTTTGGTAAAAAACTTTTCGTAAAGAAAATAAATAATGTCGATAAATTAAGTAAATGTGCGGCGCTAAAGTACCAATTAACAATATAAATTATATTCTTAGAACATACTGCTTATTGGGCTTTCATTTTACATTAACATTTTCACATATATATATATATAATTAATTGATCATGTTAATTATTTGATTTAATTTAGTATGGTCCATTTAGTATAAATAGAAAATGATACTAGACACTACATTTTTTCATCATAATGAATTTTCTACATAAATTTATTGAGTTAATAATAGATTTTATAATTAACTATAATAATATTCCTAACAAGTTCAACATGTACAAACTATCAAGAATTATGATATTAATAGTCCTTAAATAAATAACCTAATCTTGTCGTTATTTTGTTTTGTCCTTGAACTACAAAAATTATGCACAAAACGAAAAGCAATAGCTATTTTTCGAATGCACTAAATTTACTATTTATTTATTACACTTTCACTATTGTTTGACCATGAAATTATCTAGAAAAAATGGCAATATTTCAAATAAACTTTCTTTCAAATGCGAACGACAGTTGAATAGAGAAATAAAATTTGTTGGCGACTAATATCTTCAAGATACGTACTTAAATTTATTTCATCGCATAAATTAAATTAATATTGCAAGTATGTTTTCTTTTTGCTTTCAAACTATAGAAAATAAAGTTTCTCAGTTTAAGAATTTATTGAATTTAAATTAATATAATTTTTCTAATATTGACCGACGAGTTCAAAAATATTAATTTATTAAGAGATTCAGAGTTCTTCGCATAAATTTTAAATACCAAATTTTAATTTATTACGTAATTAGTAAAATATATTTATACTTAATAGATTTTCAGTAAAAAAAAAAATCTATATTTTTTAGAAACATTATTATTTTTATTGAAATCGAATTAAATGTAAAATTTAAATTTTTGTTAAATTGCCAAAAAATTTAAAAACCAGGAAAATGAAAATTCACAAAAATTGAAAAATTAGAAAAATGAAAAAAAAAATACTTACTTTTGCTGAAGTGGGGTGACATCGTAAAGCATTATCGGCATCCGCTAACGAGCTCTGATAGTGACTCAATTTATATAGTACTTCTGATCTGAGTAATAGACTGTTGATATTTTTTGGACCTGAGAAAATTAAATTAAAAAACTAATTACTAATTCAGAGACTATTTCAAATTTGTAGAAATATTGGTGATTCAGAAGAATTAAATTATGGTTAAATATTTTTAAACAAAAATTACTAATACAAATTACTAATAGATATTCCAAATTCTATAATTATATGAAATTTAAAAAAAAATCAATTTTTCAAAGACTTTGGTTAAAATCTGCTTAAAAATATTCAATTTTATTAGTAATTCTGGGATTATATTAATTACAAAATTTAGCTCGAATAATAATAAGCCTACTTCTTAGCATTACTCATCTTTTTTATTGTTCATAATATGTTTAGTTTCAGAACAAAAAACTTAATTTTTCATGTTTTTTATTTAAATAATTATAATTAAATTTTTTTTAAAACCAAAATTTTAATTTATGTAATTAACTAGGAAATAAATTCATAATAAAAAAAACTTCCGCAATTTATTAATTATAATATATTAGTTACATAGTTTCAATGCAAACCAGATTTCTGCGTATTTTTTTAGTGTTAAAAACAATCATTTTGATATGAAAATTAAGGCCAAAGTGATTGTAGTAATGAAAAAATGAAAACAGAAAACAAGTAAAATAATTTTTGTAGTCTGCAATATATTGCAGTCAGTCACTGACCATGAAAAATACAATTTTTTGTCTGCTTCCGCTTTTGTGTATACAAAACGTACACTGTTGTGTTCTACAATGTACAGAAAAAAAAGCTTTGCGAATAAGAAAAGATATATAATGATTCAGTTGAAAGAGGAAAAATTATGCCTAAGGTAATTTAGAGACACTCAGAATGAATCAAATATTAATAAATTAAATTTGATATGGAAATAATTTTAAAAATTCATTTTTTTGTTATCAAAATAAGACACCGTGAAATAAAAACAAAACAAAGACGATCTGACTGATATTTTGAATAAGAAACCTTTTTTTTTAGCTTTAAATTAATGAAAAAAAGACCAGATGATTAAAAGTACACACAAATTTTGAATACAATTGCAAAAAAACAAAAATAAAATATTGAAATAATAAACAAGAGTAGAAGCTATAAAATAATTATGTATATTTTTTTTCTATGTTTATTTTGGTCAGGGGTGGAGGATAAAGTTTCATTAAATTTCAAAGAAATTTTTTTTTGTTAAATCAGTCCAGCTACAAATGTTATTCGATTTTACTCATTTTCAGAGACTTAATATACTTGGATAATAATTCATAATATTCTCTTAAACTATATTAAATTTAACCCTTCCACTGCCGACCAAAAAAGTGAAGTTCAAGTTTCCAGTGATAATTACAAAAATTGAAAACAAAACATGATGAGAAATACACCATGAACAGAGAATGAATTAATCGCTTAGGTATGCTAATATTGTTTAATATTATCTTGGTACCGAAAAACTATATATCTTCTTCAGTATTTTTCGTAAGTTTATCCGTAGTACTAAAAAGGTTAAATTAAACTATAACTTAACCTTCAAATACAGTACAGTACGAGTACGATGTCTAGTTAATAACAAAAGTTTTTATTACTCAAACAATTTAGAATGTGTATAATCTGTCAACATAACACAAGTTTTTGCATTGAAATTAGAATAAATTTTAAAAATATGTTAGAAAATTAGGTCAAAAGTACAAAATCAAAAATTTTCTTTACGTTTTCTTTTTTTTTTACATTTAGAGAATTTTGTTAAAAAACATTAAAAAGTAGAAATTATAATAAAAAAATATTAATGTATTGTAGTATAAAATAAATATTTGCTAACGTTAGTAAAAAATTCATAAATTTAGTTGAAAAAGTCACAGGTTGTGTATTTAGATTTTACGGAATAAACATATGTAAATATGTGAATATTATTTAACAATTCTGTTGTGATGTTAAAATGCAACACCGTTAAAATATAATTAAATAATTTCGATAAACAAAATTTCTAATTACAAAGTGTAAAACATAATTTTAATTTATGTAGTTTTAAACATAATTTAAATTTATGTACAAATCCATATTATAATAATGTTACATACATCTAATTAAAAAAGTAATTACTAATTTTCTATTATTTATTTTCAGCATATTATTTCACTTGCAAAATTGTTTTATACATTTAGCAAACAATATTAAATAGTAGTCATAGCACCATAAAAATTCAGTATATTTTTCAGATATACTGAATTTTTATGGTGCTATCTTCTTCTTTTAAATACTATAAAATAAAATTATTTTTTGAATAATAAATAATTATACATAATTTATGGTCAAAATGCAATTTAACCAAAATACTTATAATTATTACATATATACATGATAATTTATTATTTTTTAAATTACCTTTTCACATGTGACTAATCGTCAATAAAATGCACAAAAAAGTTTTTTTAATTATGTTTAAATTTTAGTCTCACTTATTTATGTTTAGGAAATGGAAATGAATAGACACAATATGAAAGCAATAAATTAAATATTTGACTCTATTAGCTAAATGTATATAAATACGCATAGTATTTTATTTTTAAAACTATACTTTTATTACGTAATAAACTAGAATTTTCTAATAAGAAATCAAAAAAAATTTTATAGCAGCATACAAAATATAAAAAAAAAATATTGTAAACAAATTTTATTCATAAAATAAAGCAAAGAACCAGCACAGAACGTCAAAAAGTTACGCAACTTAATACGTATTACATTAAAAAAAAACAGAAATTCAAAACAATTTTTATATAGAAAATACACAGAATAAAGTAATAATTACATATAACATAAGGATAACAGATGATTAGTAACAAAAATACTAGGAGCATATTGTGTAATCCTAAATTATTGGAATATATGGGAATATTTGTAAATTTTTACAAGGAAATTAATTATTCCCTTTTGGCTTTGATGTTACTATTTAATTTTTGTAAACATTAACAGCTTGACTGCCAGCAAATTTGGTTAGTATAGCTGTGCGAACCGGTCTTGCACCCAAGATGTTAATAATTATGAAAGTACGAAAAATAAAGTAGATATTTCATAATTTTAACAGATTATCTATCTTATTGTTTATTTAAATTGCTTAATTAGTTGTAACCGAAGGATTTAGGAAAGCATAGTTTTTAATACTTGTTGACTTTTCCGTTTGCGGTTCTTTTTTTAGTTTCTTAATACTTTTAATGCTTACAGAGTAAAGATATGTAAGGATTATATGATTAAAATTTACATTAGATAATATATTTTTAATCATAAAATAAATTGTTTTAAAGGACACCCTATCCCGTCCGTCTGTACCATAATAAACCAACAACAACAAAATATTGTATATTCATGAATTTGTAATGTAATTAAAATGTTATAATATATTTATTATATAATTTTTTGCTTTTTTAAGTAAACTTTTTCACTTCAATTAATAATTCATACACCCAAGATCCAAATTGTAAGATTTTATTACATCATTTCAAAAAATTTTGTGTAATAAAGTCAATTTTGTTTATGGTGTTTTATATAAAAATTATGGAGAGCTGATAAGGTTTAAAGGTCGATCTCATTTATAAAAAAAAAAACTAAATTTGTGTACAACAAAATATTAAAAGATAAAAAAATATCAAATTTTAATAATTGCAATAATTTATTATACAATATTTTTTTTTCGAAATATGTATTTATTATGCGATTTAATATCAATTGAAATATTTCACACAAAAAAAAATATATGTATGTATCTAAAAAATATATGCTGCTTATTGTCTGCAGTAGTGGCAGCATTGAAATGCAAGCTTTTTTTTGTGTAGTAAAAAGCAAAAGTTGTGCAAAAGTGTGAAAAACTTGTTGAATAATCATTGTAAATATATTAATTTTTTTTATCATACTACGCAACACAACAAGATAAAAATAACAACATAAAAGTATAAAATCTAACAAACAAAAAAATAGTATAATAAATTTTCTAACAATTTTTCGGTCAGATAAAAAATTTTATTTTATGGAAAATTACATAACCTTTTTTTGATTCTGAAATAAAAGCAAAAAAACTGTTAAGCAAAATTTTCTAAACTGTTATACATTTTCTAATTATCATGGAATTTTATGAAACCAAAAAAAAAAAACAAATTATGATTTAAAATAAAAGCTGTGAGAAATATAAAATTTTATAACAAACACTATCTCATTTGGAGCATAAAAAAGCTGTTTGGTTCTCTAAAATAAAGAGGTGAAGTAAAGAAGATTTCGGGAAATTCTCATTAATTTTCAAACTTTTCGTTTCTAGAATTTTTGTGGCTTAGTATTGTGGAGAACCTTTTATACAAATTCTTACACAATTTACAGTGAAACCTTGATAATATGAATTTATAACTGTCACGTATAAAAAACAGAATATACAATTGACATTTAAGTTATAAATTGCTCGCAATGATGAAAAATCTATTCATAAAAATAAATATTAAAAGTAATGAAAACACAGCTTGCATTATTATGGAGAAATAAAAATAGATTTTAATGGTATCCAAAAATTACAATTTGAAGGACAATTCCACTTGGATTAACTGAAAATATTCATTTACCTGCTTGTATACATAAACTATGCTTTTAAAAGAAAAATTTCACAATATAAAATATTTCTAAATGTTACATTATATGCTTGCAGATCCCAAACTTACAAAATTTTCCGAGAATTACTGAGTCCAATTATTCTAGCTAAACATACGTATGAGTGATTGAACTTTCGAAATCAGGGAAAGAGCGCTGAGAATTTGATTAAAAACTACAAATAAAAATGGATAAAAAATATTTATGTGTGAAATTTTATGAAAAAAAACAAAAACAGAAAAAAGCTCATGGATGACAAACAAAAAAAAACTTTTAGAACTCGCATGTTATGTTTACATATAAAATGTATATATAAAGTTTAATATAAATGCGCCTAAGAAGGGGTGGTTGACCTTTCAAACAAAGAAGAAAACAACAATATTATATTAAATATGTTTATATATAAATAAATATATAAACAAAAAACGCGCGTCGCAATTTAAGAACGTTTTTGTTTTTATGTAGAAACAAAATTTAATTCTTTGTTTTTGTTCTTCATAAACGCAGAAAGAAAATTGAATCGGATTTATGAAAGTTTTGATAAATTTGTTTGCTTTACACTTGAAGGTAAAAGAAAATGATTTATTAAAATAATTTTTCTTTTTTAGTAAATTCATTACGGACAATTTGTTAATGTTTAAGCACAGTTTTATGAATATCACACCAATATTGTTTTATTCTTACCAGAGATTCGATTAATATCTTTTTTGTTGTTGAACAGTTTTTTGGTTTTGAAATTAAAAGTAAGTTGAATAACAACCATTGGCTTTTAGAATAGAAGCAATTTGTTATTGTGTAAGGCCATTTAGGCGTTTGAAACGGTAATCAGAAAGAATAATTAGGATTTTTTAAAGAAACAAAATGTTTTCAATCTGACTTTGACTTTTGTAAAAAATTTTTGAATGACAGAACATTTAAAGGAAACGGCAGAACCGAATTATAACTCGAGGCGTTTATGTGCAAGCGTCTCAAGCGCATCGTCGGATATGTTATAGTCTCAATCGGAGACATGGAACATGTTACTGAAGCCAGAGGTTATAATGAAAAGATAATCGATACTAATCGAGTAAAGTTGTTCTCTCATTAGAAACTTAGGACAATCAATATTTTGAATAAATTACAATTCTGAGCCAAGCTGAATCAGCTTGGCTCAGAATTGTAATTTGGAAATATATAATAAAACAAGAGTTTTCATTACACAATTCTGAAGTTTCTTAATTACACATTTTTACCATTGTACATCGGCTTTTTAACATTACACTTTTAATCAAAAACAAAAGAAACTTTAAAACAAACAAACTATTATTTTTTTTAAGTAAATGTAAAAGTAAATAAATTGACATCAAAAAAAGGTTTTAATTCTGAACGAGCATTGAGAAAATTATTCCTGGCGGCCAAATTCACTAGATTCAAAGCAAAAAATACTAAACAATTAAAAAGTTAACACGTCAAAAGCTTTTTTTTTTATATTTTTGCATAATAAACACAACAAAGTTTATTCTTTGATGATATAACTTGCAGCTTTTTTTTGTAGACATTATGGGTGGCATGTATTAAAAATAATTTTTTTTGTTATAATAATATTTATCTCCAATCCCCTTCCCCGCCCTAACACTTAAATTAAAAAATATATCTGAAGGTTGGTAGTAGTTTGAGGTTTACTACTTTTTTCTTTTTTTTGCTTATCACTAACTGAGAATTTGACTTTGCTTTTTAAATTGTTTTTATTCAAAAAAAAGCCTGCAGTCAGACTTTTTAGAAAAAAAAGTTTCGTTTATTATTTTTTCTCAAGATTTTTCTTAGAAAATATTCATAATTTTTGAAAAATTTATTCTGATTGCTGGGAAATAAAATGAAAATAAATAAATTAAAATTAACTTTAACCATTTTTTTTTATACAAATTTAAAATATTAAATAAAAAGCTTTTTTTTAAGTTTAAAAACATTTTTTTTTGTGTTGCTACTTTCTAGAAAATAATTTATTTTTATATATGTACAATAAAAAAAAAGTACTCCAAAGTCAAGGTCATGTGGCTGACTTTTCTCTTTCATTTCTGTTTTAGGTCAGTCACTTCTTTATTATTATTTTTTAATAAAATTATTTTTATTATTTTTATTATTTGATTTTTATGACATTTGTCAAGGTGATAAACTGTGGCGATATCGTATGATTTTGGTGTTGTTATTTAAGCAATACTTTTAAAAACAGATACATTCCAGTGCAGATGAAAGTTAAATAACACTTTTAAATATACATTTTAGTTGGCAGTACATAATTAGTGTTATTGAGTAGAGATTTTCTCCGAAACTCTTCCCACACATTTCCGCTTATACACCAAATTAATTTAGTTTCAAAATAAGTCAGAATCAAGTGTAAGTACATTGCCCTAGTATGTGAGTTTGTAAGAATATTAACTTAGAAATTTCTAGTCACGATTTAATTTCTCGCAAAAAAAAAAATTGTATCCATTTTGTTAATATCACACGGCAAGAGATCTTCTGATTATCATGGAATGTCATTAGTTTTATTATGTAAGAATTTAAGGACACTGATTGTGCAAATTCTTACATTTTGAACATGAAAAGCAATGTTGAAAAAGTTGGATAAATGTGTGGCTATTGCCCAATATGGAATTAAATTATTTTTTACTTCGAAATAATCAAAATATTAAGAAATTTTCTGAATATAAAAATAATATTTGTTTGTATATTAATTTATTTAAATAATTTTTGTACATATCTAAATATTAGTATTTTCATAATAAACTCTTTCGTTTTACAACAAATATACATTAAAAAAGAAAAATAAAATACTACGACTTTGATAATAGCTGCTGAAACCAATAACCTTGATGATATTTTAACTTTAGTCTATTTTTTTTTTAACTAAAAATTACATAAAATACCTTTTTAATTTTATGAATTACGTAACATTTAATTTTGTGAAACTCATAAAAGAGGTTATTTTTATAGCATCAAGTCCAATTTTGAAATAGCTTTTATGTAAACGTTTACCAAATCAGAAAAAAGTCTAAAAAATGTTTAATTTAATATAAAATTCTAACAAAATAACACAATTTTAAAACTTGGACTATTATTTACAGACCATACGATAAAGTTTACTAAAAAATATAAAAAATGTGCAGTCATACAACATACTGAAAAATAACTAGAGTATAAAAATATCTATGTAATCAAATCTGAAATTAATGCTAAAACATAGAGGAAAAAATTTCCAGAAAAAAAAAATACAAATTACTTTATTAATATTACATATTTTTTTTCCAAATTACTCAATTTATGTCAAATTTCATCATTGAAGCTAAAATCCAAAATTAAATATACGTTATTGCTTTAGCTAAATTAAAATATGTGCACAATTTTAATAAATTTATTAAAGTCTGTGATTCAATCAAGCAAATTTTTTTCTATTATGTAATCATTATTTTTTTTTTCGTCAATTTTAGCACTGTTTTCAAAATATTTTTCTTGGTTCAAAAATAAAAAAAAAAATCTTTTCGATAATAAACATAAAAATTATTAGATTCTCTTGAGATATTAATTAAATTTGAATTAATTTTTCGGTTTTTTTTTTTTGCACAATTTAAAAAAGTAATAAAAATAGTTATACAACTCCCACAAAAATTTAATGTAATCTTTTGGGTCCGTCTTTTCTCCCCCTGCCCGTCTTCTAACTTCTTGCACGTACAACAAAAATCACTAATACAACTTTTCGGTCAAAAATCCCACCATTTCAGGCGCACACACACACACACACACATGGGCACACAACATAAAATTAAAATAATTTTGTTTTTTTTCATATATAAAAATGGATTTATTAAAAACTTTATTTAATTTAATTTAACGATTTAATAAATGAAATTATTTAGGTTATAAAAAAAATGTTTCGAAAAAATTTAATTTGTTTTTTGTCTGCTAAAAGCTTTTCTTTTGCGCTTTTTTGTTGTCGAAAATTTCACAATAAAATTCTAAGAAATTATTCCAGAGAGTCGGACAAAATATGAGAGATTCTAAATTTTTATACTCTTTAACTTTTTCATAAGAAAGCTCAACACTAAAGCTAAAATATGTTTTTTGTTCGTTTTATTGAGAAATGCGTAAAGTTTTTTAGTTGTATGTAGTTGTATTTTGAGTATCTGTTAGATTCACTAAATACTAGTATCTTTTCGCCCTAATTTAAAAGCTTTGCTGTAGTTTGGCGTTTTGATGGCGTTTATAATATTGTGCTCCTAATATTACGTAAGAAAAAAAATTTGTTTCATTTTTTGTTTTCTATTTTTCTTATTCTAAGTTTTGTTGTGATTACAAACTGAAACTTTTTAGCGAATATATAATTATAAAACGAAAAATATGTAATATGTATGTAAATATGCTTACAAGCGGCTAAAATATTTAAAAAAATAAACCACCTAAATTATGTTTAGGTGAACGTACAAAGCGAAAAAATATACTTCACAGCGCCGCAGTACATATTATATGTCAGATTATCATATTTTTTTGTAGACGAGTGTTTTGTAGGAAAAATAAAAATTTGTCTGTTTATTCTTTGATTAATTTTTTTTAAATAAAAACAAAATACAAAGTTTGTGTAGTCAACAACATTAAAACAATAACAACCCAAAAAAACAAAAAAAAAAAGAATCTATAAATATTATAAATAGAAATATGCAAACAGATATATTTTTGATTACTTAACCTGTTGATATATGGGCCAAAATAATTTTAAAACGTAATTTCAAATAAATACATAAATAAAAAACAAAAATTTATTGAAATCTCAAAAAAATAAGTTAATTTTTTTTTAATATTGCAAAACAATTGGAAAGAGAAAAATACACAAAATTAAATAAAAAATTTAATTGAAACATGTGTAGATACTTTTTGTTATTAAAGAACTTGTTTTGATTGTTGCATAATCGCAAACGGTAAATATTAAATTAGTCATAGATATTAGTTCAGATCAGACAACTAAATTTAGATTCAAATGTCATTTATTTACTAGGAAAGAAAACATAATTTTTATTATATTTAGTTGTTTTTATCTTAAAAATTGTTGTTACTCAAAATTTATACAAATTTATATTTTTATTGATTGAGTTATTTAAAATTTTTGTCATTATAGACAAAATATCTGTCATGTGTTATGCTTTAAAGATCATTAGAAACATAATCAACCACTCTTTTACAGATTTAAGTAGCATTATGTCCAATAGAGTCAAATGACCAGTATGTGCCAACATATGCATTTTATATTTTGTTGGATCAACAGAACTACATGTATATTATGATTACATAACAGTGTTGTAATTTGTAATACATTGTAGTCCAGTTGGTATTTATAAACAATTCTAAATTTAAATTTCTTCTCCGCAAAAATATTGAAATTTATGAATTTATTATGAAAATTTTGCTCATACCCTTCATAGCATTAAAATTTATATATTGATCAGAAAAGATTGTAAAATTAAAAGACATTAATAAGAAAATATTGTCATTTTCTGTAAAACACCCATACACAATGTTAAAATAACCTCGAAATTTTCAATTTAAATTTTCGTCCTTGTTGCAAAAACAAACATAAAATATTAACTACAATTTAGTTTCCGTTTTCATAAATAATTCTTGTTATATACTTTTAAAACAGAGAAGAAGGTCGATCTTATTGGGCATGCAAGTTAGTAACAAAACAACACTCCAAAAACATTACATAACATTTCCCTCTTTCATTATTCCTCAAAAAAAAATAATCATTTTGTTTTTTATTACGTAAAATTTTGTTTATTATATAAGTTTTTTTATTTTTTTAATATTATTTTATTTGTTATATTTTTTTAATTTAATAATTTCAAGGTTAAAATATTAATGTTTTTTTAAAAAATGGTGTATTAATAACATGCCAGCCACTATGAAATTTTGTTTAGTTTTGTTTATAATTATTACAGCAAAACAAATTTAAATTTTTTTATTTTAACTGAATTACATAATTAGTAAATGCATTTAAAAAAAAAAATTAATAATTTTATAGGTAAAATCAGTTTGATTGCGTGTCACATTTAAGTTTATTTATCAACAAAAAATTTTCTACAAAATGTAAATTTTAATTAAATTAAATTTAATAAAAAAATATAGGGCACAGTCGCTTAAATTATTACAGTGCTTTTATTCGGAAACTAGTCGCTTAAATTATTACAGTGCTTTTATTCGGAAACTACTTCCTAAATTATTACAGTGCTTTTATTCGGAAACTAGTTGATATTATTGATATAATATTTGTTGGAAATTGTGGTATGGGGCAAAATAATTTTAAAATTTAATTTCGAATTAAAATTAACCACACTTGCATTTATTTATTTTCATTTTAAGTTTTAAATGTGTCATCCTAAGGCGTTTCTGGAGTTAATAACGATTAAATTTTTTATTATTTTTAAACAACCAATTTTCATTATGCTAAACCTTCACTTGGGTCAAGCTGCGCTAAATTAAACACATGATGTATAATTTATTACAAAATATATAAATTTAATTAAGTTTTTTGTACACAAATACCGGAATACTAAAAACTGGTAAGATTTAGTCAACTCTCCCCGATATATTTCAATTCAATTTCAATTAATTTTAATTTCACTATTTTTTTTTAGATTAATGCATTTAATAAAATTCAATTTTATTCAATATTTAACTTAAATTAATGAAAATGTATAGTAAAATCACTCAAAATTTTCTTATAAAAACTTTCTAATTTTTTATAAACTGATTTTACAAGATTAAAATAACAAACTTTTCCGGTATTATAAAGGAAATAATGAATTTTCGAAATTTTCATTATAATCATCACAAAATACTTTAAAAATTTATCTTATCTTTTTTATTTTTTTGAAATTTGATTATAAAATATTATTCAGAATTTGAGGTTATGAAATTCAATTAATTTTTCTATATAGAAATAGGAAATTCAATAAAGGCAAGAAGAAAATTGTTATTAAATTTTTCAATTTAATGAAAGTTGAGAATCATATACATGAAAGGACAAATTATTTTTAATATACTGTCAGACAGAGCACTTAAAAAATTATTAATATTATTTGACAAATTAAAAAAGTTGTTGGCAGAATTAATTTATCAAAAAAAAAAAAAAAATCAATAAATTTTATTATTGTAATTATATTTCTTAGACACAATGTGTTTTCAAGATGGCGCCTATAATTTACTTCTTAGTCATAAATATTTCTCACCCTTGCCAGAGAAGTGTGATCTCAATTTTGAATCTTGTTAATCTTGTTATAAATGAAATTCCATTTTCATTGTATACAACAAAAAATGTACATTGAAAGAAAAACATTATTGGAAAATATGTTCAACTAAAATTTTTGTCTTCACCATAAAAAGATAATGAATAAAAATTATATGTTTATAATGCTAACATCGTGTTTATATGTTAATTAAAATAAAATCTATATATATACACAAAAACCGCATTAAAAATTTACACCAGAAAAAAAACTTCTCCTACCCCTACCCTACATAAAAGTACAAAAACGAAAAACAGCTAAACTTAACCATAAATATAGCCAATTGGAGTTTTTTTTTTTTTTTTTTTATAGTTTCAAAAGTATGTCAAAGTCATTCTCCTCTGTTTCTCTTGTCTTTCATTACATAACTTTTAAAAAATTATATACAAAACAACAGAAAAAACCACAAATCGAGGGAAATATAATTTTATATATAAAAACGCGACGCTATAATGCACATAACCTTCTCTTCTCTGTGTACAATTAAATTCGCAACGCTAAGAAAATTTTATTGTAGTATGTATTAAGAAATTATAAAGTTTTTTGAAATTTTGTATATAATTTTTAATTATAAGATAAAATAAAAGTTGAACTCATTTAACAGAAATCAGTGAAACAATAAAAGTAATGTTAACACTTAGCTAAATAAAAGCCAATTTAGGGTACTGAACGAATGAACAGTTTAGTTTTGTCATTCAAATTAATGTTAAGACTAAAAAGTTTTAACATTTTCAGGAATTTTTATTGTCAGAAACTAACTATACATATATCGAAAAGATCGAAATTACAATTATGTCTTGCTTAATTAGTTGTTGTATTGATTTAGTACATTACTTAACAAAGACACCCTTTATAGGTCATAATAAACAAACTTGATATAATTTAGAATATAGTGGATTTTATTTTGAAGCAATAGCTTGATGGGTTAAAATAATTCGCTGAAGAAAGAAAATTCTTTTTTACAAACACTTATTTACACAAATAGCTACATAAATAAAATTTAGAAATTTCATTTTCGATTTTTATCATATAATACAATTTTAAAACATTTATTATTAATTAGTCTACATAGATGAGTATGGCACCACCCAAATTGCTATTAATTTAAATTTTAATATTTAATGAAATTAAATTTTAAATTATTTGAATGAAATAACAACGAAATTATGTAGCATGAAAACAACACTTACATTTTAATTTAAATAAATTCATCATTTTCTAAATTAATTCTAAGAATATTTGAATTTTAATCGTAATTTCTTCTTGCATTGTAATAAGAGCACCAAAAACAAAATATGTAGTATATTTTGTATTTATCAGTCACTAAATTCTGTTTTTTATGTCTTTTCTTCTTGTTGGTTCACAAAAACAAAGCTTTTAACTTTTAAGTTTGCAAATTTTTAAAATTAACTATGAATCATTGAAATTTTTATATAGAAAATATTAGTAATTTTGATTATGTAACAACAAATTATTTAGATTTTTATTTTTTTATTAAAATTTCAATAGAACACGTAAGGTGAAAAATTATTAGTCATTGGAAAATTTCACGAGTTTTTCTAATTCTTTTTTTTTCTGCCCAAATTGTCGTAAATAATTGGATTCGTTAGAAAGTAGAGAAGTCTTTTAAATGATAAAAAATGTCATTAAGAATTATTTATTGAAATTTGAAGCAATTTTATCGGAAGAATTTCAATAACAAAATATGACAACAGATATTAAATCTACAGAAATCTTGTGCAAATAAATTTTGATGTTGAAGAAATAGTGATTTGCTCAAAGACCATTTCATTGTGTAGAAATATTAATTTTAAAATTACTATTGCCAATATTGCGGAAATTTCAGCAAATTATTCGTAGCCTCTACATATTATTTGGGAGCAGAAGTTGGTCTGGAACATAATTTTTATTTGTTGTAGACCACCACTTGGACTGCATTACATTTTTTGGCTATTTTTTTTATTAATTTTACGGCAATACTAATAAATTTCAATACTAAGTACTTTTCTAGATTTAACTTTTCATAATATCATATATTTGGAAAAGTACGCCTAATAGAAAAAGTATTATTGTCCCAAGTGTATACCAAAATTAATTTTCACAATCATATGCATAAGCATAATTGACGGGCGGATAATGCAATCGTAAACCCATTAAATTACCCAATAATAATAATGTTCGAAATGTTATCTTAAGAGTTTGCCAACAAATTCAAACTATAAAAAAAATACACCAAAATTATTGCAAAGTTTTAAATTTCTTAAATTTTATGAATAAATTGAAATTTTTTTTATGTTTTGCATAAGTACGTATATATTTATATTTATATATTATAGTATATATATACAATTATGATCTCTTATCGAGACAACATAATATGTTTTGTAACATAATCGTTTGTTGTCGTCATTGTTTGTCTTCGTTTTTAGTATTATGCACATACATAATACAATTTAGTTTGTTGGATTTGATTATGTATTGTAAATAGTGTGGCACTAGAGAGTGAATGGTGGTTATGTTCTGTTGTAATGCTTTATGTCACGAATGTAACAGATTTAAAAAGAAAAAAAAAACTGTAAAAATAAAGTAGATATAAAGTGTACATAACTTTAGGTTTCACATTTATATTTATGTATATAGATATATTTATGTTGGTTTGGTTTTTTTTTTTTTCGGTATACATAGAATGTTATGTATATATGCTTCTTGTTGCTTCATTGCATAATGCAACAGTTAAGCAATTTTATGGGTAGATTATTGATATTATGTATATCCATGTATATATATAAAGTATGGTTACAATTTCTGTTTATTTTATTACATAGTTTAGCGAATAAAAGAAATAAATTGTTAATACATAACTGAAAATTTTACGAATTACTTCAGATTAATAAGCAAAAACAAATTGTCTTTTGGTAGTATAGTATGTATATTAATATTCTTTCGTAATTATGGGTGAGCAATTGAGAGATACTGACAATTTCTACCCAAAAAACTCTGCGAAGAATAACTTTGACTTACAACATTTATTTCAAGTATATAATTATAATCAAAGCAAAATTGAATTCTGTTTAAATTTTGTCACTTTTAGACTGAATTTCGAACAGTGCAGTAAGCCAGTAAATAAGATTGTCTGTATTTTGCTTATGTTTTAGCACTTCTAAATACTAGTTTCAATTAAAAGACATTACAGAAAGTTGATGTACATAATCTAATTAAGCACAGGATTTATTTTTCACCCAAAGAAACCATATTATTTCGAATAATTATAGGATATTTGATATATAAATATGTATGTATATGTATATTATTTTTTGATGACCTCCACTAAAATACCAAGTAAATATAGTTAATGGTCATTCCACTAACATATTCTAATTTTAGATTATAAGTTATGAAATAACGACCGAAAAAAGAACATTCAATTTGACAACAATATTTGTCGAATTAAAAATATATAAATCATAAATTTCGAAAATTGTATCTATATATATAATTTAAAAAAAAAAATTGTGACAGCTTGACTTAATCGTGGCTGTTATTTTCAGAAAACTCAAATGTGATATAGAAAATTTGCGTAGGAATTGAAAATTATTAATAATAATAAAAAAAAACAATCTATAGCATAAATATTTTTCGGTATGCATATACACCTAAATATATGAAAAAGTATCTAAAACGCAAAAAGGCAGTTCAAGAACCTTTCCTGTTGTTGGAGTCCATATTATTAAAAGCTTTTTAACAAAAAAAAGCTTCCCCATTTAAATACATTATTGTTTTATTAATCCTACCATAAAAAAGCATTTTAATTATGAAAAAAAGCAGAACGTTTAAATAAATAAGATTTCTTTAGTACAAAATATTAAAATTTATTAATAAATTATAAATATATTTTTCTTTGTTTAAAGTTGACGAAATTTAAGGGTTTATTTTATTAAAAAAATCTGCATTACTTTAAAATTTCAATATTTCTGTAATGAATTTTACCATACCCACAATTTATCTCTTAGTAAACAAAAGCTGTACATTTAAACGCCACGAAAAAATCATATTTTTTTGTAAAAAAAAAGCATTTAATGCGAGGGAGACAACGACCTTTATTGTTCCGTCTGGTCGATTAAGATAATCATTTTTATAATGAACTGAACCAAAAGGTAAAGATAAGATTAATTTCTCGTTAACATTAGTAACACAAAAATTTAAATAAAGGACAATTGAGTAATTTTCTTTTAAATATCTTTATTTGTGTTTCACAAACGATCGATAACCGGACTTCTACACATGCCTTTGTAAATGTTGTCAAAGTATAGTATATTAGTCAATTTATATATTAACCCCTTGGGTATCAACGTTATTTATAACATATTGCATTCAGAACAGATTTATTAAAAAACTAGTGACATATATGGAAAGATAATGAGTTTATAAATATAATAAAAATTAAAAAATGTTGACTTACATTTTTCCAAACTTTCATTACAACATTTTAATGCTTCATCAAATTTATTTAAATGTATATATTTTGTAGCTTGTTGATTTAAATCACGAGCTTGTAATTGTGGACCCCACCATTTATCAACTAATCGTCTTACAAGAATATCTGGTTTTAAATTTATTTCAAAATTACTACTTCTATTATTATTATGATTATGATTAAAACAACTATTACTATTTTTACTATAATTAATATTATTTTTATAATTATTATTATTTGATTCTATTAAACACATATAACATTTATTATTATTATTATTATTATTATTTAATTCATTTTGATTATAACACTCCCGACAAAATGTGTGACCACATGTTGCTGTAACCGGACAATTTAATATATCATTACATATTGGGCATAACAATGAATCATAATTATTTGTATTACAAGGCATTGTTGCAATAATAGTTGATGGTGTTAATTGCTTATTAGTAGTAGTTGTTGCTGTTGTTGTTGTTGTTGTTGTTGTTGTTGCTGTTTTAATACGTTTCCATAGATGGCACTGTTCATTATCATTTTGATTAAAATTACTACTGATATTATAATTTTTATTAAAATTAATTTGACTTGTTACTGTCTCAATATTATTATTTTTAGCTAATTGTGGTCGTTGCTGTTGCTTTTGCTCATGCTGCTGGTTATTACTAATCAAACTATCTAATAAACTAGATGATAAATGCTTTAAACGGTCTATTGGTATTTGATCATTTAATTTATTACAAATATATGTATACACATCAAATGCTTCAGACAATCGACCAGTACGTGCTAATGAATCACCATACCAAAAATATAAATCTAATGTTATTGGTAAATTTTTATCACGTAAACAACGTTCAAATATTTCAACTGCTAAATGATAGTTTGATTTAGCAAATGCATCTTTGGCTATTTTCGACATTTTTCTAAACCACTACTCACTAAAAAAAAAAAATTTATTTTTATGTTTGCGTTCACACGTTTTCCAAATTAATTCTTTGACATTTAATTTTAAAATATTAAGTATTTTTTTATGTTTTGTTTTGGTTCTTTTGACAAATTTTTTTAATTACTAACTTTTTTTTTTTTATAGTTAGTTTTATTAGGTAATTTTAAAAGTTATGTAACACATAAAAAATTGCGTCAGATTTTCAAAAAAATAAAATAAAATATAATTTTTCATTTGTAAGTTTTATGTTTGTTCTTTTTTACGCATAAAAATATTATATTTTTTAACATTGAAACCCTTTTTATATATTTTTTTTTATGATTTGTTGTATTTGTGTTTATTGAACTATATTATGTACATTTATTTTTATATCCATTTTATAATTATATTGATTTTAATGACATTATCTAATAAAAATTAAGTTTTTTTTCATGTTGTTCGCTTTATTTTTTTTTTTTGCATAATCACACACAGCACAACACGAAAAATATATGAAAAAAAAAATATTTTTTTTTCTTTAGGTAACAAAACTAAAAAAACGTGTTACCTAATCAAAAATTTATTTGATTTTGTTGCTGGTTTTGCTGCTGGTTGTATCGCAAAACTTTTTTTTTTTCTAATAATTTTTATTATTTTTTTGCAAACACTTTGTAGAAAAATTCTAAACTTTTGTTATTAAATAATTGAAAATTTTCTTGTGTATCTAATATTGTGTTATTATATTAATTCTTTAACCACGTAATCACTTTGTCATCATCTAATTTAAATGAATAATACATTAAGTATTGCTTTATTTGAGAGAATGACTTTCCATCGAATAAAATTCACCAAAATTAACTAAAGAAAATCTGAAAGCATTGAGAAAGAAGATTGTGGTGGTGTTTCGGATTATTAAATAATCACAATTTAAAACAATTTTATATATCAATAAAACATATTATATAAAATTTGAATAATAATTAAAAGAATTTAGCTCACTTTATTTGTGTTTAATTTAAACAAGAAAATAAATGAAAACACTTGAAAAATCTATGACGTAATGTCAAAGAACACTTTTTTTCTGTTTAATTTTTATTTTATTTTTTTATCATGTAACATAAAAACAATCTTCAAAATATAAATTCTTTTTGAATCTATGAAAATCGACGACACCAAAAAAAAAGTGTTAAATAACAGTCGCTGGTGCTGTTTTTTTGCCCATCACCCGCTTATGTAATAAGCGCGCACTTAAAAAAAAATACGTTCTATATAATCAAATTCACAGAAATTTAATTATTTATGTTTTCTTGTATGTTTTAAAAACCGCACAAAATTTTCTTTTAATTTAAATTTTACTTTATTAAGTTTTTATTAATTTATTTATTTTGTAACATTTTCTTTAGCCTGAAATTCAGAAGGAAAATTTTTTTTTTTTGTTATACAACACTGAGAAAAAAAAATAAATCCAGAACGTGGTGTTTTTTTTCTTCGTTCGTATTTAATGATGTCGTAACAATTTTTTTCTGTTGGTGTAAAAGAAAAACTGTTTTCTTTTTCTCAATTAGGGAAAAAAAAATTTAAATTTTAATTTGGAAAAATTCACTTTGATTTTTATTTAAGTTTTCCATTAAAAAAAAATTTTCAATTTTCCGAAAATTGAATACAAAAAATAAAAATGGAAATTTTTTTTTTTTATGTTATTATGAAATCAGTTAGCATAATATATAAGAGAGTTTTTGTTATAAAACCGCTACCGCCAAAAAGCCTAATTTTTGTTGTTGGTTTTTATAAGTTTTATGTGTTATACAATTTTTTATTTTTTTTTTTTTATATCAAAAAAATTCTAAAATAACTTAATCAACAAAAAAAAAACTTATTTTGAAAAAAAAATAAATTCCGTCTCAACACGCTCACTGTTCGAAAACGAATGATTTTAAAGAAAATATCTTATTTGCTCGAATATTTCAATTAAGAGTACACAATTTCAAAAGTTTTTAAAAAGAAAAAAACTCAAATATATAAAGTAGAATGGTATTAGTACGCTCAGATACAATTATGCTCTAGATACATAAAAGCTTTTTTTTATAAAAAAAAAAAATATGTTGGGGTGCGGTGACTTTGATTAGCTAATATACTCAATACTCAGTCAATTATAAGTAAAAATTTAATGAGTGTGATAACTAAAAAAGCGTGTACTCAAAAAAAAAGCTTTACTACTAAACTATTTTTTGTACTCTCTCTCTCTCTCTCTCCTTCTCTGCAATTATACAACAAAAACACTACATATAGATAAAAATCTAGTTTTGTAGTAGTGTAATTACAAAAAAAAAACATATTGAAAAATATATTGAAAGTAGAAATAAAATTTCAAGATAATTTTTACGCACCGTTACCATATACCATGTGCTCAAGCTCAAGTTCACGTTTTTACTGCTTAGTGCTTATACAGATTTTTCTTATTGGAGTTTGCTGTGTTGTTTTTGTTGTTGGAGAAAAACTAATACATCAATAAATTAGTATTTTATCAATATTATTAGTAATAAAATTTTTAGTTATTATCAAAAACTATCAAACTTAAAAAAGGGAATTTTTCTGTAGTTTTTTTGTGGAAAGAGTCATAAAATTTATCCAAGCTTATGCTCTCGAAAATAAAATTTATTTGATATAAACGTAATAAAGGCAGAAAAAAAAAGTTTTAATGCTGGTTTATTTTTTTGTGTGTGCTTTACGTAATCGATTCTCATAATATCTTCTTTCATTGAATATGCTATTGAGAAATTATACACAGCATAACACAAAAGTATAATAAAAAAACAACTTGAAAAATATTTGCACATAATCAATTTTAATACATATTATTTTTAATGCTGGAATGAGAAACCATCTGTTATGTTTTATTTATTTATGAAATACACATGCAACATGTTTCGAATTATGAGGTCAAATGATTTTTTTTATTATTTTTGTGGGGTTATGTTGTTTTTATTTGGTGTTGTTCAGTTGTTATGTGACATTTTATGTCGAACAATACTTTTTATATGAATAATATGTTAATCAATCAAGTTCACTTAAATAAATATATTGTATTTGGCAACTCTAATTTTGACATTTCTTAGTGCTATACACAATAATATATAATATAATTACATATTACTATATAATATAAATATTTTACACATTTGGCTAATATGAGAATGCCATAATATTAATTATGTAACCGGCGTTAGACGTATGTCGATTTGACTGTAAACAATTTTGCTTCTCCTTCTGTTCAAGTCAATAAATATAAAAATAATTAAATTAAATTAAATTTGTTGACTTTTTTATTTGCATTCATAATCAATTTAGAAAATTTCATTGAAATATAAATAAACCAAGCAGCGAAAAATTAAACTCATACTTAGAATATTTCCAGATAAACATAATATTTATATCTCAATTTACAGTTAAAATTTCTTTGTATTGATTAAAGTTTATCTGAAGGCGTACGTTTTTATTTTATAGGAATTTTTATTTATAATTGCATAACAAATTATTTTGAAATTATTGAAAGTGAATAATTTATCTTTATTTATTTTAAATATACAAAACAGAAAAATTTTCGTACAAAGAACTTAGAATAGAAATCATTGACATATTGCTTTTACATATGTACATTCTTTGTTAAAAAAAGCTTTAAAGTATAGATTCTATATCACTCTTTGTTTTTAATTTGGTGTCATAACTAAAAATTTGATTACAATTTCGTGATCTTCGACTTAAAAATACCTTTGATTAATAATAAAGCAAACTAGGGAAGGTAAAATATCCTTTTGAGAAGTATCATCAATATTATTATACATGAACTTTCATCTAGAAAATTCAAAATGTAAACGTATAAAAACAAATAACATAAAAATTAATTTTTTTAAATCAGAAACAACTATTTTTTCAAGTATATTTTTAGATAATTTGATTAAAATTTGAAAATAAATCCTACAGTTCTGCACTCTCCGCTAATGTTTAATTTATAAACACACCCAATAAAACATGTATTTATCTTATATTAATTTTTATTTAGTTTCTGTGATATGCCAAATTGAACGCATGTTGTTCGACTATTATAAAATGTAATTACTAATGTGAGCGTTAAACATTCTTAATTTTTCATAATAAAAATAGAATATTTTAAATGAAATAAAAATTGTGATACGTTCTAAATGACACGTATCTACTCAACAATACTAAACTTCTTTTAAAGGACAAACGAATAGAAATATGTTTTCGTTATTAAAGATGAAACGGAAATAAAAATATTTGTTATTTCTTATTTGGATTGCAAAACAAATAAAATGTTTGTCTAAAATATGTTAGTGAACTCTTTTGACTCTTTTGACCTCTATTTTGAAAAGAATTTGTATCTATAAACCTGAATGTTAGAATAGTTTAAATTCTTGATCTCTCATTGATAGTCCGAATAAAATAATTTCGGTATTTGTTTCTTCAATATTTTTTTCTTGTTGTATAATTTGATTTAATTTGTGACAGTAAAACATTCATGCCTCGCGAAGTAATAAATTATTTCTTCGAAACAAAAATAAACTAAATAAAAGTTTGAAGCAACACGTGGATAAATGGAAAATTATTTTTAGAATTTTGTTTTTATTTAAAATTAAAAAATTTTCGGTTGTTTACAAAAATATTATTTAAAATAATCGAAAATTTCAATTAATTTGATAACACATGAAATTAAAAATATTTACAAATGATTAAGTTCACCCGTGAATGAAAATAAATGTACAGCGTATTAAATATTATTTTCTTATTTTTGTGTTGAATTAAATTTATTAATTTGATTTTATAAAACACTTAATGCGGACGAAACTTGAATTCCAATTAGAAATAAATTTGGATTTTTTAACGTTAAATTCCTAGACGAATTCTTAGAACAATTTTGAAGAAGATACTGTGTAGTAGTGAAAGTCTGGAGGAATTTAAAGAACCATCAGTAAGAAAAGGAATAAAAATTCAGTAATTCAAATGAGCAGGACATATAGCAATAGACAGTGTCAGAGCCACATATAAAACATTATGTAAATAGACCATAAGGAAAAAGAGAAATTAGTCACCCAAATCTAAGCTGGATCTGGATTAATAGATTTTAGATTTTGTCAAAAAATAGATAACATAAAAAAAAATTAAGTGGCCATAAACGGAATCATAGCCAGAGAGAGAGAGAAGATTCATTATTCATCGCCGAGAGACAGCTATGATGCCGGACCACGAAGTTTAGCAAAACTTTATTATTTTTAGATAAGGTGTGGCAAAAGGAGATACATATTATTATTAAATTAAAAATCTCATTAAATCTTTCAATGATTATCAGCTAACATATAAGCAATAAAAATGTTGTAAAAATTGACAAATAGTTGTATTATTTTATTTGCGCCTAATTCTAATGGCTAGTATTTCCTTGTTACACAAACATGACAATAAATACAAAAACTTGTATATTTTTCACAGTTTTTATAAGAATCATTAAAACTAATATTTATTTTTTTAGAAATTACAATAATTTATTTACTTCTCCTGGATTTTCCGCACCAGTTCAATTATTTTTCAGATTTTGTCAAAATTTGTTTGATATATGTCCTTAAAATTATTCCCTCATATCCATTTATATTTTTTATCTTTTTCAGTTCGTAATTTTTGCTCAAATAAAAATGAAATGCAAAAAATATAAATATTATGCAATGACGTCCTTTTTTATCAAAATGTTTATAAATATCAATCAATGACGCATATACAATTTTATTCGACGCAAATATCAATTACAGATTTTAAAATTTCAAAATCCTTTATCTAGTAAACCATAGTACGAGGCGTATTATCATAATTGGGTAATATTTAATTAAGTTATTGTTAAAATAGAAAAAAAGTACATTGGAAATTTTCCTTAAAAAAAACAAAAGTAATTCCATTTTGTTGTAAAATTTTGTATTCTATATAAATAATTGCACGTGAACTCTAATCACGTTTGAAATTTTATAGCTTAATAAAATAATAATATTGATCTGTTTGGCGCATATATATTTTTGTACTTATCATTTTTATTTGTAATTGAAATTGTTATTGCAAATTTCAAAACAAATTCTTATAATTTTATTATCAACAAATTTTATTCTGTGTTATAGCATAAACATTAATTTTAATTAAACACATTTTTTTAAGTGAAAACCACAAAATTTGTCTATTTTGTATACTTTCTATATAATTTCAATGTGGTCATACAATCTAATTAATAATGGAAGATATACCCCAATAATATTCTAGAATCTAGATATACACATGTAATTTCTAAATGTGACATATTACATAACAGAAACGTAATCGTATTTAACTATAAAACTTACACACTTTTAGTAATACTATTTAATTACATTGCATTATTATGGGGAAAAACAGAATAGGGTAGTAAGTAGAATTGATAAAGTTTGTATTAAAAATTCAGTCTATATTTATATACAAAACCAGGGGTAAATGTATTTGTTTATAGAATGGTGTAGACGCCTGACCAGTTCTTAATATTATAGAGATACAGACGCCAACATTAATTAAACAATGCTTTAATCTGATTTTAATATTTTGTTAACAATTTTTCCAGAATAATAATTTTTAATAAAAAAAGCACGTTTAAATTAAACTTAAATTGTAAATAAGATGAGTTTGTGAGAAAATACGTAATAATTTACTATGATGACAAATGTTATATAAGAAGTTTATTTGTAGTAAAATTAGTTTAAGATTGAATTTAATATTATGCAACGACTATTTAGTAAATTTTACTAATAAAGCTGATTGTCAATAGAATGTCATTGCACTATTATCAACTAAAATCGTGTATAAAACGATTTAGGCATTGGCATCATTAACGCTGGACATTTTCCAATGACAAATTACAATAGAAATAATTTTAAAACTATTAAAATTATATTAAATGTTTTGAAAGTTTAGCAAAATATGTTAATTTATTAATGACAATTATATAAAAATTTATGCGAACATTTTTGTTTTAGCAATAATTATTTTACACATTTTACTGTAGTTATAAAACAAAAATTCATTTACAAACCTTTTTTGCTTTAATTGTAAAATGTAAATTTTTGCTGTTGTGAAATTGCATTATAATAAATTTTATCAGCTTAAAAATAGAACAATCAACATAAAAAAGATTGTTTATTGATATAAAAAAATGTTATAGATACATTTGTGTATGATTAATTTTACTTTGTATTGCTATTAGTTTTAATTTTTTTATTTTTTAGTAAGAATTTCCATAAAGAAAATTTGTAAAAGCTTTTAAAACGTGATCGGCATTTGTTGACGCAGTCTTATTTCTTCAAACTTAGAGCAAAATTATATAATAAATGCAACGTGAATTTTTTTTCTTATTCATGAATGAAAATTAATTTTATGTTGTGTTTTTTTTTTTGTATAATCATAATTTTAATATTCAAACAATAAATTTTGTTACTCAACAGCTCAATATAAAATAAACGTAACAAAATATTTTCAAGGTAAAAAAATTCAATTTTATTTTTTATTTTTAAATATACAACAATTTTGAAAGCTTACACGACAATTAAAATTGTTTGTAATGAATTATTTATTTCGAAAATAATCGTCAATATCAGAATTAAATTTTTATTGGTTGTACAGAGAAGAAGCAGATTACTTTTTCGAATTTGTCAGAAAGAATTTATTGCGGAACTGAGGAACTTTTATAAAATAGAAATATTGTAATTTAAAAAAATTTTATTTAGTTCCAATTTCAATTTCTTTTCTATTTCAATATTATTTTTAAACTAATGATATAATTAAAAATAAAATAAAATTTAATTTTATTATTTTTCGAAAATTTAAATACAAACTTTATGTCACGAATATAATATAGAAAAGAATTTGCACCTTCAGCTAAAGGTGAAATTAAAATATTTTGTTGTACATAAAATTGTTGACAAGTTGACAAAAAATGTGCGTTCTACATTCTTAGAAAAATCTTTTTTATATTATTATTTTTTTATATTATTATTTGGTTCTTAAAATTTAGAAATCAATTATCCTGGAGTTATGACTCTTAAAGTCAGAGCCGCGGGTTGCGGCCATTAAGTTCAGATCATGGTCGAATTATAGCTGTACGTACCACTTAGCTCTTTTAAAGTTTGAACTCCAAAATGAATTTGAAGAAGTAATTAATTCTTCATAACAAAGTTTAATTTGTAAATTTTTAATTGCATAATATTTGATACTGAAATTATTTGTCCAACTGTCGTTAATTAATATCAAACTTTAATATCAGAGATTAACCAAAGTATTAATAAATTGAAATGTAGTAAAAAAAACTTTATTTAAATGAACAAGTATACCATAAATTTAATCTTTAATAGCATATAATTATATCAGCATTAATAGTGGGAAGATATGATATAACAACCGTATTATTATTACTCCATTTCACTCCTCATATTTTTCTACCTATTATGTTCTCTCGCATAAAAAATTAAACTAAATTTAAATTGAAATGCCAAAATATTACATAAAAAATTACAAAAACTTTTAATTCTATAATAAAATTATTATTATATCAAAAGCTAAAAAAACTACTTAACTACTTAATTCAGTATTTGGCTAATAATTTTTGAAGCAATCATTTCATTATGCAATTAATAAAAATAAGCACACAAAAAAGCTCAGTGTACTACATTACAGTTTGTAAATCATTAAATAGTTTTTATTAAAGTTGCATGTATCTTTTTCATAATAAAACAACAGAAAGTTTTTTTTTTTTTTGCTTTTTGCAAAATTGATTATGCAATGGAAATCTGTGCACACGCTGCAATCAGATAGTTTTGCGTTATATATATATGGAGGCGAGCGAATAGACTGTTCAATATTGACCCTGGGCTGGATAAGATGGTTATTTATATATATGGAAATTTAACTGGTCTGGATTTTTGAACTGGAAATTTGTTAACGAGACAAAAACAGCGATACCGATACTTAAAGCTTGTTTTTTTTTTGTTTTTCTTGAATTATGTTTGACTGTTTTTGTTAAGAGTTTGATGTATGTATTATTTAGTAATTCAATGATATTAGTCTTAAATTGTTTGTTATTTATTAATCTAAAAATTTTGAAATATCATTAAATGAAATTATGTTTGGTTTCCAAATAAAATTTATTAATAAATAACTTGTTGAATGAATTGAATTTAATGAGAAATTATGAAATGCTCGTAAACTCTTACACGGTTTGACTATAAAAAACATAATAAAATAAGATAAAAAATTATTTTTATTAGTAAATCTTTTTATAAATCACTAATATGTAATGAAAAATCATTTTCCATACATATGTACTAATTCATATCTGTAAAAAAAACCTATTTAAACATTAAAATTAAATTGAGTATATCTCAATTTAATTTGTGTGCTTATCTTAAAAGAGCATATTTTATGCAATAGTACGTTTTTTTCTTGCAATTCTTGCAAAATTGATATGATTTTTAAATTGTGGTCAAATATTACTTAATCTGAAAAAATCTCTTTTTATAAAAATTTAATATAATTCCTCCACTTGAAAGATTTAAGTGGTTATTTGTTGAAAGTGCTTTGAGTATAATTGGCAAATATGCAAATTCTTGTAATATTAAAATTGTTACGCGGGACCAGAAATTTTATTTAAATTTTTCTATGCTTTACATTTATCTCAGGGTTTATTTAATTAAAGATTAAAATTATTTAGTTTATTTTTAACTAAATATTTATTTATTTTCACTAATTAAAATTGTAATTAAATATTAAATATTTTGTAAATACATTTTTTTGATATTTATTTTCCTAAATTCCTTAATCACTTTTGGAAAATATAAAGTATAACAAAATTAATTTTAAATTATACAAACATTTTGAAGTAATAACATTTTTTTTAAGCATGTTTTCCTGGTTTTTGGGGCTTTTCTTAGTTTCACTAATAAGAGTTGTCAAGGTACATAATATTTTAATATTTTTCTGTTTACCAGTCGTAAAACAAATATTTTCTATTTTAGTTTTAACTATGAAATTTTAGGCCCACCCCAAAAAATATAATAAAAATGCGAAAACTGTAGAATGCCCTTGTTTTTTCAATTTTAATATTTTTTCGGTTGAAAACTTTTAAATTGTGTTGCAAGTTTTCAATTTTTCATTTAACCCTTTCTGACCCAAATTCGGAAAATCTGTGGTTTCACTTCGAAATCAGTTTGACAGAAAGGGTTTTAAAGTATGTAATAAAAGTGAATTTGTAAAAACCTCATTTTTTCTTTAAACATTTTTATAACCAAAAATAAAAGCAAAAATTGGCTGTTAAATTTTTTTTTGCACTCTTTTCTGTTGAATTCAAAATTGAAACATTCTGTTATTTAAACAGCTGGTTGCCGTTGTAAATTTATATATTTTTATTTGAAGCAGACGAAATATAGTGAAGTTATTTACATTATCTCTGATCAATTAATTAAATAATTAAGAAATTCTATACGAATCCCCCTTTTTTTCTAAAATAATTTTTTTTTTTAAAAGTAATAAAATTTATTGTAAACTTTTAAATAAAATATTTTTAAAGATTTAAAAAGGATACGAAATTATTATTTACTGACCTTTAAAGTTTGGACGATAAAAGATAATCCGTTTTATGATAAATCGAGAAAAAGTAATTTAGTAATTCACAAATTGCTTTAACTAAATATTAAATTTATAGCTATTTTTATACAACACATTTTTATCATTTTAAAATAAAATTCACCACAATTTATAACATTAAATTATCAACACATTAACACATTATTAAAATATGATCACCACATTTCATTAAATAATTACCAGATTATAAAAAATAATCACCACATTTTATTAAATTTTCAATTTAATTTTTCTCACCACACTAACAAATTTTTATTCCAGTAAGGATTTTTTTTGATCATTGAAAAGAGAGGAGAGAACTAACTACATCATTGATAGCCATTTTGTAATTGGACCGAGATATTTTATATGACATAAATGTTTTCGATTTCATGCGATAATTTTAATACCCGCACAAATTAACTACGATATTTATTAATTTAATAATTCAATTTATATTTTTATCATAAATTTATTTTACACTTTACGGTATTTCACCGGAAATTTTAATTTTCTTTTTATCTGTTCGTCAACTAAAGTTTCTCAATCAAAAAACAAACGTCAAGAGTCAATGACATTGACAAGTCATTGTTTCCATCCGCATAGATTAAACATAAAATTTCAATCTGTCTCTATAGTCTTAAAACTCTCTCTGTACATAGTAGTGGCACGGTACTTGTAACATCAGCATAAAAGATGTCGCTACTTAGATGGTTTTGAAATAAATTCCTTCAAAGCGAATAAATAATTTAAGTTTATGACGATAATACAAAATATTACAATAAAAATAAATTTCAAATTATATTTTTTGGAAATTTTATTAATTTTTAAATAGATTTTTTAATTTGTACGAGAAATATTAAAAATTTGTGTCTTAAATAAGGTGTCTTAGATTAAATACTTATTCCTATGGTTGTAGTCTGATTCTTCTCGCACAATTCTGAAACAGTTCTGCGGAATCTTGCAAGACTATATTATAAGAAATTTGCAGCACAGCAAATTTTTATCACAAAATACTTGTAAAATGTAATCTATTTTACAAGTATTTTATTATCATAAAAATTTCCTATTGAGATTAGAATAATGTTTTTTGATTTTCTTGGTAGTTTTTCTTATGTAGCTGAATTTCATAAAATTAAAGATCAAATATTTAGCAATCGGAATCAGAAGTTACCTCAAAATATCAAAAAATGTAGATATCGTTACTTGGACAAGTTCCACAGATTTTAACGTAAGAAAAAGATGAAAATTATTGAGAACTTGAGATAAATTGTGCGAAAAGAATCAGCCGGTTGCTAATCAAATTTTAAAAAACATTTACTACATACAATTCGCCGCAAACGTCCGATTACAACTCCCGGTAAAGTGCTTTCATAGATGGCGTTCATATAAAGCTGTAAAATATTTAAAGATTACTTCGCTATATTAACACTAGGTGGTGTTCATACAAGCTGGCGGAAATGGCAAACCTTTTTAACTATGTATTTAAATTATTATTTTAAGTTTTAAATAATAATTTAAATAATTAAATGTACTGTACTAGGCATAAAAAAGACACACTCTGTCAGTTGGAACACATCTTCTGTTATTGAAAATAATATAAACTGTCGAATAAAGTCGAAATTGTTAGAATAGTGATTACTGTTGAACAAAATACAAATTTGGAGCGGATATGTTCAAGTAATTCAATTATTATGAAATTTGCCATAGCGAAATGAAACAAGTAATTTTTATATATATTAACAACAATATTTTTATTACATGCTGTGAAATATTTCCATTTTATATTTCATTTATTATTTTTATTTTACTTAATATACTAAATATTTTTTTTTATTATTTTAATTTGTATTTTTTAAGTTTACTATTTTTTTTATTTTATTATGAATTTTTCGTGGTAAAATTAAATGAAAACTACTTTTAAATGGAATAAAATTTCTATTTGTATACTTTTCTAAAAAATTAATATCTCTATTTTTTATCAAGTTATCT
This sequence comes from Empis livida, assembly GCA_963932195.1. Lineage (NCBI taxonomy): Eukaryota > Metazoa > Arthropoda > Insecta > Diptera > Empididae > Empis > Empis livida. The sequence continues at coordinate 54,543,932 of OZ010647.1, forward strand.
TATCTAAACTAAATAATCTTTTACTTTTTTACTAATATGTTAAATATGTAAGTTTCTATTATATTTTTAATTATGTAAAAATCATATTTTTATTGAAATTCACAAAGAATTTATCGAAATAAAAAATATACCGAAACATAACTAAAATTTTATAAATACATATAAACGGTAAAGCCCAATGTTGAGAAATAAAGAAAATACTTTTTCTTTAAAAAATCATTAAAATAGCCCACCCTGATTTCTCCATTTCTGTGCTCTGCAATAAAAATGTGAAAATTTAATGATTCTTTAGTAAAAAATTACAAATTTTCTGACAAATTTCCAAATGTTTGTGAAAAAGTGTGACAATTTCCTTCTATCATTTTACATATGAATATGAATTTCTACATTTATGTAAATGACAAATTCTTGTTGCTATTTTAATTGTAATTATTTAAGAAGAGGTTAAATTAATTGGGCTTTAAATTGTTTATATTCGGATTTTAAAAACGAAAATATTGCTAAAAAGCTTTTATTTATGTTGTTTGTCTTAAATTTAAAAATGTAGAAAAATTAAAAGTACCAATAAACAGTACTTCTTATACTCGCTACTAATAAACAACAACAAAAATGTATACTTTTTAATTCGTTTTCGCGGAAAAATATTGTGCCGATTACAAAACATTTAAAATTATGATTTTTATGTTTTTTCTTATTAATTTTATAAAACATGAAAGTTTTAAGTTTTTTTTTTAATAACAATTTTTAAATAATTTGCTCATTTTGACAAATTATCAATTGAGAATTTGATTATTTTTTAGTTTTAATTTTTAATGAATATTTTTATTTCAGGTTTTTTTTATTTTTATAAGTAATTTTTTATTATAAAAATTGTGTAATTTACTTCTTTTTTTTTTCTTTTTTTAATATTATTTTAAAACATTTACTTATTTAACTCTGTTCTGAATATTAGAAATATTATTTTTATGTTAATTATACAACAACACAAACAAGATCAGGCACTTTAAATTGCAGAAATTAAAAATTATTTTTTAAGTTCTTTTTGCAAATCTTTCTTTTATTTTTTATTTTTTTAAATGTTTTTTAACAATAATTATTCAAAAGTTTAGCATTTTTATTATTTTTATATAGATTTATATAAAATACATAATTTTTTTTATTAAATTTTATTAAGCAAGCTAATCTTTAACATTTTTTAATTTTAATTTGAAATATTTATGTTCTAACAATTTAATTAATTTTTATAAGCAAAACAAATTAAAGTTTTAAATATATTAAATAATATTTTTTTTATAAAATATTTTAATTGTAAATTTTTTGTAATATATTTTAAATTAAAAATATAAAACGTAAAATTTAAAAAAAATTAAATATTTATTGTCGCTTTAAATCTAACATCTTAGGCAATTTTTTTTCTTATTAATTGAGGAAGATTATAAAATTTTGAAAATAAAATAATAACAATATAAATTGTATACTCAGAATTTAGGATGATGTACTTTGATATAAAGAAAATTGTTTTTTTAATAGGTTACGGAAAAGTCCCCTTCTAATCCGCTTAAAATGACCAAAAAAAAAACGAATTTAATAGCAGTTGATTTACAGTAGTGATAATTGGTTGTGAAAGAACAAAAATGAAATCAACAAATGTGAGTTTTTTGGATTGAAAAGCAATTACTTATTTCTGCTCACTTACTTAGCTACGAATATTTTAATAATCTTCCAGACAAGGTACTAAAAGACGATAGAAATAAAGATCAAGCAAAAGTTGAAGTTTTAAGAATTACATATTCCATTTTTGTATTATATTCAGGCTTTTTCAAATTAACTCTTTTTAAGTTAAATTAATCATTGTTTTATGTAAAATCATGAAAAGGTTAAATTAATCATTGTTTTATGTAAAATCATGAAAAGATTGTTAGCGGTATTTAAATCAAATTCAACCTTTTCATGTATTGAAACATCAAAAGGTTGAATTTGATTTAAATACCGCTAACAATCCAAAAAACTTAAATGTAGTGATGACGACGAATAACTTATTACATTTCTCAATTTAAGCAAACCTTTAATCGGAATACGCATTCGACAGAAATTCCAAATTTTCAACAAGAAAAAAATAAAAAAAAATCTTTTCAAGTAAATCATTCTGAAATAAAATCCTGTGACGACAAGGACGAATAGGAAAATCCAATTCGGAGAAATATTTTAAGTTCATTTTAAAATGAGCATTGAAGACGAAATGACATTTTTTCACAGACCACTTCAGCATAAAATAAAAACAATAAAAAGAAAAACCAAAAATTACGACTTTTTTTATTAGGAAAATATAATTATTTAAAAAAAAAAATTACACATTGTGAAAATATAATTGTACTCTATTTTCTTTATATATATGTATATTATATAAAAATTTCAATGTAAATTGTTAATAAAAAGGATATACTACAACTAATTAAAAACAAATCAATACAATATTTATCGCTTTACACTTTTATAATCTAAAAAAAAAATACCTAAAATAATTTTCTCTTTCTTGGATAGTTACATCTACATGGTTAGATAAAAAATAAATTGAAACTTTTCTACACAACCAGAAAAAACTTAATTTTATTATTAATTTAATTAAATTTTCATTTTTTTTTTTATTAAATATAGAACAAACAAAAATAATATTTTAATATTTTTTTTTAATTAATAAAAACATGGAATATAAAATTCTATTTTTTTTTTATAAAATTTAAAATAAAAACAAATAAAAAAGGATAAATGAAAAAACATAAAATAAAATAAAGGATTTTTTCTAAAATAATATTTAAAAAAAAAAAAAATATAGTTTCATAAAAAATATGTTTTTAACGATTCTAAAAATTAACAAAAAAAAAACTAACAATAAAAATAAAACTAGATTTTTGCAAAAACAAAATTTGTATCTTTTTTTTTTATGTTTAAAAACTACAATTTTTTTTAAACTTTTATTCATTAAAATTCAGTGACATTTTTTTCATTTGTAATTTCTAAAATATTACTTTTTTTTTTTAAATATTTATACTTTTTTTAATTTAAATTATTATGCGTGGGAGAGTATCTAATAATATTTTGTTTATTTTTTTTTTTATTAATTAGTTTTGTTTTAGTGTTTTTCATTTAATAACAGTCAATATCAGTTTAATTTGTAGGAAACTAATGAGTGACACGATTTATAGTTTAGTTAATAAAATTTATAAAAACACTAACAACTTTGATAAAATTGATATTTTTAAATAGGGATTTAAAATAAAATCAACAGATTATGAGTAATTTTCCAATTACTGTACGAATCTTTGCTGAATTGGTGTACACTTGAGTAATAATTTAACTTATTATAATCATTATTTACTGAATGCATGTGAAAGCAACCTAAACCGAGCTTCAGAAGTCTTAACTTTGATTCGGAGTACAAAAAAGTATTTGTATCAATCGCGACATTAATGACTGGCTCTATCCACAATGCTTAAGTCTTATTGTTCAATTAAATCTTTATTTCCATTTTTAAATGTTCAAATTGTTTGTTTGGATTTTAAAGAAAAGCGTGCTAATTAACTGAAATTGACTGTATATGTAAATTTTTAACATAATATTATTGTTATTTAGTTAATTTATAAATACACTAATTTTCTTATTAATGTTTGTTAAAAATTTTCTATATTTTTTTTTTTGTATTTTTGTAAATGTTAATTATTAATAATATTTTTATTTTTTTTAAATTTCTCTTGTAACAGCTATCAAAACTAAAGTTAAGCATTTTATCTTTTAAAACAATAATAGTACATTTTTCTTTTAATATTTGAACTTATTAATTATTTATGTTTTTAATTTTATTTTTCACTATTTTTTAAATTTACGAACCGCTTTTTTTTGCACAATAAATGTTAGTAATAATAATTAATTAATAATAATTCATTAATTTTGTTTAAATTTTATTCAATTATTTTTCATCATTCTCAATATACTAAAATCAACCACTAATTGCTAATCAGGCTACTAAAAACTAGTCAACTATATTTATAATTTATATATTTTTTTTTATTCATTTATCTTTTTTTTTATCTTAAAAATTATATTGATTTATGTTTTTTGCTGTTTTTATGTTTTATTTTACTTATTTAAAATAATTATTTTTTTTTTTGCATTTTAAATTTGTTGAATTTTTTATTATTATTCACTTAATTTTTATTTTTTCTAAAAATAATTAACAAGTATATATAATTTTTTTAATTTTATATTTAATTAATTTTCATTTTTTTGATTTCGTGTAAATACAAGTTTTTTTTTAATATAATTTAATTTATTTTATTATTTTTAATATTAAATATTTTCTATTTTTTATGTTTTCATTTTTGGGATCAATCTAAAAAAAATTGTTTTATTATCCTTAATGTAGTGCCTTTTTGTTTCGCTTTATAATAAATCTTTGATTAATGAAATTATGGTTTATGTAAAATTACAGTTGTGTACATAGTAGAAAGGTTTATAAAAATTTTTAAATATTTTTTTGTTTGCTTTTAAGTTTAATATTTACTGTTTTATAATTTTTATTTAGTTGCATTTATCTATAGAAGCATAATTTTCATCATTGAAAATTTAAATACTTATTTAATATATATTATAAATTTTTATGCCAGATGCATTAAATTAATTTCTCGAAAAGAGAACAGCTGAATTTGAAGAAGTAAATTATGACATTCAATTGACAGAACTAAAAATAAAAAATCACTTTCTCTCTCTTTCTATATTTTTGTTAAAATAAAGCGTTTATTAAAATTTTAGTTTAGTGGTGAAATATCCTTTACTAAATTATTTAATGACTTTAATAAAACTTATAACCATTTTTGGACATTTCACATCAAAGACAGAAAGAGAGGCCATAAATTATGTTTTTTTTTTTTTGAAATTAATGAGATCAATTTTAAATGTTTTTAGTTTTTCCTATAAATTTTCATTATTAATCAAAGAAAAGCAAATCTTTTTACATTCATTCGTGGAATTGTTATTAATTTTTCTTTATTTTTTTCGATATTTTTTTTTTTTGGAAAATATTATTAATTTCTCATTAAAGTTTAGCATAAAATATGTAATTTCTGTTAATTTTACAATATAATTTTATTATTTTACAATAATAAAATATCAGATCATTTTATGAGATTTACTTGCTTAAGTAATTATTTATTTATTTTTGTTTTTTAAAAAAATATTAAATTTTAGTCGAATTTCTATAAATTTTTGTTTTTTTTTCTATAAAAGTTAATAAAAGTTTAACAATAGTTTTCCAATTTTAAAAATTTACATAATATTTTGGCGAGTTAACATAAACAGTTTTTTTTTTGTAGTAAAAACAGCATATAATTATTTAGACAAATATTTATTTATGTTTCAATTTGGAAAAAAAAGTTCGATTCAATTTTTCTTACAAACTAGAATTTTAAAAAAATTATTAAAAAATATTATTTTTTTAATTTAAAAATATATGAAAATAAAAAACAGAAAATATTACGTGATATGAAATTAATTGCTTTTTTTTTAAATAGGTAATTGACATCCAATATTCGATATTTTCCAACAAAAAAAAAATAAATGTTGTGTATTTATGAACCTTTTTTTGCATATTTTATTGACATTTTCAAGATTATTACATTAATAATTTATAGATATATTTTTAGCGTTTATAGAAAAATTGTTGAATATAATTTATTATTGGTGGATTTCGTTCTACAATATACCAGGTACTACAAAAAAATTTAAAAAAAATGATATTTTACAGTGCAGCCTTTATTTATGGGCAAAGATACATTATTGTTTTTTTTTTTGTTTTAGTAAATTTATGATTTATGAACACAAAATTATTAAAAATCATTTTTTTTTAATTTTCTTTATTTTTTTTTTTTTGCAATTAGCTGCCTTTTAAAATTAATAATCTAAACATAATTATTAATTTTTTATTTTAAATTTTGGCTTATTTTTAATTTTTGTGTACTTTTCAATTAAGGACGGGCAATAATTTTGTAAGTTTTTTTTTTTTTTAGGAAGTTAATATTTTAATTTTTATGTATTTTTGGGGGTGGTTTAAATAAATTAAGGTTGTCCTTTATAAATTGCAGAATAAGTCTGTAAACCTAACCATAGAAAAATCGAAAAGTTGACGTATATACCAAAAGTTTATATTTCTTGCTTACTTGGTCATTCCACTGGGTAGCAAAGGGCTTCAAATGCAGAATTTGATCTGTACTGTAACGTTGTTAACATTTTTTATTGCAATTTGGTTCTACTAATTTTATATGAATTTCGAACCATGTTTCTTTATAGTGAAGAAACCTTTTACTGCAACAAATCTAATGGCTTTTATTTGTCAGTGAATCGTGTGACCAGATGGCATCAACAGCCAGTAGCATATTTCTCAACAATAAGATTGTATTTTTACTGTAGTTTTATTACTGGTACTAAGTTACAGTTGAGTAAATGTAGGCCAAAAAGGACTGGAAGTGAATATATAGCATGGCACACTACCACTATGCAACTGCCGGTCTTAGCAAAATATTGAAGGTAGTTTACTCTTTTACAGAACATAACTAATTGTAATATCTAAGAAATATGTAATTTAAATTTAATATAACAGTTAGTAGTCCATAGATTAAATTATAAAATTGGTGTTCAATCAATGATTTCTGAATAATAATTTTTTTAAATTCCATATTAATGTTAAGCATTACGCCAACTTTTCAATTGTATTTCTAATATAAATTTGTAAATATTTCTTTATTGGCAGTATTTCTGAAAATATTATGTAATTAATTTTTGAAATATTTTACATTTCCACATAACCATAAATTAAATTTGTTAATTAAAAAATATTTTAGTTAAAAAAAAAATAATTATACGCGCGAAACTTATAAATTTTATTTTACTAATTACTAGTTAAAAAATCAGCCACAAAAAAAGGATAATCAACAAAAAATCATAGATAAATTTTATATAAGGAAAATATTAAATTAAAAATTTGCTAAAGTAGTACATGCTTGTGTGGGCTTTTGGGCTGTATATTTGATTTTTGTAAATTTTTGTGTTATTTTTTTATATATTTTTATGTAATTTTCTAATTAATTTTTCTATTTTTTTAAATTTTATTTTCAATATTTTTACTTATATATTATTACATATTATTATCAATAACAATTTAATTAATTAAATATAATTAATATTCACGTTTTCCTTGTATATTTAATTATTTTTAGTTTGACAAAAATATCCTTTTTTGTTTAATTTTATGAAAAACAAAATTTTTTAATTTTAATGTTAATTGCATTCTTCCAATTTTCTAATTTAATATTTTTTTGTTGGTTTTTTATTTAAGTTTAATATTTTTCTTTTTTTATCTATCTTAAATTTAAGAATTTTTTAATTAATTATTTTTCTCTTTAATAGTTTAACTTTGCTACATTTTTAATAACAATTATTTAATTATTTAAATAAATTATTTCTTCATTACTTTATTTGCAATTTCTTGAATTATTTTTTATGTTTATAGTAGAATTACTTTATATGTTATTTTAATATTAACGACACGTAATGATTTTCTTAATTTTTTTTTTGTTAAAATTTAACAACTTTGCAGAACAGCTATTACACTTCTTGATATTTTGATAGACGAGCTCGTAACTCCATATTTTCTTGTTTTAATTGTTCTATTTCTTGGTGTAATGTTGCATTCTATAAATAACAATTATTAATTTGATATAAAAAAAGACTTTTACTTTGTTAAAAAAAAAATATCCCTTTAAGCGAATTTCTGAGCTAAATGTAAGCGAAATGTAATCGAAAAATTATATTATGCTCGTTTTGTGACTTATTGTAAATAGTTCACAAGCTGTCAAATGGTCTTGTCAAAATGTTGCTTTGGTCTGCAAAATGACCGGTTTATGCAAAAACTATTAATTAAATTTTAATTTGTGGTTTACGCAAGTTAAAGATAAAAATACTTTATGTAACGTAATCAACTTATAAATATATAACCGAGTAAAGCACCCTGTGAAAATATATCAGTAATCGAAAAACATTTTATGGAAATATACTAATGTTTAACAAGACATAATTTTGTTCCACAACACTTAAATATTGAGGTGACGACTCTAATACTTTACAAATTAAAGTTTATATTCCAGCACCAGGAAAACACGTCTCTCATTTTCTAATGTCAGCTTCCATTTTCCTATTTACAAATGCTTTACAGAATTATTTCGAAGGAGAAAAGGACGAGGGAGAAAATTACTGAAATTTGAAAATTGGAAAAATATCCTTGTATCAATAACTATTTGCACTATTAATGTCTTTTTACGCTTTCTATTTTACTCTAAACATTTTAATGTCTTATCCTTAGTCCCGTACCGAAAACAAAGTCTATACAAACTCACACAAACATACTAAACAATCTTTTTTTTGCATACCTCTTTCTCTAAATATCTAGCTCTCATAGCAATTTGATTTTCTTTTTGTCGGCGTGCATCCCTTGAACGTTTAGCAGCGATATTGTTCTTTCGCCGTCTAGCCCAATACTTGTCGTCTTTTAGCTCATCTGGAACAAATTGTTTTCTAGATTTCTTAATCATCGGTTGTGGTTTAAGCTCCTCATCAGAGAACGCTCTTGTTCGGGGATCAAAATCACGGCCAGAGGAAGCAAATGAAAACGCTGAAACATCAAATACTAAATGTTAACAATGTTTCAAGGACTGTTCTTAGATTTAAATAGAAAAAACTCATAAAAACGAAATTTTTTTTTAGTTTTCTTTTTTTTCTTTGTGTAAAAAAAAGGATATAAAAATGAGTGAAAAAAAATTAACTTTAAATTTTACTTTAAATTGAAATGAAATTTTACTTTAATTCAACAAAAAAAACATTTTAAGACCAATTTTAAAAATTTTTTAAATTTTCCGGGTCTTTTGTTTTTCAATTAATTTTTTTAATTTTATGAAAATTTTTTGAAAATTTGATTTTCAAATTGAAAAATTCAAAAAAGTTTTGAATTTTTTTTTTTTTGGTAAAAAAAGCAACTTTTTAATTAACATTACTGAGATTTCAGCGCCATCATTTGGGAAAAGGATATTAAGGATTTATAATAAATTTTGTTTTGTTTTTATTTTTTTTTAATTAATTTATTTTTATTTTTTTTTTAGTTTATTGTACAAAATAAAATTGTTATTAAGTTAATATAATTAATTTAAATTTTCTTAGAAAATACTTCTAAGAAAATTGGCACAGAAAAAAAACCAAATTTAAATTTTGTTATTGAAAATGAAAATAATAAAAAAAAAACAAAACAAAATTTAATTTTTAAAAAAATATATTTTTGAAAAATAAAAATAGAAAAATACTCATTGGCCGGAAATAAGATCCTCGATATATCACATTTATACTCACTTGACTCAGCTGGTGATGGTGGGTTAATTGTGTCGGGACTAACACAATCTGATGGAGACGGTGAACGTTCACGTTTAGTAACATGTCCCAAACCAAGTGATAAACCAGCTGAATGACCCAATGAATCAGATCGATGTCCTAAACCGGTTGAATGTCCAAGATGTGTTCCGGGCAATCCATCAGGTATATTATTTTCCGATAAAAATTCATCCAAATCGGCATACTATAAGTTTTTTTTATGTTTTTGGTTTTTTTTTGTTTTTGTTTTTTTTTTGCATATATAATAAAGAGAAAAACAATAACAAATAAAAATATTTTGTTTACGATAACTTCAAGTTGTCAAAAATCATTTATAAATGTAATGAAAATGCGGAGATGTCAAAAATGTATTTTAGTCAAAATATATTATAGAAATTAATTCTTGATAGAGTTAGTAATACGGGGTTGTTATTAGTAAGGAATTATCATCTATTGGCAATTACATATTTCTTACAAGTATCCTTAAGAAACACTGGATTACTTAAATTACATGTAATAATTCAATGTTACAAACTCCCTTCTTTTTTTAAAATTTAAAATTACCAATACAAAACATAACGACATAAATCATAATTCAAAGTAATTTTACGGAAAATATTTGATTAAAATTAAAGTAAAACTATTTGTCAGATACTTATATTTTTGTTTTAATTTACTGTCAATAATATTAAACATTTTGAATAATACTAGCAATTGTAAGTAATAACATAAATATTAGTAAATATTAAATTATGGAAAGAGAGTCAAAAATTCTCCTTGTCTTACTTATATCGAAATATGAAATTTTTATTAAATTTAATAAGTAAATTATTTTAAAAATATCTAATATAAACTTTTTAACTTAGCTTTTAAAGTAAGTTGATTTTTAAGAAACATTTCCTAAATTTTAATTTTAATATAAATTAATTTAAGTTAATTATTTAAAACTCAACAAATTTCCAATTATTTTCCAGTTGTAGTCTGGTTCTAAATTTACTTTATTTGAATTGCTATTAATTGTCTATCTAATGCTATTATGAGATTTTCTTTTATCCATGCTAATAATACATTTCTTTGGAAAACCGTCATAGATGTATAACATAAAAAGCATTACTAAATAGACACTACGTATTTGCTTCATTTTAAACACTTCACTATATATTTAAATTTTTTAAAAAATAAAACGTATTGATTGTTTGCTGCCAACAGTAGATAATTCCGAAGTTCCAAACAACTAAAAAAATTTTAGTAGAATTATTTCGCGCCTACACAATACGTTCATGTTTTGAAGAAAAATTTCAAAATTCTTAGCTTCTTTATTTCTCTTACAGATTAAAATACTTTTGAGATATTAATTATTATTTTAATACTTAATAGAAATTCAGAAAAGATATTAAAATTTGTGTTGTTTTTAAACAAATGCAACAACGAGAAATATATTTTAGTTGCATATTAAAATATAAATTTGAAAAAATTAGAGTAATTAATTATTTAAAAATTTTATGGTGAAATTATTTTTTTATAATAACTTGAATTTAAAAACTTTAACGAGAAATTTCGACACACTCGGTTAAAATGCCACTTTCCTTATTTTTCCAGCTCGAATATAACTATAGTATTAAAATTGTTGTTAGAAAAATTACTTTTTTTTAATTTATTTATCAGATTAAAATCCTTAATGAGATTATATCATATAATTAAGGAATAAATTATAGTGGTGACAAATAATTATTTAATAAACTGGAAATCTGAGTTTTATTTGTCAGAACAATTTTGATATTTTTAATAAAAATCATTAACATGTCGTTTTTTGGCTAGATTTATTGAAGTAAGTTTTTAACAGTGACAGCAATACATCACATTATAGTAATTATCCACCAAGTTTCAATTCTTTTTTTAATTTGAGACCAGAAAAATCGGTATACGAGGAAAAACTTATCCTTAATTTTATTATGTTACTTATTTTGGATGAATATTTTTATTAATTTTTTGTTAAATTTAAATGAAAACATAAAAAAATATTGGAAGTGTACTAACTTGTGTTACCTTAAGGTCAGCATCATAGGGTAATGTTTTATCCCATAAATTTGGACCAAGAAAGGCAGCTTGTGCTTCAACATTCCATGGATCGCCATCTTCCTTGAATTTATCATCACCGCATATATCTTTGCTATTACCCGATTTGCCTGAATAAAGAAAAACTATTTTTAATTATAGACATATGTATAATGGCCGATTATTCGTGATTCAAATTAATCGGAATGAAAAGTTAAAATCGAATAAATATTTTTTTCTGTTAATTTATTAACTATTGTGGTAAATTTTTTTTGAATATAAAATTAAGCAAAATCATTGAAATTAAAATATTTTTTTTTCGACAATACAAAAAAAATATATTAATCAAAATGAAAATTATATTTTTTTGGACTTACTAAGGTGTCGAGATTGAAATTATACGTGGAAAAGGTAAAGACTGGCATGACATCAGTCAAAAAAAAAATGTATATGAATAAAAAAAAAAAAAAAACTTGTAAATAAAGAAACTGAAAGTGAAAATTTCTCCTTCTGCAAATTTATCAAACTGATTTATTGTTGGATTCGACAGTTAAAAGTTATCGTGTCGGAGAAAGGAATGAAGGCGGTAATGTGCGAATTAAGTACATATAGTTTACCCAACTTCTTTTTTTAATATACTTCCTGACAATGTTACTCGATTATATTTTTCCTATATCTATTTCACTCTCCAACATTATTGCTTGTTCATGATGGTAAACATAAATGTATCCACAAAGATTGTAACAGGTTTTTTTTTTCATATTTTTTTTTTGTAAATTTATATCTAAAGCATCAGAGTACCATATTTTTTTTTTGTATTTTTATATATTTAAATTGCAGTGAGATATATTTTTTGTGATAATATTTATGGGCTAACAAGAAGGGAAGAGAGTTACAGAAAAAGATATAACTTTCTAGTTTTATTCAAAAAAAAATTATAATAACTTTTTAAATAAATATGTGGGACTTTAATGAATAATATATACTTAATATAAAATTAGTTTGTAACGATTTAGATTTTAGAGGAATTCCCTACAATAAAATAAACCATTAAATTTTATGAAAATTGGAAATGATTAACTGAGAAAAAAGTAAGTCGTAGTTTTTCGGTTTTTTTGAAAGCAGTAACAGAGATTTTCTTTAGTATTTTATTTTATTTGTAACCTTTTGAACTGAATTTTAACTATGTATATATTTGATTTTACTATTTTTATAAGAACATATTGAGATGGTATATTAATGTATACCTAAATCACTGGCTAGAAGCTCTGATTTTGAACTAAAATATTTTTTAGATAATTAATTTATTAATATTTCTCTATATTTCATTTCAAGACCATTTTGACTGCTCATATATCTGTACCTTACCCGCGAAACTAAATTTTATAAAGATGTTTTAGTCCAGTTTCTGTAGTTTCACGGTTTCAATCAGAATTCTGTAAATTACAAGATATTTGGTTTGAACGGCTGGAAATTTAGAATTAAGCTCCAATATGCTTAAAGCTAAATTTATTTATGCAACAAATTGCGCAAAAATAATCAATTTATTACTAAACAAAATAGAGACAAAAAAACGAATAGAAAGTTTTTTGTGTTTCCTGTAAAATTTTGGAAATAACATTTAATATATTTTCCGCGAAAAGGTGTCGTGATATTACTTAATGAGATGTGATATTATTTTTCTATAATTTCATAACTCTGAGTCATTGTTGCAAAAGCATTATTTCTAATAACTGACGTTATTGCAAAGAACTTTGTTTAGTAAACAATCTATCGGTGTTTCTATCTGGCTTTGTTATTTACCACTTTTTGTAGATATAGTTTACATTTTATTAATTAACATTCATATCTTAAATAAAAAAAGCTATAATAATTAATTATAATTAAAATATTTTTCCATTGCGAAAACTTTATAAAAGTTCTATTCAAAGGGCAAAGTAAAATTGTATAAATACGGTAGGAGAATTTAGAAGTCATCGTATACTTAATCATTAACAACCAATTATATTAACACTTTCTCTGTCCGTGATAAATAAATATTTGATTAACTAAAAATGTTTACTACTAGATTATTATTGAAATAATTAAAGACACCCCAGTTGATGGTAATTGCATTTCGATTGTAAATCGAAAATAATTGACGGAAATGCAACAAAGTTATTGGCATGTGTTTTTAATTCTTCAAAAAGTTTATTTTTCTATTTTTTCTTTTGCAATTAATTTAAATTCATTTTAAAAAGCATTGATAGATGAAAATTTATATTTAGAGTTGTTTCATTATAAATATATGTATATATTATAAATTACAAATTCTACTTTTCAAAGTATTTTAATTCATAGTGCCGCACCGTGCACTGACTTTTCTGGCAAAATAGAATAAATTTTTTTCACAAAAAGAATTTCAATTTGATGAATGCAATTTTCATTAAAACTTATATACAAGCCAGTGCCAGATGCCAAAAAATATATTATTTTTTCCTTTGGTTTTGTTTGTTTTCTAATTTTGTCTTTATCACGGTTTAATTACTGTGTACAATTTGTGGTACAAAGCACAAAAAAATTAGCTAAAATATGAAAAAAAAAAATGTTTTAAATAAATTTATATGAATTACAGCAGACAATTTGTTGACAATTAGATATCAGATTGAAATTACAAAGATTTTTAATTCAGAATTATTAGTTTAAGCCAAAGATAAATTTCGTGCCAAAAGAGGGAAATGTAGTTTTTATTTAAAAAAAAAACTTTAAAATTGTTGAATTTCCGGTAAAAGTTATTGTCTGATCTTTCATCAATACTCGAGCCTTGTTTTCATGAATCTAATTTCTTCTCCCACAAGTCTTCAAATTTCAATAAAACGGGTTAATTCAATTTACTGAAAATATTTAAGATAATCACAAAAATATTGCAATTTGTAGATATAATTCCAAAATGATTACGTATTTTTTATGATGAATGAAAAATTTAAAATGAATTAGAAAATTTCAAGTGATCGAAACAAGTTTATAATCTAATTTACAAAAGTTTTGCACTAAATATTCCAAAAGTCATTACGTTTTCTTATAATGTCTACAAAAATATTTTAGCAAAAAATCATAATTTTTACAGAGATAATTTTAAATATGTTGTTTTTTTTTTGCATTTACAACTTCCTTCACAATGGTTTAATATTATTTTTGGAACGAACCCAGCAACTAGTTCCCAAGGAAGAATTGATCTTGGCTAAAATAATGTTAAAATATTGCGGACATCACATGCTTGCTTGCTTTAGTTGTGATAGATAGAAAAACATTGAGAATTAAAAATAGAAATTATTTATTATTTATGATTATTTTCTGTGGTTCTTTGAGTATTAAAAGCATTTTCACGTTTCATCAACTTAAGTTTATGACAAAACACTTTTATGCTCTGTGAATATTTATATTATGTATACAATAATATTTTTTGTCATTCTGTTTTTTTTTTTTTTGAATTTTTCAAAATAATCTAATAATTTAAATTAATTTTTCAAATATTTGAAATAAATTGTTGAAATGATGAGCGAATATTTTATTAGTTTTAAATTATGTAGACAATTTTATATTTTTATTTTGATTTTAATAAGGAAAATCCATCAATTTTATAAACTACAAATAAATTAAAATTTAAAATAAAGGACTTATTTTTATATTTTAATTTATTTGGAAATTCATCGAAGGATCTATAAGCAAACTTAATTAGATATATTTTTTCAGTAATATTCGTGTTAAAAATTATTTAAGGCGAATTACAAAAATGTTAACACAATTTGTTATTCAGCTTTTCCCCTGTTTTCAATTAATGTCATACTTCCAAAAAGTAAATTAATCACACATAAATAAAAATTAATTCCTTAATTATAAATTTATTATATGTATTTACAAAATATTATATTTCCAAGGCGGATTTAACTTAAATTCGAAAAAAACAACCTCTGGTCACTCTATGGTCACGCAATAAAATCACCAAAAAATAAATATAAATAAAAGCATTATTTATATATTTTTTTTTACGAAATCCGGCAGAAAACCACTTTCACCGAAAAAACATCAAGTTTTTTTTCACATTTACTTTAAAAATTTTGCTTGGACACGGTCCACAAAATATTTTTCACTTTCATATCTCCAAAAAAACACCAATTGTTTTTTTTGTTTAAATTTTGGTTTTTCCAAAAATTCGAGTCATGAATTCAATTTATTATCATTTCATATTAAATTTCATATATAATTTCAGAAAATATGAAAGGATTCGTGAAAGGATCACCTTCAAAATTAATTTACAATGATAATAAAATCCGAAATATAACTTACAGAAATTTCTAACAAAATTTCCAGGTACACGAAATATTTGAAAACAAAGAAAAAACCCTTAATTAATTCGGTAATGATTGCGTTAAGTGAAAGTTTTTTGTGTTTTTTTTTTTGCTTTGGTTGTTTAGTGCGCACAGTGCGTGGTCCAGTCAGACAATTTAATTTTTATTTTATTTTTTTTTTTATATTGGGAATTTCCATTTCGACCAGTGAACCTTCACACAAAACACTACCAAATAAAAGTTCAAAATATAAAAAAAACATAAAATTTTTTTATTAGCTCATATCTTAATAAAGTAAAAAATAATTTTATGCTTTCAAAAAATTCAATTATAAAGTGTTAAACTTTAAGATGAATTATACTTTGATGAGAAACAACCAAAAAAAAAAATTAAAAATAAAATTTCACTTTCTTTTAAGCTGAACTTTAATGAATAGCAACATACACAAAAAAAATGCCAAAATTTGAAAGCTTATGGTAAAAAATAGCTATTAGATTGATTATCATTCTGTAAATTTGACTTCTCAAATGATATTTTTTTATGATTTATGTAATTTTTTTTTACAATAATGATTTTTTTTTTTTTGGGAATATTACGAATTAATTTTCTGTATAATTTATCTTAAAATCGAATTAATTAAGAAAGAAATAGATAGAAGCTATTATTATTTTAAATAATTTTCATAAATTCCGTTTTAATTGGTCAGATTAGCAACTGAAATTGATTATTATATTTAATGATTATTATATTTAATTGACCTAATTACAACCTAGGTGACATTTATAGATTAAGCAAAAAGGGTAAATGTTAATATAGATTTTTTTTAAAAATTTAGATTAGAATAATGAATATTTAACAAAACTAGTAAATATGTACTTCAATCTTTCAGATTTTCAGTCATCTATAAAATAGATCAGCAAGGACACTTAAAATTTCATAAATTATTTAAAGGTATGTTCAAGTTTAGTACAATTTATATACGTTTAAAATATAAATTTGATTTGAACTGCAGTCGCTATAATTAATAATTCAATTTATTAATTTTACATATTCAATGTATATTAATTTTATGTAAACACAATCTTTACACAGCATGAAATGTGTCCGGTTTCTTCAACAGTAATTATTTACTAAATTCAGTTAATTTCAAACTTTTTCAATTTAACTCTTTAGATTGAAGAAATTAATAAATTTATTATTTCTAGAACTCTACTGCCCGGAAAAGCTAAATCAGCTTCTTAATTCAGTTTATTCAAAAGATTTAAAATTCGGATACATATATACAAAGTACAACAAGTTGTGTAACTATCCTAGGAATAATCCAATATAATTATAAATCAATTTACGAAATTTTATTTCATCTTTAAATTCAAATTATCAATGAATAAACATTTACATAAAAAAAAATTAATTTCTTTTAAAAACCAAATAAAAAATAAGTCAATAAGGAAAAATGAAAAAGTGAAAATTTTTTTTATAAGAAATAATAAAATAAAAACAAAAAAGTGTAGCAAAAAGAAATCTAAAACGTCATATGAGAAAGAAGTATAAAAGAAATTATAAAAAAAACATAAATGAACAAACTTCATGGAATTACCACAGACAATAAGGACTTCCTTGTCCACGGTAGAATAAGTTTTATGCGCATAACCAAAAACTTATTATAACATCAACTTGAATAGCTTTTTTTTCATATTAAAGTCAAAAAATCCAATTGAGCTTACCGCTCCGCACAGTACAGTGATTTACACACAGAGTAAAAGGAAAATGTAATGGTAATTTTAAATGTTTGGTATTTTTATGTAGGAGAGTATGGTGCGGTGGAGTGCTGTCAAGCATGTTTTATCGGAATGGCAGTAGCGCAGAAAGAAAGTGAGAGTTTTTTTATGTACAATTTATTTATTTTTTATTTTTTTAGATTAGTTTAATGGTAAAATATCTACACAAGACTTTGTGGCCTGACTATCTTACTAGCCTACTCTATTACCTGATGTATATAATTTTTTTTCTGATATTATATAAAAGAAATGAATATTTTTTGCCAACATTGCTATTATTATTTTAAATTTTTTTTTTTTATTTTGGTCTAATTTCGTCGAGCATGGTTAAAATTTTATGGTAAGACGTACATGCATTATAAATAAAATATTACCAAAGTTATGCAATCATGTAAAAATACGTTTATGTTTTTTATTTATTTCTGTTTTATGTACAAACTCAGCTGAGTTTTCCGCATTTTCTTAACTTTTTTTTTATTTTTTATATAAATTAGCTTTCTTTTTGTGCATACACAGTTCAATTATTATTATTGGGGTTTCTAGGCCTTATTGTAAAATTGGTTGATTGATTTAAAATGTGTACTTTTTGTTTATTTCGAAGGAGGAAATGTTATTAGTAATTTATGGATTTAAATATGAAAATTTTTTAGCTGATTTAGTCAGATTTATATTAAATTTAGTGAGATTCATATAAGGTTTTTGGAAAATCATAACAGATAAAACAAATTTGTCAATTTTTAATAAAATTGTTTGAATTACTTTTAAGAAAAGCCACAAAAAAGAAAAACATTTTTAGCGATCTTGTTGGAAAAAGATGTAGTAGATTTAGTAATCTGGACATGTTTTTAAAATTTGTAATTTTCATACTTTTTTCGAGTTGGTTAGCTTGAAAGGAGGGGGAACCTCAACTAAGAGTACTCTTAACTGGAGTGGTCAATTTCCAACCAACTAAGAATATTCTTATTGTTCCCTCATTTTTTTCGCCCATAACAATTGGATAGTCTTTTGAATTAGATATTCTAAAACCCATGCCGATCATGTAAAAATTAATACTATGCTAAACGCAATCATTTACATGGATTGTGAAAAAAGTGGGAACTTTATATAATGAATTTTGATTCAGAAAGTACAAAAAATATAGATTTTTGGAGTTACAGCTGGACAAAACTAAATTTTAAAGAACCAAATTCAACACAGAAATCACTCAATTAATTTCCTCTGTGAGAATGAGCTCAGATGTATAATATTTTTTTTTCAAACATTTTGTAAATGTCATGATCTCAGATGAGATAATGTGATTAATTAACTTTACTTATAATGAAGATAAACTTTTTTTTTGTAATTCTCGATCAATGATCAAGTTTTTATTATTCTAGCAATAAAGTTTTTTTATCGACTAGTCAGCAACAAAATTTGTTAGATTTTTAAATTTTTTTTTTAAAAAAAGTAAATCATCTTTTCTCTTCTAATTTTTTTGTAGTTTAGGACTTTTTAAACTGGTTATGCTAAAAGTAAAAAATATGCCAATTTATCTATTTTTTTTGCTAAGTCAGGCTTTCAAAACTAACATAAATGAATTCCATTAAATAAAAAAAAACCGGTAAATTAAATACAAAAAAAAAATGTTTAAGTTTAACATAAAAATAGAAAGATATTTTATGATACATAACGTAAACAAGAATAGAATATTTTTAATATAATTATATTCAAAAATTCTCACCAATATTTAGAAATTCACCAGCAACACAAAATTTTAAATCGATTTGAAAAGCTTGTTATGTGGTGCGGCTCAACAATAGTGAATTTAACCTTCTATTTGACTTAAATTGAAAAAGCTTGCATGTATATAAAAAAAAATTAGTAATTATGGACTTTTGTGTGGCATTGTGACTGGTTAAGTTCAAGGAAAATTTGAAAAATTGTCGACATTTTTAGAAAATTTCCGTTTTTCTCCTCTTTTTTAATAATATTAGATAATTATATTAATACTTATATATAGAATTGCAATTGATTAAAGACTTATATGTGCCGACCTATTAGTATAAAAATTGTGTTGTAATTGCAGAAAATTAATTCAATAAAATAGCCTGCCAACGCAATATATTCGTTTTTCTTTTTGGAATTGTTTTTGCTGCGCATTTGAAATAAGAAAATTATTTAATTGAGTTTGTTAGAATTACAAAATATATTTTGTCTAGAACTGAATAAAAAAAAACAAATTGTTGGTTCAGTTTTAGCTCAGTTCAAAACAGAATAAAATTTGAAAATTTTCCGGTTTTACATGTTGAGTTCGAAGCAAATTTTTCAAATTAAGAAGTATTTGCGTAGAAATACTTGTTTTCTAATTATTGTCACAAAACACTAACTGCGCGAAATAAAGAATTTTTAGTAACTAATTTTTAGCAAACAAATTGTTTATAAACTTTTGGCTGAGTAATCGATTTAAATGGCCGACAATTTTATTTATAAATTTTACAAATTCTATTAAATGTTTCGGCTAAAAGCAATAGTGAAACCAAAATATTTTCATTTACTTATATGTTGCCTGGAAATTAACCTAATTCCCTCAATTATGCAATAATAATAAAAAATAAAAAAAATGCGAATGTGCAAAATTAAATTCACATTAAGCATATTTATATTAGAAAATTGTATACAACATTTAGTATTCCTGTCTATTATTATTATTATTATTATTATTGACTTCAAACATAAAGTATGACACATTCTGATTATTTTTTTTTGGATTTTTCACATTGTTTGTAAACACAATGTATATAAATTTTTTGTTTATCTGCTAGTGCTTCTTCTTCAGTTTGAAAACGTAATAGCGAACAAGCAGCACGTGATGAAAATATTATATTAAAAAAAAATTATAACTTCTTTACCAAAACATATTAAAATGTATCTAAACATATTTTGAATTTATAAATAGACTAAACGTTATTAGAAAATATGTATATTACAGTATATGTATATATTTTTAAAACCTATTTATGAAAAAATTTTAATAGTTTTTTTCGTAATAAGTTACAAAATAATCATAAATAACATAGTTTTTTTCCATGTTAATTACAAAATTTTATAACCCTGAGGCGAAAGAAATTGTCAGGAAGTATTTAAGAAATTTTTAATGGTTTCGTTTTTTGTTAATTAAAAATTGATCAACAAATGGAAATTTCGTAAATTTTAAATATTTGCCAAAGTATTTTATTTACTTATTTACGAAATTTAGATTAGAAATTTAATTAGATTCAAATTTGAATATTTGGCCAGAATTAAAACATATTTGTTAAAAGTAATTAAAATTCTGATTGAGGTCTAATAACTAATTTGGAAATTCATTCCATCCGATATTACAAAAATTTTATTATTAATTAATTAATAGACAGTTTTGACATAGTGTTATAGTTAATTACCCTGTCAACTACTACATAATGGTTTACTGAGTAGTTTCTAAATGTTTCACATGACTTACTACACAACAAAAAAGCGAAAACTACCAATAATTATAATATAATCGGAAATGATTTCACTTTCATTTAATGGTTAATAATAATTGACTGTATCTCTGAAGTGTTTTCATATCTTTTACTAAACTCACTGGCACTCTGCCCTTTGCGACAGCATAAATGTAATCATTAATTTTACGTATTTTTTTTTTTTAAACAATTTAGAATAATTAAAAGATCACGAATAACTACTATGCGTATACACTTTGCTTTTGTTCCCTTAATTTCACTTTTTTTTTCTTAAAAAACCCAACAAATTTCCATATTTCGTTAAAAAAGTTTATCGTTTATTAAGTGAAATAAAACAAAAAAAACTGTCTCAAAAAAACCAGCGGTTCACAAGTTTCCAAAAATTATATTGCAGAAAAATAATAAAAAAAAATAATATAAATTTATACTTTTTCGTGAAATGTAAACAATCCTAAAATAACAACCAAAAAATAAAAAAACTTCCAAAAATTGTGGGCCTATCATTAAAATTAAATATACAAAAAAAAAAATTACTTTCGAACAGAGCATAAAAAAGTGAAAGTTGACCAAATGAAAGTAAAATCTGACAAAACCGAAATAAAAACAAAATGTTTTTTTTTTGTGCAGACAAAAATGTTGAAGTTTTATTTTTGGACAAGAAGTGACGGAGGGCCATAAAATAAACGTAAAAAAACAATGGTAAAAGAATCGTCGATCATTTATCAAATCGAAATAAAATATATTGTAAAAATACAGGAATTGTTTATTTAGGGTTTTCCGTTTTTCGGTCGCTTTCGGGCCTTAGGTCAATGCGATGGAGGAAAAATTGAATTGTTATAATAGTAAAATATCAGATAAGATTTATCTATTGTTTTGGTTGTCATATTATATATGTATACAAAGTCGCAGACATTGCAGGTCAAAGAGTTGCTTGAGAATAATTTTGATATTTCCGGAAAAATTTACTAGATTAACTTAAGCTGATATGTAAATGATAAAGGTTTGGTTTTGTTGAAAATTAATGTGAAACTAAATAATGATAATTGGTTTTTAATATCTTGCTGTAGTGCTGGTAGTCATTTGGAACAATTCATTATGTAGGATTGGTAATATGATACCTAAAACGATGTATTTATTCAAGTTTAATCCACCGATCTTATCAACTGTAAATTTCTTAATATCATTTAGCATTTAAATTACTAGATAGATAAGTTTTCTAAATTTAAACATCTGATTAAATGATTTTCTTTCAATTACTAGTTTAGAGCATAATTTGTAATTATAATTTTTTGAGAAATTATATTCCAAGGTGATCTTGTCTCAGAATATTAACCGATCATTAATATATAATTAAATTCTTTTTAATTTTTGGTTTTTATTTAAATTGTGATGAATTTTTTGAAATAATTATCACAACTGAAAGAATTAATTTGAAACTTATTATATATTTTATTAAAATATAATTGAAAAATAATTGTAACTAATTGTCATAAAAATGAATATATTAAAATTAGAGAAATGAAAGATTTACTGTGGCTTAGTGCGGTAGTTACTGGGTCGAATTTAGTAAGTTAGACCAAAATTACGATAGAATGTTTCGAAACCCTCAGTCGAAAAATTTCAAAATTCTAGGCTCTATTTGGGATGTTGCACCATTGAAAAAAGGCTATTGAAAAAACAAAAATTAATATTTAATTGTGTTCTCATAATAACGAAGAAGTGAACCTAGACGATTTCATTAAAACAAAAACATTTTTTCACAAATTCTAAAAATTAATCTATCGCTTGGTAATTTAAGTATACAGGCGAAGTTATTAAAAACGAATTATCTTGACGTCTAATATTCCAATTGCAACATTTTTCAATACATTCATTAAAACTTCCTGGAGACTTTACTATTAAATCTTCTATTTTAATTTATTTTAATTACACTTTCGTAAAAAATCGTAGAAAAAATTATCCACAAAATAAATTACCATTTAAATATGATGCATGATGTCGCCATAATTGTTGAACTTGAAATTGTGTCCAACGATTATTATCATCATTATTATTACCACCAGGATTTGGATGATTGTTATTCGGTGTTGAATTATTATTATTATTATTATTAGTCATGTGATGCAAATGATGATGTAAAATTTGACTTGGCGGTGGTAAACTAATATGATTATTATTCGGTTGTGATGAATTATTATTATTATTATTATTATTACTATTATTATTATTACTACTATTATTATTATTATTATTATTATTATTATTGCCACTATTTGTATTGTTGTTACTACTTAAATTGATTGTTTGAGTATTTGATGAGTTTGTAGTAGAACCAATAACACCACCAGTACTACCACCACTACCACCGCCACCACCTACAACACCATTTAATAAATGTGGTAAATTATGTACAACTTGTAGTGGTAAACTACTTAAGGGCGGTAATTGTGATTGTGATGCTGGTGGCGGTGGTGGAGGTGGTTGCATTGAATTTAATAATTGTTGTTGATGATGCTGTTGTTGTTGCTGCTGATGTACATTTTGCAATATTTGCAAATGTGGTGATGATATTGGTGCTGGTGGACCAATTTGCAATGTTTGCTGAGGTGGTAACTGATATTCCATTCTCATTTGAACAACAAAATTTTATTTAAGTTTTTAATAAATTTTATAAGCAATTTTTAATTAATTATATTAAAGTTATAACAATTTGTTCACTTTTTAAAGCATCTTGCTTTTATAAAAATCTTAATGAAGAATTCATTTTAGAACAAATTTTAATTAAAGAATATTTTGCTTAGTATAGTTTAGTAAGAACTTTTTGCTAATTTTTTTTAGCTTTTTCACTATTTTTTTTTATTCTATAAAAATTTTTACAAATACACTGATATTAATTAGTAAACTAGTTACAAAAACTTTGTTGTTTTTTTTTCTTCTTCTAAAGTTTTACTAGTCTAAAAATTCTATTTAGACAGTATATAAATTCTAATTCTAGCTAGTTCTGCCTCAGAAAAAAAAGCAAAAAAAAAAAACAAAAGCTTTTAAAGTTAAATAGAAAAAAGTTTGACCTTGTATATGTTATTCCATGCGTTTCAAATGATCACATTGATCAAGTGCTTTATATTTATATACATTTATATAAAAGTATATACAAAAAAAAATATATTTTATGTTTGTATATATTTTTTTTTTGTTATTTATTATTTGCCTTATTTAAACATTAAAGTATCTTTTAGATTTTTTTTTATTTTTTCATTTATATATTGAATTGTTGGTTTGACTTTTGTATGGTTTTAATTTTTTTTTTTTGAAATTTCCAATTAGATATATAAAAAAAAAAACAACAAACGAGAATAATAAATTAATACACAACAGCGACAAAAAAAATTGAAAAATTGAACTTAGAACAAAAAAGTTTGTCTATTTTTTGCAAATACATATATTAGTTTTTTTTTTTTGTATATTATTTTATATTTTTGCGCAACAAACATAAATAAATTAAATTTTCAATTTTCACTTAATGATTTTCTATTAAATAATTTTACAAAATTTAATAAAAATTTCCAGCAACAAAATCCTAGCAAGATAATTTCTCCTGCAACAAAAGCACTTCCCGATAACCGGAAATAAAGTCCTGATTAAATGATCACAAGTGTGAAACATAAATAATAAATTTAAAAAAAAAAATCATTTAACAATTTCCTTTAGTGCCGGAAAATTTTTTTGTTTGTTACAATTTGCAATTTTTCCGATTAAAAGTTTTCCACGCAAAAAAAAAAAAACGATCGAGAAAATTTCTAAACCGTGAAAATGATGAATTTACGAGGATCACTTTATTTTTTTTTTTGTTGAAATAAAAAAAAACTGAACCGCCAAACGCGATGCATTAACCCAAACAACCGAAATTCGAATGAACAATAAAGTGAGAGTTGAAAATTTTTTTCGTAGTTTGATTATAAAAAAAAAAAGTTGAGAATAACCAACAACAACATAAAAACTTTATAGTTAGTTAATTTAGTGTCGTTTTTGATAGTTTTTAAAGGTATATGAAAAAAAAACCAAACTAACCAACAACAAATTTCATTTTTTGCTTTAAGCGAGTTATCAGTTCAATTTCCAGTAATATGCGAAAAAAAACTATGTTTGTATGTATGTACATAAGAAAATTGATTGTGGAAAAAGCTTACAATTTTATTTATTTAGTTGTATATTTCATCGCGCGCGCGATATTTTTTTATTTTATATATATTTGTGAAAAGCTAAAAAAGCCAACAACAGCGGCGGCATCCAGCTATAAAAAAAATGTTTGTCAAGATACTTTACATATAAAAGAAATAAACTATTGTGGGTTTTCGCTTATAACTAAATAATAAGCTTCAATTTTTTGGTTTTTTTGTATTAGTGTGAATTTGAATCGAATTGGTGGGATTGTTAAAATTTTGTATAGCATTTAAAATCAAGTAACTAACTTGTGGATTTTGTGGAATTAATATACAAAAAAAAATGTTTGTTCCATGATGTTAGTTCCAGTTTTTGTTTTATAGCTAGAAATTTGGAGATAGAATTTAAAATTATTATACAAATGAAATTTTTCCCAAGCTTAAGCTCATCCGGGTAGCTTTATTTCCTCTTTTTAGTTGAGATTGTTAGTTTGCAAATTATGAATAATTTTTTGTTGTTGTTATTATATTTTTTATTTGCGATTGTGTAGCGTGAAGCTGGTTAAAGTGGGAGTTATGTTTGATATCGTAGACTTTATTGCAAAAAAAAAAAAAATATTATTATAAATTATTTATTTATATACGATTTTTTGTATCTACAGAAAAACTAGTTTTAAGTAAGCTTTTAGTAATTGAATAGAAAATAATTTTTTTTTTTCTTTATAGTTAGACAAAATCTAAAGAATTTTATAGCAAAGACGAAACTCGAGATTTTTTTTATGTTTTTTGATTCTATTTAGTATCTTTATATAGTTTTTATTATATTACAATTGTTTTTTCAATGTTAGATAAAATAAAATGATCATATGTTAAGTTTTTGCTGTTATAGCTAGTTTTATCATCTAGAAAAATTTTGAATTTAGCTTTTTATGGAAGTAATTGTAATATGAATTGAATTTTAACTGGTGGACAATAATTTTACCATAGTTATTTATTTAACTAAATTTGTCATGAAAATGCAGTAAATAGGAAACTGAATTTTCAGATGGTTTTACTAAGAAGCGTTCATTCATATTAAAATTTGTATTTTCATTCAGCAATAAATTCTTAATTAACATGTCAAATAAGATGTTCGGAATAAGTAGAATTGATTGACCATAATTTATATAATTCTTATAAGAGGAAACTAATTACTGAAACAATCAGGTCATAAAACATTACTGTTTATGTGTTATTACAAATTTCCTACAAGTATCTACGATGAATAATAAAAATGATATATGTAAGGACGTCGATGTCATCTGGTATGTTGCATAATAGTGCAGAGTAATATAAATATAGGCAAGAATATTAAGGTGTACATATCCTGTGACATTACTCGATGAGGATGTCGCCAAAATCGTACCACTTCCTAAATATTGATGGGAATTTTCTAATTAAGTAATATCAATGTTAAAATTAATTTGACGCTTGTATTAATTTACTGTCATTTTAAATTGTAAAACGGCCAAACTATTATTTGACACTTTTTATGCAGTTTATTACAGTCTTTTAGAGGTAACTCTCCTCTAAAAGACTGTAATTAACTGAATAAGGGAGCTAAAAATAGTCATGAATATTAACGAATTAAAGCCCAAAGAGTATCAATAACAATTTAAAAGAAAATAATTTAATTTACTGAAAGAGTTTTTGATAAATTTTACCTACAAAATTATTCAAATCAAATAAAACTGTAAATGATAAATAATAAAATCATCCTATCTTATCTACATAAATCATAAATTCAAAATATTTGCTACAATTTGTATTTTTTTTCTTGTTTTTGTTTTAAAAATATTAAAAGTTTCACTTTTTACGAAATTTCTAAATATTTAAATAATATTTAAAAAATTTAGAAATTAGAAAATCTCACGATTCAAGTTATATAACTCCACCAAAACCAAAAATTTCCCTAGAGCTAATTTTTTTTTGTATATAGTTAATTATTAAGTAAAGCCAAAAAAAAAAACAAAAATTTACTAATAATTATCAAAAAAGGTATAACAATGCGAAAAAAACCTATTCTGGTAATTCTCTCATTACCCAAAATTTCAGCAAAAAAAAACAATATAAAAATGAATATACAACAAACACATATAAAAATCCCGATACAGTTTTGGACCCACACCTTTCTTACCACAACTATTTTAACGATGATGGTATAAAAAATTATAAAAACAACATAAAAACTCGATGGTAAATAAGCTTTAAACTGTCCGCAAATGTTAAAATGAAATCGAAAGCATTTTCTTACAATATATTTTTTTTATTTACCTGATGTGAAATAATAGCATATAAAAATTTTCTTATATATTTCCTAGTTGGATTTAAAAGAAATATAATAAAAAAAAAATTTGCCATCATCTTTACTCCTATTCAAAGATTTCATAAGAGTTTTGTACGGAACCGTTCACTCTCATATACACATATAAATAATATTTAACGAAATTTAATTACCATCTCCCAGTTTAGATAGCATTTCACTTTCATGAAAGTAGGTAAAGAAGAAATTAAGAGGAACTTGTTTAAAGTAACAAGAAAACGAAAAAAAACGCAACGTTTTTAGTATATAAGATAAAATTTAATTGTACATACATAAAAAAAAGAATTGGGTATATTTTGGGATCAAGTTGATTAAGTCGTATAGGAAAATGTCGAAAATAAATCAGATAGAAAAATTTCATCCATCAAACTAACACGACGAAACAAAAATTCATATTTCGATTGCTAAATATATAATCTCCGAATTTGCCAAACGAGCACAAGTTTTTTATTGGTATAAAGTAAAGTGTCGTATCTTGGAAAATTCGAAAAAATGTATATTTAGCAATCGAAATCAAAACTTATGTAAAAATATGAAAATTGTACATTTCCGTTCGAAAAATATTAAAGTTAATTTGAAAATAATATGAATTCTAGAAAATACCTTATTTCGGTTAGCAGTTAGCAAATACGTCCGTCCATGTTTTACATAATTAAATTTTGCAAGATATGAACTGCAAATCATTTAATTTCAACTATTTCCTAGTATACCTAAATACCAATTAAGTTTCTAGTTTAAATTTTCTTGCTAAAAATACACAAATTACCAAACATAAATCGAGTTTTTTTTAATTTCGAGATTTTTACTATCGATTTATTGATCATTTTTTTATTATATTTTAAACCAGTATTTTGGTTCATTTATAATTTAAGTTTAAATTATTAATAAATATTAAATATTTTTTTGGGAATTATCTATAATTTAATACAGGAACTTTGAATTTACTATATGCAGATAGAAAATTTAAATTTTTTAAATATTTGTTTATATCTGTTCAAATGATAATTAAATATTCTTAATGAAACTATAATAAAACTTTGATTATAATAAATTAGTTTAATTAAAATTTACTTTTTTTCTTCATTTTTTTGGATGTTAAATTTTTTTTTTGGAAATTTCACTTTTTTAATTACCACTATACATAGTTTTTATATCTCATGAAAGTTTCAATGTGTTTCGTCGAAATTTTATGTATAAAAATTGAAAAAATTAAAATTTCGTTGGTTTTGTTTTTTTTTTGTTAAAAATGAAATCGAAAGTTTTTTTTTAGTTCCGCAGGTAAAAAAGAAATAAAATCATTCAAATGAAAAAAGAAAAAAATATACAAAAATTGTCAAAAAAAAAATGATCATAGAAACAAGCAGCATAATTTTTTTTTTTTTGGAAAAGATGATTTTTAAAGATAGATTAAGACAAAAAAAAATATGTTTTATGAAAAACTGATTAAGTAAAAAAAAGAAAAGGATTTTCGTTTATAATAAAAATAATAGAAAACTTAAATTATTGTAAATATTTTATTATGTACGAATAAATTAAGACTATTGTTAAAGAAACTTTTTTTTAGATATTTAAATTTTGATCATTTTAGCATAATTTTTTAATGTTAATAATAATTTTGACTTGGTTTTGTGGGTATCCTCTTTCTACTTGTTTAAAATCATATTTAAAACTAATATTGAAATAAATTTGAATTTTCATTAATTAAATTAAAAGATTTTTTTGAACAAACTCAATAATTTGTAATTTTTAATAAATCTTTAAAATCTGGAAAAGAAACTGAAATTTCTGTAACTAGTATCTGAAATGTCAATATCAAATCAGTTAGTTTCGCCGATCTTGTAATATGCAACAACAACATTTTTAAAAACTTCTTTGATCCGACACCAATGTTCCAAGCGACATTGATAAAAATTTCTTAAATTTTGCTTCCATAGAGACCACTTTCGCTCAACCGCCATTTTACCAAGTTATACAAATGAATGCACCACTTTGCAGAATTTGTGATGCACATAAAGAAACAGTGGAACATTCTGTATCAATTGATTAAAACTATTGGGGAAAGAGTTCAAAGAATTGTATGTTATAGTATCTGTCGTCTATACTTTGGGAAGCTTATTTAATGATACAAAAGTTGACAACCTTTTACATATTAATTAATCAAATAATTTGGTTAGAAATATAATTAATATAGCTTATTTAATGATTAAACATGCATTTTTTATCATTCTCTATTTATTATTCTGCCTTAGTTACCGACGTCATTAACTTTTAAACTTTTTGCAGTCTTAAAACAAATTCATATATCACTGAAACCCTTAATCAAACTATTATATATATGATAAAAAAACACTGAAACGTGTCAACTAATATAGTAATTTGATTAGAGAATATAATTATAGTATGAGTGTAAGTGCATATGTTTCATCTAATTTTACAAATAAAATTTTATTGCAATTTAAACTTTTAGTACTAAACAAATATAAATGTTTATATGTTGTTTTTTTTTTTTAAGTTCTAAATAATCAAGTATATTTCCATCATTTACCCTTGCATATGTACTTTCTTCCAGATAATTATTATCTTTTTCAAGTTTATAGTGATATTTATTTTTTATTTTTCTATTTTTTTTTAAATAAAAAATTATTAAAATAAATAAAAACTAAATAAAACAATCACTCAACATAAAAATAAAATTTAATATTTGATTAAGAAATAGAGAAAAATAAATATTTGAAAAATTATTTCGTAAAAATAACAAATCAGATTATTTATAATTAAATAATTTAAAAGGAAATGTTTTTTTATGATTGCAGTTTTTCATTTATATTTTTTTGCATCAAATAAACCGAATCTTTTTTTTTTATGAAAAACAAACATTTTATGAATTCAAGATCAAAAGTTCGGTATTTTATTAATCATAATTGATTATTGATACTGAAAAAAAGATATTAAAAGATCGGCAGATTACTTTTAAATAGAATATTATTAAGAATTCTGATCTTATTTATAATATTTTCCTATACCTGGTAATAATATTTAATTTTTTTTATAAATAATATCGTTGTCAGTGTTTAAAGTTTCAATTATAAAAAGTTTAAATGAGAAAATAAACTTTATTACAAAAATAATTTTAATAAAATATTTGCTGCTAAGTGATACTTAATTGTGGTATTTTCATAATTTTAGTAATTTAGAATTGAAAAAGGTACCAAATTTTAAGGCAAATTTTATAGAAGTTATCAAAAATTGGAAAGTTTTAAGCCACACAAAACAAGTTAACCTGCCAAGCGATTTTATTAAAATTTATGACAATTTTTGACGAGGTTTAATTTTTAGAGATTTTTAATTAACAATTATTTCAATATTTAGATTAATTTATTTGATTAATTTAGAAATATGACTAATAACTAACAATGGTTCAATAATTTTATTAATTATTAATTAGCTTTCCCAAAGATATTTAATTTTTTGTTAATTCAGATATTAATCAGATAAATTTAATTAATTAATCAAAAATTTCACCTGTTCACAATATAAAAAAGATTGGGAAATATGGAAATACAGTAAAACAATTTAATTAATTAAATATTTTATAGACAGACCTGAATTTAATAAAAATCTCTTATTGTTTTGTAGATGCTGTTGATGATGATTCAATTGATTGAGAACAGTTTCATTACTATTACTATTTTGATGTTGTGTAGCTGAATTATTATTATTATTATTATTATTATTATTAACACTTTGGTTAAAACCATGAATGTAATGATTATCACCATAAATTCTCTGATAACATGATATATTTGGCATTGACCAGGAATTATTACTTCTATGATGAAAATTCCCTGAACCAAATATTAAATGACAATTGTTTGTTGATGATGCAATTAAATTTTGTTGTATTTGTTGTGAATTATTGTGTTGTTGTTGCTGTTGTTGTTGTTGTTGTTGCTGCTGCTGCTGGGTTTGATGATGATGATGATGTTGGTTGTGATTCTGTTCTTGTTGTTGTTGTCTTTGTTGTGTTTCATTATTAATTATATTCTGATTATTATGCTGATGAGAATGTTGTTGATTTTCATTTGATGAACCACTACCAGATTCATTCCAACGGTTACCAGATGATGATGAATTATTACCACAATTTGATGAATTTGCTGAACTATTACTAGTACTACTGCCACGTGATCCACTATTATGATGATGACTCATATCGTTATTAGTAGCTGTACCACCACCACCACCATTACTACTACTACCACAACCACCGCCTGATGATGTAAAATAATTATTTATACCAGAATTTCGGTGATCTGTAAAATATCCTGCACAAGCTACCGAATCTGATGTCATTTTAGAGAAATTTTTCTTAACAAGTTTCAAGTGAATTTTAAGTTTTAGTTTTTGTGTTAAATTGTTGTTATTTTTTAAATTAATTTTAACGATTAACTGGTAAATAATTTATTTGTATTAAACTTTTAAGAAACTTTAATAAAAATCTTAAAGAATTCTGAAAATTTAACATTTTTTTCACTTTTTATTATAAATAAAAAATTTTTAATAACAAATTTTTCTTTGAAATATTAAATATAAAATATTTTTGTATTTTTTACTAGTTTCACTTCGATAATTATTGTTAATTTTCTGTTTTAAATATGTTCAATTATGTGTTTTTTTTACAAAAATTGTTTTTTGTAATGTTTTAAGATTTATGATGCATTGAAACTTTTTGATTATGAATAAATACGATAATAAAAAACCTTAAAAGAAAAAGTGAACCACAAAAACAAAATGGCTCCAACAAGTAAATTGATTAAAAAATAACAAAAACCAAAAATATATTATTTTAAAATAAAAAATATGTATTTTTTATGAAAATGCCATTTTAATTTTTAAAGTTGTTTAATTAGATTTTTTTACTAACAAATTTAATAAATATTATTATTCCGAAAAAAACTAAAATTTTATCAACAATAATTTTGCTGATAATATTTTTTCAAAAATATACATATTAACCCTTTAGTACAGCTGATTATAGTATTGAACAACCATAGTATGTTCTAGAAATTAGCAATTTTGAGGATATAATCAGATAAATTCAAATGAGCAGCGCATCATATTATGAATTGAATCTTTTTTACTCATTTAATATTTATTTGTCGGGCTATCTACCCTTTTATTTTTTTGTAATTATGATTTAAAAGCCTGTATATTTATAAAACATACAAAAAAATTTCTGTAAATTGTAAATCCATTTACAAATCACTAAACAACTACTTTTATTAGGCTAAAACGATGCAACAAATAACAAAAAAGTTGAAATAAATTTTAAGTTTGAAACGATTAAGCATTTTTTGGTTTGACTTATATGTGCATCACCGATCACGGCGCATTAAAGGGTTATTTAAACTATTAGATTAAAAAATATTTTATAAAAAAATTCTTATTTTTTTGCTTTCTTGATAATAAAAATTAAATTCTCGAATAAAATATATATATAAGTATTTTTAAGATTAGAAATTAAATTATTATGTATAGTAATTAACTATCACAAACTATTCCACGTGACTTGAAAGTACAACAACAACAAAAAAAAACTAATTAAACCTAATGTTAGAAATTAATGTTAGAAGTATACAAAAAACTACTTTTTAATTAATAATTATCGAAATTGACGTCATGAGTAGGGGAACTGAAATCTTAAAAGTTAAAAAAAGTTAAAACAAATAAATTTCGCTTATGAACCAATTGCATTTTAAGGAAATCTAATGCAAAGTTTTAAAATTTTATTACTCTTAATAAAACCGATTTATGAAGTTGTTCTGAAAGTTGAATTTTGTAGTTTAGACGAATTAAATTGAAATTTTAGTGAAGCATTTTTAATTGATTATTAATTTTTGCTTTTAGACAAATTTAAACTGATTTGAATAACTTGAATTTAGTGATAGAGTTAACTTTAATGTTGTACAATAAGAAGGGTACTTTATACTAAATCTTAATCTTTTAGTAAATAATAATTTATCAGATTTTATGCAATATAATTAATAGATCACTAAGTTTTTCTTTATTTACAATTCATAACTCTATAAACTTACTAACAAGTCCAATTTTATTTACATTTTAACTAGAAATCTGTCATTTAAAAACTAAACTTAGTTAACTTAAATTCTACATTTACATATAACTTAAAAGCTTCAATTGAATTTTACATTTTTATCTAAAATATTATAACAATTTTCCTACACATTTATAGCAATTCCATAAAAATTTATCAATTAAAAATATAAATTTAAAAATATATTATAATTTCACCCACATGAATATTAAATGTTCAATGTTCAATTAATTCTAATAAATTTAATTAATTATGTATCATCATTTCTCATAAAAATAATTATAAAAATAAAATTTATGAAAAATTCTTGATTAAATTAACTATTTTAGTTTTTTTTTTGTTGAAATAAAATATTTTTTATATTCACTTAAATCACAATAAAAATTTTAATAAAATTTTCATTTATTTATTTATAAATGTTTTCACTTTGCGAACACTTTTAAAAAAAAAAAAAAATTATTTAGAAAAAGAATATTTTTATTTATTATTATTTTCTTAAAGTTTCAAGTTCCGTTTATCTGAATGTTACAGCTTATACTGCGAGTAAGTTACAATTTTCCAATAATATCAAGAACCAATAAACCCTAATGTGGAGAAAAGGAAAAAAGTCCAAAATGCAGAAGGGTGCAAAAAAAAAATGAAATTGTATAAATCTATAAATGATTTTTTGAAAAAATAAAAAAATGAAAACAAAAACAATTTTCTTAAGGGAAAATTAATACAAATACAAAATTTTCCATTTACACATACATTTATAAATATATTATTACTATATATGTAATGGGTGGAGTTTAATAAAAATCCAAAAACTTTGAATAAATATTAGAAGCTTTGGTCACGCGGATATCGGTATGACTTGAATCTGATTGACTTGTATATCGGTTTTATAGCACGTGGAATGCCACTGTACTTTTTTTTTATTATTATAATAATAACAAAACATAGAAAACAAAATATTGAACAGGCTGATTTGTTTTTTTTTTGTTAGTAGAGCACAGAAAATTGGAATGAGAAATTCAGTATAAATTTTCCAATAATAAATTAAGATCAAAAAAAAAATTACCTTTTACGGATGTGTACCCTAAAAAATTATTTACACAGGATATTGTAGATACGTTGGACATTAATGTATCAATCTAATCAACATATTTATAAAGTTTTATTTTTTTTTTTTTTTGGACACAGAAGAATGTATAAATTATAATTGTATATAATGAAATATGTAAAGTTAAGCTTATATGAAATTGTGAAATAAAGTTATTAATATTGTTTTGTAAAAACTCAGGGTTTGATTTTATTGAGAAAAATCCAGTGAGGCTTTGTGAAAAGTGAATATTTTTTTTTTAATTTATTTAATATTTTAGTGAAGAGTTTAGAGATAAAATGTTTTAATTCACATGTAAAGTTCTTAGTTTGCTACAAGTACAAAAGTGTAGTTTCCTTAATAGAACTTAACAGATAATGTTGTGAAGCAGAAAACACCGAACTAAAAAAATGCATATTTATTTAGTATGTATGTGAAATCTTAAAAATAAAGACATATTTCTTTAGTCGTTTAAAGTGCGTATCTAATACATAGGACCTTCTGATAAGTGGAGATAAAGTTACTGATTGAGTACCAGAAACCTGATTTTATTTTATTTTATAATTTTTTCCAACAAAAAATTACTTTCCACAGAATTATAATTAATTTTCCTATCTGCCTCGATCCGACACTGTAAAATCTTCATCAAATTAATGGATATTTCCAGAGACTAATAATTCAGATATAAAAATCTTTTATGTCCATTGATAAAAAAAAAAAGCTTTCGGTATTAAAATTGCATTGAAAACAAAACTGAATTTACTTTAGTACGTTCAGAACACAAGTTTGGAATTTTTCTTGTTAAATTTGAATAAAATGCAATACGACTTTTTTATAAAAGTTAATGTCATTCATAAAATACAAAATATATTTTAATAAATAATAAATTCAACCTCTTTATTTTTTATAAAAATTCATAATTAAATTAAAAATAAAACATTGAAACCTTATTTTTTGTAACTAAACGTTTTTTTTTATAAAACGCACTTAAATTAAATTATTCCTAAAAATAAAATTGTAGATGAAAGAAATCCTTTTTTATTTTTGTTTCACCTGTAAAAATTATTAATCTTTAATCTATAAATTATAAATTTTTATGTTGTTTTTTTTTCATAGATCATGTTTATATTTTTATGTTAGCGTTTGTTTTTTATTTTATTTTTGTGGTATCACGTTTATTTGCCACGTGCTTCTGAGAACAAGTTGAAAATAAAAAATATAAATAAATTTTTTATTTTATTGCGTCGCCGCTCTGGTTGTCACATACCGAACTAATTAAAATACCAAATGGGTTGAGATAAAAAAAAGGATAAAAAAAATTGATATTTAAAAAAGTATTTCATTCCATTAATTTATTTAACTCACAATATTAAATTTATTCAAATTTTTAAATTAATTTTGAATTTATTATTAATTTTTTAATTGTCGTTTAATAATTTTTGAAATTTTACGATTATTTTTTTCAATAAAGGATATTTTTTGTGCAGATTGTATCTTTTTATGTCGTCATGGTAATAAACTGATTTATCTTTTAGGTTGACAATTGTATTACAAACGTGATATTAACAATGTTTAATGCCGCGTGACTATTTAAAGAAACACTTTTTCTTTGGTGAGAAAAGGGGTGGCATATAAATAAATATTTTTGTGTATATCTCAAATAACCAATTTTTTGTTTTGAAATGTGTTTTATGGACCTAAATAGCAAAAATAATCTAGAAAGAGAAAAAAGCAATCAGATATTTTACATGATGTGTAAAATTTTGTTTTGTGAGTGGAAATTTTTTCAAAAAATTAACAAGTTTTTTGGTAATATCGCTTTTGGTAATAATTTAACATTTTAAAGACCAAAAAAAATTGAGAAAAAATTCTAAATTTCCATTTTTTTTACATCTTAATTATTCCAACTTTGAAATATTAACATTGCCTTACTAGCTTTTCTTACTTTACCGCTTTTCTTTATTTTCTGTCAGGCTTATTCTATTTGAAAAAAATCCGATTTAAAAAAAAAAAAAGTTTAACAGGTGTACTACAACAACGGTATACGGTATAACATTTTCTTTATTAAATTAAAACAACCAAAATGAGATCTTTTTCCTATTTATTATAATATTTTTAAGTTTTATTTTATAGAAGGAAGAGAAAAATGTCGATTTTCTTTGTAAAAATCTGCAAATTGCTTAACAACACATTTTTATCATTTTAAAATAAATTCACCACATTTGATTAAATAATCACCATTATAAAAAATAATCCCCACATTTTATTAAATTTTCAATTTCATTTTTCTCACCACACGAATAATTTTTTTTTATTCCAGTAAGGATTTTTATTTGATCATTTAAAAAGAGAGAATACAGCAATTGCTTCTACTACATCTCTCAATTTATTCCAGATTATTAACAAATGGTAACTCTGGAAATTCCAAATTCAAAATTTTCTTGAAAATATCAAAAAATTCCCATTTTTAGCCTGTTTTAATAAAGGATTTCATCTTTTTAGAAGAGTAGGGATAATTACAGAGTAGATATTGTAGTAGAGTTAAATTGATTAATTTTTTATATATATTTTACAGGAATTTATTGAAAATTATTTTTTACAGGAGTTTATTAATTTAAAAGGAATTTTTAACAGAATTTTTACAGGTAATCAGTAGGTATAACTGAAAAGCTTAATTTATTAATTTTTTTCTGAGCTTCAAATAGAGCTTTCGTAAGCTTCAAAGATAAAGTAGTTAAAAAAAACTTTTAAATAAAACCCACAATGTTAGTTAGTCTTTTGAACAGTAGATGACGATAATTGCGATTAGTGACAGTCAAATCTGTTAATTTTCTGTTTCAAAATTTATTAAAATGCTTGCGTCGAGATGAAAAAAAAGATTCAAATCTAATTAAGGATTTCCAGTTTTTTTTTATAAAATACACACGTAAATAATTATAAAAATTTAGTTTCAATTGAAATTTAAAAACCATTATTAATCTGAGGATAAGCAAGAATTTGTAAATTAAATTAAACAAAAATTATGCAAAGAAAGTTTATGGTTTTCAAAGGTAAAAAATTCCACCTATTAAATTTACAATATAGGTAAAATTGTAAAACTATATTGATGTGATTAATAAACGTATTAATTATTAAATAAATAAAATTTATTAATTAAAGTTAAGTTGCAAATTGAAACTTAAAAGATTCAATTCGTTTATGCCCCCGTTAGAAAAGGAACCTTGTTGCATATGCCCCCAGCCATACCTAAATCAGAAAATGAACCTTGAAAAGCGGAATTAATTCTAATTAATTTATTTATTTCTAACTGTTTTTTTTTTTACTTTTTTTTTCATATTGCAAATCAGGTTCTATGCATAAAAATCTTGTAGTACAAAAATTTATTATGAACAATACTTAAATAAATTAAAAAAGATATTAGAAAAGGAAATATTTCCGTCATAAAATTATTCATTTTTTTTAAGTAGTCTTAATATAAAAGAATTTTTGCTGACAATGTGATAGCTCAGCATAAAACAAAAAAATTTAATAAAAAGGTTTGTTGTATGCTTTGTGGATTTTTTTTAGTAAATTGAAGAAATATTTTCGTAAAAGTTTGCTAAATATCTTTTTTTTAAAATCTCTTTTAAAAATGACCTATAAAAAGAAATTATTTTTGTTTTTATCTACTTTGTGATGCGAAGGATAATTGGTATCTTTATCATTTTAATTAGAATTCAAATTCATTTCTTTCCTAATTGAAATTTTCTGTAAATTTGTTTTTCAAAAAAATAACACAATTTTGAAAATAAATTCTAAATCAATTTTATTCTACAAATCAATTGTAATGTGAGAGGATTATTATCTAGGTGTCTGCTGACTACTGTTTGGCTTCCGACAATTTTCTTCCAGTAAAAAAAAAAAAAAAAATTGTAATAAATTTTAATTTAAAATAAATTTTACTAAATTTCATTTATGAAGAATCTAAAAATTTCTTAAATATAGCTTTTATTAAATTAATTTTTCTAAATTAGAATCCGCTATGATGTACATTATTAACAATTAGTATTAAAATTGCATAAAAATTATTAAAAAAATAAACTGAACTTGGATTAAATTGAATAAAGAAACCTCATAAAATCATAAATCAATTTCTAAGCTATTAACATTTCAAGTAAAATGAATATGGAAAACTTCCTGTTCTCATAATTCGTAGAACACATTTCGGCCTTAAAAATATATAAAATTTTAAACATTTTGTCAAGTTTTAGTAATAACCAAACAATAAATATAGATATAGGTTAATTAGTTAACAACATATGCCATTTTCAGATTAAATTCAATTTTTTCCAAATGAAATTCAGCGTTTTTCATGTAAAATTCTTCATTGTTCAATGTAAATTCAATTGAAAGATGATGAATTTAACTTGAAAGATAGTGAATTTGGTTTCAAAAATTTCAATTTAACGTGAAAATGTTTTGTTTTCTAATAACGTTCATCGAAAAAAAAATTATTTACGAAATCACGTCAAGAAAGAAAGTAAATTAATTTAGTTTGAAAATTTCGTTTTCGTTGAAATTTTTTTTGTTTTGTGAACTCAGATAAATGAAATATAAATCTTAAATATTACGAAATATTCTTTTTTTCATATTAACAACGAAACAACATTTTCGTAATCAATTTTCTTATAAAATTTACTATATAAGTAAAAGCTTATCAAAATATTTTCTTATCCGAATTTGTATTTTAATCTTAAAAAAAAATTATTTATTTTTTATTTTAATTATCAAGTAGCCACTAAAGTTTTTGATTAAATGTAATCGTGTGTAGACTGTAAAAATATTGATAAGACGGGATTATTAAGTAAAAACATTATTTTTGTATCAAATATTTATAATATCACGTGGATATTATAAATATTCACACAGTGGAGGAGTTTGTGGAGATATATTTACAGAAATTTTCTTATCAAATACTTTAATAATACACACAGATAAAATGTAGAAATTATGCGAATAAAATGAAATTGATTGTGAAATTATTGATTAAATATACATATACTAGAAATTAATGATTATCAGATTAATTAGAACCAATAAACTATAATGTTTGTTTATGATTTATAGCTACAATTAAGTCTAGTTCTAAAGGGCAGTCTTTTAAATTAAATATTGTTACATTCCCCGAAAAATTTATTAAGTCACATTTTGATAATAAACTAAAAGTTTAAAATTATTTAAAATTGGATAAATTGTTATGTTTTGATCGAGTTTTCCTGGTTGTTCACAACAACTACTGAAAGTGTTGTGTTTGCGTTTCTTGTAAAAAATTTTAAAATATCGCTTGGTAAATTTTTGCAGAAAGGTCTTTATGGTTCTTTTAGCCGCCAATATTAAAAGTTTATATGTAATATCGTTTTTATACTAAATTTATCTTTAATCTTAAATTATTGGTTTAAATTTCGGCGAACCATGAAAATTCTAACTAATAATTAAAATAATAAATTATACCAAATGTTCACATATGAAAATAACAAATCTTTGTCACTTCTTCTATCTGTAAATTACAGAAACAATAAAATTCCAACCCACATGATTTAAAATTAATTATTTTTTATAATATTTTTAATAGAGTTTTTCGGGATTTACATGATGATTTCGTGGAACAAAAACGCGCATTAACAATAACACCAACCAAAAAAAAAGAAGAAGAAAATTTAAATTACCAAAATAAACTTTTCGAAAATTTTATAAATCCTTTTAAAAATAGATTTTTCAGTAGTTTTCTTCTTTTTTTTTGAAAAATATTTATAAAAAGCGCGTCACATTAACTTGTGACTAAAATATTATTATTATTTTTTTCATAATTTTCTGACAGACTTAATGGTTCGAATTGTTGTTAGTTTTTTTCCTCTTTGTTTTGTAATATGAAAAAAAAGAAGAATTTTTCCCTCCGTCAACACTTAAAAAGATTTATTTTGAAATTAAGCGAAGGCGTCAGGGTTTTTCTTTTTTGTAAATAATTTTCATTAGAAATAGAAAATAAGATATTTTTTTTAAAGAAAACTTAAAAAGTTTCTGTCATATACGTCACCTTGTATAATTTACTAATTTATTTTTAATTATTGCTAAAAGAACAAATAAAAAAAACTAGAAAACTAAAAAAGAATGTGTAATTATTTTTAATGGATTTTTTTCAGTGCCAAGTCCAAAGTATAAAAATGATATCCTTTAATTGAATATATTTTGGGGAAAAAACAGTCTACAGAAGCTTCTAAATTTTTTATAATTAAAAAGGCGAAAATAAAATTTATAATTCTTCGACAAAATGTTTTGTTGAAATTTTTAGTTACTTGTTTTCGCCATGGAAATGGAAATGGAATTGTGGGGAATCTAGATCCAGCCGTATAATCTGTGGAGTCCATTGTGAGGATATAATTTCACCTTTGCGACCTGTGCAAGTATTACTATCCCTGGGTGAGCATGATTTCTAAGTGAAGTAGGTCCATCATAACTATTTGGCGATGAGACATATTGAACTAACACTGAGTAAATATATTTCTCTACCGCTAATCAAATATAAACAATATTAAATGTGACTATATCATTCCGGGCCAGGCTGTACTTATTAATGTAAGCTAACAAAAGTAACCACAACTTTTAAGTGTAAATTGAATTTCTTAGAAATAATTAAACATTTTATCATATTTTAATTTAATTAGTATTAACAAAAAACCATAAACTTCTTAAGACAATTATTTGCACTATCAAATTTCCCATAACAAGAAATATGGAAAATGGTATGTTTCCCTTTGATTTCAAAGGAATTGCGAAATTACAAACATTCCATTGACTCCATTATATAAAACAAATATTTAGATAAAAATTACTAATTTTTTTTAATTTGGTTTACTTGTATTTTTTAATAAATTGAATTATTAAAATTAGTAAAATAGTAAAAATTTATATGACATTAAGTTAAATTTATTGTAGTTTCATATTTGAAATTGACAAAAACAGGAAAAAGACAAGATATTATAACAATTTTCATTTGTCTAAAAAAAAAAAAAAATAAAATATATTTTTTTAAATATTTTGAATTTTTATAATAAATCATTAGCAACAAACATCAAGGATGGCAACATTATGGGTTTAATACAAATTATCTGTGAGTGCCAATAATTTGTGTTTAGCGTGAACTGAATCGAGATGTAATTCGTTCAAATGTTATTTAATATGGTATTATAGAGTGTTGGTTACAGCTTTCGTTAATACAAAGCGGAGAACTAAATACTAGGAACTACGGATTCTGTGGCTAGAAAGTTTGAAATTGCATTTCCATATAGTAAACATTCAGTTAAAACTAATGTTCAAAACAGTAATGACGAATAAAATAAAATAAAAGTTTGTCCACCTGTCCGTTTTGCCTCTAGGGTTAGCTACAATGTAAAATATTTAGTATCGGCATGCTAAATTTTTAAAAATTAATATTCTACCAAGAATTAAATTTAAATTTCGTAATTGCTCTTTACTGCGGGCCAAATGTTTTCTACGACTGTGCAAATAAAAATATTGCAAAATTAAAAATTTTCAGTTTAATAAAACTATTTTTAATTTCCCAAATAAAAAAAAAATATTTTTATAAATATTTCTTTTTTTTTGTTAAAAATATTACAAAATAAAATTTAAAAAAAAAATATTATTCGAAACCATAAATTCCTGAAGAAAATTTTGAAAATATAAAAATTATATTATATCTTTTTTTTATTATTATTTTATGATAAAATATTAAAAACATTCTTGTTAAATTTTTATTATAGCGCTTCTAAAAAGAGCCAGCAAAACAATTCTAGATTCTGTTCTAATTTTAACAAAAAAAATCATATTTTATTTATTAAAGTTTTATATTTTTTTATTATGAAATAAATTCACACCCAACGGATAAATCTTTTAAAGACAAAACTTAAAAGTGTGAAATTTTTTGGCACTTTTGCATTTTTTTTTTTCAATTTCATCTCAATTTTACTATTTTTACAACACAGAAAAAAAAATTAACAATTTCATTCTTTTTGAAACATTTCAATTAAAATTAAATATTTGGGTAATTAAAAGATTTTCTAAATTGTCCAATACAAATTGGTCATTAACCGTATCGGAAATTGTGGTAATACGTTACGAAATAGTAAAAAACAATTAAAGGAATAAGGGTATGGGGAAGCATCAAAATATAAATCACAATTAATAGTTTCTCTTTTAATAGCAATAAAATAGTATATAGTTTAACATTGTGACAAAATGTATAGTTAAGTTAAATGAAACGAAATATTATAATAAAATTTACATAAAAATAAAATTGTTGCGTGGCTAAAGGATA
This sequence comes from Empis livida, assembly GCA_963932195.1. Lineage (NCBI taxonomy): Eukaryota > Metazoa > Arthropoda > Insecta > Diptera > Empididae > Empis > Empis livida. Next base: position 54,587,111 of record OZ010647.1, read on the forward strand.
TTATTTTTGACCAAAATACATTTTTTTTTGGATAATGCTTTAATTTTCTTTTTCTTAACACCATTATTTATTAGAAGGAGGCAATTTAATATACCGGAAACTCAGCCCAGATTTAGAGGTGCGGTTTATATGATAAAATTTGGTATATAATTTGTTTCCATTATTAAAGCTACAAGGAAAGTTTAGGATTGTGGATTTTTTCAACTTTCGAACATCCATTTTTATCGAAATATATAATTTCAGTAAATGTTCAGTAACAAAATTGATGATAGCCTTAATATTAATTGTTTATTTTGAGCATAAAGCATCCAAGTCAAGCAGATTATTTGTTACGTTATTTTCAATCAATTCATGGTATTTTTATAGTGTGTCCTGTGCAGAGGGATCCTTATGACTTCATAAATCTAATAATATTTCTATTTTAGTTCATATAATTCTCGAATATACGTTCTTAATTCTAAATTATCCATTCTAAATCCACCGAAAATTTTGCAAATTACTTTTTTTTCGAATATTATTTTAGCGTTCGTCATTGTCCATACTTCACAAATATAATGTCACTATTATTAATAATATATTTTGAATTTTATTGAATATGTCCTTACAGTAGTAATAATTAAGAGAAATTCCTTGATTTCATGGTATACAAGTGTAGTCACTAAACACTACAATTAGTATATGAAACTACTCCATTGAAACTACTTCAAACTTCACCACGTTTCACCTTTTTAAAATATTCTAATTCTTAATTACAAATATATTATATTTATTAAATCTTGAAATAAAAATTTATTTGGAAAAATATATAATAAAAAAAAAATTATTAGAAATTTCATTATAAAAATAGAATTGAACCACAAAATAAAGGTAAAATTATTCAAACCAAAACTATTCAAATATTTGAACCGGATAAATGTAATTGTAATAAAATATTGAACGGATACGAAAGTTTTTTTTTTTTAAATTTTCCAACAAGATTCCGGATGAGTTTTATTAATTCTTGAAATAAAAAAGCTTATAAAATTCGCTCAAGTAAATCTCTTAGGCACGCTTGTTTTTATTAAGATAATTTAAATCAATGAACGTTTTTAAGCACTTTAACAGATTCATTTTTCTCTACAATATTTTTTTTTCGATTGCGGATTGTGCAACATAATTTCTGACTTTATCAAACTTGTTATTTACAAAATAAATTTTTCAGATATTATTATTATTTTTTGTTGCTACAATTTAGAAACTTTGACTTTTTTGTTTCTAATAATATTGCAAAAATTTTATGTATTAATTGCAATTGTTAATTAAAATTAATAAAACATAAAACATGCAAAAAAATATTGTTTACAATTTTCCATTAAATGCAAACATAACAAAACTACAACGAGTAATTAAGTTTTGAAAAAAATTATATAATTATGAAACAGTTTTCGTTACAATTAACGCAGTTCTGGTAACAATATGGAGTTTGTTGACAAAAAAAAAGTTCGAAGCCATTAAAAATCACCAAAAAAATAGAAAATCACAGTAAACTTCAAATCAATTACACCGTCAAAGATGGCAAAAAATTATTCCGACTGATAACCAAAATAAAATTAATTAAGATATTTTAGTAAATTTATGCCACGAAATATGCTAAATTCATGTAATATGTCAACATTTTTTTTGTTCATTTCGTGATGTTTAAATTAACTAAAAATAATCAAAAATGTTCTAATTTGTATAACACGACCAAAGTAAATTGAAATCATCTAAACAGAATTTGTTTGCGCGTTTCATATGAAACTTTATGAATTAAGCATTTTCTTCTAGAAAAACTTTTATTATCAGTGAAATATTAAAGCAGGTGCACAATGAAAATTGCAGCTACTAAAAACTCCATAATTTAACTATTAAAATTTTATGCTTCATAGTAAATAATTGAAAAAAATTTACTATTTTAATCATAAAAAATAAATTTAATTTATTTAAAAAAAAAAATTATGTATTTAATAATTAAATTTAATTTCAAATGAAAAAAAAAATGATGTAATGTAAAATTGGATTTTTATGATATTATTAGTCAATTAAGATGAAAAATGTACGAAGCTTTTTTTTATTAATTAACACATTTATCAATTTTTAAGTGTATATTCTAGTTTGACTAGTTTCGCAACTAGTGAATAACCTCTTTTTTCTATAAAAAATAAAAAAAATTTAATTTAGATCACGAGTTTCAATAATAAATAGTGTATAAGTAAGTGTTACTTTTTGGCTGATTATTTAAATCACAAATTATTTAATAATAATTTACTTGAATGATTTAATAAATTTAGATACAAAAATATAATTTAAAAGTGAAAATATCTGCCTAGTGATAATGTCTTTAATATTTGAACAGTAAACGAAGCAGCATATTAGTTGGAGCAGAAAAATATTTATTTGTCATATTCTGATATGAAAATATTTGAACATAGCCTGCAGCATTAATGAGTTAGCATTAAATGAGCATACAAATTTTTAATCTCTGTATCACTAAGATAAATATTATTCCATGTGCTTCATTCAAAACCAAAAAAAAAAAAATTATGAATCATATCAAGGTTCTTATCTTTCATTAAAAACAGTTTAATTAAATTAATAATATTAGAATGTCTTTTTAAAGACTACATACGCTTAGCATAAATTTTTTTGTTGAACGTTTAGAATTGAAATAAATTAAAACAGATAAATTAGAAATTTATGTAAAAATATCTGGAAAGGTTCGTTCACCTAAAACAAAGTTAATTTCTTTATGGAATTTATGTTAATTTACTACACAAAAGTATATTAGTGACGTATATTTCTTTTATCAAACATTAGACTTTTTTTTTGTTTTTGTTCGCTTTTTAATTTTAATTAAATTCGAATTTTTAATTATTTATAGAATGAAAAAAAAACTGCTTTGCTCATTTTAATTCAAATTATTTTAACCACAAGGTCAATAATTTCAAATTATATATACTCTTCTGAAATTTTCGAAATAAATTTTATCTACGTGTGAAAATATAATGAAAATTAGATATTTTTTTTTTGTGTACTCACAAAAAAAAAATTATTTAAAATATCTTGTTAAATGAAAATTTCTTGGCAATTGCGGACAATATGGTTACACTACACAATACTGATTTATGTATTTGACAATTTATTAACTAATTAGCTAGTTTACAGGGTGGCCAGTTTAATTTTGTTAACTATTTTCCTTAAATCAAACAATTTTGAGTTTACTCGGCAATGCAATGATCCCGGGTTTCAATCCCGTAGAAAAGAGTGTCGAAAAAGGGAGTGTAAGAAGAGACTTTATCTTCAGGTTGCTTTCAAAATAAAAATTTGACTAATTTGAGTAAACAGATACTCTTTTGAAAATCAAGGAAAAATATAATAGATGCACCTAAATAAAACCTAGTCAGACATTTTACTATAACAATTTAGAATTTAGACAGTTTAATTTAAGAAGATTTAATTAGCAATCCAATTTTGATCTTAGGAATGTGTGTATGAGTACCTTTAATAATGGTTTTGATGCCCGATAAAATTTTCACCAAAACTTAAACACGCTGTTTATGAAAATTAATAGAAAAACGGACTACAAGTATATGTTTCTCTATATTTATTTTATTAACAATAAAAACAAGCAGTAAAATAGTCACAGCTCACAGCATGCCAATTACTAATTTACAATAATTTGTATCTTTTTTTTTTTGTTGCTGAAGCAATACATAAAAAAAACTGTTTGTTGAATCACATGATTGCGTCTATCGGAATCTATTGACCAAGGGGAGCAAGTGAGGAGTGAATATAGAAAAAATTTTACAGATTAATAGAGTCAAATTTTATTTTGTGTGCAAAAAAGCTGCATTAAATATGCAATAATATAACCTAAATTAAAACCAACACATTTAAAAGTTATTTAATATAAATATTAAAATTCTATTTTTAATGTCAATATAGAAAAATTGTAGTAAAATACTGTTTAAAACATGACATATTAACAAAAATAATTATTATTTAAATAAATATTACAACTAATTAAAATACAAAACACAAACTAAAAAAACAAATATAATTTTATGTGTGGTAATGAAAAGATGAAATTTACATAGCAATTTAAAATAATGACTAAGTCGATTTAAACAACAAAATATGTTATTATGGAACCTACTAATAATAATTTCTAATGTCCTATAACTGAAACTCTCTATAAATCTGGGTAGTCCTATAAACTGTATTGTATTACCAGAAAACTGCTGGAATAATAAATTAAAATTCTCTAGATAAATTTCAAATAAGTATTTTGTTTAAAACTACGAGTATTTAAGAATTTTCGTTATAATTTAATGATTCGTATTGAAAATTGAATTGAATCTGAAGCTATTTGAAATTAACATCCACGTTGATTCAGTTATCTATGGCTTGCGATTGTAGCAGAATTACCTAATCGTTGTATTAAAATTACCTAATCATTTTTATTACCACATAAAAGCAATGTTTTGTTTTTTGGTACTTAATTGTCAAGTTCAATTTAAGTGTTTTTTTTTTAAAAGCTTTTGATTTTAGAATGTTTGATGTTTTAAATTGTTCAAAGAAGCTTTATTAAATGAAACCCGTAATTTAGCACGTTTCTTTTCTTATTCTTTTGGAACATAAAAACATTATATATGTAATATTTGCTTTTTGATAAATTTTAAATAAATTTTTTTTTTATTAACACTCTTGTTCCAGGTTCGAGGTCGCCAAATGTTATCTCATAATTATTTTGTCTTTTTACAATTTGTAGGTCAAGTGATTACTATCTTTTTCAACTGTTACTTGATAAACTTTTCAGCTTTGTCTTTAAAATAAAATTATATTCCGAATTTCTTTATCCAAAAATTATTAATTTGGCTTTAAAAATTCAGAATATAGAATATTATCAAATTATCATAGATTAATTTTAAAGTGATTTACGTAGATACTTGCAAACTTAATTTAAAATAAAATTAAAATTGCAGATAAAAGTTAATTAAGAACTCCGACAAAAATATTTAAACTTATCTACTAAAGTTTGGACTTTGTGAATGATACTAAACTGAAATCGTAAAAGGCATGAGGCATGTCTAACTTTTTATTTTATTAAGACTTTAAAAATTTTGCCACAATTTTAGTTTTTAAAATGTTAAATTTAATATATTTTTTTTTTAAATAAATTTGTTTCATCAAAAGTTTTTACTTTTTAAGTTAGTTTTGTGTACACAGTTTTTCCGTATAAAAGTAACTTTATTTATTGTATAATTAAAAATTTTTTTTTCTTCAATAGTTTTATAAATAAATATTTCTGTCGTATTTAGTTTAAATTTTTTTTGCGCTATTTTTAAGTAAACATCTGCCAATTATACTGTTCTCTTAGAAATTTCAATATATGTATAATTAATAAAAAATATCCTTGGAATTTTCTAGTTTATTAGTCATAAAAATGGATGTGGAACCAGATCATTTTTTTTTTTTGGTACAGAAACCAAAATTTTCTGTTGATTAATACTATTTAAAAAACAATAACATAGAAAGTATCTAAAAAATATATTGATTTGAAGTGGAGTTTGTTTAAAGATTACTTTTTGTAAAAGAAATTCTTTACTCTTTTGTGGTGAAACATGTCATTAACGGCAAGAAGGAGAAAAGTATTGAAGAAAAGGATTAAAAACATATAAAAGTTAACTATAATTTCGGCAGAATAGTAATGAAACCAATTTTAGTGGCTGGCCAGAAATTGATCGTGGAAAAAGGGTTTATACAAAATCACGATTCCTAGTAAAATTTAAATAGTAAAATATCATATGCCAAATAAAATTAATTCCAATTCTATATAAAATGAAAATATCCACCACATTATAGCTATTTTCAAAAATTATTCAAAGTAAGAAATTTTTAAAAAAAGATACAAAACTTTGCCTGCCCGAAAGAAACAATTTTTAGAATGTAATTATAACTTTTTACAAGAATATTTTTTTTAAAATAAAATTTATTTTTTCAAATATGCTAAAAAAAAACTGTCAAAAATAAATATTTTGTATTAAAAATTAAAATAAGATTTTTTTTTGTTTTTGGTAAAGAAAAATGTCATATCGGTAAAAGAAAAACTTTAAAAATTTTTCCAAATGTTTTGTGTCAACGGCAATCAAAAAAATTTCCCAAAAAAAAATAAAAATAGAATTTTAAATAAAAATTAAAGAAAATTTTCACAAAAAGAAAAATATTCTTTCATAAATATCGTATTTCTTTAATCGACTTCGAGTCTCAAGAATTTATATTTAATTTTTATGTGCCATTTTTTTTCTTTCTTCTATTTGTTTATTGAAAAGGATCTCAATCAAAGTTAATTTGTAAGATTTTTTCCTTGTTATTTTATAAGCTAAAAATAAATCAAATTTTTGAATATGCGGAAATTTCAGATAGAAATTGTTAAAAAAATGTTTTTTTATAAAAATCGCAGAAAAAGAACCAACATTCAAGTGGCTTTGATGATGAAAATTGCTGATTGTGTATGTAAAAAAATACGCAATTACAAAATTAATTTTACTACTTCTTGATAAAAAATAAATAAATAAATTTAAATGTTATTTAATACTTTTCCATTCTAAATTAAATAATTCCAACATACATATATAAATAAGAGCGATACAAACACTTTTTTTTATAATCTAAATCCAAAGTGATAAGAAAAACTAATACATTAAAAAGGGTCACTTTTATTACAAGTGCAAACACATATTTCTAAATTTCTAATGTAAATATATTTTCTAATTATATGAAAAAAACATATACTATCAAAAAAATATATTGCTTCTTAGTCTCTCAGAGAAAATTCAGTATCAGTTTTTATAGTTTAGGAGCCATAAATATCTCATTTTCAACTGGGAATTAGTGCTGGGCATTAGATTAAAGATATGTCACATTGTTGTGACATTCGACTAAGGCTAAGCCGATAGATTAATGAACTATTAACCTAATGTAGGGCGATAACTTGTAAAAGACTTTCACTAATATGGTAATTTCTGAAAGCTTAAAATAAAATAGAACTCGGAGTGATTGTTGAGAAACCTCCTCTAATAATTAATAAGAATGAAAAGTAATTTTTTTGTCTCTACACAGTAATTTATTTGAAAATCTTGTAATCATTACCGAGCTTTTTAATGTCAAAATACCTTTTGATTGTCAAAAAACTTCAAACTGCGTTTACTTTACGAAAATATGCAAATAACTAAAAACATGTATGTTGTAATTGATTTAATTTTCATCTTACATTTTTGTCAAATTGGTATTTTGTCATTTTTTTGTCAAAATTACAAATTAATCTTTTTTCTTAAATTCTATATACATGTGCTTAAATGAGTCAGGGATAATAGTAATTTTTGGCGCGCCACCCTGTTTCATTTATTTGCATAATTTTCATAAGAAAAAATAGTATTTTATATTTATTTTATTTTTTTTGCTCTTTCATTAAAATTCCTTAACTTTTTTTCTCTAAATTTGTTTTACATTAATCCTACTGTCATAGTATAAGTTAGTTTTTAATGGCTTTAGTCAAAAATTATCATATATATTTCTAATACATGTAAAACATAAAAATAAAGCTATTTAGAATGAAATATTATGTGCCTTACTTTTTCTTTTTTAGTTTAACATGTGATTGTGAATGCCGTCATTAAAAGTTGGGATCACATGGTTTCTAGTCATAAAAAAAAAAAAAAAAAATTTATTTTTGTTCGTACAACACACATTTTTATGTACCAACATAACCATATTTATTCTCAAAATCAATTATTTTTACACAAAATCTTCTTTAGTTTTGATTTTTTCGAAAAATTAATTTATTTTTATTTATCTAAAAAAGTAAAAGCATGAAAAAATAATTTTTCGAATCGTTTTAACTAATAAATTTTTATGATATGCAAAGAAAATAAAGCTTATCAGCTCAAATTAAGCCCAAAGTAATTACATTTTTGTTAATTTTTGCTGATTTTACAAAAAATTCCAAAATATAGTTTTTCAAAAAAAAAAAACAAGAAAAATATTTAAATTTGCATGTGTATTGACTGCGCAAATTAAATTTTCCAAGGAAACAGGACATTTCAAAGCTTTGCGATAATATTGTGGGATGAAAATTCAAAAAAAATTTCCCTTTTTTTATGCATTTACAAAAATTTAAGCTTTTATATTTTATAAATTTATAAAAAAAGAGCACACACAGACAAGAGCTTCAGCTTTTGTATTGTACAGGAACTAAAAAGGATATCCTATTTAGTTGAAATTTGTTATGTTCAACTTGTGGCTATCTGTGTGTTTGTTAATGAATATGGTTTTTCAGCCTAAATAACACAATAAAATTTTATGCCGGTGGTTTTTTTTTGTTATTTTGTTTCGATTTTCCACAAAACTGTTCCTATATTTATAAGGAAAATAGAAAATTTCCTATTGCACATGTATTGAGTAGGCGTCAGGATATACCGTCATTATATGTACCTTTGACATTTTAATAAGTAAAAAAAAAAGTATGTATATAAAATGGCAAAAATTCATTTATCTTTTTATAATAATTTATTTAATTTGTATGTAAATGCAAAAATTTTCATTTCTTCTTTCAAATGAATTTTCATTGATTTTTTTTTTTAAAAGGAAATGGTTGCAATTTTCATAAGAATTTTTTGTAAATATTTAATAAAAAAAGAGATTTAAATAAAAAATTATTGATTATATTTTTATTAAGTTTAATTTTTTAAATTATGGTTTTAGTACTGACTTTATTTAATTTTAATTCACCAAATATTATTAATAATAAATAATAGATGGATAAATTGTTTTAAAATTAGTGAAGCTACGTTAGTAATTAAAAGAATATATAGATAGGACAATATAATTTTCGATTTTCGGATTTTAAATTCTGCTAAAGAAATTTAAATTCTGCTTCACTTTCTTTATTTTGGCCAGAAAACCAAGATGATAAAAATTGTATTATACCACAACAAATTAAATATATGATTGTTATATTTTAAGATTCGGTAATCTAATTTAATGGTGATGCTATTGTGTATAATCTAATTATTATGTACATATAATGCAGGACATAAAACAAGGTCTAGATTTTCTAGGATTTTTTATCACCCCAAGAATTTCTAGCTGCACCCGTTAAACAATCCTTAGAAATTCCATATCCACAATACATAGCAAGGTATACATAGATCACGGCGTGCAGTGGTCTTCGGAAGCCATTATAATTCTATATTGTCTTTACCAAGAATTTCTGAATGCTGTTAGAAATTAGAAAGTTTCTCACTCTGTAGAAAAAACAGAGTGAGTTACTCACTCTGTAGAAAAAAACAGCTTAAAATATGATTTACCGATCAAAGACCATCCGCACATAATATCAAAAAGAAAATTAACATAATATGCTCACAAAGCAAACATAATTTACTCAGTTAGAACATAATTTATTATTTATCCATTTAGATATTTTTTTGTTTATTAAATTATGTTGCTGACACATAAAAAAAGTTAATTTTCTGTACAATTAGAAAACATGTCTATAAAATTTTAAATTATTTCCGACTTTTAAATAATTTATTAGCATAGTAAAACAAATTTATCCAAATGCAATTTTGTAAATAATTATTAATCTTAAAATTGTAATAAAAGTAATGTAATTTTCAACTACTGTTGACGGTCAGTCGTTAAGTCTAGCCAAAATAAATTCTGTCTACAGGATACATTGCCACTAAAAAATTGGTCTTAGAAGACAATTCAATGTTCAGCCAGGACCATAATAAATTAAAATCCTCGCCAAGGATACAATAACTTATAGATTTTGAATTTTCCGCACACTTTCATTTAAGCTTATTTCACAAAATGTAAAAAAATAGTGAAAGATAATATTTGGAAGGGTCATAAAATTAATCAACTGGAAACCATTTACATAAATTTGTTTGTACAAAAAATATATACATAAAAGTAGATATACAAGAAAAGGATTTGATGTATCAAGTGACTTAATAATTAAATATATTACAAAACATTAAAAATGTAAATATGTAATTTCATATAAAATTTTGTAAAAAATTCTCAAAATTGATACTTACCATTTATACCACTGATTAATGGATAATTTGTATCCCTTCCGCCGATTAGATTTTTTAATCCAGATTCGATCAGTGTTGGGGACGATCGCTCCCTGTCACTCATTTTTTCATAAATTTATTTGTTGTTTTGTTTTTGTTTTTATTTGATTTTTATTTATGTTATAAAACGGGGTGGTAATTTTTGTTGTTTTCAATTTTTTTTGTAATTATCACAATTCTTAAAACTTAAAAAAAAAAAAAACAAAAAAAAATCAATATTTTTCGTCTTTGCACACTTTTTCAAAATTAATTAATTAAAAATTTCGCAAAAAAAAATTACATATAAATTTTATGTTTATATGTTAAATTAAATTATTAATTTAAATTTTTTTTTTTATAAAAATATGTTGATTAATAGGCACAATAATTTTAATTTTTACATTTACGTTTTTGTTAATTTACTAAAACGGACACGCACAGAATATTAACTTTTTTTTCGCTTATTTATATACGGTATATATATTTCTTGTTATTAATAGAAAATAATTTTAACACAATGTACGCACTCAGAGACAAAAAAAACGTACACACATTCAAAAATTCAGTATAAATATTTTATAAAACAAGAAAAATTAAATTCAAAAAAAATTAATTTAAAATACAACAAAAAAATATGAAAATTTTAAAATCTCGTACATTAATTAACTAACACCAACACAAAAAAAAAAAAAAAAAAAGAAAATAGAAAAAAAAACACTTTTTTGTTGTTTTATAAATATTTCGTTGAAGCGAGGAGGGTTAAATTTTTTATACTACTAAAATTTTTGGTTTGTTGTTCTATTTAGATGAGAAATCCACTTGAAAAGCACCATTAAAGTTTATTTTTATTTTAACAACAATTTTTACAACATAACAAAAAACCAAATCACAATTTTTTTAATTATTTTATTAAATTTTCCTGTTTTTTCTTATTTTATGTTTAGATGTAAAATAATGTAGATATTTTCATTGAAAATTTCTAAAAGATTTTTAAAATTATTAAAGAAAATTAAAAAAATTGAATTAATTTAACATCAAAATCACATAAAAAAATGTTTTCTTTTTTTTTTTTGGTTATAATTTTATTAAGGGTGTGTTGAATTTTCCGCACATAAGAAAATTTTTTTTACAACATGCTCAGCTGAGTATTTTTTTTTCCTTTATGTACATAGAATTTTCCTTTTTTCCAATTTTTCTTCGTTTTTTTTTTTTGGTGTTTTTGTTTTATTTAAAAATATCACAATTTTTTAACAAATTTTTAAAATTATTAACAAATATTTTTTTATTAAATATTTTTTTATTAAATTTTCGAACTCGTTTATGTTTAATAATTTAACATTTTTTTTAATAATTAATTTTTATTATTAATTTTTTCATTTATTTTTTTTTGTTTTAAATAAATTTTCAGTCCGAAGGTAAAATTTTTATGAAGTTTATTCGTTTTAATGTATGTGTTTCTTTCTGGGAAAATAGAAAAAAATTTAAATTCGAAAAAGGATATTCAAAAGGAGAAGTAAATTTCCCAATATTTTTGTTATTTTTTTTTTATTTATTTATTATATTTTTTTGGAAAAGAAGATATTTTTTTTTCTGCTTTCCTTGTGGTTTTTCTTTGCCGGAAAATTATAGTATAATTATAGTTGCTTGTTTTTGTAAGAATTTACAGATAGGTAGAAAATTTATTTAATTTTAATATGAAAAAAAGAAAATAAACAAGTAAAATTTATTTTCACAAAAACACTTAGTTTGTTAGTTTGTTTTTTTTTGTAGTTTTTATTTTTAGAACACAGGATAAAAGTCAAAAATTTCAAATATTTTCTTTTTGCTTTGATTTTAGTTAAAATCAGAAAACTTTTTATGTTAAAAATAAAACAGAATTAAACAGATAAACATAAAAAAAAGTTAACACTGATTTTTGTTATTTTTTTTTATTTTCGAACTCCTTTTTCAAATATTTTTATGTATGCACAGAGAATTTGCCAATAAACGACCTTGAGTCAAGGTATACGTATGTAATTATGTACAATTAAATAAGAAAATTTTTATCGATTTTCATTAAAATATTCTTTTTTTTTTTTTATTAAATAGAAAATTGCTTTTTTATGTTAACCTGATTGATTTTTTAAAAATTTATGAAATTTTTTTTAAAAAATTTTCATTTTTCTTTTATAGAAAATAACGAAATTTTATAATTAAAATAAATTTAACACTTAAATTTTTAATTTTTATAGAATAATATAATAAATAATTTTTTTTTTTTGTAATTTAAGCGTGTGCGCGCCAAATCGCCAAGCACAACTCGTTTTCACCGCCAACTAATATAATCAGTCTCAGTGAATTTTGTAGACTTCGACTTTTTAATATCAACAAAAAAAAAAAAAAACAGAAAAAAACGAAAAGTAAAAATATATTTTTCAAACTTTGGACGAAATATTTTAGAATTAGATTCTCTACCTTCTACATATTTAACTTTATAGTAAAATTCTCCGAACACTGCATAAATATGTATCTAAGTATCTGTTCGTCGTAAAACATAATCTATGTTTTTAAGTTGTATTATTATGTTGAGAATTTTTTTGTATGTGAATGGAAAATTCTAAAATATACATACATAAAAAAAAGAAGCTTTTTTGGACTTTACTGAAAATTTATTTAACACTAGAACTACGAAGTAGTTTTTTTAGAAAAAAATTTGATAAAATGGTTGGGAAAATTATGATTTTTAAAAGAAAATCAAATGAGAAATTTTTTGTTAGTATTAGTTGTTTCTTTTTGTGAAAACACATCAATAATGCTTTTACGAGTATACTAATGTTAAATTTTATTGTGCAACGTTTTCAAAAAAAAAAATTGAATGTGTAGCATTGTGTAAACTGGCAAGTACAGATTTTATAGTAAAGTATTCTTCGAGTTAACTTTTGTTTTAATTGTTTCAATTTCAGTTGATGCATTAAACTAACAATTCATTTCAAGTTTCAAGTATGTAAATTAAATTATCGGCCGATTTTAAGGAACGACATCTAAATACTTTACTTGAACTGATTTTTGTGTTACGATTTTCAGAATTAAAACCGAATTCTTGGCTTAAAAACATAGCTTTCCATTTTTTTAACTAAATATCTATTCGAAAATTAATATTTGTACCCAATTAATTTTTCAATACAATTTTTAAATTCTAATTTTAAAAAACTGAGTAATTTTATAAAATTGACCATAATTTGAATCTAAAGAATAAAATCTTTAGATTTATAAATTATATTAACTACAATTTAAATATGGATTCACTTAAAACATTTGACTTTTGCTTCAAATTCTCTGCATTTATGTCAGATTAATAATCCGTTTTTGATATGCCATATCACAGCCTATCGCAAAAGCATTACAAAATAATCATTATGCGTAATCTGTGTCCACTAATACTAATTCTGTTCACATCAACAAGTGTTTGTTAGGCTTTTTTAATAACCATAAACTATATTGTTCATAGTAAAGCTATGCAAATTGAAAGATATACCTTGTAGATAATATAGTAAGTCACGTGTGGGAAAATTTTAAAAAAATTATTATTATTGAATTAATTATTTATTTGGGTAAATTTCATTTAATATTTTCGTCATTTAATATTTTTATAAAATATCTATTTAGTAGCTAATTAATTGAAAAATATTTATGTTTTAAAAGTATAAGTTTTAATTAATAATAATAAAAATTATTTTATGTAGCGAACACTAAACACGTGGTTACTAATGTACTTCGTACTTTTATATGTAAATGGAAGTTTAGTGAATAATTAAATTACTTATTACAAAAATACTACTTATCAGTTCCACACATATAAAGTTTATTAAATTACAATTTCTAACTTTATGCTTTTATACAAATAATCTTTACTAATAAGTAGTGCCTCTGTTATTCTCTCTTATGGTTTTAATGTAAAGTATGATAGCGTTGTTAAAGTTAAGATGATTTTGAGGGCAGATTAATAAGCGTAACTTAAGAACTAAATTAGTCTAAGAATTTCTTTGACTTTTCATCATTAACTAAAAAACGGCTTCAAATTAAATCATCATTTTAAGGTATAATTTAGAAATAGCTTCTAATATGTAATTGTTTAACTAATTTTTTTGGAACTTTTGTAAATTTTAATTCTTATCAATACTTCGTAGAAAAAATTTAGTTTAATTATTATTTACAATATTTTTAATTATAATTTCTTTCAATTTACACAAATTTTATTATTTTAATAAATAATTAAAAGTTTGCCCTTGGATTTTAGTTACTGTGGGACCATATTTTTTGGTTTAAAATAAAAACTAAGCCATTAAAATTTTCCATAAAAAACTTACAAAAATAAATAAAGTCTTATCTTGCTTTTACCTAAAACATAACAACGTAAATTAGGTCTAAAATTTTATAATAAAAATTGTAAAGAAAAAAAATAATTATTTAATTTAATCATGACTTTTGTCTGTTTATTTTGATAATGGCTGAGGTCCATTCGAGTCATCTTAATACAAGTAGAATTTTATATACATACATATATGTACATATAAATTTAATCTTAATGAGGATTAGTACACAAATTTTTTGCATTATCTTTAAATTAATTATTTCAGAAATAAGTTAATTTCGTATAGAATAGTTCGAAATTTAATTTCTGTTCATGAATTTGTTAATTGTAAATCCAATTTGTTATTTGTTAATGTTTAGCTATCACCAGTTACATATTTTATATTTATTACTTAATTCAAACTAAAATTATCGCATCTTTGCCTTCTAATATTTTTTCGGTTAAAAACTTTCAATTTTGTGTTTACAATGTCTTATTTGAAGAATGAAAAAAATGGTGAAATATGTAGAAACCATTTTATTCTACAAAAAATTTTTTATAAAAAAATTTTTGGTTGTTAGAATTTTTGAAATATTTAATTTTTTATTTTATTACACAAAACTTTGAATCCAATTTAATACAAATTTAAGCCGACTTGTTTTAAGAAATTCACATATTTTTAGGCGAAAATAAAAAGCTTAATTTTAACAATTTTTAATTACAATTTTTACCAAATTAAAGCTATTTTCTCACTGCCATCTCTTGGTCAAATTTCCCAACTTTCAAGATTCTTAGTATTCGTTAATTTTATTAGTCATTCTTATAACTGGCCTCGGAGCAGGCCAGTTTTATTAGGTGGAAAAATACCTTTCGTTACTTTCATTCGTTATTGAATTAGTAAAAAAAGAAAAGGGAAATTTGACAAAACACTGAATACTGTTTTCTTAAATACCAACGAGTCGTACCATTCAGTTTCAGTGTAAATTGAACGAATCAATTATAATTTCAGTTCAATTTTGTTTCATACACCTTGTTTTTTCCTGATTCTTGTTCCAAATTTTAGTTTTAATTTTGACGGCGACCAGAACGTTTTGCAAAGAGGCAACGAAAAAAAAAAAAGAAAATTAATAAAGTCCAATATTAATATATTACATACAAATAGTTATTTTCCAATTATTGGAAATTAAATAAAAAGAATTGAATGCCGTCAAATTAAATTAAATATATTAAAAACAAAAGATTTAGAAAAAAAAATGTCTTCTATCTTTTTTAAGTGAATTATTGAAATAAAGAACCAAAAATAAAAAAAATTAAAGAGTTTTGTTTTCGTTGCCTGTGAAAAATCGCTTTTTTCTGTTAATTCTATAAATTATAAAAAAAATTCTGTGTGAAATACAAAAAAAAAAACATTAAATTTTTGATTGTGAAAAAGGAAAAAAACCGGACGAACAGAACAGCATCCAGGAAATTTTTTTTATTCTTTTTTTTTTCTTTAAAAAAAAAAACTTAAGGTGGAGAAGCGTCGTCGCCCTTTTCCATTTTCAATTTATTCCAGTTTATAAACTTCTCTCTGTGTGTATGTGTTTACAGTTTGTGTCTTTCCATTTTTTTACTGTTGTTTCTTTTCGTTGCGTTAAAGAATAATTCTGGTTTTTTTTTTAATCTATATTTTTTATTTCTGCTGAACAAAATTAGCTAATTAATTAAAAATCCTAACACAAATATTAAAAGAAAGGATAAAAATTGTTTGCATGATTTTAAAAGAATATTTCCAGAAAATGCAATCCAAAGAAAATTAAATTAAAAATTGTGTAAGAAATTTTACAACAAAAAAAAAGAAGAGAATTCTATTTTCAATAATTCTTTTCAATAAAAAAAAATAAGGAAATTAGAAAATTACAAAGAAATTTAATTAAAATTTTAATAATAACACAAAAAAAATCAATTTAATTCTAAAAATTAAAACAACCACAAAAATAAATTGAAGAAAATTATCATTCAATGTGAGAAATGTCAAAATTTGACATGTGAAAAAAAGTGCAAACATATGTTTTTTTATTGTGCAAGTTTTTAAAATTTTAGGTTTTTAAATTTTAATTTTCAAGTTGCAAAAAAAAAAGTTATATAATTTTTGTATTTGTAAATAAATAAATAAAAAAGGAAAATTTCCTAAATAATTTTCACATTCAGAATTAACTTTATTGAAATTTTCCATCAGTTCAGAAATCAGTGCTGTATCTTTAATCTTTTGTATTACAGAATTTAATATTTAAGTGCTAAAAAAAAAAAAAATAAGGAAAATTTTAAATTTATAAAAAGAAATTGTTTCGATTTTTTTTCTTCTGTCAAATTAATTTTTTTATGGAATATTAATGGCGGCTGTTGGTGGACCCGCTAGACAATCTAGGGTCTCGATGAGTGTCTCGATGTCATTAGTGCAGGGGGGTGGTGGTGCCGCTAGTGTTGGTGGAGGCGGTGGTGGGGGTAATGCTGGTGGTGCACAGCAAGGTGCTATTTTAGCAGCTGCTGCACCATATTATCAGCCACCAGCAGCTGTACCACAACAAGATGTTCAACCAGATCGACCAATTGGATATGGTGCATTTGGTGTTGTATGGTAAGTTATTTTTATTTGTTCATATCTGAACAGTTGTTTCTTCGTATAAGGCCAATGGAAGTTTTTTAGTTAATTGGAATTCTGTTAAGTGATATATATGGAATTTCAAATTCTCTTTTAAAATATTAGCTATTACAGTTAAATTTACATATAATAAGTGAGTGATTTATTGGAAATAATAACGGATATTATATTGATGTGCAAAACTGTATTTACAAATTTTCATAAAAACTATTGAAATACGAAAATTAGAAACACAATATTTTATTTATCAATTATTCTGTGTTTTTGCCCTGCTCAAATTTGAATTAAAATTCTAATTAAATTTATTTAAATTATATAAACCTAAACTTTTTCATTTTCCCAATATAAAATATAAAAAAAAATTTAATTTAAAAAACAGAACAATATTTAATGCGATCATAAGCAGCATAAACCACGTCTCACATCAAAAGTTCTAAAACCATAAAATGTTTAAATTCCCTTCCACCAATATTGTAATCAAAAATATTATGTGTTTATATGTAAAAGTTTTGGGGAAGAATCTACGGCAGCATTAACAGAAAAATCTGGTAAATTTTCTAAGCTGCATATACAAAAAAAAAGTCCATTGACCCCTTTTTTCTATCGACCCCTGTTTATTTTATCATTTCCGTATCAATCTAAGTAGTAAAATGCTACAGGGATTTTTTTGTACAAGGCGAAAGATTGTTTTTTTTTGTTTTTCAAAAAAGGACCCCAATTGAAAATTTTATATTTAAAATGAAATGTAAATTTACTTAAGTTCTATTTGTTAACGTTATTTATTATAACATTTATTCTGTCTCGATGTCGAATTATATAATAAAATTTTAATTTGTTGTAAAATTCATAAGAGAACTGACACTATTATAGCTAGGTGTCAGTAGTGTTCACTTCCATTAATTGTAAGGATAAAAGAAGGTTTGTACTTTGAATATAAATGTGAAGAAATTATTAAATTTTTAATGAATTTAATTATGAATGAATAAAAATGAATACTGCATTTAATGTTTGAGTTTGGGTATATCGGGCAACGATGAAATTATTGCCAATCTTGGGTACATTATTTCAGATCTATAATCTCTTTTTTTTTCAGTAACTCTAAACTGAAATATTTCCAATAACAAAACTGTGTTTGCTACCTGATTTCATTCTAAAAGTACATTATTCAGATGAAGGTGCATTGAAAAATTAAATTCAATACACAAAAGTTCCCTTTTTTATTGTTGCATTCTAATGAAGTGATCGTTTACCTAAAACTTGTTCGATTTTAGTTTACATTATTTTATTTACGTTTACACAAACAATTTCACCAAATATTAATACAAAAGAAAGGACCAAAAATGACGTCCTGAAATTACAATGAAATGCTCTCTGAGCTCAGTAAATATTAATCAAAGTGAGTGCCGAACAAACTGGAAACAGCTGCAAATTTATTTATTTTATTTAGGCGAGATTTTAGTAAAATATTTTACTTTTCTTATGGTTTTTTTTTTTAAAGTTTAATTTAATGCGTGATAGAATAATTCAGATTTTTTGGTCTTTTAACTAGAAAATTATGTTCGTTTGTTGTTCACATCTAATATTTTTGCATAGGAAAATCACCTGAAATTTCGGATTAAACAAAATAGGGTAAAATATTACATTGCTCCATAATTTCTATTCGTTATGTGTATATATTGCTTTGCAGCCAAAAAACGAATAATTTATAAAATAAAATGTGCAGATGCACATAAAAAAGAACGTAAAAGTACACCGCGTATTTGAGCTTTTTTTTATAAATATACATATAAAATTGCTCCAATTATCATTTTGGGGATTTGATTGTATAAATCGTCAATTTTAATACTAAATATAATCAATTTTATAATTTAACTTCCTTTGTAAATAATAATCATAATAATGAAGACCAATCATTATCATGCACCTGGATATATTTTATTTAATTAACGACCAATGAAAGTGGTCACCATGTAGCAGAACTCGTCTTTATTGTTGGTGTTGGTGTAGGACCAGTTTTAAGTTAACAATGTATAAAAATTTATCGAAACAAAAAATCAATCAATACAAAAATTTATTAATCCTTTTTTATATTCAATCCTTGGCTCAACAATTTCCGAATTCGATCAACGTAAAAAAACTATAAGAAGAATAACCATTAAAGAAGCAAACATTAAAGTTATTTTTTCCTTACATCTACAAAAGGAAAGATAAAAAAACACGTTACAATTTTGATACCAGAAGGAACGATAGCAGCTGTTGTGGATTTTTCTTTGCGGTTTCATTATTTTTCTTGTTCAGCAATAGTTGTTTAAAATTTAAGTTATCCGCTAAAAAAAGCCCCAAATTGATTGTAATCAGAAGAAACAGAATGTCATGTGCTATATATTTTCTTATTTGGGCTCTTACCAGCCAGCCAGCAGAAACAGGAACACAATTGGCCAATAGTTCTAGGAGAAATATATTTAAACTTAAGTGGAATTACAATAATTTTTTTTCTATGCATTGACAATTTTAATGAATTTTTATTTATTAATTTTTTTATAGACGATTATAGAACGTTACGGAAAATATATTTTCAAAATTAAATTAAAAAAATTATATTGATTATAAGAACTATGCTTGAATAGTTTAGAAATTTCATAGCTTTGTTTTTTTTTGGTCGGTTTTTTAGGGGGAAATGGAAAATAATGTGCGCTGCAATTCAGTTGATTTTTTTTAAATAAAATTGTTCAAGTATAAAATTTTACTGAATATCAAATTTGAAACAAACAGTGCAGTGCCGTTTTTAAAATTTTTAGAAAATTGATATGGTAATAAGTTGTACGTCATGTATAATTGGACGACGACTTTTTTTAAGTACAAATTGTCATTTTACTGTCTATTTACTATTTTCCTTTAAATTTTCAATAATTTTCCTGTTCACAATTTTAACATTAATCTCCAATTATTTTCAATTAAAAATTTTGAAACTTTTCTATTAAATCCTCTTTCTTTTTTTGCAACAAGCAAAAATTTCGTGGTAACAAGGATTTTATTAATCGAATTTTCCTTCACCGTAAATTTTAACAGTTATTTATTTTTAAGTAAATTACTTCTTCAGTAAGTGAGATTGCGTGGATGACATTTTTCTAACAGAAAAATTTAGGGCGTAAAGTTTTTAGAAGACAAATTAGGTACAACAAATTTTGAAGTTTTGATTATGCCAAAAATTCGGTTTGTTATTATGAAAATCAAAGTTGACGGTATTAGAAAATTATTAAATACATATTTGGAATGATTGTAAAATTACCCGTATGGTTCATACACGTGGTTATTTGAATGAACCACACGTCCATTCGAATTATCATTTTAGTTAATTTATACTTTGTTCGTAGGTAATTTTATATATACTGAATTTTTCATTAAAAGATTTTGTATTTTTACTATTTAAGTATTTTGAAATAATTCTTAATATTTTGTTTTTTTTTCCAGGGTGACATTGAAATGTTGAACAATTTCTACTTAAAATATAATTTTATCGAGTAAATTCCAGACAAAAATGATTTTTCCTGTTGCCTTCTTTTTGGCAAGGTTTATTTTCTCTGTTAATGTGTAGAACAACAAGCAAAAATAAACTGATATATAATGTTAGTATAGTAAATATTTCTTAATTCCCTTCCAGTTGTTTGAAAAAAAAACATACACAGATTCCTTCTTCGACCCATAATGTCTGTCTTCTACCTGTTTAGTTTTGGATTTAATAGTTTTCAACAGGAAAATACCTTTTTACCAGGTAAACAGAAATATATTTGTATTAAAGTAAAATTTTAAGTGATTTACAAGGTTGAAAATAATTATTACTAGAGTAGAGAATAGAGGTAAAAAAATTATAAATCTCTTTAAATTTAAATTTCGGTTAAATAGACAAAAAAAAAAGCAGTTTTTCTGATGAACATAATAAAAAAAATATGTTGTTTTGCAAAAACCTTTAAATTCTGAATAAATTAAATGATTAAAATGCAGGAATCAGCGATGGAAATATGAAAAAGAGAACAAGGTTGTGACAGTTTGACTTGATAATGTTATAATATGACATTTCAAAATTTTATTTACACTGTAATTCATCGTCCAAGTGTCAATACGTCAAAATTTCAAAAATCAAAATAGTAAAATTATTACATAACTTTCGTTTTTATTTGGAAATTTAACAAACCATGATATTTTTATAATTGAATAATAAAATCAATTTCCGACTGATTAAGTTTTTTCGGAATTATTTTTTTTCTCAGTAATTTTCTGTCTGATGAAAATATTTTAAAATGTTATAATCAGTAAACTAACCTAAGAACTAAATAAATTTTAAATGAATTTTGTAGTTCTTTAAAGTATTTTTTATTAAAAAACCAAACCTAAAGCAAAATAGAAAATTTATTTACAATGTGGATATTTGCACAATTTCTATAATCCTATTGTGTTTTTTTTATGGATTTTCCCTAGACTGCATAGAAATAGTAACTGTGTAACTTCTTAATATTTATTTTACATAGCAAACATACATATATGTAGTTTATATTTAGGAATAACAGAGGCGTAATCTGTAATTTGAAATTGTCTCGTTTTGCAGTGAAAAATTAACATCTGTTAACTGGAATAGTAATCAAAAAATGTTCATATACTCTCGAATTTCAAAAAATCATTTTGACTCATCAAAAATTACTAATACGAAACTCAAAGAATATTTTACTTAAAGTATATTTTTCGCGCGCTACTAAAAATATATAAAATGAATATTACAGAAATGCCTCTATGATAGCTTCAGTATTTTATTCCCCTACTATATTAGCCTGATTTATCTTGACTTGTTATATCATATAATTCCGTACGATTGCAAGGGAAAAATGGTTTTTGTAAAAACTTAAATTGAACGACTGAAATGGCAATGGCAACCAACCGAGTAATGTGAAGAACATTCTATCATTTATTATATAGTAAAATTTTCTATCATTACGTACATAACCCTAAGAGTTTTTATGCTGTTCGTTGTTGTGCATGTTATATTTTACTTTTCAATGCAATCAACGACTGTATTACCAACCCTTGGACTACAACAACAAAAAACATACAAAAAGGGATGAAGTTTTATTGATAAAGTATTAGTTGAATGTTTGAAATGTTTTTTTTAGAGGACTCTGGATGATATACTTTCTTACTTTGCGTACTTAATAAATTTTCAGACAAAATCTTTAGTGTGAAATGTATGGGCTTTGTAATGTCAGTATGTTTAGTTGGAAATATGAAAAAAAATCCCCCTTAAATAAAATTTTTGAAATAACATTGAAAGGTTGTAATGTATTATAAAAATACCAAAATATTTTAATTTATTCAGCATGAATTCTCAGTACAAATTTCTTGAATTTAAGTAAGGCTGAATTTAAGCGTGCCATCAGGTTTGCTGAGATACTATTGTTATTTTACAACAGTTTAATTTTGGGCGATAAGAAAAGTACAAATACTTCTTCTATGCTGACATTTGGTTGGGGAAGTAATATTTCTTATCATAAATATCAGTGATTATTCACTGTAATTTATAAGTTTTGTGGATCAGTTTATTAATATATTCTGTTTATATAATAAATTTATAAATAATTTATATTGAACAGATGAAATAATATAAAATGCAGTTGCTTATGCAGTAATCAAATTGTCAACATTATATTTCGAAAATTATTTTATAAAATTTGGTACTTATTTAATGGATATGAATAATAATTCGTTTTAAATATAATTTAACAAAAAGTTTTTGGTCCTATAATTGTTATTTAAAGTAATATGTGTGTATATTTAGAATAATTTGTCAGTATTAGGCTAACTTTTAACTCTTATTGAAATTTTGTACAATTTAAATAATTTTATGAAAATATAATAAAAATATCATTTTAAACATTTATAAGAAAATCACAAATAAAATATTCAAAAAACATAATAAAAAATTTACGTCGCAGCTTTTAGTGATCATAAAATATATATTAGACAATTCTTAAAATCCTGTCATGCTTTCAAAATGCTATTATCCTTATTGATGACACGTGATAATGTCGATAACTTTTCTCCTTTGCTTTTATTTTCTAGTAGAATTTATGTATACAGGGTGCTTGAATAAAAGTCATACAATTGGGTCGCCATTTGTGTTTGTAAATATACAGTCGTATAGTTGCGACTGCGAGACTGAAAACTTATTAAGGAAACATCGTGGAAACAAATGCATTATTAAGCTAATTTTGTCCGTCAATTATTAATACATAAGAAAGATATTGTGGTGTAATGATGAGAAAGGGGTGGAAAAAGTACCACAAGGACAAGAATTGTGATTAACATTAAGGTAAGATTTTTGTTCTTTTGCACTTCACATTGAAAAAGGATCTGGAAGAAACGTCTATGGCCGCAACCACAAAATGATATATACTTCATAATATTTTACAGTCTAATATTTATGAGTATAGCGAAGTACATCCTATACAGAATCATTTTAGTTTTATTTCCTACTACAAATTTGATCATAATTCATGCCTACGGAATTTTAAGTAATGAAATTTTTTCCATTTTAAATACTCAATTTAACACAGCTTACAGTAACTTACAATTTTTATTGATAATACTAACAAAATATGACAAAAATAATTCGAAAATTATTTGGGATTTCAATTAAAAAATATTTGTAAATTTATGTTTTCTCGGCTGGATTTTTAAAAATATAGATTCATTTGAAGTCGAAAAAATAATATTTTACTTGAATTGCCACCAGATGAGGTACTAAAATATTTATTTTATTTTATTAATTAAAGTGTAAAAATTATATGTGTGATTGTGCGATAATTTAAACGTTTCTTTGAGATGAGAGGATCTTTAAGATAATTTCATATTTTTGCAATTTTGTATCCTGTTATACGATTAATATAAAATTAGATTTGTATAATATATCTAAAACGTTTTCAAATCTGATGTTACATTTGAAAACCCGTGCAATTCGGCTCGTGTCAATATAAGCGGATGGCACTTTATTTTTTTTACAGAGGACTAGTATAATATCCTGTAAATAAACCAATAATTAAATTTCACGCGTCAAAAATGTGATATTCTTAATCGTACAATACTTAGGTCTTTTGACCACAGCGATTATTTAATAGAAACTAAAATGCTGCCGTTCACATTCGAAATAATCAAAATAATTTGAAATTTTTTAGACAACTCCACATTATTTTGAATTATTATCAATTTAATAATAAATAATTTTGTAATTAATTCATTTTCTAATATGTATTACATTGCTTAACTTAAGTTCTTCAACACTTTATTCATTTGTTCATTTTCTAATAGTAAAGTTTTATAAATTGTAATTTTCAGTATTTAATTACATAATGATTGTAAATTGTAATAAACTGGGTCATCTCATATAAATTTGTTCCACAATTAAAGTAGGTGAAGCTATTAAAACATTTGTGTATAAACTACACAGTACACACTAAGAAACTCGTGAAAAGAAAGTGTCAAAACAAAAAATCAGCAAAAAAATAAATACATAAATGTGAACATAAAAATCATTATGTAAACTTTTAATTTCACAAGAAAGCAAAAAAATGTTTGATTGTCTCGTATAATTTTAGTCGATTTTTCGAAAATAATTGAGTTATGAAACTCAATTATTAATTTTCTCCAAACATATGTTAAATAGAAGTTAAGTCGCGTTTTGTTAAAACAAATATAAGGCTTGACTAGCTACATGATTTACTCTAAGAATTTTTACATTCATTGGTTCAAGGCTTCATTAAACTCTACTAATCAGATAAATTTAAAATTATTAACAAGTTATTGTATTGCTACTAATTTTTACGATCGTTGTCAGATGCGTTTTGATTTGTGAAAAAAATGTTGATTTGAAAATAATATAAACAACTTAGGCCTTGGCGAATATTGTACTCACAAAAACAAGGACAGATCTTCCGTAGAAGGATTATAATTACTTCTACTAATAAAAGAAAGGACAGATAATATATTTGAAAAAAAATTAAAAATAATTTTTTTTTTAATTCAATATATTTAAAAAAGTTATCACTGACCTTCTATGTTAATCGTGGAACGACTATTCCGTTCTGGTAATCCATAAAATGGCCATAGAACATCCACTAAATTGTCAAATTTCCACAAAAACACAAAAATTTATAGATTTTTAACTTTACATCTTTTACATTTCACTACCACAAATTTAAAGAATTTTTTTGCTAATGCATTTAGTAAAAAATTACAAACACACACATAAGAAAAAATCTAACACAAAATTAATTTCCTTATTAAAAAAAAAGACTTTGTAAACAGATTTTTTTTCTTCCAATTTATATCTAAAAAACCGACTTGCTTCGAACAAATTATGATTAACTTTAGTTGGTTACTAATTAATTTAAAATTTATTATGAAATTAATGTTTAAACCGAACTTTAAAATATATTAAGCGACATGAGAAAAAAATCTTCTACTTAGAAAAATGAACACCCGAAATTTACTGATTGACAATTTAAAAATGACGTCTTTCAATAATAGATAAATGTCAATGAATTCTCTTTATATAAGAGAATTGTCAAATGTCAATTAGTCTTCGCAAATTCAGTTTTTTAGGTAGAAGATTTTTGTCTCTTCCCGATTATTAAAATATCGGCAAAAATATTGTAAAGTTCGGTTTATATTTATAATATAAATTTAAATTAATTAGTAATCAAGTAAAATCCGCAATAATTTATTCCGGGCAAGTTGTTTTTTAGGTGAAAATTAGGAAAAAAAATCTATAGCCATTTGCATTGTAGAGTTTTTTTTTTAATATAGAAATTAATTTTGTGGTAAGCTTTTTTCTTGTTGTTTTTATAATTTTTTACTAAATGCATTGAATAAAAATTTTTTAATTTTGTGGTGGTATTGAACATAAAATATGTAAAAGTTTAAATATTAATTATACTGTGTGTGTGCTTGTAGAAATTTGACAATTTTCAATCTGGCTACCATTTTATGGTTTACAAGAATGGATTTACCATTCCTCGGTGAACAATCAAAGGTCAGTGATAATTTTTGTTTTTTTTTTAAATATATTAAACAAAAATTTTTAAATTTTCTATAAATATACTATCTCACTAGTTTTTATTAGGAGTAATGTATATTCGTTCCAGAAAGTTTTGTGAAAAATATTCGCCAATTTTCATTTTATTTAGAATTTTCAGATAAAAATAGTCGTTTCCCTAACTCGAAATTTATCAAAAGAATATATATATGGATTTTCATTTGGAGAAAAAACTATTTGAATTTGAAAGTGATTTATAATCGTGTCTGACAGATCTCCAAGAAACTAGTTGCCACACATTAATTAATTTTCTACTTTTCAGTTTATACAATTACCAAAATGATCGTGAAATGTTTTGAATAAATTTTCAATTTGAATTTTTTTACCTTTCGGTATATTGCTTAAAATTCTATTTGCTTGTTACCAGTGAACTTTCAATTATTACGTCTGGTGGATTCATTTGATGTTTGTATATTTATTTATTTGTTGAATTACAATGAAATTACTGCTTAAAATTCATTTGGTGAACTATTTTTACTTTAATCGACATTATTGTGTATAGTTCCTCCCCAGGACTTTAATATATATATACATATATATAAAACTAGATAAATATATATATATATATATATTTATCTAGTTTTATCTAAGATGCCTTGCCCATTCAAGTTGTTGATTAAAAGTGGTTTAAATGAATTTGTATTCGCGGCAACATCGTTCTATAAAGATTTATACCTGATTTTTATAAATAAATAATGAAAAAAAAGAATCCACAACAACAACAAATTAGAAGTGAAACAGGTTCAGTTCACTTGAAAACGAAGAAAACTAAATATAGACGAAAAATTACATTTTAACGCCTTAGGGATAAAACAAATATTAACAACAATAAAAATATTTTTAAAAAGAAGATGAAAAAGTAAAATGCATTTTTAGAACTACACGAAATTACACTAAATCCTTTAAGGATACGTTTTTTCTGCTTTTTACTTTTTTTTTTTACAAAGATTATAAGATTTTTAAAGGTTATTTTAAGGTTATTCTGAAGAGGTAAAAACATTTTTTTTATACTTTTTAAAAGAATTAAAATTGACATGGGTATTTTTTTATTCTCGTATTTTAAAAAGAGTTTTTAATATTTCACTAAATTTTTGGGTGGCTTTTACGAATTATTCATGCATTTAATTTTTGTTGGTAAATTTAGTTAGAATGGTTAATGTAAAAAAATAATTCATTTTATATTTTGATTGACATACTCCGGATATGAACAGGGTTTGGATGAATAGAATATTGAGCACGATGCGTAAAAATACGTTTAGTTTTTTTTTTGTTTTTGTATTCGTCGTTCGGCTAATAATCTTATGCTAGCAAGTCAATAATTGTATTTTGCTTTCGGTATGGTCTTACGTCCAGCTTACGCTATTGATTCCCTAAAAACACAGGGAAAAGTTTTCTAAAAAGAGTATATATTCATTTGTTATCAAAAAGCAAACTATATTTGCAAGTCAAGTGTTTATTTTCTTAAGAAACGTATACTCTAATTTTTGACTGCAAATATTTTTGAATTTCAATTTTTAATTTATTTAATAAAAATCAGCTGAATTCAGCCAGGGGCGATTTTAATTAGTTTTCAAACATAGATCGGTATTTATTTCTTTTCGTTTTCGTTGCAAAATAAAAGATTTACATTAAATTTCAGTTTTTGTTAACAATTCCGTGTATTATTATGAAATTACATTTCACTATTCATTGCTAATTTCGAGTTTTCTTGCAATGCTATGCAAAAATTAACAACAAATTTACATGTAAATTGAATCTAAAAATAGTTTTATTTATGCATCAGAAACAGGTTTTTTTTTTTTTTTTTTAAAGAAACATAAATATAAGAACTTATGAATTTACTCCTGATGATCAGAACGGAAAATATTTATTTGTATACACAAATTTTTCTTTTCTCTTTAACTTTGCTTGCTAAATTATTATCCATAAATAATAATAAAAATTTCTATTTAGCTACTACACCAAATATAAATAAAAATCGCGCTACTGTGAATTTTCTGAAGTAAAATTATTTTCTTATAATTTTCACAAGTAAAACAGCTGAAAAGACTCTTGAAATATAAATCTGTTTTCTTTTTTGTTTGCAATGTGAGAAAATTCAATCAATTTCAGAGAAGTTTCAGTGGAAATATTATTAATTGTAAGATTTATGTTGATCTTGAATAAGTCTTGTAATCCAATATGGAAAATTTTCTATTTCTATATATATATTTTTTGCAGATCTGTACGTTTTTGTTAGTTGAACAGATAAAAGCCATAAAATTTTCTAATCTATTTAATGTAATCAATTGAAGAAAAAACTCATTCCGTCCAGTTTTAGAAAAAAATTTGGCACCGAATCTTTTCACGAAAACATAATTTTTGAATTTTCTAGAACAGTGTACACTAGGACACCTATTATCTTTCAAAACTAATTCCAATTTATTGACGTTTGTTTTGTGTTGGTATTTGTACAACTGAGCCCGAAATATCGAAATTGAAAATAAAACCAGTGTAAGGGCAGAAAAACGAAACTAGTTTAAGTTTTGTAGACGATTTTTCTTGGGTTTTATTTTCTTTCAAATTTTTTGCTATAAAGAGTCTAGTTTTCAATCAATGGAAGTTTTATAAACAAACATATTGGTTTTTCTTAATTTGAAAAATTCTAATAAGATTTCTCATTTATTTTAACATTATTGTATTCTTAATCATTCGATTCTGGTTTGTTATAACAAACTTTTATGATCTGCTAATTTGAGCAATTGATATTTATTAATTTTATCTGAATTAAACTGAATTAAAAGTTTCTAAATGTGCTCACTTGAAACAATATAAAGGGAGTAATTAAATACGATTTAATTACTCCCTTTATATTTTCCCCTAAGTGTTTGTCTTAATAATTATTTTTTTTTAAAAAAAGAATTACATAAAGTTCTAGGTTTTCTCAAGACAGTTTAGGAAAAACCTAAAAAATCTAGATTGTAAAAATACACACCTCAATTACCGTGGGAGAGGTGAGGAATAATAACAAAATATACATACATAAATATGTCTATAATATAAACAAAGAATTCGTTGAACTTGATAACTTCAAGGCTAGCCAGTCGTCCGTCTATAAACACACTAAACATGTTGGTTTCTCTTTGATATATTTTTATTTTAATCCAGAACAATTTTTTTTGTTCGTATCAATATTTTCATTTTTCCATGGTTCTTAAGAAAAGAAGGTATTTATGTACACCAAAAATGTTTTATGTGGATAATTTCTTAAGGATAAAAATAATAACTGGCAGGCACGCAGTCACTATATGTGTGCGCAAACTATTTTATGAATTTTACTTTTGAATTAATAGAAAAACAAGAAAATATGATTTCGTAATTAATACAAATTTCATGAATAAAAATTTTTATATTTATTTACGAAATCGAAATGCACTGACGGCGATAGTGGTATTAGACTTAAATTTTGCGAAATGCTAAATATTAAACGGGAATTATTAAAAAAAAATCTCTAAAATATTTTTGTAAATTAAAATTTATGAGAATTTAAATAAATATTGTTAAAACTAGTTTTTTTCTATATGTGACAGTGTGTCTAAAAATTAATAAATTATGATTTTGTTGTAATTTAATGGAAAAGCTAATAACATCTGCGTTAGAAAAACTTGTGGCAATATTTGTTTAAGAGTAAATTCGTTGAACTAAATTTTTAAAAAAAATATATGTTAATTTTAGAAAATATAAGGAAAATACAAGCATTTAAGTTAATAAATGTTTTAGTTTTAGTGCCGAGAATAAAACCGCAACTCCTTCCTATTGATTCAATATTTTTGGTATTATGTATTGCTAAATTATGATGACTAACTTCGCATGAAAGTAATAATAACTTTCAAGTATTTTTAGGAAAAATTATTGCTGCTAAAAAAATGCCTTCACACACTTTTTTCTATTAATATTTTGCGCAACTGTTTTATAAATAATTTATTAAACTTAATTTAAATTTGCAAAATCAGAAAAACTATTTTGAATTTTTGCAGTTGAAATTAGCACACAGGAAAAATCGAAAATAGGTCAAATTTACATAAAATTATTTAAAAAAGTATTTTATTTTCGCTAGTTTATAAAAAATACACATTAAGAAAGTTTCTTACTTTGTTAAGCATAGAGTAGTACTTCTAATTTTTTATAGAATCTTTAATTTGAAATTTAATCAGAAAATTCTTGAAATTTTTGGTAATAAAATTTCTTTAACTAGAAACAAACGAAATTCAACGCTTTTGTAATTTTTTCTAACAAAATTACAAAAATAAGAAATGTTTTTTAACTAAAAGTTTGAAACGCACAATCAAGCATAGAATTACGAATTAAAACAATGTAATATACAAATAAATAATAATTTATGAGACTTTATGCTAAGCAATTACCACCAAGTAAGCATTATTACTCGGTTACAAAAAAAAAAAAACAGCGAAGAGGACGATTCAAAGAACCAGAAAGTTCAAACTAAAAACCGAATCGCTCATTTCTACAAATACAATCAAAGCAAAAATAATTATAAGGAAAATACTAAAATATTAAAATGAAACCAGCGGAACATTTTGTTTTTTACTTTTTGTTGTATAAGATCAGAGCGAAAAATTACTTAATAAACAAAATAAATTTATATTACGAACTGTCAAATATCTACAAAATTATTATGTTTTCTAAAAGGTTAATTTACATAATAGAATTAAATTGATGTCTCAAAGTTTTGTACAGGCGATAAGCTCATATAAACTCAAAACGGCAACTTTTGAAATTATTTTTAAAAACTTTTGGATTTTTAGACTTTGCGATGTTAAGAAAAATAATAAAAATAATTAAATATTCACTTAAAATTTCGTAAAACCACAAATGAATTTCCTAAAATTTTGTTATTTTCTTACAGAAAAAAAAATTGAATTTTATTCGTTGTTCTGAATCAAATCAATCTTAATTTCTGAATATCTTTTTATCTTTATTTCAAATCTCGTAATCTTAGATCGTTTTTTTTAAAAGAAATTTGTTATGCTTCTCAAAAAAAAAAAAAAAATTGATTATCTAATTTTATCCATAAAATTTTGTTTAAAAATGATCAGCTAGTAAAATAAATTTTATTGTATTGATTAATTACCGACATGCTAAATACTCGAGGCATATAATTACGAGATATTTTTTCACCTTAAACTTGACCTAGGAATTTTTTGGTGAAAATTATAAAATGAAATTTATTAATTAATCATTTTTTATTTCGTTGCTTTGATATTTTTAATAACCGCAAAAAACTAGCGGCAGACGGTAGTGGCAATGGTGTGATTATGATAAATTTAAACTAAGAATTATGAATTTTAGTAGTAAATAAATCATAACACATTAACATGAAATCAATTTACATTAATTTGATAAAATCGAATCCTCCATTTATATCCATTAATTTACAAATTTTACTTATATATAGAAATTTCTCATGCTTTCGAAACAACAAATCAACAAGAAAAAAAAATACTTGTAACTACACTGAAAACATAAACTGGGGGACAAACGAGCATGGTATTTTTAAACTATAGACGAATAAGAATATCTAGCAAATAAGTAATATAAACATATATTTACGTTCACTGACTTCGATGAAACGGGTTAAGTTCATGAACCTAATCTGCTTCTTTTTCCTACCTCGACTTCTTCACTTTTTTTTATTTAATGCTGTGTTTTTATTTAATAGACAAACAAAAAGTAAATTATTTTTTTTTGTTTACTTCAAACGCGACTGAAAGACAGCAACAATAACCAAAACAAAAATACATAATTTTTTGATGTTGTGTGACTTTTATGTTGTAAACGCTATTAACTCAGCTGTTTATAAAATATTTTTTTTTTTTAAGTTTTACTCATTTTCTATTATGTCGTCTTCTAAATATAATTTTCTGGATAATGTTTTGAATAGTAGTCAAAAAATCATGATTGTAATTTAATTTTTTTTTGTTATTTGTTTGAAATATTTTATTATTTAATTTTTTCATTTTAGATATTAAAATATCTTTTAGGTTTTTTTTGTAAATAAATACAAATTTATGTTTATGTATATGCAAATATAGATATTTTAAGATCTAAACGAAATTAACTAATAAATTTTGATCTGTCAATATTTGTAGACTATTTTCGGAAACATATTAGATCGAAAATAAACTTAAATTAAACTTCGTAACGCAGGAGTTAAAATAAGGATTTACTATAAAATTTTCATTATGAAACCGGAAAATGTCTTAGCATTACAATACTTAGCGAAACTTTTCGTGAATTGTCTAAACTAATTAATGTGCTTCCGTTTAATTAAATTAAAAATTTCAGCTTTATAGCAAACTCCAAAATTTCTTACCAAATAGCTTTGTGTTAGTCAGTGTGAATAGAATTTTAATGTCAATGCGGCTGTGCCTCTCCTTATAGTTTCTCAACAAAATATTATTTTTCTTGTATCTACAAAATTTCGTTTATCACAAAGATAAAAATCTAAGAACTTTTATATATTTTGGAAATGTAGAAAATTTATGAAGTGTTTTTTAGGACCTTTAATAAATATTAAATAATAAATTAAAGACAACAAAACAGTTTCTGGAAATAAAATAATATTTTTTTCTTGGTTTTTGTGCTTTTCGAACCCTTTTCTAATTATGTTTCTAAGGTTAATAAAATGACATCTCACCAATTTTTATAGAACTCAAGTTAAAAGTTAATCGTAGTCAACGAATCGACAAATTATCTTTTTTATATATAAAACATAACTTCGAGATTATAAATTAATTTATTTCATTTTTCAAACAAAATAGTTTCTATTTCGGACAACTTAATTACATAATTTTTCCTTTAGGTTTTTTAAAAATAGGTTCTATTTGATTAATTGGATTAAATTTATTCATTTATTTTGATGTTTCATAATATATATGGTGTTGGATTCGTAATTCGAGAATTTTGTTATGAAACGAGTATTTTTTCATTTTTTCACTACAATTTAGGAGCATTAGAATTTATCTGTACTTTTTAATAACAATTACATTGCTTTTGGACCTACTAATTTTTAGATTTCGAACTATAAATTTATCCATAATGAAGAAACGGTTAATTGCAAAAGCTAATGGCTTTATTAGTGAATGATTTGTTATTAATAAATGGCGTCGACAACTTGTACTTGAAAAATTTGCCTATACCCGAATATCATTATTCATTTACGGTTATTTATTAACAAGATTGAGAAAATAAGAAATGAAGGGTTTGATGAGTATCTTTTAAATAGTTTTTAGAATCGACAAAATAAGAAATATCTTAACACTTTTCCGAATTAATATTAAAAATTCCAAATATTTCAATCGTTTCGAAATTAATTGTTGCATTCATAAAAGAAAATGTTTCAAATTTACTATTATTTATAATCAGCTTTTTAAATTAAAAATATTTACTGAAATTTTATTTATAGAACGACAAACTTTGATACCACAAAAAAAAAACGATCTAAATAAATGGATAATGAATGCTGTCTTAGACAGTCTACTAAAAGTTTTATAATTAAAAATAATTTCCATAATTTTAAGAACTTCAATTACTCAGTTAATTTAATTTCTCTCTTTGAAATTTTTTTTATGTAATTTATTAGATCAAATTTTTATTAATCACTTCGAACCGAAGTCATAAATTAAGAAGTTCCTCCAAAAAAGTTGAAAATGAAATATTTTGAAATATTTAAACGCAATATTCAGAAAATAAAAAAAAAATATTTTGAAATACAAGCTAGACATTTTCGAAAAAAAACATTATTTTTAATAAAATAAATTAAATAACAAAGAAAATTCCACCGAAAATTACTTTCGTAAAATGTTCTTCACAAAAATTTCTAAGAAAATCAACTTTTCATTTGAATGTATGTTTTATGTATATAAAACGAAATCTCTGAATTATAGATAACTTCTAAATTAATGTCAAACAGAGTGAACATGTTGTCAGTCTGTTATTTTATAGTTTGATTAATGGAGATTAACTCGTTCGCTGCCATGGTCTTTAGGGAAATCGTCCCCTGATAGGGAAACCAATAATCTGATAACAATTAATTAGACTTTATCTATAAACAGTTAGAATATTTTTAATAAATAAAAAAATAAGATAAGCATTCTAATTAATAGGCACACTTATCTGATACGCGGCTAATCCGAAAAATTTAAGTGCATGTCTCAGAGGTGTCTGCATCTACGACATAAAGACAAGTTGTACTATAGAGCACGTATGGTGTGTCATTAATATGTCACTGGGCTTTCATAACAAACCAGGATGTAACATACTACATGGAACGCTAAGACCGAACGTGTTTAATAGAAACCTTCGTCTAAATAATTTACTTTCAGTGGGTCCAATTCTACACAAGAAATTATTTCCTTGATAATTTTCACTCCATTTATATTTTCTGTAGTTTCGTAAATAATTATTATAATGATTTGTTAATGGTCCTTTTCGGTTTAAGGTAAAAATTGCTTTTTTAATACCATCAAAAAGTAAAAAAAAATCTTAATTTCAATTTAATAATCCGATAAATTAGAACATTAATAATATTTTTTTCTTATTTTCGCTGTTGTTGCCTTTATGATTGAAGAATTTTTTAAAAATAAAATTAGATTTTATTCCCTGGTTTTGATAATTCCATTAAATTAGATAATTAGCTTCATTTTAGTTCATTTTGATTATGTGAAAACGTTTTTTAAATTAAATTAGATTACATTCAAAGCTGGAGAAGTAGAAGAATTTTCAATAAAATTTCATTAATATTTTTGTTTTGTAGGCTGGGGATAAATGAATTAATTGTTTTTTAATATTATATCAAATTAAATTCATTTTTAATGGTAATTTATTAATAATTTTCTCATTTTTATTTTCAGGTAAGCAAAGAATATTTTTAATATTACGGAATGGAAATTGATGAATTTTTATT
The DNA here is from genome assembly GCA_963932195.1 of Empis livida. Classification (NCBI taxonomy): domain Eukaryota; kingdom Metazoa; phylum Arthropoda; class Insecta; order Diptera; family Empididae; genus Empis; species Empis livida. Next base: position 54,622,325 of record OZ010647.1, read on the forward strand.
AATCTTGATGGTAGAATTTTTGAAGAAATGATTTAGATTTAATGATATTACGTAAGTTCAATTACATTTTTTTTTTGATTATTATTTCTAAAGTTTTTCATAATTTTGACATTTGAGAAATAACTTGACTAACAAGAAAATTGCTTCTATAAATAATTAATTTAGATTAGAAATTGATCGAAATTCATTGACCGAACTAGTTTTAAGTATTATAAGAAAATATGGAACAGATATTTTATGCCAAAATTATTAAGATACTTTCATAAATTATTACCATATTTTATAATTAAGAGAGAGAAAAACTCTCTCTTTCAATCATAAATTTCCAATCAAAATAACTGAATGTCAATATGATGACACCCTGTAATTTATTGCCCCAAAAACCAAAAATTCCGACCTTGTCTCGATTAACATTGAAATAAATTAAATAATATAAAGCTATTTATACATAAAACATACTGTAAGGTAAGATATTGACTCATAATTTTTTTAAAAATTTTTTAGCAAAAATTTAATAATTTATATACATATATGTATATTAAAATAAAAATATTTTTCTTTCTTTAATGTCGCAATTAATTTTAAATTTTAAACTTTTTTTTAAAACATATTTACATAATTCTTATGATCTTCGAAAACTTTTAACCGATAAAAATTTTTATTTGCGAATATAATTTACTTGCCAAAATATGACAACTTTCAATTAATTAAATTTAATGTAATTTTTTTTTTGTGTTATTTGAACTAATCAGGAAGACTTTTTAACACTTTACGCGATAATTCAAAAATAATAAATTTTATAAATATATACATATATGTATAACCACAAGATAATAGCCAATAATCACTAAATAGTATCTTATAGATACACTTCTGCTAAACCCGGAAATTTTCGATATTAATTTTTATCTTTCCCCCTTTAACAAATTTTTTTTTTAAATCGTCGGTATCACTTTTTTTTTAAAATTCTACTTGACACAATTTTTTATGAAACAAATAATAAAAAAAATGTATTATTAGAACGTTGAAAAATTAATGGGGAAAAAATATACAAGGTCATTAAACTTGCACGGGGCGCGACTGAACTTTATTATTTCTTATTTTTGAAAAAAAATTTAAATATACATCAAATGAGCCAATTATAAAATTTTCGTAAAAAAAAATGTCGTGAAAATTTATCAATGACAAGGTTTTTTTTAATAAAGTTTTTGGCAAAAATCCAAGAGTACGTATTAAAACGCTGTTTAAAATACGTAGTTGTTGTATACAAATAATGAATTTTTCTACCCCAGAAAACTGCACTGTCAAGCTTGAAAAAAAAGAAATAGGTAAAAAAACCTCTACAAAAAATAAAATAAGATTTTTATTAGTAATTGTTGTGTTAAAGTAGCAATTGCAAAAATTGTAGTAGAGCTTTATTTAGGAAATCTTAGTTAAAATCAACTAAAACAGAAATGAAATTTAGACTAACTAAATAGCAACAAATTTGTTTATACATTGTAGCTTAAACTTTAACTGTGGAAAATTCTACTGTCCGAAATATTTAATGTAATTTTACGTTTACCTTTTAATATCAAAAAGGGAATATTAATTTGAAAATCAGACTAGTTTAGTGTTCCTCACGAATACAGGATGTTGAATCAATTTATTAGTCCTAATTTGGAATTGAAAAGGTTACCAAGAGGTTTAGTTTGACACACAAAAGAATTTAAATTAACATAACCCTCGCTTTCAATTAATCACTTTTAGATTGTTAGTTAAAATAATTTAATAAGTGCTAAATATATGCTAATTTTTAAATATTCGCACTATAATTTAAATTAACTTAAAACTCATATAATTATTATATTAATTTGTCCTCTGCTAATGATTAACAAATGGCCATCATTTTTCGAATCATTCGTCATTAATTTTCAAGTGGATGTGATATGTAAATAGTTGTTTTTTCAGGAAATAGAAATCAAAAATTTGTGAAAAGTCTTAAAAAGTTAATTGAGTGGCTATTGGTATATCCTTTTGTGGTTAAAATTTTAATCAAGTTTTCAATTGTTTTTGAAAGATTAAAATATGAAATTGCATCGTATTAAATAGCACCTTAAGTAATATTTTTCCCATAGATTGTTAATGTTGAGACCGATACATATTTTTTTAAATTTGTATGTAATTGAATATGAGGTATGCATTCATGCGATGCGATTATTAATCAGCAACCGCAAAATCTACTAACTATATATCGGTTGTAGAATTTAAACATTAAAAAAGAAATAAAATGAAGAAAATTTGATTAAATAAATTTTTTCTTATAAACTCTTTCTAGATAATCTAAAACAGAATTTAAAATAAATTATTTATGATATTCCGGCCGGATTTTTTTTTATATTATTAAATATATTAACGTAGACCGCATATAAAAATAAGCGAGCAACAGATTTTTTTATTTTAAGTTAATTTAAAAGAAAAATTATTTAATTTTGTACATAAATTAAAATTAAATAAACATTTAAAATTTTTCTGAAGGTTATAGATTCACTTAGAATGGAGAATGGAAATTAAATTACAAAAATTAGTTTTTCTATTGAATGTTTAAACTTTCGGTTTATGATAAAGATTGGACTATACTTTCGGTTTATGATAAAGATTGGACTAAGTCATAACATTCGATTATGTTGTTATGGACAATTTTGAATCTGTTTATGATATTTATTATAATTTCTTTCTCATTTAAATGTCCTCAATCAAAAACTTATTACATGGGTCGAGGTATAACCCAACAATATTGTCGTTCAGGGACCGAAATTGTCCTGCGAATATTTTCATTTTTTTACAGAAAGTAAACCCATGCTTGTTTTATTGAAAATCATTTAAAAAATGAAGCTTTTTTACTACCGTTTTGTTTTGAATGGAAATTCAAGAATTTTGTTTTATTAAAAATGATCACAGATTGGCATAGAGAGACTGATTTTTTTTCAATCCAACTTACTATTATTTTCGTGCTCAGTTTAGGACGACATCAATATAATCAAAATTTTTATTTATATCAAAAAAAATTATTGTGTATATTTTTAACATAATTCCAAAAACTTCTAAATTTAGAATCCAATTTCTCACTCTCTAACGTCTAACCTCATCAATTCTATTTTTCACATTTTACGTTTTTGCTTTCCCGCAATTTTAATTTTAAGAACATAAAAAAATCTGTTTATGAATAGTAAACTAAATTTTCAGTTCGTCAACCTATAAACAACATCTCTGTTCAGATATTATTTTTTTTTTGAAAATTGAATTTTCTTTATTTTCAATCGTAAATAGCTGCATAAATTCTAAATAATAATAATAATAAATGCGGAAACCGCATATCAGAACTCAGAACCAACAAAAATAAAAAATTATAATCAAAAATTTTGCAAATTTTTTTTGTTATTTTAACAAACTAATTTTCCAGCCTTAAATTTTCTTTAGAATTGTAAAATATTTTTTTAAAAAAAATGTGTGTGCAGCATAGTACATCATACAAAATAATTACGTGGTGAAATAAAAAACATTGAAAATCGAGGCTATGTTCATAACATAAAAAAAAATATTAGAAATGAAACAAAAGATAAAATTTATGAAAATATGTTATCACCCCCTGGTGGTCGATTTAAATTAGTTCAACATTTATGAAAATCTTTAGAAATATAAATTTATACATACATATATTAATTTTTAATTTTATATATATGTATTCTAAAATTAAAAATATGTATTTTAATGAGTGATTTTTTTATGTTGGAATTTTATGTTTTAGTTGGATTATTAAAAAATAATCGAATAGAAAATTATCAAGTAATTTGATTACAAAATAAAACAAAATTAGGCCAAATGATTTCATATCAAAAGAATCAATCTTTTTGATATTTTATTACAATTAGAATAAATGACGTGTAGAAAACTGTAATGTGATTAATGATATAAAAATATTATAATGGGGTATTTTGGAATTTATACTATTTTGATGAATAATTGGGCGGCATATTTTCATTTTTATAGCACCCTTAAGGTATGATATTTTCTTGAGGGTTGAATGTTTTTTTATTATGACTTTGACTGTTTTCGAATCACTTACACGGTCGAGGCCATTTGCTTACAACAAATATTAAACTAATTAAGCCATTAGCTAAAAATTTCTTCACTATAAAGAAATTTAACGTTCGGAATTCATAATTAGGTTCAATAGAATGATTAGAAACCCGTAGGGGGTCTAGAACCGATTTGAGCTGTTGTCCCATTAAATACACTTGCACTAAATACTTGATTTTTATTGTACTTGATTACTCTGAAATTCCCGAATAGATTTTTGACAGATTTTTGTTTTTAAATTGACAAATTTAATTACTTGACAACTATCAGCTGTTCACAGAAAACCAAGTCCTATTATTTAACTCGGAACAGCCTCGTAGTGTGAAAAGCTATATTGTAGTTGAAAAAAGTGTAAGTGTGAGGTAACTTCAGTGGATTCGAAAACGACCTAAGTCAAGGTATTCAGGATAATTTTTTGTAAACAGTCCATAAATAATTAACATATTAAAAATGATTAGTAAATTAGTAATGCACAGTTAATGTTTCCTAACCAAAACATAAAAACACAAAATGGCATATGAAAATTCTATAATTAATATTCATAATTTTTATTTTGATAATCATTATTTTATTTGTAGAACCACCACAATCTCTTCCGTATAAAACTAATTCTAATTCTTAACATTATAAATTCTTCACAGATTTGCCTCCTCCTTCTCGTGTATTATAACATAAAATTGTGCGTTGATTGTTTTGCTTCCCTTGCTGTATTTCAATTTCTTTTGATATTATCTACAATATTGCATCGTCTCTCTACATAATTTTTGTTTGAAGCTGCAGGCAATTTTTTCTATACTTTATTTAACCATCAATTTTATGGGAATCCTCAATGGACCAGAATGTGATGTTGATGTTCTGTTGTTGATAGCATTTTGTTTTTGTTGCTCTTATTCTTTATATCAAATAAAGAATTATTCAAACATATTTGAAAAAAAAATTCCCATCATCACATGAATATATTCACATTATTATTACATAATTTCATTGCTTGGTTTAGTGATACAAAGAGTAATTTAGAAATATAATTTTTTTTGGTTTAATATCCTTTTTTTTACCCGCAGTGCGTTTTTACTTACATAAAGAACGCACACTGTCAGTTGTTTTTTTGTATTTCTAAATTCATTTGGGATTGAAGGCAAAATGATTTTAAAAATCCCTTTTTATTACACGAAATGTTGATCGATCATTTCCTTTCATACTTAATTATAAATTTCAACATAATTTTTTTTATGATTTTTCGGTTTTTGTTTTTCTAAAAGTTTCAGTTTGGAGATATGAAACTTTGGACATTCTAAAAAGTCCAACAAAAAAAAAAAAGGATTAATGACTTTTAAATTTATTTTTATATTAGTTTGATTTTCTTTGTTAAATAATGATTCTAAAATACTTATGGTTTTTTGTTGTTAAATTATTAAATTTTTTATAAAATCTTTAGATAAATTAGACTGAGACTCAAAGGGTGACAATAGAAATTAAACTCAAATCTGTTACACATAAGGGTTAGCTGGGGCAAGCTGAGAATATGTCTGAATTGAAAATTTTGTGAAATAATTTCCAACTAATACTTTGCTTATATATTTACGAGACGCAATCCTAATTAAAGAGTATAAAAATATTTAATTGTTCAGCAGCTGAAGATATTATGAGGATATTTTTGGCGCTTATGTTCACATGTGGAGAATTCAATAATTATTAAAGAAAAAAGTATTTTAAAATATATAGTCCTTTTTTTATATTTCTAAAAGAGAAAAACATTTTTGAAAATTAAAAACAAAGTCTATAAAAAATATTTACTTTCGCTTCAATAATTATTTTAAAGATTAGTATATAATAAGTTGTTGACTGGAATTGTTAAAAATGGATAGCAAGATTTTAGTACGAATACGGTTATTTTTTTCTCGAGAATTTGGCACTTTTTATGTTTTTTAAATTGTATTTAAAAAATTCGTATATTTGCTGAATTAAAGAGAATCGACTGATTCGTTAAAACTCAATAAATTTACGAGTTTTTACAAGTGATTTTTTAATTGATTTCGGGAACTTGAAAGACGAGATTACGTACTCAAACCATTTAATGTAAATTTAATTAACATTTCCTTTTAACAACAAATATAAATTTTCTATATTAAAGTCGCGTCACTTTTTTTTAAAATATAAAATTGAAATTAAATAAAATTTCTTTTGACAGTTTTTATTGTGTTGCTATAAAAAAAAGTGCATAATCATCGAGTATCTATTTTTTTCCTACCTGGTCGTGTCGAAATGTTCTTTCTGTAAGGATTCATTTTTTTTATGTTGTTGTTCGTATTAAGCAACAAAATCCAACGAAAAAAAATCGTCAATTTGCTTTATAAAGGGTCGTAAAAAAATTCAATTTTTTTTCATATAATATCAAGTTTTTATTTACCTGCTTTAATTATTATTAGGATGACGTTAAGAATATTAACAAATAATGTTCTTAACACAAATTGACAAAACATTCTGTAGATTACTTTGTAGATTTTATGTAGATTAGTCAAAGCTGTCAAATTTCGAAATGTTTCTGCAAAATATTTTATTTGATTTTGAAGTGGTTTAGTAGCTCTGCAACCTAATATTGTAGCCTAAAATTAATTTACAGTTAACTTTTCAGTGTGATGTATACTGAAGAATATTTGGTGGTGAAATTAAAATGTGCTTCTAACAAACCTAAATATTACTTTTTTTAAATATACTCTTTATTGTTTTATTGTACTCAGGTTACAATTTACAAACATTTCACCTAGTAGGAACTCATATCTAATTCCAGACAATGACCTGCCTTACTTTTTTTAGTTAACCGAAGAAAGAATAAAAATCCTGTTCATTTTTTATGGGAGTTTTACTTTTTTTCCTTTGAATATTTTATTTTCCATTTTTTTTTCTCTCTTGTTCGATTCGCTTCAATTAACTATTTTCAACGTCAAAGAACTTCCCTCGACATATCGGTGCTGTTTACGTATATACAAAATAAATCTTAAGCCAGGTAAAAAAGACACAAAATGTGACTTTTAGAACAAAAAATTCTTATAATTATTAATGTTTTTTAGTAGTAAATGTTAGTAAAAAATTAGAAAAAACGTACTTTTAGAAAAAACTACTTTTTTTTTTACTTTTTTCGTTTATTGTGGTAAACTTATTGAAATTTCATTTTGAATGGAGAAAACAAACTTTAATAGTTTCTTTAATTGTTGAAGCTGGAGAAGATTAAGAATTTCAAAAGGTAGAATATTATATTGCCTGTTTCGAAAAATAAATTTAAATTGAAGGATATTTTGTTGTAAAAAACGTAAAATATATTTTTACCAGTTTACTTATCCTTGTTTTTGTTTCGTTAGTATACCATGAACTACTAATCTAAATTTAAGGATGGTAAACAAAACCAAGAAAAAATAGTATGACCTTTTATGTCCTTTTTACTTAGATAAGGTATGATAAAAAAAAACCAAGTGAAAAATATTCATATTTATATGTGTAATCACGCATTATATTCACATCCTTATATTCAGGACATATTTTATCTCTATTAAAAATAACTTTGTTTTTTTCTTTGTTGTATTTAAAAAGGATTCTCATATTCTTTTGATAAATTTCTAAAGTTTTTTTTTTGTATGCGGTTGGTCTGCTTCGTGAACAAATGGCGTAGTTGTCAGGATAGTAATGACATCCATATACATGCTAAAATATTCAAATGAATTATTATAAGAATAAAATTAGAATAGATTAGATTTATGTGGGTTTGTGGTATTTTGTTTTTCTCTGTATTTTGGGTGACGTACAGAAGAATTTTAATAGGGAAAAGTATTTTTAGCAGGATATTTTAATATTTGTATACAAAATTATTTAAAAGACACAAAGCTACATACAAATTAATATTAATATATTGTATTAATTATTTGCTTACACTGAGCACTGGGCGGAAACTTACAAATTATAAATCTTAAAAAATATGCTTTAATCCTATGACTATTTAACTAATTCTACGGAACAATTAATTTGCAACTTTGTGATAGCTTATCATTAAATATCATTAATTTTTTAAGTACTTTTTCAGCTAAAGTCTCTAACAAACTAAAAATGGTATTTAAATACTCTTGCGTTTAAAAAAATATCGAATTAAATATTCTAACTAAAAAAAATTGTAATTCTTTTTTAATCATACCTTAATACTAATATTCAATTTTCCATATGAAAGCTTTTAAGAATTTGTCCCAAAACGGTATACAGAATAAATTAACATAAATTATTATTATAGCTTTGTGAATAATAAACTAAAAATATATTGTAAAAGTTTATCACAAAAAAAAAATTATTACTCACTTGATTATATTCGGAAACATCAAAGTTACGTGTCGACGAAAAACTTACTTTGACTATAAAACATGATTTTAGATAAATATTTTTAGATTTTTTCATTTTAGTAATATTTTTGGTGTTTTTTTTTTAGAAAAATACAAAATAAATGTTGTAATTTTAAATTTTTATACAAAAAATGAACACTTGACCCTATCCACAGAGTTACCTAAGCAAATAATAAAAAAAAAACTAAACAAGCCTTAAGGGTTTGACTGGCGTATCACCCAAAATAAAAAAACCCTGTTAAAATAAATCCTGTCTCGTTACGGAGTGACTAAAAGCTATTTTACCTGGAGTTAAAATTTATATATTTTTTATTTAAACATTTTCCAAAGGACTTTAAAAAGGACTGGAAATAAAAAGTAAAATCCTTTTTTGTTTTTTTTTAAAAATTATTTTCATGACTTGTGGAAATTTATATCCTAATAGAAGGAAAAACGAAATTGTAATTTATAAATTATTCTTGAAGAATAAAAAAACAAAGAATTTATTGCTATTAAATTGAATTTTATATAAATTGTTATCTTTCGTTGTTTCTCATCACCTAAAGCATAAAAAATAAAACTATTTAAGTTTTTCAAGATTTCTTCATCGACTTCTAAAAATAAAATCACGCAAAAAATATTTCTAAAAACTTTTTAAAATAGAATTTTTATTTTTGTTGGTTATTTGAGAATTAAATTCGCATATAAAATAAAAGTAAAAATAGTAATTTTAAATTCTATGTAATTTCGTTTAGATCATCATTGAACATAATTATTTTTCTCTATTCAAGTGATATTCGTATTTCTTGATTATTTTTTTGCTTGTAATTCGTATTGCCAAAATAAAAAATACTTTTAATTTCGGGAAACAACACGCGACCAAAAAGTTGGATTAATTTTTTATTTCCTTTATTATTTTTGGAATTTTTTACCGATCATAGTCAGACAAATTGATTTTGATCATTGGAAAATATTTTAATGAAGAAATTATTGAAAGTTTAATTTGTATAAAAATAAGGAAAGCAAATTATTTACGAATCTATGTTTTTTTTTGATTAACTTTTATCGGCCAGTATGTGAAATAAATTTAAAATACAAATGTTTCAATTTAATTTTATTCAGTTCATTTATTAAAAAAAATTAAGAAAATTAATTTTTTTTAATAATTAGATATAATATCTATAGCTCCTGTTAGACTGGAATTTATAGATTAATGTTTGTTCTCCCAGGGACACACGTTGAACAAATACACTGGGTTCGCCAGTGTTGCTTTGTTTTACCTGCAGTTGCTAACGTCGAAACCTGGTTTATTAACCACTAAAACTATACCATTTCTCGGATTATATCTGTCACTTAAGAAATTTGTAAACAGTACATTTAAAAATAGATTTGTTGAAAGTACATTGAAGGCAGGATTCTATTGAAGAAGAATTTAATATATATTATGGCCCAAATACATCTAGAAAATTTAGAAATGTCAGTGGTATATCCTGAAAGAATTAAATTTAATCCTTCAAAGATTTAATATTTGATTCTTAAGTGACAGATATAATACTAGAAATTGTGTAGTTTTAGTGGTTAATAAAACCAGGCTTCGAAGTTGGGCCTCACAACAGGTATAAATTAAATATGAAGTTACAATATTTTAAATTAATAGTATTTTATTGAAACAAGTTTAAAGGTCGCAAATCTGTAGTAATTATGATTACAAATCTGTAATCATAATTGTGGTGATAATCAATCAAAATTTTGAATTCTAATAGATATTTTCAAAATTTAATAAGTAGTGAAACTGCACCTTTAAATTAAAATATTAAATCTACGTGACATTCGTTTAAAAAAGTTTTCCCAGTTGATAGTTTTTCCGATTATTTTGAAAAAGTTAAACTTATATTTATAACACACCTGTTTATTATCTCGTAACTACATGGTGATGACTGTCATTATTGTTTAAATTTTAAAAGTTTTTCGTGACATCAGAAAGATTTTTATTTTATATTTACCAAAGTTAGTATATTTCCGAAAAATATTTAAAAAATGTCTGTTTCCTATAGAAATAGCAAAATTAGTGCTTTTTTATCATCATATTTATATTTAATCAAATTTAATGCTACAAAATTATTAAAAATTTCAGGATTATGTTTTTAATGTCACAACTTCACTTTAATCAATCCAGTCTTATAAAAATATGTGCTGCACATAATCAATATTTAACGAATGAAAATTTTATCGGTACAAAAATACTATTACCTCAATAACTTTTTCATTTTTATAAACTGAAAATTGTCAGTTGATTATCTGCTAAAAAAAAAGGTACTCGAAAATCTCTTCATCATAATTCAAAAACTATTATTTAGTTCAGAAACAGATGACGGATATTGAAAATTCGATTTATATTTCATAAGAGAAACGTAACACAAATAATTTATCTGTTCGTGCCGCAAGAAAAAGGTTAACTTATTCGAATAAATCCACCACAAACAATAATAACCACCTGTCATGGAAATATAATGCTGTTGGTGTGCAACTAAATTTATCCGTTGTTGTTTTTCTATGGAGCAAGGATACCGGATGGCAAAATACACATAACCTCCAAAAAAAAATGCAATTATCTGAAAGTGATGAGATACGAAAAAACGTATAAAATTGGAAAAAAATATTATTATATGAGTGTCCACATGTTATCCTGAATTTGTTGTTTTTATTATTTGACCAGCAAAAATTAGCTATGAAAAACAACAACAGGTTAATCGAATAATTGGAAATTGACATGAAAAAATCCATTCTTGTTTTTTTATGATTTTTTTGTTATGTTGCACGTATAATGTTACCTCTGAAATAATTTCACTTGAATAATGTTGAAAGGACTGTGAACATAGACTCTCTAGGTACTAAAAAAAAATTGATAATTTTAAAATAATGTTTTTAAATTAATGTTTGGTTCTCTGTCATAAAATAACTAACTGAGAACGAATAATATACATTTTTTTATACAAAATTTAAATTAAGACAACTTTTGAATAACATAAAATTATGATAATTCGTTGCTAAACTAGTGAAACTAAATACAAATGATTGCAGTAAAGTAAAAAGAAGAGTAAGAAAAATTCCTTACAGTTGCAATTACTTTAGATGAGAAAATTGTAACAAATTTCTTACAAGGAGATTTCTTACCTCCAATAATTTACATTATTTTGCACACAGAATCTCCACTGGTACAAATAAAGTTTGTACAAAAAGTTAACTAGAAACTTGTACTTTTGTACGTACGAACATGAATAAAATTCTAATATAATATATTTTTAATTTTTTTATGATTTAAATGCGACATCTGTTATACAATGCTCTAATAATAATAAGTTATATTCTGACCTACATTTCTCATCTTATATAATCATACTCATATTCAGGTAAATTGTTAAAAAAAATAAACAATCTTTTTTTGGTTTAATAATAAAAAAAAAATGGTGGACAACTTTTAACATAAATTAAAACAAAAAAAATATGGTAATTTAAATACGAAAAATAAAGGGATTTGCTTTTCGAAATTTAAAAAATTTACTTGTGTTCCATAAAAACATGGCAATAAGGAGTTTAAATTTACTAAAAGGATCCTTCAAATTATTTTCTGCCTAATTATACAAGGAAATTCAAAATTACATTCTTTAAGGACATTTTAAATCCTTTTAGGGTATTTTTTTAAAATAATAATAAAATAATAACATGAAATACATACTTTTTCTTGGTATAAGTGATTATTTTAAACAGAAAGGAATAAAAAAAAGATTTTGTTATTTTTAAATTGAAATTTAATGAAAAGTGCGATAATAAAATATGCATAAAATTTTAATGGAAAATAATTATGAGTTGAACCTTAAAAATGACGATTTCTGGATGAAGAAAAATTGAAATGAAAATTGTGATGTTTTTTACTTGTCGTGGGAGAAAATATTTTGCGTTTTTTTCAATTACATAAAAAATAACATTACATAAAAAATTTGTAAATTTATTTAAATTTAAGACATTTACTTTTTTGAAGAAAACAACAACTTCAGATATAATTTTAAGTAGGAAAATTGTAAATACGAACGAACGTGTCCCTATTACGCAAGAAAGAATTATATTTATTTTTTGTTGTACCAACATTTATGCAGATGGCAGACGATTACTTTTTTTGTTGTTGTTATATGCTAAAAAGAAGTATGCCAATTCAGGTGATGTTGTGTACACCTGCAGGTATTTTTTTTGTTATCTTTTTTAAGCAGAAATAGATGGTTAATGGAAAGGGGACGAAAATTTAAGCTAATGTGATTGTCAGGGCTGAAATTTGTGTTAATTCGTGAGGATATAGAAAATATTGTTCATATCGTTATATTACCGTAACACTTGTACTCATTTTTTATATAATTTCAAATTATTTTCATAATCTGTCAAAAAAATAATGTAATTTTTTTTTTGTCTTACATGTTTAAGACTTATTTCCAAACAATTTATTCAGGACTTTTTCTTAAATATAAAATTATATGTGTGTACTCGATCGTTTCATATTACCTCCTACAGACACCAAAAAATTGTATTTGAAATATTTTACCACGGTTTATCTACGTATTGCGAAAAAAAGATATTAAGGAATTCAATAACAAAAATGTTGGTAATTTTAAGAACAAAAAGGATTTTTTCTTCTTTTTGGGTTTATTCTATTCTCGAAGAAGCTTTCAACTTTGCGGAGCTCGCGAATCATTTGACAATACCATTAAAAAAAAGCACCGAAAACATATACCAAGCCTATACATAAATATAAATGGGTAAAATTTAGAAGAAAATTATGAGTTTTTCTTATTAATATTTTTGCGATGGTTATTTGAAAAACCTATTTTTTGTGTACTGTAAAATTAGGGTAGGTTAGACGGGATATTAAATAATAAATTGAGGGTGAACATACAATATTTAAATAAATATTTTTTTATGTTGTTATTTCCTTTGAATTTTCTTCAACTTTCAAATATTTCGCATTGTAATTTTTCAGTATAATTTTATCGAATTTACAATTTTTCAGTATATTTTATTAACAGTACTACAATAAAATTTGAATGCAGTATTAGAATTTTTTGCTATGAATCGTTAGTTAATTAAAAATTATTACTGAATAAATGTATATTTAAACTAAAATCACTGCTGATTGGAAAAGACCAAAGTGCAAAATTAATGAAACCTGTTTATTAATAATTCAATAATCTCTATGAAAATTTTTAATATTTAAATTACATGACACATTTGTGTATTAGTTTAACGTGTGCTACCACAATTCCACTTCATATTTATTTGACAGATTTATTACAATACTTATATGAATACAAATAAATTGATATCCTTGTGGGAGAAGGTAAAAAAAGAATTTAACCAAATGTTGATGTCAATAAATTATAATATAATTTTAATTATCAACCTGCGTAGATCATATAATAATACATATATGTTTAACAATAAAAATTCAAAATTATTTTCAAAACATACTATAATTTCAAGGATATTTTTCTATATATTCATGTACATATATACTTACATAATTTCAAGTTAATGAAATTTTAAAAGACTTCAATCATAAATCAACATTTAATTAAATTAAATTGTTATTTACCTTTAAGTTGTTTCATTTTTCCTTCTGTCATATAAAAAGTTTATTACGTAAATTAACCTTTTTTATTATTTTTTAGGATATTTTCTGGATAATTACTACACAAATAAAAATTTTATTTGTCCAAGTAATCAAAACACAAAAAAAAAGGTTTATTTTTTTTTGTCCCGATTTTTGACATTTAAGTTCTTGTTCGTTTAACTTTTTTTTCTTTACGTTGGAAAAAATCAAGCCAATTAGTAAAATAAATTTAATTGTCTACAGAATACAATTGATTTAAATATTTTACATCCTTTTTGAATTATTTAAATGTCCTTTTTTTTGTTTTTAAAGAATATCCTAAAACAACAATTAAATTTATATTTGAATTTTTAATATGAAATTTAACTTTCATTAAGTTTTCGAAAACAAAAAAGTATATTAAATTTTTTAATCGCCATTTTGTATTTATTTTCATTAACATTAAGTTTTCTTTATACATCATTGATAATTTTTTATATCAACCTTCGTAGAATCATCAAATAACAAAATGAAACGAGACGAGACTTCATAATTTACAAATTAATTTAAAATAATAAAAAAGTTATTTTAACCCTTAGCTGCTTTTGTTCATGGCAACCTTCATATTTTCACCCCTATATCACAGTATATACGTATTTTATTTTGGTGGGAATAAAATTTATAATAAAAAGATTAAATTATTAAACGCAATTTTGAAAATTTATTAAGTTCGTACACCACACACGTTAAACTGAAATTTAATTCCCCAATGCGAAACAAAAAAATATTTTATTTTTGTGTACGCACATTTAATCGAATTTAGGCATTAATTTCTCTGGTAAATAATATTAAATATCAAATATTTTCTGTTAAAAACATAAGGGATTTTCCAAAGGACATATAGTGTATTGGCTCCTTTTACTTTAGCATATGGTGGCCGTTTTTCTTTTTGAATTGAACCAAAAACTGTACAATAAAATTACAATTTTTTAAATATAAATATTCCTAAATTTATTGATTTTTATCGTCATATAATTAATTATTGAAATAGAAAAAAACATCACATGTTAATTTCGAAACTAAGTTAATTAATTTTCATATAACTTTTGTAAAAGTGAAATAAAATACATTAAATCGAAAATTTAAGTCCGAAAATAACCACCAAATAGGTTATATTGTTAAGAATATTCTTGAATATAGCCAATTTAATCGAAACTAACAAATGAATTACCTGAATTAAATATAATTTCCTTAATTATTTCACATATTTTCTGTACAATTGTATAAAAGCTTTTATTTCAATTGAGTTTTAATAATTTTTTCGGCGTTTATAAATAAATTTCATTAACGCAGTTCAAAGACTTGTCAGAGATGCCAGATTTGTTATGAACACTGCAACAATAAAAAAAATCCGTCATAAATAAAAATAATATTTTATTTTACTAGAAATTCTCTTTTGAAATGTCATGCAATCCAAAATTAGTTTGTTCGTCATTACAGCACTTTACTACCGCATTCATAATTGTTATTATATTATAATTGGATACAATAATTATTAGCACATTTTTAAATAATTTAAAAAAAAATTATGTCTATAATTTTATTTTACTTTGTCCATATTTGTAAGAAACTTTAATATTTTATTATGTAATTTAACACTTTATATGATTTTTGTTCAACGTTTCACTTTTAAGTGTTTTAAAAGTGAAACGTTGAAAAATTTCCCCAATTTCTGTTTTCAACATTTTTTATTTAATAGACCGCCTTATCAATATCAAGACAAAAGTCGTCTTTCATCTCAACCGTCAATATATCTATCAATAATTCAATTTTGACCCTGAACTAATCTCAAATGAAAAATATTCGTGATGTCTGTACGAGTGCCACTGTCTTGTCTACTCCTTAAATCTTAAAAAAAAACAAAATGAAAATTCATCATTAAAAATATTTATTGTTATTTTGGACCAGACAAAAGAAAATAATTTCGAAAAAAAAATTTATTTTGAGCGTTTTTCGAAATAAATGAAATTTTATTCAGCACCCAGCTGATAATTTTTTTTTTTTTTTCTTAATGTATACAACGTTTATTGTAATTATTTAAATAGCATTTTTACACCCAGATAAATTGAACCAGGTGCACTGCGTGACCAACAATTATTAACATTGAAATTTAATATTGTACGATAATATAAAAGTAAAAAATAAAATTATTTTTGTGTACCATTAGCGCAACGTTGCTACTAAGGATGAGTAGGTAATTTTATTTTACGTTTTAGTGATAATAATTATTGATTGAACTAGGGAAATTATAAATTAAATTTTACATATATACAGGGTGTATTAGTAAAATAAATTTTAAAGTTAAGTTAAATTTTCGTTCTTATAAATTATAAAATATGTGTAAAGTATAGTATGTACTTGAATAATCTTATAAATTTACTTAGTCTAATAAGTTAATGAATTTACTTTGAAATATTTAGACAACGAAATGAATCATCACAACAATACCGAAAGTAATTGTTGTATTGAAGCCGGTGACCAAAATATGGAATTTAACTTGTTATTACAATAACACAAAGTTTTACTCAATAAAATCGTTTCTATTAATGTACCAAAGCCATTGTGTATGATCGGACATTTTTCTTGCTGTCACCGAAAAAATGTTCAGTCAATTCCTTGGCGATTTGACTCAATATTACTAACTAGTACTTTTTACTACAAGGAAAATTGTAAAGCATCCAAATAAATTCTACACTAATATTTTGGAACAAAGTAAATACTATATAAAATATATTTATTACTTTATTCATGTAAAGCTGATTTTTACTTCAAAAAAATGCATTTATTTTAATAACATTTACAAGTTTTATCTTTATTTCTCTATGGAAATATTATTTCCCTGTGCAAAGTTTCTGTGACGCACACAGTTGTTACTGATACAAACAATTGCAAAATCTATTAAAATTAACGCAAACATATTTAAATTCTTAATACATAAATTTTAGAATTATTTTTATCACATGGTTCATTAATTCTTCTCATATTAATAATTAATATAATTTCCAACAAAAAAATATTTAGCGTTCAGACAAAACTATTTTCACATATAAAAAATAAAAAATTACGATTTCATTAATTTTCCTTCTTAATTTATATTTTATTTTTATGTAAAAAATTTTTATATATCATCAAAATATGCGTCTTCTGACTATGTGATTGTGATTTAATCAGAATTACATGTAAATTATCATTATTAGCGTCATATTATGTCGGACGATACAACAAAAAACAAGGGGTTCGGTCGCGGTGGTCAGACACACAATTACGATCGATAAATTTGTACGTGAGAAATTTACAAAAACCATAAAATAAAAATTTAATTATTTCTGTTTATTTTAATTAATTTCTATATTATTATTATTTTTCAATGTTGTGTTTGGAATATCACGAAATTTTACATTTCTCAGGCATTAAAATTTCATAGAATAAAAATTATTTCTCACTTTTTGTTTATTATCGTGTAGATTTTATGAAATTGCAATATTTTGTTAAATCTGTGTAAGTTTATTTATATCTTGATAAATGATATTTAAAAAAAAAAATGTTTATTAATCAATTTTTTCTGTTTCTTTTCAGGTGAGTTGAGCTTTTCTTTGTTTTCAATTTTAATGGTGAGATGGCAGCCGCCAACATGACGTAGTAATTCTAAAAATTATTTTTGCACATATTTTATTTTTTCTCCAACAAAATTCTTATTTAACTACGTAATCAATTCTTAAAATATTAAATTTATTTTTAATAAGAAATTTGATATGCGACGAATATTTTTAGAAGAAGGTAATGGAAATTAATTAATTCGCATTTGGAAACAGTTATTAAATTAAAAATAAGAAAATTGTTTATAAAATTACTTGAAATATGATAGAAAATTTGCAACATCTTTTAAATATTCGAATATGCAGTTTAACAGAAATATTTCGGAACTACTTACAGAAATATTTCGGATTGGATATAAAAAACGGAACTATTAATTGGATATTTTGTTTACGCAATTTGTATGTAAAAAATATACGCTTGCGTGACTATTTTACACATTTTACACATTAAAATTATTTTTATTTCAAATTGTCAAAACAATTGCAATTATCCGAAAAAAAAATCGATACTACGTATATCGGATTATACGTATTCGTATAATTCGAAATACGTAGTATCGGTTTTCTTTTGACAGACAACGGTGGCAGCGACATATTCTGTTTGGCTCTTTAAAATGATTTAAAACCAAATTATTTATATTCAATTTAACAACAATTTAATTCAAATTATAATAAAAAAAAAAACAACTTATGCTTGTATACATAAATATTTTTCTATATATATGAAAGCATAATAATCTAAAATCCACAATGATCTTTACATAATCTTTTTAACATATTAAAAGCACAATTTATCCAAAATCTATTAACAAACAAAAACCGTAACCAGTTCCATACTTTTAAGTTTTCGTAATCCTCTTATTCGGAACAACAAAATCACAAAAAGAAACTCAAAAATTTTATCGCCTTTTAAACCAAAATATTTTCTACGAGAAAAACAGAAAGAATTTCCCAATTCAAGGACATTTCATCAAATCACACACACACACACACACACACTTATCTCCTATCCCACCCAAAACATGGGATCAGTATAAAAAACTTTCTGATGATGAGTATTAATTTAAATTAACAACAGTTAAAAAGCTAACAAAAAATGTTATCCTTTTTTTGTTTGTTTGTTTGTTTGTTGATAGAAAATGTTTGTATATAGATTTATATATTTTGGTTTCTTTTGGCATCCTCACGATGTTATAAAGTTTGATTCTTCTTTTCCAACCACAAAAGTGATCATAATTCTTTATACGCAAATTGAAATGAATATCTACGCATTTTCCTCGAAAACATTATATATCGTGGAAAAAAGTGTATATAATAAACAAAATAAACTTTGTCGTTTTTCTGATGTAAAACCAAATTGATAGTATTACAAAAAAAAGGATATATTACACTAACACATAGAATATAAAAAATAATCTGTTCATTTAACAATGTCAGTATAATTTTTAATATAAAAATAAACTACCACAAATCTTCATATTTCTTCTTCAAATGAAGAACTAGAACCCAAGGCCATGATGTCGAATAAAATGAAAGAAAAACCCCTAATTTTGATACAAACTTTTCTGGAGACAATAAAGTTACATTGTAACAGCCAAAAGCCCTTTAAGAAAAATATAAGAAAAAACTTTGTTATTCAATGTAAGTAATCATCAGCATCCTCTTACCAATACATATAAAGAGTTGATTAACAAGTTATAAGTTTAAGACTTTATACAGGATGTTGCATACTGTTTGTTTTGGTTTATTTATCAGATTGAAGGGTTTTTATTGATTAATAATTTAATTATTTACTAGTTATTTACCCAGGAGAGTTTTAATTCAAATTAAATCGAAAGGGTGAACCATTCGCAAGATATTGACTCTTAATATATAACTCATTAATTTTCTAAAAATCTAATACCGTTTCCACCTTCTGTAGTTTATTTATAAATTAGTAATTATTATCTAGAATTAAGCGTGTACTTCTAATTCGAGTTACTCGAGCTACTTGTCTTTTAGAACCGAACAAAAAGCATTGGAAAAGTCGTAGATTCCAAGGCGGTGTAATATAAATGCCCCCTTTATGTAAAACTATATAAACTTTTTTAAAAATTTTACAAACTTCATAAATTTAACTCCATATTTTTCGCACAACTAAAATTTTTCCGTCGGTTAGTAATGAAAGAACCAAATCAATTTATTTGAACCTGATTATTTTTATAAAAAACACCCTGTTACCAAAATTTCATAAAATTCTCTTAAAATACACACTGATAAGAAAATCAATAAACAGATTGTGTCTTTAAATATGTATTTGTAGTAAAATATTACAGAAAAAATTAAATTTACTTATGTATATGTGTATTTAGAGAATTTCTCGTTTTTATTTGTTTACAAGCTGATATAATGCCACACCCTTGGATCCTGTAAATGATTCGGTCTCTTACTAAGGTTTTCGTTAAAAACACACTCCTTCAAAACACACAAAAAATTATAACATAAAAAACATATAATGAAGCAAAAGCAACATTTTAAAGTTGTTTTTTTTTTACAAATTATTTTATATAAAAAATTCCTACAATATTTCTTTTTAAATCCTTCAAAATTCTGATTTTTTTAATAATATTTTGATTTTAAAACATTTTAAAGATGTCCCTGTTTGATATTAAATTTTTTTTTTTATTTCAACCAGAATTGCCCAGAGTCATTTTATATTTGAACTGAAAAAACTTTGGTGCGTATTACGAGCAAAAAAAAATATAACATATTATGAAAATGTTTAATATCTTTGTATGGATTTCATTTACGTACCTGATCAGTATTTCGTGTATTTAAGCTTCCGGTGCAAGGTTTTTGTTTTTACGAATATTTTTTCTGTGAAATGTCCAGGAAATTTTCAAAAGAACTACAAACGAAATTTGAAAGAATATATATAAAAAAATGTAATTGGGAAAAAGTTTTTAATATTAATTTTATTTTCTCTTCAGATGAATTTAGATAACGATTTGCCATTTCCGTTTTACATTTTGAATTTTTTATCCTGCAACGAACATTGATAGTTTTCGAATTTCATAACATAAACTTCATAGATTTCAAATTTAAGGAAAATTTGTGATTAAATGTTTATTTAATTATATATAATTAAAATTTAATTTTATGATTAGTTTTCTTACAGTTCCGTATTCATTTTTATTCATTAATCCATTCCGGATGATAATTAAATCACTGTGTTACGAAATCCTCGTCAAATAAAAACAATTGTGTATTGTGAAAAAGAAACTGTTTTGGAAAATTTGAATTTTAAGTACAAATTGTAACCGCATAATGTTATACAAGGATCATTTTAAACAAAATCCTTCTTTTGAAACGAATTTAACTCTTATAAACTATTATTTTATTCAAAGATTGGATTTTTCCATTTATTTGTAATACTAAAAGTTTTCTTATTTAATATTATTTCCATTTTACTAATATTATTTAATTTTTCTCCATCGATAATTAGAATTTTCCGCAATAAATCATTTTGTAGATAAAGTTATCATCACCTAATTCTTAATTTTGTTTTCGTGTAAATAAATAATAATAAAAAAAAAAGATTTATCTTTTACTCTTTTTGTCAATTTCTAAGTAAAATTTATTTATTTATTTTTTTTTTGCAAAAAATTATCCTTGTGCGTGTTTATCCTTTGGCACTTTTATATAATATTTACTACAAAAATTCCTAAAAATTTCTGACTCATCAAAAAATATTTTCCCAAAAAACCGAAAAATAATAACTGCACAAGAAATTTAATTTCCACATACAAAAGTGCCACACACACAAACATACACTCACCCATCCATAAACAAATTTAATGTATCAAAATATCTTGGAAATTTAGATTCCTCCTTTTTCCGGATAAAAAATATAATAATTTTAGGTTTTTTTTGATTTGTTTGTTGATGAAAATCGTAATTTTTCTTGTATTTTCATTTTTGTTTTTGTTACCGGGGAAAAGCACAAGGTCGTTAATGAAAGCACAGTGTTCCTTGAAATTGAAAATTTTTAGTAACACGTGTTACAAAATTTCCATGAAAATTATTATTTAATAATGGTAAATACCAAAAAAAAAAAATTTTCTTCGTTTTGCTTTTGATGAAAAACATAATAAGTAATGGTAATTATTTTTAGTGAAATTTATAAGTAAAACGAAGTTGACGATTATTTCAAGAAACATTGAAAGAAAAATACTTTAACATATATTTAAAGAACACAAACATTAATTACTTTTCAGAACCGTAAATCTTAATTAATTGAAATCGCGAGCCAGTTTTATTACTTTTATAACAATTTAATTAATGCAATTTTAAAAATGAAGTCATCAATACTTTATGAAACTTTAAAAGTTTTCGAAACTAAAATAATCTTACTATGATTGAACTCACCTAGAAAATCGGAAGGCTATTCTCGCCATGCGAAAATTGGATGGCTAATCGGGGCGCAGGGAGAGTCTAATGATTATTATATTGGTTTTAAACTAATCTATTATCAAAATTTAAATCGTTGTAGTATCTAATCTCATTTCTGTAATTTAATTATGGAACTAAATTTTTGTATTGCTTGAATTTTCCAATGCTTTAATTTTTCATCTATATATGATTTAATTAAATCCCCCAAAAACATTGTTTTATTTTTCCTATAATTTCTGGAACATGAAGTTTCATTTTTATTCACATAATTCTTTGTTACTTACGTTTTTAAATTTTTATACTTAAGCTAGGAAAAAAATACAAAATTAAATTTAATTGTATGATTAAAGAAACTCTTATTATCTTAAGAAGAAAATTACTAAACTTGTCTAGATTCTTTTAAAAATAATAAAAAAAATAAAAACCACTTTTATTACATTTATTTCGCCCTAAAGGATAATAGCGTTTTAATACTTTTCTGCTGTTTTTTTTTGTTACTTGCAAAATAAAAATCCACTTTAATTTTCATCTCTACTTAATAATTTTCATGGTTTTTTTGCGGTTTTGATGGTTAAAAAAATAAAATTTCTGTTTGAAAAAGAAAAATATTAGAATGATGATAATTCCATTTTATTATTATGAGCTTTTTGTTTTTCTTTCGGAATTATTGTGAAATACTTAAATAAGTTTCATTCAATTTTCGGTTTTTTTTTAATATTTAAATAAATATTTCAGTGGATTTCATTTGAAAAGAGAAAAAGGAATGTAATATTCCAGATAGAGAATGGTAATTATGGCTTATTTAAAGTTTAAAGAGAGAAGCTAATTGGAAAAATTGTTCTAGTAAATATTTTAGTTATAGAAGTTGTGACTATTAAAAAATATTTAAATATGTACAAATTAACGACTTTATAAATTATGCAATTACATATTCCTAAAAATAATTTACACTAAATTTAAAATCCTTGATGAGTTTTTCTGCAAAAACAAATCTTTAAATTGTAAAAAACTACAAAATACAATTTTAATTTTAATTCTACTTTTTACTAAATATTTAATGACTTCATCAACGATTTTCATTACCAGTCATCAATTTCAAAACAATTCGGTGCAAAAAAAGAAACAGAATCAACCTTGCAAATATTAAATAACCTCGATTACTTTAACCAATTTATAAGTATTTTTTTTGTTGGTGTTGTATAAATTCTTTCAGAGTTCATCATCAACAATAAATTGTGTTTGGTTCCCATGAAAAGAATATTTTGTTGCTAGCCAATAAATTCCGGAATTCGCGAAATATAAAAAGTAGAGTTCAAAAACTACAATTAATTATTATGCATTTTACACATTTTTTTTCTGATCACATTTTATTCTTCTTGTGCTTGCTTGCAATACGATGAAGTTTTTGAACTTTCTGCAAAATTTTTAAACTGCAGAAGTTTTACTGAAAAATAATTAGGAGACTTTATTAAAAAAAAATGTTATTTAAAAGTTTTAAGAAGTTATGTTCTACAGAATAAAATGAGTTGAATACCAAAAAATTGTTTGGTCATCAGAAATGATTTCATTGCTATTTCCGGTGTAGAATATGCTTTTTATTACATAAAAAAAACAACGAATTTTCTGCAAAATTTTTAAAACATTTAGAATTTTTTTTTAATAAATCTGATAATTCTTTAGATGAGAGAGTTACACTAAAAAAAAGTGGTTATAAAGATAATCACAATGTTCGGTTCGAAGAACATAAAAAAAAAAAAGACGAAAGAAACAAAATTTTTAGCTGGAGGCTGCATAACATAAAATGCTGTTTATTTTACAGGTAGAACCCAATTAATTCTCAATAATTGATAGCTTTTATTTGGATAATCTTATATATGTATAGTTAGTTCTATGTTTTTAATAGTCTTAATGGAAATTAAAACTGAATCTTACAAAGAAACATTTTTATGTTATTTTTCTTTTTTTAGATTCCAATGATTTCTGAGATTATATATCTTTTATAACTTACTCTAAGTTTTATACCTTACTAATGAGCTTTATAAAGTGCTAATTTATACATTATCTCTTAGATTTCTTTTATGATTTATAAGCAATTGTGGCCGTCTATTAAAAATACTAGTTTCATATTAGAATTTTAATTGTAAACTAAATTTATGATATTTTTGTAAAGTTTTAAAGAACATATAAAATATTTTAAACGCTAATAAAGACGTACAAAAACTGGCATGACCCATGCGCAAAAACTGATTTTTTTAAATACTCATTTATAATTTTATACTTAAACCATTACTTAGTTAAACTTTATAAAAATTCATTGGAGATAGAGTGCGATCATAAAGACTGGATTTTGATTTAGGCAATTTAACGTACAATCTAAATAAAAACTTCTTCAATATTTTGTACAGAACCATTAATAACACCACACGAGCATAAAAAAACTGAATAAAATAGGAGCAACAGGAAAGAAACGAAGAAATCTTAAATACTGATTTTTTATCTGAAAATGAAAAAAAAGGATCAGTGAATCGGAACATTATTAAAAATAAAAATCTTAAAAATTTAGTTATTATGTATTATACAAACAGCAAAAAATTATATTTTCATAATTTCTTTCCGTGGTGTTCTGACATAATTAATTCTTCATTTTTGTCGTCGTCGCTGTTCTTGTTTTATTTCTGATTACAATTCTGAAAAATGTCAATAAACTTTTCTTATCTCACCGAAAAATATAAAATAAAAATAACTTTAAAACTGCCACAATATGCTCTGAGGGTGTGTTATTTTAAAGTTGCGCTTAAAAAAGGTGCTTGTGTGCCTGATGACGTGCATTGGACCAAAATGGGTTCAATCACATGTCTGGCAGCCTATTATAATAATAATATAAACACCACCAAAACAAAATCAACAAAAAAAACATCATATTGGTTTTCTCCGCAGTACCGAAAGTTATATCCTTTTTTTTATTAACAAAAAAAATGCTGCTGAACCTCTTCAATTTAATATTTTTTTTTGGCTCGTAATCTTTTGTTTTTGACTATGCAGACAGAAAATGGAATTAAAAAGAAAAAGAGCAACAAACATAAAAGTGGGAATAAATGAATGAAACTTTGCTTTGTGGATGTATAAGAGAATTTCTTAGAGCTGATTATTTTTAAGACAAAAGAACTCAGAAAAAAAAGCAGTTTTTTTTTCATCCATAATGTTAACGAAGACTTTATGGCATATAGCTATAATAATAATACATAATAAGTTGAGACTATAATTTGTTCGGATTAAATTTTTGGTAACGTATAGGTAATTGTGAAGAAAAATTGAAATTGTAGTTAAGAAAATTAGTTTCGACAACAATTTTAATTAATTTTAATTGTGGATACCAAATTTACCGCTGATAACAAAAATTTACCGCTGATAATGACCGAATAAAACATCTAATTTACCGATAAATATATTATTAATAAGTAATTGAAGTAAATTAATAGTTGCTTCTTATTACAGCACCATTTTCTATAAAGTTATTTATTCATTCTCAAATTCAAATTGATTAAGTATTATTTTTAATTAATTCGTCTAAATAAATGTTGTCACTTTGTAATCAAATAGTGAATTAAAGTCAAGTTTTTTAAATAAATTAATCTTAAATCCCTGAAAAATATTTCATTTTTATTATTCATTCTACCGTAAATAGGTTTTGTTCTTTCTCTCTTTTTTAATTAGTCAGCACCGTAATAAAAAAAGGGAAGATAAGAATTCTCAGACTAACACTAAAAGGTCACAGACAGCCACAATTCGCAAAAAGTATTATTTTGTTCCCTAAAATCTAAAATTTACCGACCACTTTTAATTAATGTTTGATTATATTAAAAACATTTTTTTGTCCAAGATTCTTTCCCGAAAAATGCTCCTTACTTTGCTAATATAGTTAAATTGCTACTGTTTTCTTCACCATTTACTGTCACATCATAACTTATTTCCAAAACCTTATGGCAATGCAATAAAATTTTATTCATTTTGTCGTCGCAAGATAAACGATTTTGATGATGACGACGACAAGAAAACTCCACAAACAAGTTAATATATCATTCTAATGAAAAATTGTATATTCCTTGTGTGCTTCGTAAAAATTATCCTTGCTTTATTTTGATATGGGACAAAGAAATGAAAGGATTATGGAAAAAAAATGTTGTAGATTTTTTTTGTCCTGATGTTTAATAAAGAGTGAAATAAGAAAAACAAAATTAATGGACAGGATTTCGATATATTGAATTCATAAAATGACAATCGACAAAGTTATACACAATCTTAAGGTTCAGTGCTCTTTGGGCGATGATATTAAATGGTTGAAAAATATGAGACTATAAATTTTTAAGTCTTGTACGAAATGAAAAAAAAATCTGTTTATTCATCCGTTAATATAATGGGTTGTACATGTTTTGGTTAAATTGTTGGGCAAGGATATACATATTCGAAAAATCATACATGTCATTGTGTTTGCATCATGGAAAAAGTTTAATTGTACCAATCGAAACTTTTAAATTTCACACAAAAATTCATGACCTGCATCGAAATATTTTAAAATCTTAAGGATATTTCCCATTGTTGTTGCTATGACATTAAGGATATTTCACAGTAAAATTAGTATTATATGTATTTGATGATATTAAAGAGATTTCATATTTCGCAATGAAATTAGAAAATATTTTCCACAAAGTTATCGTAGACGTAAAGTATTTATTGTTAGTATGATTATAAAGAGAAAGTATAGAAAATCGCACATTTAAGTTATTATTTATATGTGCGTAACGCGTTGCAATGTCATTTATATGAAAATTCTCATTTAATTTGTAGAAGTGCTTAAAACATGTTTCATAACAAAACTTTAATAAATTTTTCTAATCTAAAAAGAAAATTACATTTAATACTTTTTCTTACTTAAGAATACACACTAACGCAGAAAACTAAAAATATAAAAAGTAAATGTAATTTTCACGCAAATTTGAATTTTCTGTCCGCAAAACTTTTCTATATTTTTGCGCGTGTGGTTTTTTTTCCATTTTGGTTTGTTTTTTTGTCCTGTCGTAAATTGTAAATAAAACTTTACCACAAAAGCAAACATAAAAATAAAGTTACAGAAAAAAGGGATAAAATATTTTTTTAACAAAGTTTTATCTTTTGGGTTGTTCTGCTTCTGGTGTTTATAGTTGATCCTTCAGACATGATTTATTTAAAAGATATTAAGTTAAAATGAAGAAAAAAAAATTTATAGAATTATTCTAAAATCTATGGAAATAAAAAAAAGAAAATTGAGAATAAAAATATTATTTTTTGTTGTAATGAAATTTAGGACGAAATTCTATTTTGTTTTTAGGTTTTTTTATGCTGCAACTCTAAACGAACATATTTATGAAAGAAAAGTTTTTCAATACAATATTCTGTGTGGCTTATTTAAATTATTGTTTATAAAATCTTAAGAGTTTGTTTATAAAGTAATCAGATTAAATTTCTTAACAAAATATATATATTTTTTTTAATTAGTTAATTTGGTTGATTACGAAAAATTTGACAAAATTGAATATTATTTATATGAAGATAATAACTGAAAAACATTACTTTTACATAAAAATATATATTTTTTTTGTATTAAATATTTAATTATAGTTCAGGGAAAAGTACCAGTTTTTAACTAAGAAGTATTGTTGGAAAATATTTGTACTATATTGATGTTATGACTTCATAATTTTGATTTTGTGTAATAATTTTACTAATTACTTAAATTTAATTAGTTCTTTCACAAACAAATGATAAATTTATGAACATAAAGTACCAATTGTTATTTGGATTTTCTTCTTATGTTCTTTACATTATTTTCTTTATAGTATCCATTAACAGGTAACACAAAAAAATGATGTTTAGAAAAAAAATTCGAGTACCTAATAAAAATTTCTTCCTTAAATAATTAATAAAAATAACCCATGACAATTATTTTTATTAATTATTTAGTATGTAATTACATTAACATAATTCCAATTTCATTAAAATAATTATTTAAATATTTTACTTGAAAAAAAAATAAAGGAAATCCTAAATTAATGAAAAAATATAATCAACAATTTTGTAGTAAGTATCCTCAGAGTAGCTCATTATTTTTATTATTAAATTATTTTTATTTTTCCGAAAGTCTTCTAAAAAAATTCTTCATAAAAAACTCGATTTTTTATGCAATCAAATTCTAGCAAAAAAAAAATACATTTTTCATTTTAATAATAATTTTTATTTCGTTTCGGTCATAAAACGATAACCAAAAAAAAAAAAAGGTCTAGTAATAAAAAAATAAATCTGAAGAAAATTATTTTATTTATTTTTAGATTCGAATCAATTATTTTGAAAAAGGTATTTTTTAATAAGCGCTCTAGTAGCAATTCATTCGATAAATTTGATATAAAGTTTATTCTAATTTGGTTCTAATTTGGTAATTCAAAAAAGCCAAAAGAAAATTTTTAATAGGCAATGAGATATTTTAGAATGAAACTACTTAAAGTTTGAGATTGAATACTTTTTTCTTATATAGCATCTATATTTAGTTAAAAAAAATTTAACTTCATAATAAGAACAAAAAAGAACTTTATAAAATCTAAATTTTTTTAACTCTGATTATTATAGTTTTTCATATAAATTTTCGCCTTAGAAGTCCATTAGACCAAATTTAATTTGTTTCTATATAATTCAAGTAAATTTTCATTTCCAGAACCTTTTATAATAAATAATTCTTTATTAAATGGAATTTTCTATATAAAATTTGATTTCCTTTTCCGTCCTATGCCCCACATAAAAAAAATTAGAAAGTTTATAGTTTTTTTTTTTAGCCCAAAAGGAAAATATTTATTAAGATAATCTGTCCGTATAAAAGATTAGGGCAAGTAATTTAACTAGGAATTTAAAATGTTTCGGATTTTTTAGGTAAAGATAAATGTCCGTAAAACGTTTTTATTATAGTAATTTTCCATATACCAAAAAAAAACAGAATAGTTTCGATAAAACAAATATTTAACAGGCAATAAACGCCACACGACAATTTTCCTTTTTTTTATTTTAATATTCAGTGAAAGAGCGTGCTGCAAATAGCAAAAACACTAATGATATAACTCCTACACACATGAAAATCAATATTTGACACCCTGTTAATTTTTCACTATACATTTTCAACCTTGACATACAAAATTGTAGTCATATCGACTGGAAAACTTATATAAAAGAAATGATGTTCAATTCAAAATGTAAATAATTTTCTTATTTTTACTTATATAGCAGTTCAGTTTCTTATTGTGTGCGCTTCGTACACGTGCATCATTGACATTAGATTGGAAAATTGATAAGTTTTATGATAAGAAACAATAATTATTTTCTAGAAAACAAAAACAAATAGCTTTCACATAATATTAAATCAATTATTTTCAAAGACCATGTCTTAGCTTTGTGTTTTTTGACGTCATTTTGAGTGCTTTAATCGAGTAATTTTCAGAAAAACGTTTATCACTGTTAAAATATTTTCATCACTTGTTTTACAAATTATAGAAACGAATCTCACAATTTTCTCAAAATCTTTGTCACATTTCATTAAAATTGATAAATTACTACTAATTTTCATTTAACAATTGTGTATTACACATGATTCATCAAAATACAAAACAAAACATAAACTTTTAGGTTTTTTTTTTCAACAACTCTGAAATTTACACTTAAACTACTGTAATTCAAAACTAATTGTAAATTGCTAGCAACAAAGGTGTTGATTGTTCAAAAATTTATTATGTTGTGTAATTTTAGATATATAATTATTTTATTTATTTAGCCTTAGCCCAAAAGTTTTGTATTACAGTTTTAACTTTATTTATGTATATTTTGTTTCTATTAAGTTCTTGTCTTCTATTTCTTAAATTAAAATACAATTTTGCACAAAAATTTAAATCTATATTTGAGAAAAAACCACATGTTCAACACATAAAATAAATAATCACCAAATATTTGAAATTTTGTAATTTTTGTATTGGGGACAATTATGTATATGGCATTAAATTTATGGGAGGAAGCGGGTAGTAGTAGTTAGAGATCTGTTTAAGTACGTATTTAGAAATATAAAATTCAATATAACATTTTGTAAGTTTATAACAATTCCCTGAACACAATATTATATATTTTGTATAAACGTATAAATAAAATGTTAAATTAAAATTTATTATACTTTAGAGAGAATTTTTTTGGTGCTTAAATGAAAATAAGTTTAAATTTTATGAAAATATTTACATAAAAAATAAAAAAACCTAAGTGGTAGTGGACAATTTGATAAGAATAATGATTATTATTGTAAATTAGACAAACTTTATAGAAAAATTAATTAGAAAATTTCAAAATTAAAGAAGCATTACGTGGAGTTCATCGGCACTGTTGCCTTTCCTGTATGAAATACAATCCATACGTCATACGTCGCAATTTCTGAACATTTTTGTGTGCTTTTCAAATGCAATTAATTTTTCTTAGATTTCAGATATTTTGAAACCGAAAATATTTGAAATACAACGCCGAGCGCGACTCCATTGTATTAGCATAATACGACATACGTCGTATTGATTTTTATTTATCTTTTCACAGCGACAAACAACCGCGACATGAATTCTGTATGGCACTAACACATAAATCGATCATTTTCTTTATAAAATAAGAAAAATCAGTTCAGTTGCCAAGTTTAAAACGAATTGTATGAACTGCAAAATTTCGAAATAACTTTATTCAATTACAAATATCACAATTTTAACGTTTTAAATTCTAAAAAATATGTTTTTAGAATTTGACTGCAGTTTTTAGGTGGTTGGAATTGTAGAAATTCAACATATTTTAGTTAATAAAAATGTATTTTACAATTTCACAATTTATCGAATTAACAATTGTTTGTATTTTCAGTTTTCAATAAATTTATTTGAAAACTGAAAAAGTTCTTTCCAAATCGAATTTTGAATAATTATTTTTTTTTTGTGACTAAGTACATAAATTTATTAAAGCTTTCATTTAATGTATTTAACCCCATATAACAACGCTCTTATGTGTAATTTAAGCTCCCGCATGTACAAAATAAAAAAAAGCACTCCCTGCGATTGAAGGTCGTCGCGTCATTATCGTGTTGTCGTGCTTGTTAGTGGCGTTTCAACTTGAATAATTAATTTTTTTTTTATTATAATAAGAGTTTATTTATGGAACTTGAGTAAACATTATCACAAAAAAAAAAATATATTAAAAGTTTTGTCCACAATTAGTTAAAGTATCTTTGTTTCTATTTATTTAATGACTTTTGACGTATATAAGATTTTTTTTAGATATTAAAAATGCGTTTTTCACATAATGAAAGAAAATATTTTCTTAATTATTAGATTTATGCTGAGAGTAGATTTAGACTGAAATATTTAACAAATTAAATTGATTGAAGGGAAATTACATATTATTGGAAAATAAATTTAAAATTTTGTTCAATTAACAATTTTGTCAACTTTAATATGAGCTAGTCCCACCCCAATTATATTTATACTATTATTTTTGAATTAATTTCCTTAGTGGGCTCTGGTCATTTGCTCGAAAGGCGGCTGCGTTCTATGTAAGAAAGTTTCAATCGAAATTTATTAAATATGTATTTATTTTACATAATTAGTTATAATTAACTAGTAAAATATCTTATGTTACCTTTTTTCAATAACAAAAGCATAATTAATTTTCTTTCTTTAATAGCTTTAATAAAACTCCCGGAAGTAATTGTTGTGCTGTAAAATATTTAATATTCATTGAATAATTTTCCAGATTATTTTAGTTTCATTGTAAAAATTTCCTCTTTTCAATTATTTAATTTACTTTATGACTGGTGGTGTGAATATTCAAAAGTTTTACAAATATTTTCAGTTTTTTTCCACAATAATTAAATTTAATATTACATATTTAGTAATTTTCTCAGGGAAAGTTATTTTTTTTATTAATTAAGACAAAAATAAATACAAATTGATTGTATATTTTGCAGAAACAAATATATTGTAGATTCTCTTTAATTTAATTATTCATAAAAAAAAAATTTCAATTTTTAGTTTCCTTATTCCTACTAAAAAATCTACATTACATAATTTTTTCTTATAATAATTATTATACATCTTCAAAATTTAAATAGTTTTTTATGTTTATTATTGAAATAAATTGCGAAAATTTTGTAATTTAGAAATATTTTTTTGCTTACCAGTTCTATCAAAATCTTTCAATTCTTTGGTGGTATTTCTCGCAATAAATTTTATTAAATTCTTAATGTTAAGATCGCCACGATATAGTAACGGATCTAATTTTTGATTTTTTGATAACCAATATATTGTTGGATATACGATTATTTTAAAATATCTTGGAATTATGTTTGTATAACCATCCATTTTAACAATACAAATATCATCATTTTTTAATATTTCACCTAATTTTTCATATTGTGGCATAAATTTTTTACAATGGCGACATTTTGTTGAATAAATCATAATTAATGTATCCTTCTCATTTTCATTAACAATTTCATTATAATTATTTGTGACTGCAATTTTAACTGGACCATCATTTATCAGTGGAATTGTTTTTGATATATTAGTTGAAGACATAACAAATTTATTTTGTTGACATATCAGATAACTTATCGCAGGCCATTACAAAATAAATTTTAAAGTTAATTTTTTTTTGACACATACATATATAATAAATTAAATTTTTTTATCAAATGACAAATTTAAAAATATTATTATTAAAAAAATAAAAATAAAATAGTTTTATGATTATAAGGGTTTCCAGTGAGTTGTGTCAAATTATATTGGTTTAATAATTGAATTTAGAACACACCACCGTCTCTTATTATAATTCATATATAAATAGTAAATAAAAATGTTACTGCTGTAATTTTTTTTTCTTGTAATGCCTTTCCCTATTTCCAAATATAAACAAGGATTGGCTTTATTATCAGCATGATTGCTATCTTCCTCACTATACACATAGTCGTCGACTATTTGACTTTAATCGGTTTTTATATATTTACTTAATAATCATATATAAAAAAAATGTATCGAGAATGTCTAGCCAAAAATCAAATTCAATTTTTGCAGTTAAATTATATATTCTTCCGGTAAAATTTTTTTTTATTAGGGAGTGTTTTTCATCGTTACATAATATTTTATTTACATAAACATACCTTAAATGTGTAATAAAATAAAATACTCTCGTCATCATCAACACAAATTTTCCATCTACGTTTTTCCTATTAAAAAAGAAAAGTTAATTTTCCAATTTGAATTTTACAAAATATCACAAAAAAAAATTATTTATGGTAAAGTGTGGCCAAAAATAACATTTCTAATATAACCAAAGGGGGCTTTTAATCAGTAATATAATTATAAGACCAATCATGCCGACTTGTATAAAATTGGTTTCATTGAAACATTTGCCGAAATTTTCATACTTTTTGAAGGACGATATTTGACCAATAATTAAATTAATGTGATAAAATTTACTATGTATTACACATAATTACTTTAACTTTAATATTGCAAGTAATATAAAATGGTTGGTCTGGTAACGTTTCGTGAAACCTTAAACTTAGTCGTAGATTGAAACATTCTATCAGTGTCAAATATTTGATTAATTAATAACACTAAGTAGGACATTTTTTTATTGTGCATTAATAATTAATATGAACAAAAGCATGGTTTCACAAATTAGGACTTAAGTTTTGTGGTAATTACTTTAATTCACTGAACTTTCTGAATTAAAATAAGTTATTTTCTTTTTCAAAGGAAATTAATTATCTTTTTTAATAAATAAACAATTATTTTTCTTCAAATATGAAAATAAAAAAATTGATAAAAACTTTTTTTTGTGATTTATTTTAATTTTTCTTATTTTTATTTTCAGGGCTGTTACAGATCCACGTGATGGACGACGAGTAGCACTTAAAAAACTTCCAAATGTATTTCAATCGTTGGTATCATCAAAACGTGTTTTCCGTGAACTAAAAATGTTATGCTTTTTTAAACATGAAAACGTAAGTTAATAATTTATTTATACGGTATATATAAAATGATATTAAATTTATTTATACAACATTGAGTAATGACGTCAAATTTATGATTTTATTATTGGATTGTGGTAGTTATGTGTAGGTGGTATATTGTGTTCGCAAATTCACTATTTATTATTTATAAATCTCTTTTGAATAATTCTGAAGCACAAATTTGTGTATTCTGACAATGTCGATTAAAAAGCGTGCTAAGGAACATAATAATTTCAACGGTGGATAAAGTTTTTAAAATAATCGATTTTTTTTTAATGATTTAATCGATTTTGTTGTTACTAAGAAATACTGGATATTTTCAGATTTTCTATTTTCCTAAAGTTTTACAGTAAGTTTCTTTAATTAGAAATTAGATAAAATATAAATGTTTTGGCTTTGAAGATGTAAAATTTTGAGAAACTCTGCTGTCAATTTTAAATGTTTAATAAGTACGGCTATATGTATAAGAAACACTTTATACTTATACTTTCACAGAAATTTCTCAACTAAGTTAACCTTCCAATAATTAATTAAACAAGTTTTTTTCCGTCAATAGTATTTAATTAATTTAATATTTTCATGATAATTATTTTGAGAAAATGTCATATTAAATATATGTATTATTAAAATAATTATGCATAAATAAATTTAATCATTATGACTCAGTAACAAAAACCCATTGACTGACTATTTTTTGTAATAATATTTTTTATAGTCAGTATTCAGCTTCAATAATTATAATTAATCGAATTTTCATTATTATTTTTTCATCAATTATTTTCCTATTAATAAAATTTCGAATATAAAATATAATTAAAAGCAAATTATTTAAATATTTATTTATATATTTTAATGATTTCAAAAATGGCTTCAACTTTAATCCTTTAGATAATTAAAAAAGAAATACCAAATATTTTTTTGTTTACTAAAAAGAATTTATCCTTACAGCTTATCCTTTTTTGGTAACTTTTAATTTATATTTATTTCTTACGTTTTATTTAATACGTGCTGCAAATATTTTCTAATTACATTTATTAAATAAAAGTAAGAAAAACAAAAATTTACTTAAAGAATAATCTCCTTCTATAGTTTTATTTCCTTAATCCTTAAAGTAAACACTAGAAAGGATAAAAAATTTCCGTTTGTTTTTTTTATATTTTGCTGTAGTTTTTCTTTAGCTTTAGCTCTTGGTTGTTTTATATAAACAAAACAGAGAAGTACACAAACAGCAATCAGGAAGGAAAGAGTTAAATTGAAATTTATGAACCGAAAGAAACAGGAAAAAACGAATTAAAAGTTAGTGGAAAATTTAACAGGTTGACGATTGAAATAAATAGAAATATTTTGTGGAATAAATTTTGAATTATATTTTGTAACTAGAAAGTAAGCTACTAACTATTTCAAGGTGCAAAATATAAAAATTTAATTGTTAAATAATTATTTCACTTCATTTCTAAACCAATTCTTTTAAAATATTTTTGCTTTCCAATTCACCAGCTTTTCGTAATCAATTATAAATTTTCTACGAAAATCTATAATAATTTTCTAATAGAACTGAAAATTAACTTTTACAATAAATTTTCAATGTTCATCTGATCTAATCAAATTAGCTTTAGTTAGTTAAAATGTATACAAATAAGTTTAACTTTAAATGTATACAATTAACAGCTATTTGAAATTTCAATTGAGCTTTTAAATTTTTTTGTCTACAAATATTTGTAAACATGTTCAAAGAGGCGTATTACGTTTACACACAGAATCGTATTTTATGTAATTGTATAATAAAAACATGTTTAAAGTTCAAAAATATCTTGTAGTCGGGTTTGTTGAGTAGTTTAGCATAGCTAATAGTTTTCAAATTCTTCATTTAATTTTAAATACATATTGATGTTAATTTGTATTTTATTTTTAATACTGAACTGAACATAAAATAAGATAGACAATCATAAATGACAATCCTCCAGCAATAAAATCCTTTTAAAATGCCTTTTTCCTGTTTGCACCCTAAATTTCGTTTTCCGGAAATAAAACCTTTCTACTTTTTATTTTTGCTCTTACTGAATTTTCATTTTGTTGCAATTTTTTATTTAAACACTTCACTGCCACATTAAAACGTTCTAACATAGTTTCTATCACATTAATCCATAAAATTGGATTCACTTTCACATAAAAAAAACCTTTCAACTATTTTTTTTATTTTTATAAAAAAAATAGTATTTCAATGAAGATTAATATTGCTTATAAAATTGGTGTGTGTGTGTATGATATAAAATTTTCAATATTTATTTTAATTGCTGATGATTTTATGTGAATTCCTTTTTATTGCTGAGGTAGTACCTATTTTTCCTATTTTCATTATGTACGTAAGTTTAATAGTTTCACGTTTTGTCTACTAAAATCGTTATCAACAAAGAAAATAATTTACAATTTCTAAATTAAAAATTTCGTGATCCTGGGATCACACAACTTTCTTGTTCATTTTTTTTTTTAGTAATAATTTGTTTTCATTTACATTCTTGCTAAAAATCTCATCAAAAAGTGTTTATTGGCATAGTTACTTTGTATTTTATTTTAGTTTGGTTATTATAATGATAATATATTTTCATGTTCTTTCGTTGTTTACATAGTAATATCCTTTTTCGCATAACTAATTTTCAAGTTTAAATGAAAATATTTATTGAAAGGAAATATTTGAAAAGTGTACCGGAATATTCAATTTGACTTATTGACAGTTAGGATATAGTACGTCAAACAAAACATTATACTTTGAACTAAATTTCTGGGTAGTATTTATTCAGGTTAATAAAATATATTTTATATAATATGTATATGTACATTTTCAATTTGATAAACTTATTTTTGTTGCTATTTTTACGTATCCTTTCAAATTACTCTTTAAAAATTAACTGTTTATATAAAAACTGTTTAAAGAAAATTTAAATGTATCTAGCTCTTTTAACATTTCGAAATAGATAAATTTAGAATTTGAATACATGTGCTATTTTTCATGCATGTGGAAATATTTATGTAGTTACACGTGTATCTTCAATTATTAACGTTTCATTCAATTTCTCGATAATAAAAAAAAATATAAATATTACGAAGTATTTTATGAGAAATTCTTAGAAATCAATTTTATGAAATGTCGTTTCGACTATATGATAATCACAGTATGATAATTTCTAATAAAACTGATAAATAAATTTTTTAACATTTATTTATCAGTTTTATTACAAACCTAATTTTTTTTAATGAATTCGCTCATGTTTTGCAAATATACGAATTTTATTTACTTGGCAAAATAAGAATATATAAATATTAGGTTTTAAAGGCTATATAGATTATATAATAATTTATCCCTAAAGGTTTTAAAAATTAACTTCACACGGGAAATATATGTTCAATTTTCTTCTTTTTCTACAATCACATTTATAGAAAGCAATCAACTTGAATTTATTTCCATTGACATTGCCAAAATGAACGTATGCCAAAAATTATTTATGCGCTAATAAAAATCAACTATGTATCGAAAAATAATATTTTCTATCTGAGAGCATTTTTCTGATTCAGTCAAAAAACAGTCTAAAATTTTTTAAAGAAAAAAAAATGAAATTTTCGTACTTTACTTAGAAAATTTATTATTCCTTTAAATAATATTTCAAATTTTGAAAATAATTTTTCAAAAAATTCTCCACTTTTCACAAATATTTGATGAATTATTATTGTTTTTAATAATAATTATAAACTATTAAATTTAAATACGTTTAATCATTTTAGTTTAATACTAAGAAAATACTAAATTAATTTAGTTGTACTCTATTTACTATAAAAAAATTGCAGCAATGTTACCTTAATCTTTGGTGGTTTGTAGGGTGGGTGGAGATAGAATTATCCATATAAATAACTAATTAGGTCAATTATTTGTTTACTTATTATCTTTTTAACTTGCAAGATGTTATTAATATTTTGGAATATCTAATTAATTACTTATAGTCACCTAAATTAATACGAAAAATACAAACTAGTTTATTAAAAATTTTCTTCAAAATATTATACATTTCCACAATTTTCTAAACATAAAAAATCTTTATTGTAATATTTCATTTTGCAGAATATTTTTCATAAATTGCACAAAGTGTTTGGCATGATATTAAAAAGCTTGAAATTTTCTTACAAACTTCACCTCTTAAATGTTGAATATTTGATATACGAAAAAGCAGAACAAGAGACTTTTTAATAGCATATTTACCTTTAGACACAATTACCCAACCCCAATATAATATTTTTTTATCTAAATTAATGAAATCTATACGTTATTCTACAAAAAAAGCCCCCTAGTCTAAGGAAAACCTTTTCAAAATTTTCGCAATAAATTCATTGAGATAATGTTTTTTAATGTTTTATAAAAATAAAAAAAGTTGAGTCTGCCAAGTTTTTTTTTATTACTAACAAAGGGCAATCAATTAAATCCGAAATTGGTTTATAAAATTGCGACAGAACAGATGTTATTTTTTATTATTTTTACAGCATTAAGTTTTGTGAAAGGCATTAAGAGTTAATAAAATGACTAATCAATTTTTAAAAAAATGTTTATTAAAGGAAGCACAAAATCATATTTATCAATTCGAATTATTAGTCAACTAATTAAATTTTTCACAAATTAAATTCTTTTTTAAAGTGACTCTATGTTATAAAAGAGATATCATTTGCTGTCGTCTACTTACTAAGATCACTATTTGGCCCATAGGGATTCCCGCTATCCATTCAAGCTGTTCAAACCGTGACCTGTCCAGAATACCTATGTCTGCTTCTGATGAAAAGTATATCTTTGATATTGCTAGTAAAAATTTGCAAATTAATTGTTTGGATAATTTCTGACCGCATATTAATTGCAATTTAGTAAATTTTGGGAAAGAAATTTAACAGTAAAAAATCTGTACTCAACTTATATCTAGAGTATTTACCTATTATAAAGGTAAATACTCTAGATGTCTAGATGTAATAATAATTTAGCAAAGGGAATATAATAATTTTTGATTTAGTTTTTAATTTTTAAAAATCTTATTTTTATTTTTAATGAAAATACTTATCAGTTCTCACTAACGCCCACAAAATTAACTATAGTTATAAATTGTGCTACTAAATATTTTGTAGAGCTTAAATATTCAAGTAAATCGAACTTTTTTCATGCTAATAAACAACTTTGTATTGCTTAATAATAATAACTGTACGAATGACTTTTGTGAAAATATCATTCGAATCATAATAATTTTCGTTATTCTTATTTACATTTTAACAACCGCAACATTTTTTACCGTCATCGGTTCATAAAAATACAATCATTTAGTTTGTATATCTATTTGCTGTTTATTCATTTCGAACAATGATTGCCCTTTCTTGACTACAATTTTGTGATTACACTTTGTATTTTTTATACCGAAGTTTAGTTATGTGCAATATGCGTCAATCTATTCTGTTTTAACACTGTAGAAATTAGCATACCCTAAAGTCATATTTAGGACAACTGCAGCTATTTCGCAAAAAAATAATGAAACTGTGTAAATTTTTTAATATGGTTTTTTTGCGAAAAATTTCAAAGTGTATTTTTTCTTCTGAAAATTCGAACTTATTTTATACAGTAAGTAACTACATGAAAAAGAAAAACTGAAATTAGTGTATTTTGCTAAAACCACTTTTAGATAATAGTGTGTAGTGTAGATTGTCGGAGTCTACAGTTTCAATGACATACAATTTTTTTTTTTTTTTTGTGCTAATAGATTATTTATGATTAAAATATGAAATAACAGTTTTAATTTTAAATATGCTTTTTAAGAAATTTCAGTAATGGCCCTTGATTAAAATAAAGTGCAAAAAAAAAAGGAACTAGTTAACATAACGACTTAGGTCCAAAAGTACATATATGTACTCCAATTTGTACTTTTGGACCAAATTTTCTTATTCCTTTTATATAGTAAATACGCATTTAAAAAAAGAAATACATAGTTCAAGTACCCGGACAATTTTTTTTTATTTTCACACAAAGTATATATACGAACTTATTTCTGAAGCTATAAAATAGTCATATGATTTACGATAAATTTAAATTAATGACTTAAAAGCTGCTTCAATTGAAAAGTCTTAATATTTTCTTTGTTTGAGTGCCATAAATTCAGAAAAATGTGTACAAAAATAAATGTGCAATAAATCTTACAATTTATACTAATCTCATTATGGAATTTAGTTTTTTTCCTTTTCAATTTCTTTAGGGATTTATTCAAATTTATAATAGAATATTATTTAAAGCCTATTATTTCATTTGGGAATTTTGGAACTTTTAAAGTAATATCAATATTAATTTATTTACTTGTTGATTACAAACAAAAATATGATTTGTAGTTAAAGCACTAATAATAATATTTATTAGATAAAATCTGTGGAATTTAGACAAAACATGATAAAAACTTTTTGATACTTTTAAATAATTTCAAATTGCGTGGCATATTATCACAGAAATATTGTGGTGCGTATTAAAAAAAAATAAAGTATTTACTTCTGCGAAATGATTAATAATTCCTGGGTCAAGAAAATAAATGTATTATTAAAATTTATAATTTTCTAACGAAATTAAGGTAATAACATTTTCTCATAACAATTGTGACTCATTTTTCCATGAAAATTATGAAATATATAAAAATATTTTCCTTTATAAGGAAATGCAAACAAAAAACAACACAAAACTAGAAAGTAAATAAATTTCAAAAAAATTTCTTGCTGCTGCAAAGAAAGAAGAAAGAAAATTCCTTGTTTTAAAAAAACACATTATTGGATTCATATTTTTCTAATTCAAATAGAATTTCCATAGCTATTTTTCTTCTTTTGTTGGATGGCAGACAAAGTATTTTTCCCCCATAAAAATGAACAAAAGCTTTTTCTTTCTTTCTTCTATTCCGTTCTTTGTTCAGTTATATACTGGATATTTTTTTTTATTTTCCTGCAAACAAGAAGAAAAATAAAATATTTAATTTTATAATATTTTCAGTGACGACAATTTTCCTTGTATTGCTGCTGGGTTTCAACAGATAAAAAAAAATGGACTGAAAAAGCCTTGAAAAATTAAATTTAAATTGTAATTTCAAGGAAAAGACAAAGAAATTAAATTGACCTGTTTCCCCATCCACCCACACACACATGGGAATGACTTTTCTTTACTATCTTATTAAATTTAATTACATATATTGAAATTAGATTACACATTACTTTGAAATTTTGGTTTATTTATGTTTCTCTAGTAGTGACATCAAATAATTGGCTTCAATATATAAGTAATTCCAGAATACTAATATAATACTAAACAGTATTGATCGATAAATTCTTCGTATCACGTTTAAAAATATGTGCAACATTAAGTGATCAGCAAAAACTTTGTAAAAAAATATTAATGATTTTTTGGAAAAAGAAATAATTTTCATTTTTCACAAATAGTAATAATAATTTCTTTTGAAGAAATATTCCATAAATATAATTTTCTAAAGAATTTTCACTGCAGAAAGCTTTAAATAATAAATTTTCTTGACAGATAATTTTTTTTTGCTCAATGTTTTCACATGTTTGACCAATAAAAAATATTAGGACAAGTGAAGAAAGAAAAATCACATAATTATGAAATTAATTAGAAATTAATTAATATGCACAAGTTTTTAAAATAATCAAAAAAAAAAAATACTCATTTGGCCAAATTGAATTTTTAACCGTCCCCGTAATTTGTTTGTCATATTATAAATATTTCATAAATTATTGATTTTCAGTTTTTGTTTTTTAGTCTGGGTAAAGAAAAATTGTGATTTGATTTCAATATTAATGGCAATACGTTTTGCTGTGCTTTATTAATTTCAATTTTATGTTTGAGGTTTCATTAGTTATTGAATTTTTGAATAGTAAAATAAAAAATTTAATATTTAAGGTGTGAGGGACAACGGAGCAAAGCTTTGGGCTTAACAGATTAATTAGTACATAAATATTAATTCAATTCAAATAAAAAAGGATATTCGAATGTATATAATACGGAAAATAACATTTTTAGATTATACACATGGTTATTTTCAGGATATTCAAGAATGAAGTTATTAATTCATCAACCAAAAATTGTATATTTAACCTAAACTATAATTGAATTTATGTAATTTTTTTTTTTTGTATATTTTAAGTAATTTTTCAATCAACAGTAATCTGTATTTGTTCAAAGACATCTTGTGACTGTTGAAATGAAAAAGGACAGCATGTAAATATTAATAACATCTGACAGATTTAAAAGCTTAAATAACATTAATCAATATTCCAAACTTAAGTTATTATTTTTCCTATATAAACAATCAATCTAAGTGACTAATTTATTAGTTTATTAATTAGACAAAATTATATTTTACAAAATAATTGACTTTCAATTAGACAAATCAATAATTTACTGATTTTTAATATAAGCATCATATAATTACTAATGGAAATTATTTTTTATCCTTTAAATTAATTTACATTGTTATTTTATTGACATTATTGGACTACATTATTTTTAAAGCCAATTTTCCACTTTGTAATATATACAAGTATTAACAAATATTTTCTGTTTTAAAATAATACAAATAAAAATTTTAATGCAGATGTTGGATATGAGAATGGAAGATAACTTATGAAGTCATACACCTTTTCTACGTACATACATATATTTATATAGAGATATTGATAAAGTTATCGAACTAATTCAATAATTTAAATTCAATGTCTGCATCCAATTCTCTTTACTGCAATTGCATACAAATTGGAAATATTTCAATTTCAATATTTATATAAT
Organism: Empis livida; assembly: GCA_963932195.1. Lineage (NCBI taxonomy): Eukaryota > Metazoa > Arthropoda > Insecta > Diptera > Empididae > Empis > Empis livida. Next base: position 54,665,469 of record OZ010647.1, read on the forward strand.
GAAAAAATTGGAAAAATTTGTTGAAAAGTTTCATGTCAAGTATAAAATACTAAATATACATTTTATATTTAACTTTGAATTTATATGTTGGAAAAAATCTCGTATTTAAAACATTTTTTTAAATTATTTTTTCATTAATAAAATTTTATATTTTTAGAGGTGATATTTTCTACTACTTCCGGGGCAGTTGAACAAATAAAATGTTTAAATTTAAATTTACAAACTAAAGACAAGACAAATTATTTTTTTTATGTTTTTTTTTACTGATAGAATGAAGAAAATTAATATTTTATAGAAAACTTTAATTTTGAATTAATAATTTTAAATTTTCTTGTTTTTGAATAAACTGAAAGAAAACTCATAACTACCAATTCAAAAAAAATTATTATAACAATTTCCAATTAAACTATGTTCAAATTAAAAAAAAAATACTTTAAATTTATTTTTCTCTCTTTTTAATATTTTCATTTTAATATTTTTCAGGTACTCTCAGCACTCGACATACTGCAGCCACCTCATTTGGATTTCTTCCAGGAAATGTATCCTTTTATATAAAAAACACAAATACAAATTATTAAAAATAAGCAAATGTTGTAGACCCTTAAAAAAATCAAATTAATTTTGAGTAAAATGATATTTTTATGCAATCACTCTGACATGATGATACCTAGGTTACAGGATTTACTAATCAATCCTTAGCTATAAATGCTATACACACTATACTCGTTAAAACGTACCTTAGATTGTGTAAGCAGAGTTAATAATAATTTTTGAAAAAATATTTATAAAATCCAGAGCTCGACATTGAATTTTTTATCACTTTTATTTATCACATAACTTTCCATTAGGTCATTTTTCACTGTGTACATAAATAGTTTTCTAGAAAATTCATATTTTATCTAGACGTCAATTTATCTAGGCGTCAATTTTCTGTCATTTTGCAAATTACATTTTATTTGGCGCACGAAAGAAAAAACACTACAGTTTCTCATAGGAGAAATAATTTTATCCTTTTGGTATAAAATTATTTTCAATTTTTTAATTACTTTATTTAACTATAAATAAAGTTTTTTTTTTTCAAAATATGTATAAATATTATTTTCTTTAGGGAATGAAAAAATTTAATAGTGAAGGAGATTTTGAGTTTATTTTTTGACAATTAGTTTCATCGAATTTATTATTGGATATTGGATAATTTTTTTTTTCTTATGGTATATTTTTATTTCTTAACTTTAATTTAAATATAAAATATTGATTTTTCGATTTTAACACTTGTTTTGTTGATGAAAAAATGGATTTCAATTTATTATTGGTTAAGTTTTTCATTCCTCAAGTGTAACTATAACATCGCACTGGTATTATTGCATGCTTAACATACTTAATTACAAATTACACTTAAATTAATATACACATTTGATTATATTTTATTAATATATGCGATTTTAAAGTTATTTTACACTAGCAAAATAACTTTATATCGCATATATTAATAAAATATAATCAATTGTGTATATTAATTTAAGTGTAATGAAATTAATATACACATGAGTAAAGTCCTCCCGCTTTAATTTCTATTCGTCTTTGTTTTCGAGTTTTCTCATCTATGCGTTATCAAAAACTTGCAGCCCGTCTTTTGATCTTTTAAGCTGACGCCATGCTCTTCCTTTAATTTTCTCTGTGACCCAGTCTGGTCTACCTAGCTTCGAACTCATAAAATCTGATTTCATTAAACAATTTTATTTCCATATAATATCCGCACTAACTTTTGGAAAATAATCTATATATTTGCTACAAATCCATTCCAAATGTAATATTATTTGATTACAACTAAAAACTAGTAGAGTCGTCTGTTTCATTAACTCTGTGCGTTTTTATTTTAAAACTAAATTTCACTAAAAACAAAATACATATTTTAATAAGGTCTTAAGGAAAATTTGTTAAATGTTTTTTTATTAAATACATAATACTACGCAACATCAATAACAGATAAATCGTAATTTACTACAAGAGCATTAAGAAAAAAAGTTATTAATCTTTAAGATTTCTTAAGTTATGTGCCATAAAATTTAAATTTTTTTTTGCAGAGATTTGTCGATATCAAACTGAAAATTTTCAACAGGGTGGGCAAAGTAAATAGAATATTTGGTTTAAAATGTATTTCGTACGTTTGTATTCCTTTACAAATTATGTTATTTTTTTATAGAAAAAAAATTCAACTTAATAACCGATCAAGACACATTCTCATTAAATTTATGTTGTGAACTACACACACACACGCACACACTCTATTCTATAGAATATTATATTATTTTTATGATATTATAAAATATTCCGGTCACATCGTCATAAAAGTATCCTTAAAAGTTTTATCATTTTCCTTTTGCGTATTATATCGAAAATGTAATATTAAATATGAAAATATTCTTTAGTATTCCCAGACACAGACAGGTTCAATTTATATTTTCACTATTAATAATAACTTTTAATGATGATGGGGTTAAAAACACTAAAATTATTACAAAGTTTTAAGGACTTTTCCAACTGTTAGAGATTTATGAAAGAATATTTTTTATTTTAAAATATTATTAGATATTTCGAATTAAAATGTTTTACGAATTTTGACAAATTTTGTAGCATCAATAAATTTACAACAATTTTTATTAGTAAATACAACATTTTTTTTTATTGCCCGAAATTGGGTGTATTAAAGTTACTTTTAAAATTAAAACTATAGTTATTACGGATTCTCTTTGTAGACGAATTGTGATAGATTTAATGTGATTAAAATGTCACAATGATAACTTTTCTTTATAATATTTATTTATTTTTAATTTCACAATCTAAATAAATCATCCTTCTGTGAAGACAAATTTAAGACACGGTTTAAAAATTCTGGTACATTCTGAATGTGGGTAAAAAAAGGATTATTATAAATTTCAAATGAATTTTTTATAAATGTTTAATAAGAGTTGTAAATTTACTTTTTATTAAAATTTAAAAAGGGGTGAAAAACTGAACGAAAGTAAATTTAATTCATTGTTCATGATGATAATATTTTTTGTCTTTGTTGTTATTTTAATATTGTCAAGTATTTTGTCTGGAAAGTTGGCTCATTTAAAGAATTTTTTAAGCATGATTTATTTTATATAATTTTTTGTTATGGATTATAATGAAAATTTCGTTACGAAAGGATTTATGATAATATGTATGATCACTAGAAGAAAAAATTTAATCTTGAAATGTAATATTTTTATCATATTTGAAAGTTCTCTAAAATAATAAAACTAATTAATAATGACAACTACTTAAATTTGGAAATTTAATAAATTTTGGATTTGTAATTATTAAAACAGTAAAAGAAGTAATTCCAAATTTTCTATTTATATTTTAAACATTAAGTTAATGCCTACCTTCAATAACAATTTTGCAAATTAAACTAAATTTTACTAAAAACAAATTACATAATTTAATAGAAAAAAATTCCTTAAGCAAATTTTACTACAAAAAAAACAGATATGTGATAACAGAATTATTACAGTCAGATTTACATAAAATCATCGTATCACCACAACATTTATCTGCCGATCATATAAAAGTATTTCTATATCAAATATTACGCGGTCTAAAATATTTACATTCAGCAAGAATTTTGCATCGAGATATAAAACCTGGAAATTTATTAGTGAATAGCAATTGTGTATTAAAAATTTGTGATTTTGGTTTGGCGCGTGTCGAAGAACCTGATCAATCTAAACATATGACACAAGAAGTTGTTACTCAATATTATCGTGCACCAGAAATATTAATGGGTGCACGACATTATTCGGCTGCTGTTGATGTTTGGTCAGTTGGTTGTATTTTTGGTGAATTATTGGGCCGACGAATTTTATTCCAAGCACAAAATCCAGTACAACAATTGGAATTGATAACAGAACTTTTGGGTACACCATCCATGGAAGATATGCGACATGCATGCGAAGGTGCCAGATCACATATGCTTCGGAGAGCACCGAAACCACCATCATTTTCAGCTCTATATACGCTCAGTTCGCATGCCACACATGAAGCTGTTCATTTACTTTGCCAAATGCTTGTTTTTGACCCAGTAAGTTTATACTATAACATAGTTTTTATACGCAAAGCTTATGATACATATTCATGATTTTTTGTTTGTATTAATTTGTAGGACAAGCGAATATCTGTAATTGATGCCCTTGCGCATCCATATTTAGATGAAGGTCGTTTAAGGTATCATTCCTGTATGTGTAAATGTTGTTTTACAACATCATCAGGTATGCGACAATATACTGGTGATTTCGAACCCTCAGCTGGTCAACCATTTGATGATTTATGGGAAAGAAAATTAACATCAGTGCAACAAGTGAAAGGTAAGTAGTAGTTAAATAATAGTTAACAAGTCTGCCATTAGATTTTCCTTTAGAAAATAAAAGAGATTTTAACTCAAAACAAAAAACAGCTTTTCACATTTTCTGTTCTATTTTTTTGCAGAAGAAATGCACAAATTTATAGCTGAACAATTACAAACTGGTCGTGTACCACTTTGTATAAATCCACAAAGTGCGGCATTTAAAAGTTTCGCAAGGTAAGAAGTGGAAATTTATCATTTTAAGCAAAAGAAAATTCTTCAACTTTATATATTTCTAATTTTTAACTTATAATTCTACTACTCTTCAACTTTTAACTTTCCTGTAAAATATTTTGTTCTTTAATTTTATGATTTTAAACAGTTACAGAACACAAACGAGAACTCAAAAGAAAACTAAAAGAAAATTTATTATTTAATTTTCATAATTTTTACTTTCATTCTTTAATTATTTAAAAAAAAAGAAATAAAAATTGCAACTATTTAAATAATCTTTATAAAAAATATTTAAAATAATTCTTTCTGCTACTGCTAAATATAAAAATATAAAAAAAAATTGTATTAATCATTAATAGCCACTGATATGTTCTACTAGTACCACTGCTACGTCTTTTAAAACAAAAAAAAAAAAAGTAAATTTAAAATTTATAAAAAAATTAATAAAAATTATAAACGATGTGTTTTTAGTGTGTTTTTTGGTTAAATTAAACAGTTCGATAAAAAATTAAAAAACAATTAAAACATTTTCGTGAGTGTTTATATATTAAAACGATTTGTCAATTTAAAAAAAAGGACTGTTTTTTCTAGTTAATAGTTTTGAGTGTAGTTTTTATGCTAATTATTAAAAAAAAAACTCGAAAATAAAAGTCAACAATTACAAAACTTCTGACATAAAAAAAAAACTTTTTAAAGCATCAAGCTAAAAAAATGTATCAACTTTATAAAATGTTGCACCAATCAATCTCCAAGATTCAAAAATCAACAATGAGGCCCCTTTTTAGGTGTGTCCAAATAATATTTAAAATAAAAAGTAAATAAAATAAAATTATGTACCAAAATAATTAAAAAATTCATTAATACAATGACAATTTTCTAAAAACCGATTTAGTTTTTGGAGTTTTATCAAATTTATGAAATTTATATATAAATTGTTTTGAAAATTTGCAATTTTTACACTAATATGTATCACTTATATACAATAATTTGTCCAACAATTATCAGTCCTTAAACATTTAGAATTGAACTCTTTGGTTTTGTCTTTCCAATAGTCCAAATTCTAAGAATTTTATGTTGTTATATTTTTAGACATTAACTTTCTTTAGCTTATCCTAGTAAAGTCAAGTTTATCAAAAAATCTTTTTGCTACAGTGATTAACAATATGTATTAATTAGAATTACTGTTTATGGTCTCGAACAATATAACTAGATCCAAAACTTACAGATTTTCGTTGTAAGATACCATAGATTTTTGAATGACCATAGTGATTAAGTACAACTAAAAGTAAAATTATGAAAATTTCACTAATAGCTCAGGATTTTGCAAATCTTTTAAAAGTTTCTTTCATTGATTATATTTATGAAGTTTGTAAAATCTACTGCTCATATTGTCATCTATTTCATGTTACAAACTTATTTTCAATAACTTGTTTGTTTTTAGATGCAGTTTTTATTATCAAAACTGTATTTTAAAAAAACATAAAACTCCACAATTAAATTGTCATTGATAATTAATTTTATGAATTATTTCGTTCTTTTCTTAAATTTTTGTTTTTACTTATTTTTTTAGTCATTTACCTAAAATAAAAATTATTCATTTTTAAATTTAATTTTCTTTTATAAATATTCCTCTTCATTTTTTTTATCCCTATTTAATTTTCGCCATTTCTAATTTTATAATCATAATTTTAAAAAAAATATATATAAGAATCATTTTATTAAGAGCACAAACAACAAAAAATTTTAATAATATAGTTTAGCATAATTTTTTTTTGTGTTAATATTATTACAGAAAAAATATAATTGAATTTGGTTTTTTTTCACAAAATCCTGGAAAATTGTTATTTAATTTTTGTCTCTTTTTTATAATGTATATATAAATCAGTTTCTACAACATCAACAATTAAATAAAAAAACATAACTAATTTACTATAAATAAATTTATGCATGTAAATAAATGCCTTACCAAAATTATATTTGTAATAAAAAATATAAAATTAATTCATTACTTTAGAACTTAATGGGGAAACTGAAAAAGTGATTATTAAATTTTAATTTTTGTGCAGAACTTTAGGCGCAAACATAATATTTCAATGTACAAAAAAAAATTTTTTATTTTTTTTTATATTCGTTCGTTCGTTTAAATATGTTCGTTCGTTTAATGTTTTATGTTAATTGAGATTTAATGATATTTATTAAATTGAGCATAAATATGAAAAGGATTATTTTTTTTATAAAATTCTGTTAATGAGATGTCTTAATGTTATTCATATTTGCTTTAATTGTGAAAAATAACCAAAAAGAAAAATTACAATCATTATTCGTAAAAGTTGTAAATAGGATTATTAATATTTTACAAAAACACGAGGTTAACGAAATTGTCTTTTAAAATTCATGCAAAAAAAAAAAAAAACTCGAAACAAAATAAAAATTCTTCTCTTATATATATATATATATATATATATATGTATATATACAAGTATTTCCAATTTTTATTAATTTGAGGAAATTAAAAGGACAAATTTTTATAGCTATAAATATTATTTAAATACATTTTCAATATAATATTGTCTTTATATAAAACTGTAACTTGAAATTTTTTTAAATAATATTACTGCATGATGTGTAATAACAAAAAACATGTCCATAATCCATTTTTTTGGCACACCTTTTAAAACTGATCAAAAATTGATATAATTCCAATTTTTCTGATTTTAAAACCTTTTTTTTTTTTAATAAAAAGATGAAGCAGTGGGTTTAAATGTTAAATAATAACACAAATGAACACATTTTTGGTAAAAAAATTTTTTTTTATATTTTAGTAGAACGCTTTTTTGATAAGATTTTTTTTAAAATTAATTATTTATTTTATTTAATTTACTAATTCTCACTTTTTGTGCAAAATTATATTATTTTATGGTTAACATGTTTGTGTGTATTTTTCTGTATTTGTTTTATTTTATTAATTTTTTGCTGTGTGAAATGAGGTGTTGTTGAGCTTTATGAACTTTATAAGTTACTTTAAGGTTATTAATTTCTGTTTTTTTCGCTTAAGTCGAAGTTTTTCCGACATATGTAGTTAATAGTTTTAAGTAAAACTGACAATATTTTACCATAATTCGTGAAAATAAATTGAAATTTTGCTTCTTAAATAAATATGATTAAGACAATGTAGAAATTATAAATTCAAATATTAAATAAGCACATAATTCAGTATTGAAATGTTTCATTTTTAATTTATCAAAAATATAATAGTTCAAAATTTCGACAGCAATTTATAAGCACTTAGTTTTACTGCATTTTTGATTACAAAAATAATAAAATTTTTATATTTGGGTTTGTCTAATCGTTGAACTATTAATCCTCGTTGGTTGTCACCAGTCATTAGGTGAATTAAAAGTTTCATTAAATAGTCTGTTCTGTATTAGCGTATACATTCTGTTTTGTAGAAAATTTTTTCAAAACTAGAATATACGAATCTTAAAACACGAATCTCCTTATTTTTATGTCTGCAGTATAAAATAATGTTTTAAATATATCATGCCCTTTTGAAGATTCCGGTATTTTACACGAAAATAACAATTTTTAGACGAAAATAAAAATACACACAAATAATCTTCACCAAAAAAAAATATTTGCACTTCCAAATTTTCACAATAAAATTTTCTATTAAAAGAAAACTGTTTTGGATGTACCAAAAAAAATCTATTTCTTATATTTTATTAAAAAATGTTTTGTATTAATTAAATGAAAATTAATGGAAAAGAGATAAAATCCTTGAAAATAAAAATATTTCCAGACGAAAAACTTCAAAAATGAAAAAAACATGTTTCGGTTGTAAACCTCCGTCATCCCAGTTCATGATGAAAACGGCACTTAAACTTTTATTATCACCGATTGTGTTTTTATGTGCCGCCTAATAAAAAAAATCCACAAGACATAAAATGCAAATATCGCTATAACATACAAAAGTACCTCAACAAAATTAACTACAAATTCTCAAACACGCTCAAATACAGTCTAATAGTTAATATCCTGAAAATGTCCTAGCACAAAACCGAAACCAAAAAATAAATAAATTAAAAATATAGAAAAATGCACCAAAAATTATTTTTAAACATTTTCCATTTACAAAATAAAAAAGAAAAACAAACCAAATTTAAAAAAAGGTCAGTCTTTTAATTATTATCATTTTAAAAAAATTTCAATGTGTGGTTCTTTATTAATAAACTATATCTTATTCAGTTGAAAGTTACTTTTGCATAAATAATTAAAATGCATTAAAAATTTGGAATAATTTTATTTGAGAAAATTTAAAAAAATTTGTGGAAAAATGATTTTCAACTGATTTTCTATTGTAGATTTTAAGATTTTAAAAGAAAAAAATATGTATTTTACTCGCTTTCTGTGTTTGTTCTAACATATATTTTGTAGTTTTGTAGAAATTATGTTATTAATAATTTGTGTTGTTTGTGCTTATTTTTTCTAACTTGCATAAAGTATTTTTCTTTTTACCTTTTCATATAATTTCATTTAGTATTTTTAATTATTTTTTCGAGTTTTTAAATTTTTAGTTATTGTTTTTAAAGTTATATTAAAATTGTGACAAGAAGTTAGTACACTTCTTAAAATTATAAAAAAAATAATCCTAAAAAATATGACTTCATATCGAAGCATAAATTTGAGTTTACATTTGCTGTAATTTTTAATTTTAAGTAGTGTACTAATTATCATCCCGTTTTTCAAAAATAGTTAATTAAGATTGCACAATAATTTGAAATTTAGAAAAACTAATAATTGTTTTCTCTCTTTTTATATATAAAAATGAAATATAGTTCAACAGTTGCACATCCATCTGAATTGCCACCATCACCACATCAATGGGAATGACGGCAAAATGAGGCGATTGCTGCCTAAAATCAAATAAAATCAAACATTTATAATATTAATCAGCATCACATTTAACATCAGTCAAACAATTCATCTAAAACTTTTCCTCGTTCTAGTAAGAGCAAAAGCAATGACATTCTTTTGAACAATTTTAATAGAAATTATATTTAAAAATCGCGAAAATCTTGTTTGCCTATGTGCTCAGCTTTAATAAAAGCGCAAAAATAGAGGAAAAAAATTTTTTTTAAAAAATCATAAGAAAAAGAAAAACTCCTGTCCTTGTTCTTTAAAGGATTTTCAAACAAACAAAAAACTAGTCGAATGGCAAATTAGAAGAAATGCAACGGAAAAAATAATATTACGAAAAATATAATTAAAGTAAAAAATTCAACACAAACTCTTATAATTCCAGAAAAAAACATATACGGATAATTATTACGAAATTACGTAATAAAGGAAAATATAATGAAAACAATTTTTTTTTGCCAAATTTACCTCAAAAAATCAATGTAAAAAGAAAAATAATAATAAAAAACATACACCGAAAAAAACAAAATAAAAAAAATAACAATTAAAAATATAATTAAAAAAAAATTATGAAAAATATTCATATTAAGTAATTAAAACAAACTTGTCTTCAAATATTAGACAAATTCAAGTTATAAACTTATAAGATTTTTTTTTTGAAACTAATAATTTTTAAGATTAACTTTAAAAAAGATTCAAAACTGAAAACAGAAAAAACAAAGAGCAAACATAAAAAAGAAACTTGTATTAATTAAGAAAATCTAAATGTATTCGTACATTACGAAATTTAAATAAATATTTTCTCTTGTAAATTAAGTCAAAAATTATAAAATTTAAGATTTATGTTTTTTTTTATAATTTTTAATTCTAATGTCGGACTGATTTTTCTTATTATATTTTTTTAGTTTATAAATTTAATTTCTAAATAAAACAAATTTTTTCTTATATTTTTTTTTTATTAGCAAAATATGTTTTTTAGATATATTTTTGGAAAACTAATAATTTTTGGTCATTGAAAATATGGATTTAGATAATATATAAGTGCTTAAAAATAGTTAAAAAATATATTAGATCAAAGGAAGAATTTTTAGACTATTTGAAATTTTGAGAGATTAGAAAAATTATTATGAAAGATGTAAAAGAATGTTAAATATTTTTATGACTTATTAACGTATGGAATAAGTTTCTATTTGATTGTTTAGTTTTTAACTGATTGACTGCCCGTAGATGCGATAATAGTTGAATTTGGTTAACTTCTTGAATATCAATGACTGAGAATTATTTTCCAAAAAAAAAAAAAAATAGCTAATCAAATTTTAAAATTTAGTTTTATATTTTTTTTTAATGTGTTAACAACACCAATAAGTGAGTCAATATTAAACACTATTTTGTTTATTTTCAGCAATTTATACTATATTTTTAAATTTATGCATTTATTTGAAAAATAATTGTAACAAAAATGAAATTTATAATAATTGTTAATTCTGCCTTTAAATTTTAATTTAACCAAGTTATAAAATCACTTACTAAATTGGCATCGATAAATTTCGAAAATCAAAAAATTTAAGTTACTAACATTTTGATTTTTAAAAAAGTTTTGTGCAACATATAAAATCCACATAAAAATATGATTCGAACCCGGCTCTAAGACTGACAAGAAGTATGTACACTAGTACATATACTAGTACTTTTCAAGATAATTGGATTCCTTAAATCATTTTCATGTTAGAGCACGTTTATGTTAAAAACTGTTAGAAGTAACTTGCTTTTACACAATATATATGAAAAACATTATTCCTTATTAATCATTGTATATAATTATATATGTATCTTCATAAATAAAAACATTTTTCAAATGTAAACATTATATAAATTGTCTGAATTCATCTTTTAAAAAGACTAAGTTTCTTTAAAATATATATTAATAATCTTTGTAAATAAATTTTAAAATTTAACCACAATATTTTTAGGATTTATAAATTACTTGTACCTAAGTATAGCGTGTCTTAAAAATATAAAAAAAAAAATAGTTTTTTCTTTAGAAAGATTTCATCTACAACAAAAAAGTAAAAAAAAAATTAAGATAATTTCAAAAGTACAATTTTTAAATAGAAATTAAAATATCTTTGGTTAAATTTACTTTAAAATATTTTCATAAATTATGCTTAAATAATGTTTTCCTTAATAAGTAATATTTTTTTGCTAATAGTTTAAACATTTTAATCTGTAGAAATAAAAGAAAATTAGACAAAGCATTAAATTTTTGTAGGCAATATAGAAATTTTATAAATATACTTATTTGTAAATATGTTTTAGTATTCTCCTTTTTTTTTTTTTAAGTTTCGATGTTTACTTCCGAGATATTAAATCGTAAATATAATTAATGACATTATTTTAAAATTTATATGTACAACTTAAATTTATTTCTTAAGCATATTTGCTTGGCAGCTCTTCCTTCTTTAATATAAATCTTGTCATCCATATTTCGGTTTTGTAATATTAACAAAATTTCTTTTATATTCTTCTATGTACAATTTCTTTAATCGAATTTTACTTGCTTTATAAATCAAAACTACATATTTAAACTAAATAATATTGAAAAATCTATTTCAACTCTTCAAAATAATGATTAAAATTAAAGAAAAAAAAATTATTTGACTCACTGTAAGAAAACAAACATAACACACAAAATAAATTCTAGTAATTTTTTTTTGTATAAATATGGAAAAATCGGGAAATTATAAATTTTCTAATAGAATTGTGTATGTAAAAAAAAATTATTTACAAAAATATAAATTATATTAAACAACCAAAAAAAAGAAACCAATTATATTAAACACGACTATTAAAAAATTCCCCTCTTAATGTGTGTATAGTAAAAATTATATTTATAAAAATATCCAGAACTGAAAAAATAATAAAATTTTCTCTTTCAAAATAATTATTAAGATATTTTAATTTTGAATCTTATATAAAACATTTTTATTAAGTAAATCTTAGTGTTTAAATTCGAATTCTCATCAAATTTATGATCTTTTAATTCAAATTGTAAATATAACAAAAAAAATTTAGAAGCCTAAACACCAGAAACAAAAAAAAATGGGTAAAAGAAATAAAAAATATTAAAATTACAAAAATAAATAAAAATATATTTTTTACTATATAATTATAATAATTATTAATTAAATTTGTACGTAGAAATGAGCATATTACATAATTATTAAAGTTACTTAATTAATAATAATAATAAAAACAATCGCTTAATTATTAGAGAAAATGATATTTTCCTGTGTGTGGTAATTATAAAATATTTCCATTTGTCTAAAACTAAACTCATGATTAAATTTTATACACAAAAAAGAAAAACACTGGAAAATCATTTTCTTTTCACTTTTATCAATCTTTCATATAGATCTCATTGCATGTGCTCTGTTGGAGAAATTTTTCACTAGTTTTTTTTTAGAAATTTCTTTGAAAAAATTATTTACTTATTTGCACAACAATAAAAACTTTTAAATAATTTTGTTTAAGCTTTTATATTTTATTTAAAGAATCCATTACGTAAATGTTCATAAACTAAAGATTGTAATAATTAAAATTAAATTATTTGTAAAACTAAAGTAACTCCAATGTTAACTCGTCATCTCATTAAAGTTTATTGATTATAATGTTTTCCGATATCTTATTATGGAGTTAATAATTGTTAAAAAATTCTAAAAAAGATGAAAGGATTACTAAAAGCATAAAGCATTCTATTGGGAAACTTTATTGAAGCATTAAAACAATTGTTTTCAAAGCAGAAAAGAATGTCTAGAAAAGAAACTTGTTAGTGTAAAAAATTTCTTGCAGAGCCTAAATTAAAAAAAAAATCATATTTCGTGCTTATAATAAAAATAAATATTTTTTTTAGTATAATAAAAAATATTGGTAGTAGTTTTTTATTACAAAAAATAAATAATAATTTATTTTAAAAACAAAATTAATTATGTAATTTTTCTCTTAGTAGTTTTTAGAATAATCAATTTGTTTTTGTAATTAGAAATTAAATAAATTGCCACAAAAATTCATCTATATTTTTCATAATTTTAGCTCTCATTAAATTTAAAATTATGTAATGATAAAAACTAAAAATACAAAGATTACAAAATATTAAAAACAAAAAAAAACTTGTAAATATTTAAAAATAAGAAAAATTGTAAATTTTTTCAAATACATACATTAAAAGATATATATTTTTTTTAAATTACGTGATTTTAAAAATAACATAAAAATTTTGTTTTAAAATTTGATGATCTTAAAAATTTACTTTAGTCAAAATTTATATGCTCAATATTGGCGGCACTGATTTAGTTTAATTTTTTTAAGCAAAATGCACATAATTTCTCGGGCTCATATTTTTTAGTAGTTCAAAATGACATTTATTATTTTTGGCCTTTGAAATTTTATTTTAAAGATATTTTTAATGTGTGTTTCAAAACAAACAAAAAGACTTTTTTTTTAATTTTAAAAATGAAAAAAAAAATGAAACTGATAATAATTAGAATATAAATAAGATTAGATTGTTTTACTTTTGGTCTAATAATTTGTCTCAATTAAACATAAAAAAAATTTAATTTTAATTTTTTAATTCACAATTTTTTTATTTCCCATCATATTTTTTTTTTTAATATGTTAATTTTAAATCTTAAGTTTTAATTACAATCTATAAAATTAAAAAAAAATAATAAAAACAACTTTGACAAAAAAAAATATTTTTTTATTTTGAAAATTTAAATTTTAATAATTTATGTTTCAGAGTTTATTTGGAGTTAAAAATTTTTAGCACTTCAATATATGTTTTTCTTAAAACGAAAACACAGATATAATATAATTTTCATACAGAAATTGCATATTTTCTTTATAAAAAATTATTGGTATTTTAAATTAGTAACAATAAATTTTAAAAAAAGGATTACGCAAATGACAAAACTGCGAGAGAAAAACTAGTTTTATTTAATAAAGCCTGTATTTATGAGGAAGCTATTAAATATTTTACGAATAACAATCTCGTAAAATATGTCGTCTAAATATCTAATCTTATATTCCTTCCATTGGCAAATCTTGCACGTTGCTGCACAGGTTACGGCTATTATAAATTATACAATTACTTTTGTGATGAATTCATTTCAAATGCGGTTAGTTAGTTTGACCAAACATATATCAAACTGTCTGGTTTTTTTTATGTGGTGTTAATGTATTATGTCGGTACGATTACCTTTTAAAACTTGTGATCATTAATTAAATCGTTCGTTTTGACACCTAATTTGCTCTTGGACAAATATACGGATAACTCAATGATTTAAACAAATTTAAACAAGTACGGCAGAATTCCTTGTCAAATACAATTTGTTTAATTTTATTCAACCTATTACACATTATTTTATCATTAACATTAAGGATTATTTGGTTGCACATTATTCATTTTTTATGATTTTGATTAATTTTTTAAGAGCTGTACATATAGCAAAAAGAGTTTTATCTCAATATCATCCAGCAAATGCATTTAAAATTGTTAAGAAATAAAAAACAAATATTAGATATAAATTTTTTTTTTTAAATAATAATTAAAATCATTAAACTAAAAGATTTTGACATGTCAACAATTAAAGCACTTTGTAGTTTATAAATAAAACATAATATAAATACGTGTAGGAAAAAAGTAATATTAAAATTATTATATTTCAAAAAAAAAAAAAAACATGTAAGTGGTACTAGTAGAAATTTCTTCGATTCTTAGGAGTTTTCTTGAAAATAAAAAAAAAAATATGAAATACAATTTATTCACATTTTATAAAATGTATACTAACTGCATTTTAATTATCGCATACTATATCCAGCAAAATATATAAATTTGATTAGTTTTTCCGCAATATATTTTGTTCTCATATTATTAATTAATTATATTTAAAAAATGAAGGCTGTTTCTATATTTTGTAAGATAATTGTAGTAGAAAACTAAATATGTAATTTAAATAATATAATATTATTTAGAATGATGTATAATATTAAATACACGAATAAATAATTAAAATATGTTTTTTTTTGTATTACATTAATAATACAAAATTGAGAAAAAAAAAAGATTTTATAAATATTTGGCACCTAAAGTCGTTACACCCAACTTATACATAATTCATCAATTTCTAACTTCATATTGGAATTTAATTAAAGTTAAAATCGCCAATGAAGTTTTAAATGAAGATCCAAGATAATTAAAATATTACGAGACATTCTATTTGCAAAAGTCTTGATATAAAATTATTGAAATTGACATTGTACTTCGAATTTCTTTTAATTCTTCTGATATTCGTAATTATTCGATTGTTTCCTATTTTTTTGTTGTATAGATATTTCCAGAATTAATAAGAGCCATTTTTCAGTATCACACTTTATCTTATATTTCTGGTATTAGTTTTTAAAATAAAAAACTCACAATTTTCAATAAAATCCTAATTAAATTTAATAAAACTCATTCGATGCGATTAATATTTTTTTAAAAATATATATTGGTTTTAGATAATTAGTGCATAAAAATATAAATTTCTCGCACAGATGTACACATCCCACCTAAAATATACATAAATAGTTAATGAGTAAATAATTGAAATATAGAACCTAATTTTATTAATGGATAAGCTTTTCAAACCCTGCTTCAAAATTTTCATAATTGTGCCAAATAATTTTCAGCAAAAAAATTTAAAAAAAGTTTTATATATCTACATAAAAATTATATAATTAATTAATTAACATTTATTAAATGTCAAACAAATAGTATACCTCATAATCATAAATAAATAAAATATTTATTAAATAAACTAATTACACCCAATAAAAAATTTAAAGCATAAATAATCGTGTCTTTTTTTTAATGTTTTAAGAAGATAATTAGAAATAGTTTATATTAATTTTTAACATAATCTTATATAATTATAATTATATTATATAAATGTTAATTAACATTTAATACAAATTTAAATTATTAAAAAAATAAATAAATATTTAAAGGAAATAATTTAAATAATTTTATACACTTAAAAAAAACCTTTTTTTGTAGAACACTGTAAAAAAAACAAGAAAATAGAAAATTTGTAATTGAAAGTTTATAAAGTCAAATTTATTAATGGCA
Source organism: Empis livida (assembly GCA_963932195.1). Taxonomy (NCBI): domain Eukaryota; kingdom Metazoa; phylum Arthropoda; class Insecta; order Diptera; family Empididae; genus Empis; species Empis livida. Next base: position 54,682,151 of record OZ010647.1, read on the forward strand.
TTTTATTATAATACCAAAAAAAATTTCAAAGAATTTATATTGAATTATTAACAAAATTTAATAAGAAATATATGACAATATTATGAAGTAGTATGGAAATATGCGTTTATTAAACAAAGAAATAATTATTATTCAGTTTGCACTTAAAAGAGCGAACCGTACTTGAAAAGTTCAGCTCGTTATTATCAAGATTAATCAAATTAAAATTAAATTTAAACATATGATAGAAATTTCTTAGTAAATTTCATGCTAATTAACGTTTGTTATGTATAGATATACGAATTATGTAAGTAAAATAAATTCAGAAACATTAACATTTTAAATTATTTTGACTGAATAATCAATATCTCTTTAATTATAATTCCGAATATTCGGTTATAAAAATATTATAAAATCTAAAGTGAAAAGTATTAATTCAGCCGTTTAGTTTGATTTTCGGGCAAGTCTATTTTTAATAAAAATTTTAGATAATGACAACATATTGAACTTAATCTTAAAATGATTTATAGCCAAAAGCCATAATATTTGAAAACTTATTTAAAAATACCAATATGTAGAATATTATTGAAATTGGAAAGTAATATATTTCGGAATAACCAAAAGAGGACTTGCCCTACTTTCAAAATACATAAATGGTTCAATTATTATTTGAAAATTCGTAACAACCCAAAAAAATATGTTCAAAGTCGTCCTCATAGTGTAATAAAATTTATCAGGCACTCACTATTGTAAAAAAATACTAGAATTCTATTTTTATTATCATTACATCTAAAATTTATAATTAATTTTTAATTTTTAGAAAAATAAACCATTATTAAAAAATATATTAACTATATAAAAAAAGGCTGTTTAGATTTTGAACGTTTTGTGATTTATGCTTTTCGATGTTGTAAAAATATTATGTAAAATTATCACATTACAAAATTAAAACAACTACATACATAAAAAAAATATGAATATTTAAAAGTTTTGAAAAATTAATCAAATATAAAAAAAATTTGGAATCTTATCGCAATTGAAAAAGGAAATCAAAGCATTTTTAGAGAACAACTACTATGAATAAAAATAAAAATTTTCTTGTAGAAAATTTATAAAATCTTAAACTCAAAACTATTATACATTATTTTGATAATGGTTCAAAATACTGGTGTTAACTTCGAATCATTTTATTTATTTGTTTCACTTTGATTAAGATAAATAAATTAAAGTTTTTGAAAAAAAATAAAACTAAAAATGAATATTAAATAAATAAAAAAAATGTTTTATTATTGTTCCAATAATCGTCATAAAGCACAAGTTTTTTATATACTGATATATAATGTCATATATTTGTATATGAAACTATATAATATTGTACATCAATGTTAAAAATATATAAAATTATTCACCTTAATAATCTTCATTGATATTTGTCAAATTTTGTATAGATTTTGTCGTAAATTGTAATTTTATATTAAAAATAAAAAACTTTGTAATAAAAATAAAAGAAATTGTAAAAAATATGTAATAATTAAATTAATTTAAAATTCAATAACGACTTATGAGTTATAAATGTAGACAATGTAAATAATTGTATATTCTAAATCAAATTTATTTATAAAATTATTATTATTACCTAAATTATTATTAGAATTATATAAATACATATATATATATACATATATAAAATTTTAAAAAATATGCTTTTATTTGAATATATAGTTCTTTGGAAAATTAAAAGAAAATATGTGAACTGTTTAATTATTCAAAATCTATAAGATCAATTATACAATAATTTAATTGAAATTAATTTCATTCTATATTTACATACTCAAAATCAAATTACCATAAGTAGTTTTGTCTCTAGAGCGGAATGGATGCTAACTAAATAATTAACTATATCATTTTGTATAATTTTGACCTTTTTTAGCGGAATAATTGACTTTTTGTACGGCAGGAAAATTAGAATGAAAAAATATACATATTTAACATAATTTGAAAATAATTAATTTTGTGTAAAAAATTAGCCAAGTCCATTGTTATTATGAAAATTACCAGATATTTTATTCCGGAACAAAAATTACCTTGGCAAATAATTTTTATTTAGGTGAAAGTAAATTTAAAATAATAATTTATTTTATTGCAATATGTTTTCGTTAATTACATATTATTAGAAAAAAAACAATGAATGTTGTGACTGGAATTGCGAACTGAAATTTGTAAAATAATAATTTTAGAAAAGAATATCACGAAAAGTTAACAGTCAAAAAATCCATTGAATTTATTATAGTATAGTAATTCTGAACGATAAATTACAAGTGGTTGAACCCCAAAAAATTTTTGAAGGTTAAATGACGAATCTCAATAAAGCTTACTTTTTCACTAAACATTATGGTCTCTGCATCCAGTGTAATTTTATGTAAATTTTATGATTGTTATTGTTCAGATTTTTGCTTTATTTTATATATTAGAAATTGGAAAAATTGTTTGTTTAAAAATTATTTAGTTTTTAAATATTAATGCATTATAAATATGTGGTGCAATGAAAATAATATTTTGTTTTATAGATCCATAATCTAAATATTCTGACAAGTGAAAGTAAAAGTTAATATAAATTTTAAATATATTGAAAAAAGTATAGAAATTGAAGGCAAGTTTTCTGTTACTTTGTCACTTTTTTGACAAAATCAAAATGTAAACTATAATTATTTTTAAACCCAAAACTAATAATAATAATAATATATATTAATAATAAACTTGTAGACGATAGAATTTGGGTCATAAATAAAATATGAATAATATCGCAGACATCAATCAAAATTCGTACATAATTTGAAAAAAAAAAACTTTCAACATAACTTTACTTGTTCTGCATAAATTAGAATAAATTAAACTCTTTAAACTTATACAAGATCATAAAATATAAAACAGACAGCTACGAAGAAATTCTATAAATCACTTAATGTAGATCATATTTAAGTCAATTTTTGCGTGTGAAATTAAACAATAAACGCAGATATATACTCGTAAATGTGCGTGCAGTATAAAAGCAAACATATTTAATGTTTAGTTTGCAACAGCAACGATTACAAATAATTATTAATTTTTGTTAAATAGACATGCTCATTCGACAATAATAATATTGATTGGCCCCGATCTTATGCAACGAACATATGTCACACATTCAACATTTAATTACAAGCCATATGTCTCTCTTAATAATAGGGTTTTTTTATTGTAAAAGTATGTAATGTCTTATGGCACAAAAAATGTACCGACAACAGACTTGTAGTAAATATATTTTTTTTGTAAATGGTATGGAATTGATTTGATAGAAATGAAAAAATTCCATCAAAAGATGATCGATGTCCATCACCCACGATACTCAAATATGAGGACAATTAATTGTGATAATTATTACTGAAATTCTTTTAACTAACTGATTGTTATTTAATTTATGCACTTCGAGAAATGAAAATAGTTTCCGCAATTAAAAAAAGATTCTTCAGCTGGAGTTAATATCATATATTTTTTTAAAGTTTTTAGTTGAATTCAAATAGCCCTTTAGAAAATATAGAAATTCGATTAATAAGATGACAAACTGAACGTCTGAAAATCAACATAAAATTTTCACTTATTTATCATAATCTTTTTAGTGTATGATTTACAAAGTTAATTTAAAAATGATTAAAATCTATTGCAAAAATATATTGTCAGACAGTCGTAGTACTCCAAAACTGGATAAATATGCAGTCGCGACTAAAATGTTGATATTTATCTTGAGATTATGCAAGCGTGAATAGAAGAAGACTCTCCCGCCATTTAACTCTAAAAACATATATATGTCACTAAAAAAAAAGAGTTAAATTAATGTCTTGCTGTGAATCGATATGACAGAAATTCTTACACTATCAACACCAGATGATCTCTTATAATTAGACATATAACATACATAGGGAATGACAGGAAATTTATTATAAATTGTCATTTATTATTATATTTTAACCAATGTTTATTAATTTTATGGTAAAGTCGTATTTAATTGGCATATGACTTAGCTTTTTTAACTATTCAGGCGTACAAAACTGATTAATATTTTAAATTAATGGGTTAAAATAAAACCATAAAAAATATGCTGGTCTATTAAACGGTTTAAAATTAATTGAAACATATTTGCGATTAGAATAATTGCTAAATTATTAACCAATATTATATCTTACAATAAATTTGAAAAATAATTAACTTCTACACTAATTTAAAGACTTTAGAAATCTATAAATGTTGCAAAAGTAAAAGATACGCTATTTATTAATAAAGCATTTTCGTTAAAGCAATAAATTTATTACCAAAACGCATAGTCTTGTAATTTATTTCACATAAATTACAATGTAATATAAAAACATAAAGCTACAAGAACAATATATTTTAACAGCCACCAAAATAAATCAGAAAGAATGAAACGCTTAAGGCTAGACAAATCAATTCACAATTCAGATCAACATCAATAGAAGACAGTATTCGATTTATGTACGTGGAGGAATTAAATCAGGTAGGTGATTTTTATTAGCAAAAATAGAGTATTATCATAAATCTGATAATAAAGTTCCAAAAAAAAAAGCTTTCCAGTTCAAGCAGAAACGATTAATTCTGCGCGTATTTGCAGTAGCAAATATAAATTTTGTATTGAAAATGTGTGAGTAGGTGTTCTCAATAGGGCTCCGAGTGATTACAAAGAAATTTACAAAATAATAAATAAAGGTAATTAGTGACATCCAATTGGATTTTTTATTTTATTGCCGTGCACCATGGAAAGCAGAAGATTACAATCAGTAAATTAATGTAACATCAGTAAATTATTGTTTTAAATGATATGAGTATAATTATGATCCAATAATTAAAAAATTATTTTGATTGGGAACCCTAATACGATTTATTACCAAAATAAAATCTAAAAACAGCTGGTTTTTTTATGTGCTGTTTCTGCCTGAATTTTATATTTACATTTAAATTTTACCCAATTCCAAAGTAAAAACAGCCGCCAGCAAGTCAGTTTATATTTAAAATCGAAACCGTGCGGTTCAGCAAATTTGGAACGCGAAGAAAATAATAATTAAATTTGGTTGTTTTTGTAAAAAAATTTTTGTTATAAATCTGTTAATTTTCGTGAAGCATAAAGTTCGTTTTATGAAATAGTAAATCTTCTTTCTGTGCATCTTCAATATTAAATTACTTATACGATTATTAAATTACGGTGCAATTAGTGTGCTTCAATGTATAGATAGAAATTATTTAAATATTTTAGAAAAGTGTCAAGGTGAATAACAAATTTTCGTTTAATTTAACAATTTTATTTAATAATTGTATTTAATTAAAAAATGAACCACAAATTGCACTTAGAGAGTGAGTTTTTTGTGTTCTAAATTTTGTGTTTTTCCTTTTTTTTTTGTATATTTAAGTACTGAGTTCAAGGTGTTTAATTATGTGTAGGCGTATTTGAGTGAAGTTTGAATATACAAAAAACAGATATTTTAGTTCAAGTTTTTTTTTCACTTACGACCGCAATTTTTTGATTCAAGACCTCTGTTTTTTTTTTTGGTTGTCTTTTAATAAAATAGACCAAATAATTTGTATTAGAATTTTTGTGAATCAACGACACATTTTAATAAAAAAAATTTTATGAAATATTTGTATTTTGTCGAAATTTTAAAATATTTTTCAAATGAACACATGTGGTTTGTGTGACTGTTAATCAACATTTTCGTTAATTTACCATTTTTGCATATTAATTTTTTAAAAACCGGTTTTCCTATTTTAGAAAAGTTAACTTCTTTAAAAAAATAACTTTGTAGAAGCTTTTTTAATGATACGCAAAGCAATTCTTTAGATGAAATATTTTAGGTAGAATCTTCCCCTTTTGCTTATAAATTTTATATTTGAAAATTCACGTATTTGGAATCCAAACTTCATTAAGCATTCGTAATTAATTTTTTTATTAATTTTCAAACTGAATTAAAATTAATTTCCTTTATTGACTATCTGCACCTTAAAAAACATGTTAAATTTATTAAATTTACCTTAATTTCAACAAAATGACATTTGTTAATTTTTTATCGCAACCTAATAAGGCTAGAAAAATGACTGATCATAAATCTTATACGCTATTGCTATTGCGTTTTTATATCTAATCTTTTCCATATTTATTATATGTATTATTATTTTAGTTATGAATATTAAATATTAGATTTATATCTAATTTTATTGTTTTTATAGAAAACTTGTTTTTAGGGTAGAAATTATGTAAAGAAAAAATTGTTACAGATATTGATTGTTACTCTGATTGATAAGAAAACACTATAAAAAATTGGTGGAAACATTGATAAAAGATTATTTTTTTCGATATTATTGGAAAAGTAGTTTGTTTCAATCTGAGTATTTTGATGGACAGGAACATATAGGTAAACAAAATTAAAAAGTTTGTTTACTTTATAAAAAGTTTTTTTTTTTATTATTGAAAACACCTGTAAATTATGATGGAAATTTAACAAAGAAAACATTACTGCAATATATGATTTTTTTTCGCAATTTAAAAATTTTATATATGAGATAATATAAAATTTAAAATATATTTAATATTTAAATATTTCGCAGCTTCAATTATGTTTTCATAACTTTTTCCGATAATAATTTTCTTTAAAAAATTAAAATTAATTCTAAAATTTATTAGTGTGGTTAAAAGTATTTCCTATTTACTTTCAATTTCCATTTAATTTTATTTAATTACTTCTATTTTATACTTCCTTTTGAATAATCTAGAATTTGATTGAATTTTGTTGTAATAAATTTCTGTAGCATGTTTATGAAAATTCTTCTGTAGTCAATTTCATCAGTGAATAACTGGAAAAAAGGGTAGATTATTGTTTTAGAATATGGATAAGAATTTTATTACCAAACTAAAAATTAATAAATTTAATACATAAACAAAATACCTAAAAAAATATCAATAAATTTTAGATATTAAATAATCGCGTGAACCGTGACAAATGAATTAAATTATTTTACACAGAACAAAAATTTTACGATTTGTCATAAATTAATAATCAAATATCCATAAAAAAAATGTTTTTACTAAAACTTCCTACACAAAATCAAAAATTTAATGAAGCAGTGTAGCTATTGTTAAATTATTAATAAGTTTATAAATAGATTTATCTCTGAAATAAATTTTCCAGATTATTTTGAATTATTGAAAAAATTTGTTTAATTTCACCATCATGCGAAATATTCATCAATGAGCAGCTCCATATCTAAAGAATATACAGGGCTGTTTATCATAAATAGTTTACCATATTCCATAACAAAAATATACCACTTATTTCAAAGTTCAACACCTTTTTTATGAATTAAATTTTAATGTTTTTCCTAGTAAGAATACTATTATTATTATTATCTATACTGATTTATATTTGTTAATTATTTAAAACTAGTTAAATTACTAAAGCACTACCTTTTTTTAAGTAATAAACCACACCTCTTGTATGTTTCAGTGCTGCAAATTTTGCGAATAAGCAACCCTGCATATTTCCAAGCAAACATGTATTTTACCAAAATTCATCTTTCGTTAACTTAATTAATTAACCGATTTGTATAAAAGCAAAATATCAGCGAGTTTCTTATTTGTGGAAAGAAAGAAATAATAAATCAAAATTTTAATGTAAACTTCTTTTTTTAAGTTCATATAAAAAATTAAGTGATTGTGAAAGTGAAAGCAAATGTAGGCTAAAAAAAATAATACAATAAAAAACCTACAAAAAAAATAAATATTTAAAAAGGGCTCAAGAAAAATTATTTTTGTAATTTTATTTCACCTACCTTGCACATAATTTTCTTTTAGTCGTAAATGAATGCATTTTTGGTTTAAAAGAAAAAAAAAATATTGATAGTGCGTGGTACGTGAAATAAATAGCGACAAATTGAAAGAAAATATTTTTTTTATTATGTATTTCAAAAAAATAATATTAAATTTAGGTCAAATTTTTTTTTAATAACATGTGAAAGAAATAAAATGAATTTATTAAAAATATATAAAAATAAAATGCCAGGAAAAGTGAATTAAATTAAACAGAAAAAAAAAACTTTTATATTTTATGTGGAATTGCAATGCTTGCCTTGCACACTGTGATTTATGTTAAATATTATATGAAGTTGGTGTAACATCGTTCAAAAGAGTGCACATAAATGGTAATAATAAATTGCATACGCCAGTAATAAAAAAACATTTATTCATAATAAAATAAACAATCGTGAAAATTTTAAAAGTTATACCGACAATAAACATAAAAAAAGAGAAAAATTTCAAAACGGAAAATTGTCAGAGTTATTGAATCTGCCAACAAAACGGTCAAAGATTCGATAAAGTCTAACAATTTCAATGAATAATTCAACAATTAAAACTAACACAACCACTACTGATGGGATTAGTGGGACTGGTGGTGGTGGTACGAAAATATCAGCGCCTACACGTCGGCTAGCCAGACAAACATTAAAACTTGCAATACCAAAAATACAAAATTCTCATCATGATTTTATTGCCGACCAACAGGCGCAATCAACAGCACCAGTATTAATGATGAATAATGGTAATGGTCAGCAAAATAATTGTATTGGGATTAGTAATTTAATGAGTAAAAAGTTATCACCACAAACAACAATAACAAATGATTGTATTGGGAATGATGTTGGAAAGTTAATGACATTAAAAAATGCATCTGGTGCATTAAATTCTGCAGATATTAAAAATAATAATGATGTTTTTGCATTTGGAAATAAGGAATTATCACCAAAAGATGGACTAGGTAAGAATATTTTTGGAAAAATAATTATTATTATTTTGTATCTTCAAATTTATTTCATTTCTTGCAGAACATTCGCCAATTTTTACGGAATTAGCTGAACTATCAAAATCGATATCGCCAGCAACAAATGCAAATCCAACATTTACAAGATTGTTCAGTTTAAGTCCATCTGCATTAAGAAATTATAAGCTTGAAGATGTAAGTTTTTAATTTATAACTTTAATTTTACCAAGACAATAATGCTATATATTTTAATAGAATTTTAATTTTATGTACATATATAGCTGTTTTTGCAAATAAGTAATGGCCCAACTAAAAAAAAATTTTTTTTTTTACTTGGGCCATTATTCTCTTGACATTTTCACCTTTTAAAATCTTTTATAATAAATAATATTTATTAAGAACAGGTAAACTTTTTGACCTAATTGAAAACAATGAAACTTTATTTCAATAATTGTCGTGATTAAAATTATAAAAAACCCACATTTATCAAGTTTCTTCAATTTTGAATTATGGTCTGTTACAAGGTCTCTAATCTTATGTCTCTGTTGATTTCTTTGAAATTAAGAACAGAATGTAAATGCTTTGAGCGTCCTCAGGTGTTCTATTTTATATAAGTTTTGCATATTCGTCGAATTTCACTGTTTTAAGAAATTTGAAATTTAAAAAAAAAATTTGGATTAAATTCTGCAGTTTATTGTAATACTATCAGATGTCAACAGATGTTAATTTGAAAACTTTATTTAACCTAATAAAATTGAATAAACTTTAACTCATTAATTAAATTAAATTAACAATAATAATTATCACAAACTAGCAAACATAAATTCCCTTGTGAAAATCTATTAATAATCAATAATAACAATAATGATGTTTTCATTTTTAATTATGCTTAGTAGTCGAATTGAAGCTTTGCAGATACTGATTCGGAGTAAAATTGTGTGGGCTTATAAAAAGCCCGTATAAAAATTTGATTGTTAAATAGGTTAATCGTGTCATTTGACCGATAGTGTTTTAAAATTATTGTCATAAAGTTAAAAACTTAGTTGGAAATAAGTTCAGTTTTTCGCGTTTGCTCCAAAACTAAATTAGGTATCTCCTAATTTCCAAATCGACACTGTTGTACGCTTGTTTAACTGCTTAATTAATTTAATTATTGAAAAAAAAAATATTCTATTTTAGACTTCGACTTTTGTATTCTTTAAAATCGATAAAATTCTTAAAATCATAATAGAAAAGAATTTTTTTATTTATTTGCTTTGCCCCTGTTGCTAAAAATACAAGCTTTTAACAATTTCTGTTCAAATAAAAGCTAATTTTAAAGTTTTTTTTTTGGATAAGCAATTTTGTTGTTTAGTAATTTCGACACGCATCAGTTTTTTGAAGGACAAACTGGCTATCAATAACGTCAAATTTTAATGTTGTATTCATATTAAATATTTTAAACTTTGTTTTATTTTCGGTTTTAATTTCTTGAATTCGCGAATTATTTAAATTCTGGTATTTTCCACATGTTTTCTATAATTTTGTTTATTTTAATGTTGTTGGTTATTTCTTTTTCCTTACTCTTCGCTCCATGGATTTCAAGTGGCAAATCGAATAAAATTAAATTTTTTGTATATAGCTTCAGATTTGCCATATGGATTATCAAACAAATTATGTTGTATACTACAAATAAACAAATATGAAAACATTGAAATGGTATCCGTATTTAAGTTTCATTAATTCCTCGACAAAAATAAGGGAATTGTTTTAGAACATTAAAAATGTTAAAGTTTGGGAATTAGTTTTTCAATTTCAAATTTCCAATTTTTACAATTTTGTGTTAGGAAATACTAAATTAGATATTTAACTATATGCTATGATATGTTTTCGTTTTTCTTCCAAAAAAAACTGATAAAAATTCAGCTAAATCTTTATATCATATTAGTAATTTATTATTTAATACTCATCAGAATCAATGGGAAGTCCCACATTTTCATACTAAAGAAAATCTTGACAGGAAAGAAAATCTTGAGGGAATGAAAATTTATATAGCTTACAAAATTTTATATATTTAAATTAAATCATTAACTTTGTACGAACAAGTTCGAAACCAAACCAATCACTCATATCTAATTGGTACCTAAATTTTAAAAAGCTTTCATTAATTCAAAGAATCTATGTTTTTTTCTGATATTTTAGCAGATCGTGCGCTTATAGTGAACATCGTCTTTTTAAATTGAGTAGTCTTATCGTAGTTTTCATTTATAAATGAATTGAATATGGATTTCGTCAAGATATTTTTCCAATCACTATTAATAATTTTCCAACCCAAAGTTGAAATTTCTTGAAATTAATTATTTTTTGTTCGTACGAGCAATTAGTTACATTTAATTCAATTTTATATTTTTATAATATTAAAAAATAAAAATGTCTAAATAAGATTTTCATTAAAAAGTTAGTTTAGACTTGATCGTCAATTTGTAAATGTTGTGTTACTTTTGGCGGAATTCACAGTGAAATTTTTTTCTTAAATATTTAAAATTTTAAATGTTGTGAAAATTTATTCCAGTGCTATGACCTTTTAATATTTTAATGTAATTAATAATAATTAATTTTAGTTTTCTAAAAAACCAAAACACGAAATAGTCATTTCTCTTGGTTAACTTGTTGTACATAATGATTTATTTAAATTACAATATTTATACTAATTAAAAAAAACTGAATAACAAAAATAATAGCAAAAAGAAGAAGAATTTTATCATAAATTTTCATTAATTTAAATAATGGGAAATGGCCAAAGTTGGTGGTGCCATAAAGCATTTATAAATGGAAATACTAAAACGATGAATAACGATAATAAATTGTCTATCGCAAATAATGATATTAATAAAATTTCCGCAAAGGTAAGATATGAGTGAATAATTAATTGCTATTTTAATAAATGTAAAAAAAATATTAAAATAAATTTTAAAATATTTATGAAAAATTATGATGTGCTACCGAATGTTAATTTTTGATGAGATTGAATTTCATTATTTTGATTATTATTATTTACATTAATGGGCAAATAATATGACTAATTGGTCAGTTTCTTAATATTAATTAATTAAAATATTTTTTGGGAGGGAAATAATATTATTTGGCACAAGGTCTTTTATATCAAATATCAATTAATTTGGAAGATAATTAGTAATTAAAATTCTGAATTATTAAAAATAAAAACCATTATTATCTCGCTTTCGGATGTGTCAAAAATGTCATAATAACAAATATTTATTGTTATTTTGGTTAAATCTTATAGTGATTTTTATTGAAACTTTATGAAAATTTGATTTTAATCTGATCGAACTGGTAAATAATTTATAATATTATTAAAAAATATTAAATTAACATAAAATATAAAAATATTTAATTTGAATTAATATATGTATTTATTATTATTGTAATTTATATATTTATTTACGAAATACAAAAAAAGATTGGTGTAAATATAATAGTTTCGTCTGGATATGTGTACACATATTTCTTCAATAAAATAGAAAAAATAAATATATTATTTGGTTTTGAAAGTGGATACAAGTTCAAATTATACTACAAAATACAGCAATTTTTATACAGCTTTCTCAAATACCAAATTTTATCTACAAAAATATATTTTTCCATTTTAGTAAGAAAATTGTACAACTAAAGCTATTCAAGGCAATCACATATTTTGAAAGAAAAAGGATTGGTTTAATAATTAGTATTTTTCCAACTATTCCCAGCCAAGTAATACCAAAACTACACCTGCATATCACAATCACAAAGTGTTAAATTATGAAAATTATTTAATAACTTTTGCGACACTATTTATTTTGAAGTTTTTTCATATTCTCAACAACACTAATTGACTCATAAATATTACATGTGTAAATATGATTACATGAAAAAATATTATGATTTTCAAGTCCGTGTGAATCAGTTAAAAACATAAGAAGAAAAAAAATACATTTTAATTGATTTGTAGAAAATTTATGATTACAATTTATCTGAAGTATAAAATTATTTGTGCCAATTTTTAAAGTAATTATGTATGTTCAAGTCTTAGGCATAGATTTATTCCAAATTGAATCTAAATATATTTATGTTTAAAATATTAATTAAATACTTATTTAATTTCAAATTGAATTTTCCCAGTTTTTTATGTTTATGTATTTTTTTTGTATCATAGTTGATCGACTCAAAAAAGATTTCTAGTTATATTTTGGATATTAACTGAGTTCAATTTGTACAAAGGTATGTGACAATTTATATATCATTTACTTTGGATGCACTTACTATCAAATATACAGAATGACAAATTTCAAAACCATAAATTTTGTAATTAATATGAAATATTGTTACAGCCTCACTGTGACCTCATAATAATAAAATATATGTGAACATATTTTTTTTTATAAAATCAACATTTTGTTAATGGCCAGTTAATATTAAATTTGAGTGCAATAAACTTTTAAAAATTTATAATTAAAAGTTTTTGGAATTATTCAATTCATATTTATTCAACAAATTATATTCTGTATGTGGTGTTTCATATTAATAGCCACAAGTTGTTTGCACATTATTTAACATTTTTAATTAACGGTTTTTGTTACTCGTCGATTTAAAATTTTAAACAATATTCGAAATGATTGTGCAAATAATGAATTGGCTTGCAACAGTTTGTAAATAAAATTTTACATATTAATAATATTTTTCTCAAATTATTCAATCATCTTCAATACCATGCTATTGCTATACGCTCTTTATAAATGTTTTAAAATTTCAACTATTCAATAAAAGCATTTTTGATGCTAAACAGTGAATGTTAACTTTATTAACTTTATCGTCCATTATCATTAATTTATTTATTCGCGTAAATTTCTCCTGTGTTATATGTAGATGGCATAAAAAATATTCTGCCCAATTAATCAGAAATCTACAAGCATATACACCATATGAGTCATCTAGGAAAGTTACTTGAAATCATTGATAAATTGTTGACTCGATCAAAACCAGTGAAACGAGATGCCACCACAAGAAGAAATAAAAAAAAAAAATAAACGTTGATGTTGAATCTATCTCTGATGACTAATAATTTCACTAAATAACAAAAAAATTTGGTAAACCGGATGAAAAATTATTTTTAACTAGACATTTTTTTAAAATAAATATAAAATTTCTATACCACTGGTAGATGACTAATCAAATTAGACAAAATCTTTACTCAGATCTAAGTACAAGCAAAACAGAAATTTGTTTTAAAAAAAAATGTAATCTTAGTAATTTATGCTGTAAATTACAAATTATTATTATATATTTATGTTGTTACGTGTAAGAATATTTTTATTATTTTATTAAATTAATAGTAAATTTTTTAAAAGTTCTTAAAAATCTAGAATGATCTTTTACCTTTTATTCTGCTTAAGTTTAGAACTAAAATATATTCTCTAAAATATAAATATTTTTCAAATAAATTACAATTTTATTTCAATGATCCTTAAATAGCATGAAGCTATTAAAACTTCTAAATTGCTTTTTCCCATTTATATAAAATTAAGCTGACTCAGTATTTAAATTGCCACACTTTTTAGTCATATATTATCTCTTTTTTTGGAAAATTTAACTGAACTTTTCAATATAACCATTGATGATATTAAAAACGACAATTTCATTAAGTGCACATTATTAGTAAACTATGAAAACGTGCTTTAGATCCAAAATGAAATTGAACTTATTTCATTATTTATATTCAACCAGAGATATAAAGCCAATTTAAATTTTATATGAGGACAACGATATCTTATATGATTTAAAAACAGCTCATACTTAGCAGTGGATGCTGTTGCTGTTAATATCAAGACAAAGGCCCATTAAGTGACAGTTTCGGTACACCGTGTAGGTGTTTATATTGAAAAATTAATTTAAAATTCAATAATAATTTCTAAATCGTACTGGTTTTTAATATATTTTTAATTATTTCGGTAAATAATTTTTGAATAAAACAAAACTAATTTTCACCATAAAAATACAATTTGAAATTTAAACCGACGTACTAAAATTATCAAATATGACAAACAAAAAATTATTAAAAATAAATTTAAAAAAAACTATAATTTTCAAATCACTTTCAATAATTCAGGCCAGTATTTTTACTTGTATCCTTGAAATAGTTTCAACACTTTATTTCTAAAGATTTAAAATTCATAATTTATTAAAAAGATATTATTTATAAATAATTTAGCATTTAATATTAAGTTCACTGTTCTTGAATTAAATTTTGAACATACACACAAAAATTCAATAATTTACCAGCCTACAAATATCCGGTAGTTGTATTTCGTTTTATGTTTCTTGAAAGTTATGAGCTATTAAAGTAGCTATTAAGAAGAGATTGTAGGTTGATAAAGATACCAAAAAAATACCGCCCGGAAATTGTAAATAAATTTCTGTGTTGTCGATACGTGCTGACGAAAAGGTTTCAAAATAATATATGAAATATGGTGAAAACATTTGGTTAATTAAATATTTTTATTGTTTCGATTTCTTGTGGGGTTTGCCAAGCTGGTAGATCATAAAAATTAAACACTTATCTCTATCGTAGTATCATCTTTAATTTTCAAAATATCCGTCTATCTAAATCTAAGCAATAAAAGTTTACTAAAAAAATATCTTAACATACATATATGTATATGTATTTATAAAATTTTACTACAAAATGTGTAAAAAAAATATAAATTTTACTTATTTTGAATAAAATGCTTTCAACTATTCCATTACAGCAGCACAGATTATATTAATGTAGGCTTTAATTAACATATAAATTATTAAATTATGTTCATAATTTATATATAATACTTTTATAAACAAAGGTAAAATTAGTGTAATAAGTTTTAGTCAGGTGTACAAGAAAATTTTGAAATTAAAAATTGCGTGGAATAATGAAAATTAAATCAAAGAATTTTTATACTTCTTTCTAAAAAACAAACATAGAAAAATCCTTTTTGCAAAATTTATTTAGACAGAAAAGAAAATATTTAAAATTAGTTAAATATTTACAAAAAGACAACAAACAAATACTTAGAAAATGTATACATAAAATTATTGATTTATGAAAAAATATTTACTAATTAAATAATTGATTCGATTGTTCGTAGTTTATTGTCTTTTTGTAAATACTTACAAAAAGACAGACTTACTTTAGGAGCTGTATGAAGGGTATAATGTATAAATTGAATTAAGGTTCCCCTAAACTAAACTAATAAATTATAACAATTGCATATATTTCTAAATTTTGAGTTTTATTTATGCAAAGCATCCAAGCAAATTGTCTAAGTTTTTTCGTTATTTTATTCACAACATTTCTAATGAACTAAATCATTAACATTTTATTTTATATTTACTAATTTATTTCATCAATATTCCATATAATATGTTAAATGTTTTATTTTTGACAATATTTTCTAGTTAGTTTTGTTTTCCAATTAAATTTGTTACAGATTTGGATTTCTTAAGAAAATCTTGATATAGAAAATTTAATTAACTTTTCAAAAAGATTCCAAATAATTTTGGCAATGTCAATTTTTTTTCCTGTAATATTCGCCAGTTTATGTTGGTGTTGTTTCTCATTAAATAAATTTCCTGAAAATTAGTAGTAATTTTACGGCAGATTATTAAATGACACATAATATAAGCACACTCCATGTCTAATATTGCTGAGGTGATCTATAACTATATGCGCGCGCGGAAAATTATGTATATATAATACAATATCGTCTCTATATTGAATATATATTTAGAAAAATCTTTAACTTATGTGCCTTGTCTGCCAAGATTAAGTGTATAGACGCATCATATAAGAATAAGACCAACTGGATTTTATAGATATGTGTTTTATCAGGCGTGAAATTTACAGTGTATTCGGTGGTGTCAGGCATTTTACTTATTGCATTTGTCACCGTCATCACACATTTGGATTTCTGAATAAGAAAAAACTTGTTGCATTTCAATTCATTCTTAAATATCTTAAAACATAATTTTTTTTTGTACAGAGTTTTCATATTACATGTTTTAGTTGGCACATAAATACATTACATACTGCAAATCATAGGAATTACTGGCGCCATAAAGCAGTTTTATGTCTCATTATTATTGAAGCCGTTTCGCATTATAGAGTAATGTTAACTATGGAGACTATTATAAGAAATTTATTTATGGCCTTTTATGAAATTAGAAAAAAGTTTTTTAAAGATTTAATTATTTTTTGTTTTGGTTTTAGAATTTAATTTAGATTGTGCTCAGTATTTGTAAAAATAAAAATCAAGTGAAACAATACATTTATATTACATAAACATTTATGATTTACATACAAATGATATGTTTCTTCCAGTAATCTCCTAACTACAATGTTGAAATTTTATAATAAGCATATGTATTTAAATTGGAAAAGAAAACTGTAACTAATTCTAAAAAAAAGACTTTTATTTAAGACAATTCTTAATCGAAATCTATAAATTCGTTTAGGAAAACACTAATTGTAAAGTAAAAACAATATAAATTAATACATAAACTTAATTATATTTATTAGATTTCAGATTTAATAAGCGATAAATATTAATTTATTATTTCTTTTTTAAATGTCTCCATTTATTTCATGAGTAACGAAAAATAATTTTATTTAAAATCCATTTAATATTTTATTCTTTATTATAATAAAAATTGAATCGAATAGAAATCGTCTGTGATTCATTCATGAATTCGTTGAAAGAATCAAAATCAAAATTATAACAACACTAAAAATGCGTTTCAAAAATTATATGTATTTCCAAATAAAAAAATTTTCACCGAAACTTGAAATATTGTCTCCATTTCTTGGAATTTAGCTTTAAACCTCAATACCTCATTCTTATTTGCTCTCTGTTATTGCTCTACCTAATTTCTGAATGCCTTTTAAACAAGATATTTACGATTACGGCAACGATCAACGACATTAATTTTTATTTTTGGTGAGAAATATTAGCCAGCCAAGAGCCAACACAAAATTTTATTGAACAAGATTGAAATCACAAGTTAGTTGTCCACCGAACTTTAAATGAAAACGATCACGAACAGAATATTATTTAATTTTTTTTTATTGTAATATTTTTATGTCGATATAATTTTTTTTTAAATCTTTAATAAATATTTAATTAATTAATAATAATTATGTAAGCAAAATTATCGGAAATAATATAAAGAAAAATTGTGTTAATAGTGTAAAAATGTAAAAGAAAATTTAATTAACTGATAATTTTTAAGTTAAATAAAATGAGGAAGTAATGTCAAATTTAATTAGACTTCTAAGCAGGAAAAATTATTATGTATACATCTTTTAAAAGCATAAATATAAAAATTGTGTCATTCTCAATTAAATAAACTAATTTGGAATTTTTCCAAAAAAAAATTTCCTTTGATATATGTACATATTAATAAAAATGAATATTCTTATTTAGCTCATATTGCTTTATTTAAATTATATTTTTACCTACTTAGTGTTTGTTTTTGAAGTTGAAAATATTATTTATTAATTAATAAAGCTAAGGGGTGAATCAATTGATGACTTTTGCTAAAATCTTTGGAATACCGCCATTTAAATTAAGGTTTATGCTGTAAAGTTTAAAATATTAACTTTTATCTACATTTAAACATAAAGAGAAAAATAATAACAATTTTTTTTTACATAATAATAAAATTAATGACCTGGAATGAACCTTTTCACTACATAAACGTTTAATTAATTCAATTAAAATCAACATATTTTTTTTATTCCTATATTTTTTATTAATTTTTATATTTCGATTTACGTCTGGAATAAAATGTAGTTGAAAAAAATAATAAAAATAAGATAAATAACAGAAAAATATTATGTTTAAATATCAATTTCAGATTAAAATTCAATTTTCAACCAACATGATTTCAGAATTTATTTAAATTTACATATTTTATTAAATTTGTGTAGGTAAATCTAGTTGTGATTTTCATAACAAAAAATGTCGCATTATATTTTTCGTAGAAATGTAAAAATTAATTTTAAAATTAATTATATAGACATAGTTTAGTTGGCGTAACAAAATTCATTTCAGCTCTTCAAGTTGAGTTCAAAATCGTAACTAACAATGACGGAAATAGAAAAATAAACAAATTACTATTCTTATAATCAGGAAATTTCGTAATTTTTTGCATTTATTGTTGGTAATTAATTTTCTATAATCGCAACGCAACAGGTAAAACTGCAAATGAAATACGTAAAACCATTTCCGTTCCTAACAAGTTTAGCTCTTAAAGTGCTCTTCTTTATTTGTATAGTGGTTCAATATCAATAAAATATAAAAATCTACGTAAAAAAGATAAAATAGCAATATTTTATGAATTATCAGGAAAATCCTACACTTTTATTTAAGTTCATTACATTATGGCAAATTTAAAATACCGAGAAAAATTATTTCGAAAATTAATATGAAATAAGTTTTACTTTCTTTGCTTCATTAAAATCTTATGTCGTTTGGAATAAAGTTACAAAGACCGTCAGGTTGATGAGAAAATTGTTTTCTCGTGTATATATAGTTTTGTAATTTACATTGCGATTATTACGTTAACTAAAATTTTGATAAATTCTGAAACATAGCCATAGCCCACTTAATTTGAACAACTATTATTTCACAACAAATTTTAAAATATTTATTTATTTGTTTTGTTTTTTAATTAGAAAATTGACAGTAACCTAGTTTACTTTTTTTTTTAAAAAAAAAAAGTCTTTCTGGTGACATATTTAGTTAATTAAACCTTTAGACATTTATGGAGATTCATTAATTATTTATTAAATCTGTAACTTGTTTATTTTTAAAGATGAGGCCAAATCGACTTATTAATGCTTAATGTTTCGAATTTTAAGAATTTAAATTAAAGTAGCATCAAATATGAGTCATATTGCAATCGATTAATTTAAATCTTAAACAGTTGCTAAATTTACATTTGTACAAAATTAATCTGTCAATCAAGAAAATTATCTAAGTTCTATTGCAAACGACATTATTTACAAACCATTGCACTATAAAAACAATTTGTAGGTTAATATTTATTATATTATATATTAAATTACTTAATTACTTTATCTTTGCTATTTTATTAGAATTCTTATCAAATTGTAAATATATTATGTAAAGTAAATTCAAAAATACATAATCAAAATAAACTTTTCTGTATTCTTAACGAAAAAAAAATCCACAAATTATTAAATTAAAGCTTCCAAACAATATGAGTACATAAAAATTCTGGTCAGACTAATTTCAGTCGCTCGAAACTTACATTACAATGAAAGTAATCGAAATTATTTGTCCGTTAATATTAATGCGCTGATCATACCCTTCAGAAGTATTCTTAAAATTTTATATGTTTTTCAATAAAAATTGTACAAATTATGTTGGTTAAATTAAATTTAAGTTAACGATCTGATTTTAAATTTCGGTTGAAATATTTCCTTCCACGAAAAAACCAACTTTTGGATTAGTTCCAGTTTCAGTTTGGCATATACAACTTTTGTTTTTAAAATTTCGTTATTCATTATTTTAAAAAAGCTTATATTATTCAAAAATTTAATTATAATTAACGAGATAAATAATATATATATATATATTTTATAGTGATAAAATAATAATTTAAAATAATTAAATTTCGAAAATTATTTGCAAACTATTCGAATTTGTGAATTTACATTACACATCAGACAATTATAATATAAATTGAAGAACCAAAAATGGTTGTTACCCGAAATCCACCACCGCCGGCAAGATCGCGGCTCGTCTTTCCAAGAAATCATCAGGTAAACAAAATTTTTATTAAATTAAATTTTTTTTCTTGTATTAAATTGAACAAAGAAATATTTTTTTTTTAAAACTTTTAATAAGTTTATTGTTTTTAGAATTAATTTTGTTATTACGGTTTGTGTTTGTGTATGTTTTTGCCATACCGCGTCACCGGTAAAAAAAAATATGAAAACAAAAATTACCATATCTTACTATATAAGAAAATGGTTAAGTTGTAATGAAAAATACCAGTAAATCAATGACGCATCTAGATAAGGAATAAATTCTAATATGGATGGATATGTCAGGCTAAGCAAATTTATTAAGTTTTAAGTTTTAAGAAATTAATTTGTTTTCCTTTTTTTGTGCCAACTTCAAAATGTGCAGAAACTCTAAATTACAAAAGCTCAATAAAATAAAAACTTGATATTTTCTGCAAATCTTTATTTAAAAAATTCAGGTTGTGTACTAATTAATATATTAGTATTTTCTGTAGTCCAACTATCTTATGAGTTTTATGTTTTACTCAAAATTATACTTTAAAAAAATGAAATTTTAATAATTTCTTTAAAAATAATTTATGAAAAGGTGTTTTTTAACGTGCTTCGATTCTTCTACAGCCCTTCCGATTTAATTTCACTATTTCCAATAATTTATTATAAATTTCTCTAATATTTTTAAGACATTCTTAAAAGTCTAATAATTTTTAATTGTCAGTCAGTTATATTGATTTTCCATTTCGAACGAACAAAGAAAATCTGTATAACGCAATGATCATTAAAAGTTTGCCTTTTCATTCGGTTTAAATTATTTCTGGTCATAAGTAATTATGTGGAATTAAAACATAAATCCATATGTTAATTAAAAAAAAATACTAATTATGCTTCTATAAAAGTTTTGTTTGACCATTTCTAATTCACTTTGCAAAGTCAATTGCATTTTTTAGTTAATATGATCTTCGTAATTTGCGCAATAAGAGCAAACATGAAATTAATCGTTTGTAGTCACGTGCTGCAACGTAATAATTTAAATTGTACATACTGATAATATTAAATAATATTAAAATAATTTTTTTAGGTTGGTTATTTCAGTACGGCGAAAATTTTACATTTTATCATAATTAATTTAAGAATTACATATTTAAATTTTAACTTCATTAAAAACCAAAAAGTATATAATTTAAATATTTACATCTATAAATTTCTTTATCATCACTAATTTAATTGCTGACTCATAATTTTTAAGACTTTCTCATTGTTAAGGGTTTAAAATTGTTATTGTGTCACAAATTCTTTATTATCAATTTATTTTTTTTTAAATATAAACAATTTTAATGTGCGTCACAACAGTAAATAGAAAACCTACAAATCACCTGAAATTTTTTAGTATGATTCATTACATTTTATTTATAATTTTTTCACTCCACTAAATTACTATTAAATTGTAAATAAAAATATGTATGTATGTTTATTATTGAAGATCATCTGTGATTGAAGTGTTAATTAAGTTATATAACAACGGATATATAATTTAATATAAACTGTTGTATTTTTAAATGACTAATTACATTAGAATTAACTAAAAGTTATGAATAATTTAAAGTTACTAGGTACATATAATATTATATTATTATACTTTGGTACAGCTGATGACTTCAAATATGATTTTTATGAATCAAAAATCTTTTTTTTTTCATATTTCTTATGAAAGTGATCTTTAGGTTAATTCTTGTTGCTACTAGCTAATACATTTCTTCAAAGTTGTATGAAGATTGTTATTATATTTATCAATTTACGAAGTTCCATTTAAAAGTCATCAAATATGATATTTATTTTCTATGATTAATTTTATCAAGACTATTACATAAAAATTAAGCCATGTGCTTTTACAAGGAATTTTTGCCGGTTTAATGAAATAATTTTTTAAAAAAATGTTATTTCTGTAATGGAAATATATTTAAATTCACATACTTTAATATTTTATTGAGAAATTCATTGTTATTTATCGGAATTTATTACAAAAATTCATATTATTAAACATTAAAATATCGCTGTAGTATTCGTAAAAGCACTTCTCTTAAAATTCGCTAAAAAAAAAGTTAGATTCTCTTAAAATTGTTTCATCTACAGGGATTTTATTACTTTGAAAATTAGTATAGGGAAAAAGTAAAATTAATTCGATTAATTATAAAACGTGTTTCAGTTTTCATCTACAATAAGATTTAATCGCGTGCGATAAAAAAAAACTTTGTTTGAAATAAAAACTCTTTTGTTTTCATAAATTAACTTTTGTATATTGTTTCATTTCAATCATTCCAAAATATTATTTAACAAATATTATCACAATATTGAATACAAAAAAGAAACTATAATACAAATAAATTTCCTTATCTTCAACTAACACATACATTTATTTAACTTACAAATATACTTTTTTATGGAATCAAACAAATAATGTATCTTACAGA
Organism: Empis livida; assembly: GCA_963932195.1. Taxonomy (NCBI): domain Eukaryota; kingdom Metazoa; phylum Arthropoda; class Insecta; order Diptera; family Empididae; genus Empis; species Empis livida. The sequence continues at coordinate 54,705,292 of OZ010647.1, forward strand.
TACAGATACTGTTATATAGCAAAAAACAAAGTAGTTCATTCATTAAAATTCTCCCAAACACCAACACAAAAATTAAATAAATATATACATTTGAACAAATTATCTTTAAGTTGGTGAGCATTTTTTTTCATATTGAATTTGACTTTAAACGCTAGAAATCAAAAAGTCTATGCTGAGTTTAGTTTCATTTTCGTCTTATTACACAATAGTCCATCGTGAACTTATGGAATTTCGTGTCTTTTTTATTATTATTTTTTTAAATTATTTAAATACATAGTTTTTTAATTTAATTATATTAGTTAAATGTAATTGCAATGTGTTTTTTTAAAATTTGATTTCGCCTTTTTACTTTACTTATTTTTTTATTTGCAATTTTAAAATTTGGTGAATTGCCAATAAGATAAAAAGATATTTCATATTCATTTTATATGTGTAAAAAAGAGATAGAAATATAAAATTTATGAAAATATGTAAAAAATTTGACGTTTCCCTTAAACATTATTAATAAAAAGTTTTTTTTTTCATTGTTTATATAAGAAAATTTATTATTTCCAAAAAGTTTTTAATAATTTCACTTATTTTTTGCAAATATTTGTTAAAAAAGTACCATTTTAATTGAATTGTAATTTTGAATTGTGTTAAAGGGAAACATGAAATTGCCACCATGTGAAAAATGTAGCCATAAAAAATGACAATTTCGCAGTGAATTCAATATAAATGAAAAAAAAAAATATTTTGCAATAGAAAGTTTTATACGTTTTGTTTAAAAAAAAATATTTATTTAAAAAACCATTAAGGATATTAGGATACCATTATCAAGGTTTGTTCATTAAAACTTAAGATTTTCTTTCATTTTTTTTTTCGAAAGTTAATTTCTAAATAAATTTTGAAAAATTGAAAATATTTCATCAAAGATTTAGAATTATAAATAAAATTTGAAATTTTATGTACTAAACTAATAAAATAATATTTTTTTAATGATTTATTTACCAATAAATTTCTAATCAAAATTTATGAAAATTTAAAAAAAAAATAATTCCTTTGAAAATCTAATTTTAGATTTAAAACACTAAAAAAAATTAATTTTATTTATTTATGTTTTTCTGTTCAATTATTTTCTGGTTTTATTTCTATTTTGAAAATTTTCACAGAAAGAAATTTAAAAATAAAAATAAAAAAATTAATTAAGATTATAATAAAAATTTTCTCTGCTCGGTGTAATAAATAAAAAATTGTAAAACACATGATGTTTAAACGTGATTTAAATTCAAAAAGGTAAAATAAAATTAAAATTAATGAGAAATCATCTCTTTGGCAATTGTTCATTATTTCAAGGGAAAATGAGTTTATGTGTAACAATGTGAATAACATAAAATCATGAAAATTTACAAATCAAATAAAAAATTATCTATTTTAAAAACTAGAGATTTTTTTTTGTTTTTATTACAAAATGAAAGACGAAAATGAAAATTAGAAATAAATTTGAAATTTTATTATATTTGTATAATTGAAATCAAAGCTGATGTTTTATTCAAAATTTAATGATGATAGATTTTATAAATACAAAGTAATTAATTGTAAATTTAATTTAATTCTATTTTAAATATAAGGAAATTAGTAATTTTCTTTGAACTAATTATTAATTTTTTATAATTTCTCGGTTAATTTATTGATATTATTATTCGTCATTCATGTTACCGGCAAATGTCATAAAAAGCATGATATTATTTGCACAATGGAAAACATAAAATTTACCTAATAACATAGATGTACAAATTAGAGTTTTATTTTTGTTAAAAAAAACTAGTAAATTCTGACCTGAAGTTACTGCATCAATTTAATTCGTATTGTAAGTATAAATTCCCTCCAAAACAAGTTTCCAGCTAACATTTCGTAATAGGTTACCAATATAACTAATAGAATACTTGAAGAGTTTAAATTGTATTAAAATATAAACTATTTTTTAAACTTGAAATAACTCTCATAAATATAATCCAATATAGAAATTTTGTCAATTATACTATAATTATAATGTTCCGATTATTATAAAGAATTTTATTAGATTTATAAAGTGATTAAATGAAAAACATTATTTGAGAATTTATGTAATTCCAATTTCTTATCTGAGAAATTTTTTACAATCACTTGGCTATGATAATTAAATTAATAAACTTCAGGTACGATTTCACAATTATCTAGAAAGTTCTGGACAAATGTTTTTTTTTTAAAGTAGATTTTTTTAAATATAAATTGATTACTTTATTTACATTTAACATCAAAATATCTAAAAAAATTGGTAAAAATCTAGCATTAAGCTTAGACAATTAAAAGCAATTTATGTATTAGTTTTAGCTTCGGAATTCTTTGCTGTATTTAAGTTTTTTGTAAATCCTTCTTTTAGAAGTTTGTTACAATGTTTGAGAAATTGCTTTAATTCAATAATCGCCTTAACTTTAATTTAATAGTTTTGTGTATAAATATGTTATTTATATGTAAACTAAAAAATTATATATGTAATATTCTTTCAATAATTCTTAAATGCTAAATCTTTTTCACGACTAGATTTATTGGTTTTGTAGAAGATATTAAAATAATAAAAAAAAATAAACGTTAAAATACTGTGAACAAAATTAATGGTAAAAGCAATAAGTGGTCGTAAATTACAAATATTTTATAGCAATATTGTTTATTTTTTATGTTGTTTCTACATTCACTATCATCGTTCGTCGCAAAATTGATTTTATAGATAAGTTTTGGCGTGTTTTGTAACTATTAAACGTAATTTTCAAGATGAAACACTGTACGGTGTACACAATTTATTAATTATTAATATATTTCGGAAAGATTTAATTCCAGCACGTGTAATGAAATTAAGTAAAAAATTTTTGTAAATAAAATATGTACATATATAAAATATAAATTTAATTTATTTATGCACCTAAACGCTTAATTAACAATAATAAATTTTTTACAGTGTGTAAATATTGGGTGCAGCTCAATTATATGTATTTAAAAATATTTTATCTGGTTTTTCTTGAACAAAATGAGGTTATTATAGGCTTATTTAATTAAAAAATCCTGTTACATTCAAGTAAATTCAGTAAAATAATAAAACTAGTTAAAATTATTCTGACAGTGTTTTAAAAATTGCCTCCGGAAAATTATATTAACTAATATTCCAACATATTTAGGTTCCACTTTATCATTTTCATTTTTTTGTGGTTTTGTAATCAAGAAATAATAACACAAAATCTGATAAAAATAGCAAATTAAAATAATAATTGAATTTTTATCAATTTTGATAAACAAATTACATTTTTTTTATAAATGTTAAACATATGAAATTTTAATTAATAATTTTAAGTCTAGAGTTTGTCTTGGAAAACTACAAATTAATATTAAAAAAAATATTTTATGAAATAATCTTATCTGGACATTAAAAATTCCCGGAGTATTTTCTAATATTTGTTTTTTTTTAATTCTTTATTTTTCATAATTACGAGCACTCAGATATTAGCACATATACGAGTACTATTTAAAAAATTTGAGTATAATAATAAAACTCTTTGTGTTAATTGTGGTGTTTTGTAAACAGAACAAACTGATGAAAATAATTTAATGTTTAATTATTTGTCTTGACATAATTATACCTTATTTGAAAATACATATTAATAAATTTACAATTTATGAAAATGTTGTCATGCAAGAAACTTTATGATAATGTAAATTGTTTAGTCAAAATAGGAAAATATCTAAATATGTTTATTTAATAAAAAGTTTGGAGCAATTTTACATTCAACTTATTTAAAAATTAAATTTTTAATAAACTTTTTAAGATTGTCAAATATTTTTCGATAAGCTCTAAATTACTAAAAATAAAATAATTAGTCAAATAAATATATTAAACAAAAAGCATTCTGTAATCAGTGAATTCAGATAAGAAATTAGAACTTACAAAAAAATGTTACAAGAAATATTTGCAATTCCCAGTGAGTTTAAAATTTCTGTCAAAAAATGAATTTTCTACAACAATAAATTAGACATTACTAAATTCTTCAGTTGTTAATTTTTCTACATATTTCCATATATAACAGGATTGAGATCCTATCATATATTTTGGACAAAAAGAATTTCAAGTGCAACTACTAGTACCAGTTATTAAAAAAATTGTTAAGATCCGGATGTTTTCAGTTTTCATGAAAGCTGAATTGAATGAAGTCTTTACAAAAATTTTTAGTATTTTGCTTCTAATTTCCAGTTGAAATTAAAATTTTACAAATTTGGGTGACCTATTGCAGGTACATGTAGATTTACAGATGTTAGTATTTTTACTTAGCTAATGGGAATCAATAAATCTATCATGTGGGCTAATAAAACAAGTAGTTACTTAAATATGCGTAAATTTACATAATAATTATAAGAAGAAAAAAGGACTCATAAAATAAAACAGACTGTACCATTTATTTTTATTTCATAATATTGTACAATCAAAAAAATAATAATTAGATATCACTAAACTAAAGCAGCACTGAACCCTTTTTTTAATTAGAATTCAAAACCACAAATAAAAGGATAGTGCAGATGAAAAGGTTATTTTTACAAGCATAGTAAATTTCGCAAATTTAATTTTAATATAATTGAATTAAAATAAATATGCCAACTGATTACAGGTTAGCAGAAGCGAGATCAGAATCTTAAAGGATACAAAATATCCAACTGGTTAGGAATTGAGTTATAACAAAACATTCAAGTCTAGTTCACAATTATTAACCGAACTCTAATAAAATATGCCGAAACTAAAATGATCAATGCCAATATTTCGATATTGTTACACGTATAAATATAATTTTAAGGTTACAACAGTTTAGCGTCGCCACTTTTATAAAATCTTGTAAATTGAAAAATTGTGTTCTTAATGCCTCTCTAATCTTTATAGATTTTTATTGAAACTTTATTTGTTTTCAATAATAATAGCGGCGGCCATGACGTGACTTCTGCCTACCACAACATTTTCAAATATCTGACAAAGCAATTTTATTTTTAATTCTAAGCACAAATAATTTTGCATAATTTTTTTTGTTGTTTCTTTAGTTTTAGTATAATTTATTATTTATTTTCTTTTATATAAGAAGCTCAACGACCGTTAATGATTTATTGTTTCACACATCACACCTAAATTTGTTATTTATAATTACAAATATGGCGGAAGTAATAAATTTTATTAGGTTAAACTTGATTGTTTTTTTTTTTGGTACTTTGGCTTTTTCTAAAATTAGTAATTTCGATATAAATTTTAAATTAATAATTTCAACATAAAGAGATAAAGAATTTCAGAAAGTTTATCAATGTAACCTCCATTGTTAATAATTAATTTATACTAAAATTTTGCTTATACCTAATTGTATGAACACGGAAAATATTTTTTACCGGCTATGTGTCTAACCAGCAAAATATCTATTGATAAAAAACTTATTTCAATAATTTTGAATGAATAATTATCAAAGATTTCAATAAACTCAATATGTTGTTTGACAGAAAGTGCAACCTAATCTAATAGTTAAACATGTAATTGATTGCAATAATTAAAGTTTTTCTCTCACATTATCCGCTTTTAAATTTATTAACCTTGTAAAAATTACACTCGAAAATAATGACACATTATTAAGAAATAATCAGTCATTATATAAAATATTAAAATTATTATTCACTTATGTTATGACTTTATATTAAAATCCGAAATTAATTTTTCCACAAATATAAATTTTTATGTTTGCGATAATTACTTAACACCTTCGCTGACACTTAATTTAATTGCAGTAAATTTGTGTTATTTCACTGGGACTGTTATTACTTCCAGTGTTCTCTTTCGCATAATTATGGTATATGTCGTCCGCCGCAGCTAAATACACTAATCTACAATTGAAATTTATTTAAACTTGCTTGCTTCATTTTATTTTATTTTTAGTGACATCTGTGTAAATTTTAACAAAAGGCAGCATAATGTGTTCTTAAATGTCACAGGCTTTCTTTTTGTAGAGACATTTTATGTTTTGTTCCAATTATAAGATCACACAATTCTGCACAATTTATTCTTAGATTATTAATGTTTTATAATATTTTTATATGTACATAATATTAAAAAATTTTCTTAACTCAAATTATTTTAACACCTTTTTTTTCGAATAATTTATAAATTATTTTATTTGATTATTTACATTTATTAATATAATTCGTTGTTTTAAGGTGGAAATATTTTACTGTCAAAATAATGGAAGATTATTATTATATTACACGTGCCTCACAAAAAAAGGTGTGAATAAAAACAAACGAAATAAAATTCATACCACATTTCATATAAGTATGGTAATATAATTTATTGAAATTGTTAAAACTTTTAGAATTAAAGTATTTAGAATTTGGGAGCGTTCAAAAATTCTCCACACGTCAAGTAACAAAGTATACTCGCAAATAAGAATATTTATTTATTTGAAATTTTGCAGTTTGTATTTCGCTTTGTTAAAAAAAAAATAATTCAAGAATATTTACATTTCTATTTTCCGTATAAATGCGGAAAATTCAACTTAAATAGTTTAATATTTTTTCAAAACAAATATAAACTTTCAAAAACTATCTCGATCTGTTGCCGAAGTTTAATTTAAGACTAAAATATAATATCTAATTATTTTCTTTGTTTTGCAATAAATTTTACACCTTAAAATTGCATGATATATTTTTGTTGTTGTTCATATGATATTTAAGTGTAGGCGTTCAATTAATTTAATAATTTGAAATCACATATTATGTATAAGATCACAGAGATCACTGCGTAACATTTAATTTTTGCACGTGGGTTTCCATGAAAATTACTGTGTGCTATGCAGTTTTTTTTAAATTATATAAATTATTTCTGAATTTCACCCTCGAGTGAATAAAAAGAATCAAGTTTTTTAATTCATTTTATTTGTAAAATACTTTGAAATTATAATAGAACTATACTTTAAAACATCAACTAATTGTTATTGTTTTACTCTGGAAACGTTAATTACAGTTTTCATTTTTTCTATTTCCTCCGGGTGGCGACGAAACACTAAAATTTTTTTTACTAAATGTCAAGAATATAATTAAAGTTTAATTATCACTTCAGCGACAATTTTAATTCTTACTATATTAAAGTAATGACAGAAAAGAAAATGAGTTAAAAATATTTGTATAATTACATCTATAAGTTACACTGTTATCTACAGAATCAATGATAAATATAGGTTTGTGGTTAGAAATATCATATTGTAGTAGGTTTTGCGTAATTTCTAAAAATAAAAATATCTAAATATCTAAAAAAAATTATTCTAAATTTAACAATTTAATTAAATACGAATTATTTGAAAATAAATTGTAATACTTATAGTCTGGCTTTTTTCTAAGAAATGAATCATTTTTATTCGATTTGACTACATAATTTAATTCAATATTTACTTAAGAGAAATAACTGAGGGACAATTTTATTTTATTATTTTGATTCAACAGAAAATAATATTTATTAGCATATTATAGTAATGAAAGGGTAAGTGCATAATTAATATTTGAAGAATAATCTAATTTTACTCAAGTAATTTTTTTCAAATATATGTAACATGTTTACAATATTATAACATAATATTAAATTGAACAGGATGGCAGTACTTTTTTTTATTTGTAAATGAAATCTGTATTTAAATTAAATTGACTTTATTTATAATTTAAATGAAAAACGTGATAATAAATATCACTTTTCCATTTATAATATTCATTTTGTAACATTCAAGATATATTAATATATTTTTTCTTTACAATTTTACAGATGTCCGAATTCCCAGATCAAACGCAACACGTTAGTCCAGCGGCAGCATCAATGTTAGAGAATTTTCACAAAAAAAATGGAACCGGCGCAGGTTCAGCATCACTATCAACGACAAATTCCACACGACAAAATTTAATTAATTCTAGTTCTAGTTCAAGTAGTAGCAGTAGTGTTAAAGAAACATCGTCATCATCAACATCACAACAGGTAATTGCAATTAATACAAATTGAGGCTGAAATTCAATAATTTAGTCAATTTTGTGTGTCGATATTTTTATATTTTATTTACATTTATAGTTTATTTTTGTTGTTGTTAAGTTTATCAATTTTGACTAAACATACCAATTTAGCCAATTTAACGTAATTTTACTCAAATTATGAAACAACTCACAATGTGACTGCATATTATACGCACGTATTTGGGAATTGTATCAATAATTAAATAAATCGCCCGTCTACAAAATTATTTTAAATCTTTACACGATGACTATTTGATTTTGAAGATATTAGGGTATGAAGATATTATTAGTGATTGACCACAATTTTTCAACGTTGTCGACAACTCTTGAAAATTATTGTCAATCAGTAATAACTGTCTAATATTTTTAAAATTTAAATTATTTGCTCTTCAATTCAGAAAAAGATTTTATGATAGTGAGTATTTTAGTAATTCCAAAGGTAAAGCAAGTTTTTAAACTATAAATTCCTATAAAAAGTTCCAAATCTTCGATTAGTTTTGTATACCTTGTATTTTATGAATCGCAGCTAATCAAAACTTAAAATAATGTTTATTCACAAAATCAGCCATTTATGATTTAAAGGAATTTAAAATATTATTAGTCATCAAAATTCGAAATGTTTCTAGAAAAAGACTTTTGTTAGCTTCATAATAAATTCATAAAAGCTTTCAAAACAGATCTAAAAGTGTAGGCGTTTATTTATTTTAAAACTAATTCAGGTAAAATAAATATTGTTTCTGTTTTCTGACATGCACATTTGACGTGAATGCTTTTATAGTTTTGACGATGTAATAAAAGATCACGATTTTGCTTACATGGAATATTAATGAATAAATTGTAAAATTACAACTATGTGTAAATAATTAACACTCGAAAAGCTTAACCAAAACTAGAATACCAAGTCTTTTTACTGCATTAAGCCTCTTATATAGTTTAATTTTAAAAATTTAATAAGAAAAGAAAAAAAAAGAAATTACAATTTAAAAACATCCACATATCATAATGCTGTGAATGTTTAAATTAATAATCAGTTAAATTGTCGGAATAACATATTTTATAGCAATTAACAGATTATAATTATATAAACACTAATCATCAACTTCAAAAGAAAGAGAACAGAAAGATTACCTTTCTTATGTCTTAAAAGTTATTAAAAAACTTTATAATTTTTTAATACAAATTAAAGTTATAAAAATCACCAAAAATTTGGTATCAAATGATGTCCAATAAAAATCTCATTTAAAAAGTTCGAAAAAATTAAAAATTGAAAAAAGCAGAATAACAACATATGAACTTAGATGATTAGCATTGCACAGTATGCTACCTAAAACATATGAAATTGGTTTTTTACTGTCACACCACTGATAATAAATTTAATAAAAATAGTTCGTAACAAGGAAAATGTATTAAAACTAATATATCTTATCTTGAACACGTTTATATCTGATGCAGGCAATTAGTGAATCTAATAATCACATTTAGTGAATCTAATATTTATAAAATCTTAGTTTCTCATATGTTCACTAGTAATTGTTATTTAACTTTAATCTGTAAATAATTATTAATTTTTTTTGTTCATTTTCAATTTTATTAGCATAAAAATAAATATTGAGCTTTTCTAAAGAAAAGCTTATACAAAAGTCAGAAACAGCTGCTGCCAGGGTAAATAAAAGTTCTTAACGAAAATATAAAAATCTCACCGTGACAGATTTCCTTATATTTTTCCCCTTAAAGACAAAAATTATGATCATTTTTTTTTATTTTAAGATCAGTACGAAATTGGCGACCGAATAATTCGAACGAATTTAACAATAGAAATAATTTAGAAAAAATAATTTAGAAAAATTAAAATTAAATTGTTTTAGCATAAAAATAATTTTTATAAATACGTGCTAATCTTATAATCTTTATAAATCGAACCTTAATTTATACGAGTTTTAAATTATTAATATTTCAACTAACTAATTAGCGCTTAACTACTAAGCATTGAAACCAAAAAAAGATATTAAATAGAAAAAGAACCTCCAGTTACCACTTGTGAGGTAAATAAAAGTTTAACAACATATTTTATCATATTAAATTAGTAACAATTTAAAAGTAAATAATCATAATTAACCAAAATAAATCAACAACATTTATTTTTAATAATTACTTTTCCAAGCTCAAATCTATCGCCAAATCAAATAAAAATTAGTAATCTAATTTAAATTTATCCGTGAGCTAGTCAAAATTTTACAAATTTTTAGTAAATATTTTGCCATATATATCGTAGGTCTTTACTTCTAAAGATATTAGATCCAAAGTGGTTGAAACTACATTTAGAAAATCGCATTTACATTTAAGAGCCCACGTTCAAATTAAATTACACACATTATTTAATGACAAATTTAATTTAAGTATTTGAACTGGTAAAATATTGTAAACTTACTAAAAATACATTTATATGACTTTAAAAACTCTGTCTCTGCAAGATTGAAATAAGTTTTTTGTTTTTGACTGTATTGTAATGAGTGGACATTTTAAAATTAAATTTTTAAGAACCATTAAACATATCATCAACTGACGTATATTTGTTTATATATTTTCTAGCTAAATAGCAATTCAAAATTATTCTAAAAATAAACTGAATCAGAACTTGTAATTTTTGTTTTGACGGAAACCAAAAGTTTAATTTCCAATTTTCTTTTATAATGTTGACTTGTGTAAAATAATTCAGAAATTACAATTTAATTAAAGAGCGAAATTTATTTCGTTTATAGATAGTTGATTGCCTATATTGTATTAAATTTCAAAGTTTATTAAAGATTAAATTTGATTGCAAATATTTAAAGCTCTAGTAATGTAAAAATTTTTGTGTAGGTTGAAATTTTATTAATTTTATTTATTAATTAAAGAAATAAATAGATTTAGTTAATATATATGTAACTTTTGGATAACACTAAATGTATGTATATATATTTATTTTAGGTCGTTAATAGTAGTAGTACAACAACACGTGTCGAAAAGAAATCCCAACGATTACATCACGTTACATCTTCAACATCTGAAATGAAAGCACATGCTCTACAGCGTGATTTAAAAGAAATAAAAAATTCAATGTCCGAAATAAATGATTTGGCAATGGGCAGAAATGCTCAACCATCTATTGGATCAACAACGATAAGTCAATTTCAACAAAGGTAAAAATATAAATTTTTTTTTAATCTTCTTATGCTCATAAATAAATCTATTCAAAACAAACATATTATGTATTGTTATTTTAATTTCAAAATTTAGATTCAATTTTTAAACTTATACATTTTTTACAGATTACGTTCATCACTTGAAAATCTGGTCGATGACCCTTCTGAACCGTTAGTAACATTTCCAGATGGTGAAGGTAGTGACAATGAAAATATGAATTTACAATTGTCACCTACATTACCATTAAGTGCGAGCGAATTAAGTAATGGTCATTTGACGAATTCTACTGGTCAAACAACTGTTGACACAGTAAAATTTGAAGAGAAACGTGTTAAATCTGAATCAAAAACGAAAGTAATTACAGATGGTTTTAGTTCAGAGCAAGCGACTAGTAATTCAGCTGAAATGAAACGTTTGCAAGCTGGTGATTTAGATTTTAAACAAGCAAAAACAGCTGCTGCAATGAGAAATAGACTAGAAATGGATGGTGTAAAAACCGAAGAAAATGCAGCATTATTACAGGTAACGAAAAAGATTTTAGTTTTTAAATTTCTTGTGAATTCTTGTCCTATGATCGGAGTATTTTGAGATGGTTTTGAATATGGTTTAAATATATGTATGTGTTAATATATCACAGTTAGTCGGATCTGTTATTTATTAATCTGTCATTATTAACAATAAAATGTATTAATATATTAAACAATCAGTTATTGTTATTATAATATTAAATAAGTTCATCTTTTTGTAGCCGCAAATTTAAGCACATTTTACTAAACCTGAGTCAGTTTTGAATGTTAATTATATTTTAATTTTCTGTAGCGGACCTACATTTTATTTATTTATTATTAAAATATTTCACTACTACAATACACTAAAAATCTAACAACTAAAGTCTTTGTTGGAAACTTTTCCTAGAAGCAAAATTTAATTCTAACAGAACAAAGAAACATAAATTTTTTACAGATAACTTCAGATATTTCTTATTTGAAATATAAATAAAGCCATATTAAACTTTAGGGATTTTTTCCCAACAAAGAAATTTATGAAAAACTCTCTCCATTGGAATTAATTAAATTCCAACTGTTTTTAGAAGTCCTTTATCTAAAACAATAACATTGAAAAAAAAATGTATTCAAGCAAATTATGAATTCATTTCTATTACGCATGCCTCGACATTGAACTTTTCCCTTTAAATCATAATAACAATATTAAATTTTAGTAAACAAAACCTTTCCCTTTCAATAATTTTCATTTGAAATACAAAGAAAAATATAATTTTCCAACTCAAGCACAAGCAGTTTGTTATTTTATGCGGAATGATACGCGCTCCAATGTCGCCCTAGTAAAAACGATTATCTACGTATACAAAAATAACACACTTTTATAAAAATTCGTTATCTTCCAGTAACAAAATTATTCAAAAAATTTCATCAGCTTAGTTAGCTCCTTTGAGAATCCAAAATAAGGCATATCCCAACTGTGCACAATTTAAAATAATCATTAAGCAAAAAAAAACTTGTAATTTTCCCAAGTTAGTATAAAAAAAGAAAAATAAGGACTATCAAATTGTGTATTGATAAAAATGAAAATAGTTTACGTGTAAAAAGTCCCCTCAAGGACGTTCGTATTGATTTTCAATTTGCTGACAAAACTTTTTAACAGTTCGTGGTTAAAAAGTATTGCATTTAAGTTCCTAAGAAATATAAATGTTTTTAATATACAACAAAATTATTGATTAAGTGTTTGTAAAATAAAGTTATGTGCATTTCAAATGCAATTTGAAAAAAAAATATGTTTGCCCGAAATTGCATAGGTAAATCATCAAAATATTGGTCACCGCCTCAAAGTCCTTTGAAACGTCTTAGGCATAATGGATCATTTTGGAAATATTGGAGGGTAAACATTAAATTATTTATTTCTTTATTAATTGGTGTTAAAAAAAATATTTTTATTTTGTATCTATGTATCGTTTCCATACATTATAATCTTATCAATTTATATTTTATAGTTTATTTTATTGATATGTTTAATTGATAATGAAAATGTGAATATTTTTTTATTTATTCTAAAATCTAGCACACCTTTTTTCGGTAAAAATAATTTATGTTATATAAAATCTAAATTAATTGGGTTTGTTGTGACTAAAATTTCGAATATTTTCTAATTTAAATAATAGTTCTTACAACTGTATGTCCCTAAGAACATTTATTATTCTATCAAAGTTATGCCTAAATATTTGTTTATGACAAAATTAAACTTTCAAAATTTTCTATATTTTTATTGAATATATTATTTTTTTTAATTGCTCTTGATTGTTATTTTTTTTTGGAAAATTTCGTCAGAATAAAATCAAATAATATTTTGTATTTTTTTTAATCAACTTTTGTAAACATAATGAAATATTAGAATATTTTCTATTTACTAACATTTTTAAACAATATTTTTATGTTTTTTTTCATTATAACCGCACACAATATTTAGTGTTCATTAAAAAAAGAAGAAGTATTAAGCCTATCAACAAAATTGTTTCAAAATTAAACTAAAATTAAATTATATTAATACATTTTATGTTATCGCTTTATTTCAATTATCAAAGAAAAGAGAAATTTTTAGTTCTAGCTACAAAATAAATTAAACAATAAACTAAAATAAAATTATTGATTATTACTGAGCAAAAATTTAATCAAGTATTTCTGAAATTTCCATCTGGATTTTTAAAAGTTTAATTTTCAAGATTTTATTGTGTATAGTACGATCATATATTGTTAGATATTCATAAAAAATTGAATATGTGACGCAAATTAACAAAATATAATTACAATAATTTACATTATATATATTTTAAGAAATTGGTGTTGTTTGTACTGTATTCGTTTAATGTTTATAATTTTGATATTGAAAATGTTCAGTGCTATTATCAATTTATTCACAATTACAAATAGTTAATGCGAAAATAAGTAATAGTCTTATTTATTTACTCTATCAGGTAGAATGTTCAACCAATATATAGTTTTTAGGAGAATTAGGAAAATCCATCAAATTGTTTTATGTTTTATTTACCCAAATAAATTTTTGATTTTTACCTGTTTTGAATTTTATTTCAACCAAAACTAGTTGTGTCGTTATTGTAGTGCCAATTGATATTTAGAGTATAGTAAGTGTATTTTATAAAAAGCATATATTTTAGCCATGAACATTGGTCATCCTCTTTCAATCAGTAGTCGGCAATGAACTACAAAAATAAACAGATAAGCTTAAGCTTTTTTACACAGTAAAAAAATAGATAACAGAACGTATACATTAATCTTCCCCCTTCAAATATTTATATGTACATTTAAAATTATAAATTTATAAATTTTAAATTATAAATTTTTAAAACATCTCGTCGTATCAACAAAGACAAAAAAATCTCTTTTTAAAACAAAATTTATTTTTGGCACTGGATCAAAAAAAAACGAAAATAAATAGATAATTTTTTTTTTATATTATGTATTTAATTATATTTCTCCTCTCGCGAATATTGAAAAAAAAAACAAATTTTTAAACTAAATCTCAAAATTTACGAAATCCAAAATGTTTTTACGCAAATTAAACCAATTTTTGTATATTAAAAATATATTTAAATTTTTTGTCTTGTTAAGAATAGATCGAAGACGACCTTCTCGGACATCAGAGGAAGAGAAAATATTTTCTGAAAATTTAATCGAGATTTTTTATAATTTTTATTAAAACAATAATTAAATTTCATAAAATTTTAATCTAAGACTTGTGATGGAATTTAGTATAACAAAATAAATTTCGTCCTTTCGTAAACGTCTATAAACCATAGTTTCTATTTATTCGATAAGAATTCACGGCCGTTGGCGTAATAAATCGTGGTTTTGTTGTTGTCGCGTTGTCGTCATGTAGAATCGCGTTAGTTATGTCGTGTTGTATATATTTATATTTTTGATATAAATTAAATTGTGAAATTAATGAATTTCATAAATAATATGTATTAGAATTTTAGTAAGAAAACTAACTGTAAAGTATAAAATATATTTACTTAAAGTGTTTAACAAATTATTTTAAAACAATTGTGTTAATAAACTGGTAATACACATTTTTAAATCCCGCTTTCAGTATAATCTTGTAGTGTAGTCAAACTTTAAATTTCGTTTCTATGTAAAAAATAAAAAAATTAACTTATTAACAAGATCACACTTCTTAGATCAGTTTTGCAAAAAATGTGTTATACTACAAATTTTTAAAACAAAAAAACTTTTTTTAACTAGTCAGTGTGAAGTTACTAAATTAAAAATATCACAAAAAAAAACAGAGAAATAATTAAAATTAAAAATAGTGTTCTAATTCCTCTCAAAACTATTCATATACAAAATTTGTCAAGTTTTTCTCTCGCCAAAGAAGCTCATTAGTTTGGCAGTTTTAATATCGTGCGCGGTTTTTTGGTATAAAATTGAATTGAATTTGAATAAAATGGGTAGTCAAGCACCTTGGCCTGTACGTAAAGGTATATTCCGTTCAACCGGCCAATCTGATTTTATACCAACCCGTAGTCCAAGTCCAATTGTTGAGATGCCAATGTCACCGCCGCCTATAGTAAACGGTGGTATCGCAAATCGTAATCCTTTAAGCCCGCGTTTAACAATTGTTGAAAGTCCGTTATCACCGCCCCCGCCGTCTTCGGGTGGATCAGTCGCTACTGGTATTGTCACGTCGCCAACAAGTACCGTTTCGCGTCATTCAATGTCTCCGCCACCATTTAACAAAGCAATACGAGAAATACCAATTGAAGTAGAAAATGAGGTAAAGAATTTTTGAAACATCAGAATTAAATAATAGATTTCGAAAAATTAAAAAAAAAAATTTAATCAAAATGTTTTAATGTATCTTATTATGCTACGAAATTCGTTTGAAAACATTTAGTTAAACGTGTGTGTTGTTATTAATAAATTAAATGACGAATCGTGTAAATATTTATTAGAAATTTTTATTGGTCGTTTATAAAATTCAATTAATGTGATTTTTTCTAAAGTTTTCTTCACACAAAAATTTTTTTTGGCAATATTCTAGAATTTTCCTTGAATTTTCGATATTTATTTTTTTAAATATTCGACACTAAAATGATTAATATTGTTTTTTATATTATTAATAATTTATTTGCACTAGAAAATATTATAATAAACAGTCGCAAACTACTTTTAAAATATGGTGATGACTGATTTATGGTTCAAGCAGAAGTCACATTTATACTAAATGTTTGAATTTCTTAATTGTATATCATTTGCGCTCCAAAAGTTTAATTTATTTTAAATAAACAAAAGTATAGAATTTATTTGAAAACATCTTTTACTAAAAACTGCTGTTATGGTAGATTCAAAAATTAATCCATAAAGAAATTACTTGCAATCATAAATGGGCCTTAGCAAGATATGTAGTTCTTTTCTACAACTACTATTTTATCAAATAGTAATTTAAATAATTTTTCTAATAACATTTTCTCATTTTTTCTACTGTTAGGAAGCCATGTCTTTACGAACTGGCGACGTTACACAACAATCGTCAAATAATGTTGCTGCAGCAAGTATTAAAGTGAAAAGTGATGTATTCAGTGCCGAAAAGAAAGCAATATCCCAAGCCCAGCAAAGACAAACAGTTACATCAACAGGTATCTTCAACCAAGAGAAACATGTCTCCTCAGCATCACAATCAAATTATACAATGACAAAAAAGGGAGTTTGCAGTACAGGCAGCAGTATGATTTCTTCATCACAATTTAATAAAATAGCAAATGGTAGTTTTATGGATGATTTAAATTTTGATGATTTAGAACGATTATGTTCAAATGGTAATTCTAAGGATATCGAAACTGCAATCAGTAAATACTCGAGCCATTTAGATAATTATGTAAAAAATCTTCAAAAACCGGAATCCATGAATGGTGCACCAAAACTATTGAATAATATTAATGAAATAATCCAGAGAGCATGGGCTGTGCCAACATATGGCCATGAACTTGGTTATAGTTTATGTAATTCGTTACGTGCTAGTGGTGGTCTTGATATGTTAATGAAAAATTGTCTTGATTCTAATCATGAAGTGAAATTCTCTTCAGCACGTTTACTGGAACAATGTTTGACGACTGAAAATCGGTCACATGTTGTTGAAAATGGTTTAGAAAAAGTTGTTAATGTAGCATGTGTATGTACAAAAAATTCCCAAACAGATCATTCACGTGTTGGTACAGGAATCCTTGAGCATTTATTTAAACATAGTGAAGGAACGTGTTCTGATGTCATACGATTAGGTGGCTTAGATGCTGTGCTGTTTGAATGCCGTAAAAATGATATCGAAACATTGAGACATTGTGCTAGTGCATTAGCGAATTTATCTTTGTATGGAGGTGCTGAAAATCAAGAGGCAATGATTAATCGTAAAGTACCGATGTGGTTGTTCCCATTAGCCTTCCATGACGATGATAATATTAAATATTACGCCTGTTTAGCAATTGCTGTCTTAGTTGCTAATAAAGAAATTGAAGCTGAAGTTTTAAAGTCTGGTACATTAGATTTGGTGGAACCATTTGTAACATCGCATAATCCATCTGAATTTGCCAAATCAAACTTAGCATACGCACATGGCCAAAGTAAACATTGGTTACAACGATTAGTACCGGTTCTGAGTTCTAATCGTGAAGAAGCTAGAAATCTTGCAACGTTTCATTTTTGTATGGAAGCCGGTATTAAAAAAGAACAAGGGAATACAGAAATATTTAAAGAAATTGGTGCAATTGAACCATTAAAGGTTGTTGCCAGTTGTCCAAATGCAATTGCTTCGAAATTTGCTGCACAAGCATTACGTTTAATTGGTGAGCAAGTACCACACAAATTATCACAACAAGTACCCTTGTGGTCTGTTGAAGATGTTCAAGAATGGGTGAAACAAATTGGTTTTGGTGAATACGAAACAAATTTTTATGAGTCTCGAGTTGATGGTGATCTGCTGTTACAATTGAACGAAGATAATCTTAGAGAAGATATTGGTATTACAAATGGCATACGACGTAAACGATTTGTTCGAGAATTACAAAATTTAAAGAAAATGGCAGACTATTCGTCAAAAGATGCTGCCAAATTAAATATATTTTTAAGTGCTATTGGAGCTGAATACTGTACGTATACCTATTCAATGTTAAATGCTGGTGTTGACCGTGAATCATTAAGACATTTGACGGAAGATCAATTAATTGGTGAATGCGGTATACATAACTCTATTCATCGATTAAGAATTTTAAATAAGCTACAAAGTAATGAAATAACAATGTCAAATGCATCTGAAGAAAGTCTGACAAAAACTTTGGATGTTTTTGTAAGCTATAGACGATCGAATGGTTCTCAATTGGCAAGTTTGTTAAAAGTAAGTATATTATTAATATTAAGCTTGTTATAGTTAAAAATAAAAAAATGATTTTTCTGCAACAGGTCCACTTGCAACTTCGCGGTTTTTCAGTTTTTATTGATGTTGAACGATTGGAAGCTGGAAAATTTGATAATAACTTATTAAATAGTATTCGACAAGCAAAACATTTTATATTAGTATTGACACCGGATGCCTTAGAGCGTTGCATTGCAGATGAAGAATGTAAGGATTGGGTGCATAGAGTAAGTTGCTCAAAACTTTTTAAACAAGTAAATAATTAAATAAGATTTGATCTTTAGGAAATTGTAGCTGCTTTGCAATCAAACTGTAATATAATTCCAATTATCGATAATTTTCAATGGCCAGAAACTGAACATTTACCGGAAGATATGAGAAGTGTTTGCCATTTTAATGGTGTCCGATGGATACATGATTATCAGGATGCTTGCGTTGACAAACTTGAAAGGTATAAAATAAAATCTTCCAAGTAATTATCACGATAGCTCTTATTTTTTTAGGTTCTTACGCGGTGAATTAAGTACTCAAATCGATCGGAGTCAATTACGTGGTGACATAACGCCAAGTACACCAGGCACAGCCTCAACAACACGTAATCATCCACCTAATTACCAAAGAATGCACAGTAATGATTCAGGAAAATCCAGTGATAAGGACATTAACGGAAATGGTGCAAATAATGTTGGAACTGGTAGTAGTGGCGGAGGTACTGGAGGCGATACTGGAGCTACAAATCCAATGTCGGGGCGATCAGGTTCTGATTGACAACATAGCCCTTCGGCTTCGTTTATAAATAGCAATAATAATATTAATCAATTTAATACTAATCATAAATTAGCTGTAAATCCAAATAAATATCGCAAGTCATCAAGTCCAGCCAAGTGGGCATCGGGATCACCATTGTCGGGAGGCGGAGTTAATAATAACAGTACAGGACTAGGAATTCATAATAATGGCCCAATTGGCAATAGAAGCTACACACGTGGTCCAGCTGGTGGACCCTTACCACCGTATCGCACACATCACTTACAAAATAAAATAAATAATAGTAATTTATCTGGAGGTCGCCGAAGTTCAGCTGGAGGTATTACAAATCATCGACCACCCTTACCCCCAACAATTGGTATTCGTAGTCACAGTTTAGATGGTCTCTTGGATACATGTCCAGAAGATTCATGTCTTCAGACTTCTGGTGGTGAAGATAATTCAACGGATGATTCAACCCATACTGATACGAATACAAAGAATGTAATTATTTCGACTGTAATACCAACTAGTAATGGTGATGTGTTGCGTCGGGAAAATTCAAATAATTTAATAAATAATAATAATAGAAAATCACGTAGTTTAGAGCATCTGTTAGATGATACAAGAAAAAATCATAGTACTGAAGAAATATTATCCACAGCATTAGGCGATGTTACACAAAGTATGGAAAATTTAGATAGTCCACCCACTTCAATTGCAGTCGATGTAGGTGCCTCTGAAAAACTTCAATGTTTACCACCACCAACAGCACAAAACGAACAAATAAATTCCTC
The DNA here is from genome assembly GCA_963932195.1 of Empis livida. Lineage (NCBI taxonomy): Eukaryota > Metazoa > Arthropoda > Insecta > Diptera > Empididae > Empis > Empis livida. The sequence goes on from OZ010647.1 coordinate 54,725,529, forward strand.
CCGACAAAGCCCCGAGGGTACAAGCTCAATTGATGAGGATCCGGAGGATACACAATCCAATTATAGTTCTGCATCAAAAGATACAAGTACATCGGAAAAGGGTAAAAAACCAAATGCTTTTATCAATCGAGCTGTTAAAAAAGTTCGGTCGTTAATGAAAAAGTAAGACAGAAACATATTTTTTTTCTATTTTTATCTTAGAGAAATGCTTAAATTATGAAAATGAGATGATTTTTCAAAAATAAAGAGTAAATATCCCGTGACTGGATTTTATGGGTAATTGTGAAGGAAATTCTTTCAGGTGTGAAAATGAACTATTCTAAAATTCTTATTAGAAGTTCTTTTTAAATATACCATTTTTAGAGTTCCCACAAAATGAAATCGTTAGTCCGGAATGTTACTCTATAAAAATCATTTTATTGATAGAAAAATTCTATTTTCTTTTCTCTTATTACCCTAATTTTTACTATAATAATTATTTTTTCATCAAATCTCATTAATTTTAATATAATATTTTTGCTTCATAATAATGAAACACTTAAAACGAATTCATTGTAAAATTTTGCCTTAATTATCACGCTTTTAAATAATATACAAAATTAGAATTAGAATAATACTAAGTTTTGATATTTTAATAAAATGGAAAATTGTAATAATTTTAAAAATGTAGCTTTAAAAAAATATATTTTCTTGCTGGAATTAGTTTTTTAAAAATAAAGTTGTACCGTCCTAAAAATGTAATAGTAGAAAGATTGTTTGTCTCCTTTTTCAATTTTTTTGGAAGATTTAAGCAAAACGACTAAAATTTGAAAAATTGCTAAAATTGTTGTCGTTCATTTTGGATCTTTAAGAAGTATAAAAAAATTAAGGCTTTGATATTGAAAAGAAATTTTTATTAATTTAATTTATTTAATGTTTTTATTTCACTAACTATTTTTATGTATTTTATTTTTTCGTTTTTTATGCTTGTTATTAACGTTTTTTATTTTTTTTATTTATCAGAATGTTCCAAATGAAGTTTAATTAATATTACAACAAATTCACAATTTATGTCAATGTATTGAAAATAAGCAATACTTCCTATATTTATTACTTGCGGGATGACTGGCTTTTTGTCATTTTTTGGAAAAAATATAATTAAAATTTCTAATGTATTCAATTTATGCTTTATCTATTAATTATATTTTAAAATAAAAACTCGCGTTTACTGGGTTTAAAATTAGAATAATATGACTGTTAGTAATTTATCGTGTTTATCCAGGTAAATTTACATTATAAAATTGTGGATTTATTGCAATATTTACAGAAGGATCATTCAAGTATGATCATAAATATTTTCATTTTACCATAATTAAAAATTATCATGTCCTTTTCTTTTCTTTTATATTTTATAGACCATAAATTATGTTTGTGATGTATTAAATAGTAAAAAATTTCTGGGTCCTTTCGTTATCCCTGCAAAATTTTCCTCTCACACACAAAATTAAGGGTATGTGCTGCACAATAATAAATCATTATTTTAATTTTATTATAATTTAAGTTTGAAAAAAACGTTTTTTAGTTTATTTTTATGTAAATTATTTTTTTAATTTTATTATTTTCGATTCTCGTTTTTTTATTTTATTTTTTCTTCCGTTTTATTTTTTATAATTGTGTTTTTAGTAATGATGAAAAATTAGATGATGGTTCTTTGCAGCGTGTGATGTTATCGAGTATTAATTCACCAAATTCGAATAAAATGGTCTTCTTGTAAAAACAGACAAAAAACAAAAAAAAATGAAAGCAAAACCACACACAGCGAAAACCAGAAAATAGTTTAATTATAAATTTATTAGGCTGATTAGTCTAAACAAGAAAATATAGTAAATTAGTAATTGGTTTAAATTACAAATATAATTTTTAAAAAAACCTCCTTTCGGCCTTTTCAATGACAAAGCTTTAACATATTTTAATTATACTTTAATTCAACTATTTTGAAAAAAAAATTTTAAAAGCAATTATCTAAATTTTTTTGAGACTAAACAGTTAAACTTTCGTAACAAAAATAGTGCCTTTATCAAAATAGAAATTATGCAAAATTAAAAGTGAGTTAATAAACATTCAATAATTTTGAGACAAACTATTTTAAGAAACAAAATTTATAATAAAAAAATAGTCAATATTATTAGGAGCAATGTAATTATAAGTTTTAGTTAGTAAACTTATATAATTTATTACTGAGCTTTAAACGATTGAGTCAATTTTATTGAATGCGTGACAGCCACTTTTTTTTAATTGGCAAAAGCAAAAGAGACAAAATCTTATCAAAACAAAAATCCTTAAAGTTTTACTTAAATTCTTTTTCTTTCATCGTTTTTAAATTCTACATTAAACTTTTTCAAATAATTTTAATATTTAAAATTAATTTTTATATTCATAATTTATCATACAATAAATAAAATATTAAAAAATTTTTTTGGTATTAATAAAAACGAAAAGTAAAAAGAAATATTTTAATTAATTTATATCATTTTAGAAATTAGGATTATATATTTTATTGTACCTGTTTAAGTTTATCTACGTATGTGATTATCAAAAAAGTTATATGAATAAAATTATTTGAAGTTTTACTTAAAGAAAAATCAAATTTCAAGGCACAATTTTTGAAATTTCAAACAACAAATAATTTTTATATAAATTTCTTCGAATTTACTTATATATATTTTAAATGAAAAAAACATATTTTAATTATAATAATAAATCAAAATTATTTCATGATTTTAGATTTAAGTTGCGTGTGTTTGTGATTTTATTTTCTAATTTTTTTTAATACATATTAATTTTAATTTAATTTTCATTATTTTCTTCAATTTCTATAAATATATAAAAATCACAGCAAAAAAAAATATTATTTTATTTAAATAAAATAAGTGGAAATTTTTTTTTATATAATTATATTTTTTCTTATATGTATTTAATATTTTTAATTCTTTTAAAAATATTCTAATAAAAAAATGATTAATTATATGTAATTATTAATGTAAAATTAATAACTAAATGAATAATATTAATTAATATTATGTATAGGAAATAAATCTAGTTTTTTAAATTATAATGAAATGTGTTTAAAATATTACTTTAAAATTATTAAAGATTTAAATAAAAACAATTCTTATACCAATTATAATGGTATGGTAAGTTTTAAAAAAAAAATATCCTTCAAAATATATGTATGTGTATGGGTACATTGAAATATATACAAGAAATATTTTCATTATCTTCGATATCATATAACTCACAGAATCTATAATACAAGAACCATTTGGTATTTAACAAAATTTTGTACCATCATCAATCGGCGGTCTGTAGTCTTGTCGTTCAAGGGTTGATAACAACCCTTAATTGTTTATAAACAGAAATGCAAAAAAAACTTCAAAATCCAACAAAAAATCAACAAAAAAAATCTTCATATGAAGAAATTAAGATATGACAAGGTTTAGGTTCAACCGCTTTTTGTTTGTCTTACCATATATTTCATATTAAGGGTCAGTGAAAGGCGGAAATAGAGATTTTTATATTGAGAAGTATTTATTAAATAGAAAAATCTAAAACAATTTTAATCAATTAAGCTTTTGCTATAATATCAAAATATAATAAGTAAATAATGAAATAAATTAAATATTTAATTAGAAACCAATAAAAAATTAGATATATTTTTTAATCAGAAATATTAAACTTTTGTTTTATTTAGAAATAAGATTTTATTTGAAAAATGTTAAACAATCTAGATTATACAAAAAAAATAGCTAACCACTGTTATTAGAATTGCCAAACTATACGAGAAAGTAGGAAAAATTGGAAAAAACTATTTTGGTAACATTTTAAAATCAGAAGAACTTAACTTATAAAATGTGACTGCTTTTTATGTGATATTTATTTATTTTAATAGGCAAATGAAGAGAGGAGAGTTTCTGTTCTTCTCAATATTAACTTACTTAAGGAACAAAAAAGCGGTTAATGCTGACCCGTGTCATATGTAGATTTTTTCTTCATCAGAAGATTTTTTGTTTGATTTTTGTTGGGTTTTGAAGTTTTTTTTTGTGTTTCTTTAATTTATAACAATTAGGGGCTGTTATCAACCCTCGCACGACAAGGGAACAGACCGCCAACGAAAAGTAGCACAAATTCTTCTTAAATAGTACGAATATCATTTATTATAATATCTGTGAACTGCAATCATCAATGAAAAATGTAGAAATATATACTGAATATGTATAAAAATAAAAACGATAATCTTTTTACATAATCCTTTTTTTACTGTTTATACTTTATACTATTCAATACTGTTGTAGACATTTCCCCAACATTACAGTTAAATTTGTAATGATTTCCATTATTTGGCAATTACTGAATATGTTCTTAATTAGAATAATACTAAATTTTGATATTTTAATAAAATGGAAAATTGTAATTTGAAAAATTGCTAAAATTGTTGTCGTTCATTTTGGATCTTTAAGAATCTTCGTTTTCTATGCTTGTTATTAACGTTTTTTATTTTTTTTTATTTATCAGAATAAAATGGAAAAATGAAGTTTAATTAATATTACAACAAATTCACAATTTATGGCAATGTATTGAAAATATGCAATATAGTTTCTATATTTATTACTTGCAGGCAGTGGCGCGTTATGGTGCCCTAGGCAATATTTATTTATGATGCCCTCATTTTTTAAACTTAAACATTTACACCGTGTAGCAATATATATACATATCTGCAATTGCAATGTGCATGTAGTGCAAATAAAGTTATATTATAAACCGTAGCAGTATGCCAGTTTTTTCCAACTCCTAAACGTGTCCAAAGTTTAAAATGTTTTGTATAGAAATAACTTTTTTAAATATATTCGTCCGTTATTTTATTTCAGAAATTAAATTATCACAAATAATTATTCTCTTCTGATGTTTCCATACTAACAATGCTTCATTCACTTTAATTACCGGGTTGACTTATTCGTTTAAAAAAATGAGCGGATTTTTTTTATTTTCTGATACGATTGTAGCAGCTAAGTACACGATTAATTCGAATCGGAAACATTAAGATTTTGAAATTTTAAGGGAATAAAATATTTATGATGACCCCGAAGATTTGGTGCCCTAGACATTTGCCTAATTTGCCTACGGTATAATACGCCACTGCTTGCAGGATGACTAGCTTTTTGTCATTTTTTTGAAAAAATTTAATTAAAATTTCGAATGTATTCAATTTATGCTTTATTTATTAATTATATTCGTTTAAAAAAATGAGCGGATTTTTTTTATTTTCTGATACGATTGTAGCAGCTAAGTACACGATTAATTGGAATCGGAAACATTAACGATTTTGAAATTTTAAGGGAATAAAATATTTATGATGACCCCGAAGATTTGGTGCCCTAGACATTTGCCTAATTTGCCTACGGTATAATACGCCACTGCTTGCAGGATGACTAGCTTTTTGTCATTTTTTGGAAAAAATTTAATTAAAATTTCGAATGTATTCAATTTATGCTTTATTTATTAATTATATTTTAAAATAAAAACTCGCGTTTACTGGGTTTAAAATTAGAATAATATGACTGTTAGTAATTTATCGTGTTTATCCAGGTAAATTTACATTATAAAATTGTGGATTTATTGCAATATTTACAGAAGGATCATTCAAGTATGATCATAAATATTTTCATTTTGCCATAATTAAAAATTATCATGTCCTTTTCTTTTCTTTTATATTTTATAGACCATAAATTATGTTTGTGATGTATTAAATAGTAAAAAATTTCTGGGTCCTTTCGTTATCCCTGCAAAATTTTCCTCTCGCACACAAAATTAAGGGTATGTGCTGCACAATAATAAATCATTATTTTAATTTTATTATAATTTAAGTTTGAAAAAAACGTTTTTTAGTTTATTTTTATGTAAATTATTTTTTTAATTTTATTATTTTCGATTCTCGTTTTTTTGTTTTATTTTCTCTTCCCTTTTATTTTTTATAATTGTGTTTATAGTAATGATGAACAATTAGATGATGGTTCTTTGCAGCGTGTGATGTTATCTAGTATTAATTCACCAAATTCGAATAAAATGGTCTTCTTGTAAAAACAGACAAAAAAGTAAAAAAAATGAAAGCAAAACCACACACAGCGAAAACCAGAAAATAGTTTAATTATAAATCTATTAGGCTGATTAGTTTAAACTAGAAAATAAATTAGTAATTGGTTTAAATTACAAATATAATTTTTAAAAAAACCTCCTTTCGGCCTTTTCAATGACAAAGCTTTAACATATTTTAATTATACTTTAATCAACTATTTTGAAAGAAATTTTTTAAAAGCAATTATCTAAATTTTTTTGAGACTAAACAGTTAAACTTTCGTAACAAAAATAGTGCCTTTATCAAAATAGAAATTATGCAAAATTAAAAGTGAGTTAATAAACATTCAATAATTTTGAGACAAACTATTTTAAGAAACAAAATTTATAATAAAAAAATAGTCAATATAAATATATAATTATTAATGTAAAATTAATAACTAAATGAATAATATTAATTAATATTATGTATAGAAAATAAATCTAGTTTTTTAAATTATAATGAAATGTGTTTAAAATATTACTTTAAAATTATTAAAGATTTAAATAAAAACAATTCTTATACCAATTATAATGGTATGGTAAGTTTTAAAAAAAAAATATCCTTCAAAATATATGTATGTGTATGGGTACATTGAAATATATACAAGAAATATTTTCATTATCTTCGATATCATATAACTCACAGAATCTATAATACAAGAACCATTTGGTATTTAACAAAATTTTGTACCATCATCAATCGGCGGTCTGTAGTCTTGTCGTTCAAGGGTTGATAACAACCCTTAATTGTTTATAAACAGAAATGCAAAAAAAACTTCAAAATCCAACAAAAAATCAACAAAAAAATCTTCATATGAAGAAATTAAGATATGACAAGGTTTAGGTTCAACCGCTTTTTGTTTGTCTTACCGTATATTTCATATTAAGGGTCAGTGAAAGGCGGAAATAGAGATTTTTATATTGAGAAGTATTTATTAAATAGAAAAATCTAAAACAATTTTAATCAATTAAGCTTTTGCTATAAAATATCAAAATATAAGTAAATAATGAAATAAATTAAATATTTAATTAGAAACCAATCAAAAAATTAGATATATTTTTTAATCAGAAATATTAAACTTTTGTTTTATTTAGAAATAAGATTTTATTTGAAAAATGTTAAACAATCTAGATTATACAAAAAAAATAGCTAACCACTATTATTAGAATTGCCAAACTATACGAGAAAGTAGGAAAAATTGGAAAAAACTATTTTGGTAACATTTTAAAATCAGAAGAACTTAACTTATAAAATGTGACTGCTTTTTATGTGATATTTATTTATTTTAATAGGCAAATGAAGAGAGAGTTTCTGTTCTTCTCAATATTAACTTACTTAAGGAACAAAAAAGCGGTTAATGCTGCCCCGTGTCATATGTAGATTTTCTTCTTCAGAAGATATTTTTGTTTGATTTTTGTTGGGTTTTGAAGTTTTTTTTTGAGTTTCTTTAATTTATAACAATTAGGGGCTGTTATCAACCCTCGCACGACAAGGGAACAGACCGCCAACGAAAAGTAGCACAAATTCTTCTTAAATAGTACGAATATCATTTATTATAATATCTGTGAACTACAATCATCAATGAAAAATGTAGAAATATACTGAATATGTATAAAATTTAAAAAAATAATCTTTTTTACTGTTTATGCGAAGGAATACTGTTGTAAACATTTCCCCAACTTTACAGTTAAATTTGTAATGATTATTTGGCAATTATTGAATATGTTCTTAATGACGTTTTGCTTAATTTTTTTATTATTATTTTAGATAATCTACATGCATTAGTTGGCTAAGAACTACTTACGTTAAATATTCTTGTAACTAGAAAATATCGTCTACCAGCAAATTTTAATTAAATATTTATTATAATGTTAATGTCCAAGAAAAAGTTTTACTGATTATCGCTAATAAAGTCGTGTTGTAACCGTTGAAAAATTGCACTTTGATTTTTATCCATTTAATTTTATTTACAGTACAGAAAATATATTAAAAAAACGAATTGAAAATTGCTGTCAAGTTTTCAAACTTGACAGCAAAATGAAACTGCTTTAACACTACAGCAGTTTGACATTAACAAACTAATCGTTTAGGTTTTGTTCGCTTAAGGTTCGAACTAAATGTCAAATATTGTAAACAAAAAAGAGAATTGTGATTATTTGTAATTAAATAAAATAAATAAAATGCAGACAATAAAGATTCCAAGTAAAAAACACTTAGGGTGAGAGAAATGGTTTTATATTATAAATATTTATTAATTATATAAAATTATTAGGGGAAAGGAGTTGTATGAATTAAAAAATCAACAAGTTATCGTGCCTAAAACTGGTTTAAAACGCACAAAGTTTGAAAATACGGAGGAGGAAAAAGCTGAATTGAAAGTAGCTTTAGGTAAAGAAATACAAAATTTATTCAACTTCCAATTTATTAAACTCCAATTTATTGTAGAAAATTTAAGAAAACAAATTACTAACTATAGAATTGAAAGAATTGGTTCACGGTCAACAGCTGAATGGCAATATGAAACAAAAACTGTAAAGTTAATTAAAAAAGTAGGAAAATTTAATTCGTTTGGATACACAAAAAATGGAGAAGAATTTTTAAGAAATCATGAAGCTTTATATCTAATTGAAATGGTATTTAAAAATTTATTAAAAGTATGCTTGTAAAAGATAAATTTATATTTAGAACCGTTTGGAGTTATATTTCAATTCTATTCTGGTTTCGATAGAACAAGCTTATATTTTACTTCTGGAAGAGGATGGTAGTAAAAATTATGATAAATATTTTATATATTCATTTTTATCCAGAACTGGGTATGTCCTCCAATCATATGAAAATCATCTTTACAATAAACCCTCAATTCATGACTGTGTCTGGGAAATTTTACTACAATCTTTAAATCCTAATTATACAATTTCAGATCATTTTAAAAATGAAATTAATTTCGATAGCATTAAACAATCATTCAATAATATAAAGAATAATATAAAAACTTATAAAAATTTTGATAATTTTGAAGCTGGCCCGTCGTCATTAAAGATTGATTTTAATCGTAAAATTACTAATAAACGAAAATCAGAAGAAATAAATACTGATTGGATAAATAATAAAAAGACTAAATTATCATCGAATATAAGAGCAAAAAGTTTTCTTAATATTTTAACATATGAACCAGAATACGAAAAATTTAAAAATATTTTCGATCAATTTGGAACATTTCAAGTACCTCGAAATGATTGTTATCAAAATAATCGTACTTTAGAAATTGATTTTGATTTGTACTTATCGAAACAATTTCAAAAATCAAAACGAAATTTACCAATTTTAAGGCTTATTATCCTTCGCTATGGTGAAATATTTCCGAATTATGGAGAAATTACTAAATGTTATTGCAGTCAAGTAGAAAAAGTTCCATTAGTAGTTATCACACTTAGTGAATCCAAACATATGCAAGGTTTTATGTATCATTTCAATTGAAATAAATATTTTTTTTAAAAATAAAATATTAAAGCATTGAAGAATGCCTTAAAAAACTTCAATTTAATGCACCATAATTTATTTATTAATTTATATAATATGTATATAGTAAATATCTTAAAATATTTTGTCCGGAAAATTATGTATTATTTTTGTTGATTTCTGATCTGATGGAACAGAATTGCAACATTAAAATACCTGAAAAATTCTATATAAAGTATTTTGAAGAGGAAAGAATACCAATTAATTTTTTTTATTCAGCAATTAATAATTTCCGAGTTTCTGGTTAAACTATCAATTTTATAAATATTTTTTCCTAGAACCTCGCCAAACCTTATAGTTAAACAACTAAAAAATATTTAAACTTTGCTTTACTTTTATATAATAAATAAAAATAATTACTGTTTACACATAAATATTTAAAGCTAATAAAACTCAAACAGCAAACAAAAACTTAAACAGCAATAAACAAAAGGAATTTTAAATTCCTTTAGATAAAACTATCGAAAAGGAACTAAAAAAATTTATGTTTTTTTCTAAATACATATTAACTAATTTATAATGATTATAAAAACAAGTTCTAATCAAAATATTTTAATAGTCTATTATGTAATTAATTAAATTAAAAATATGTTAATTATTCATGATATGAACAAATAACTAATTATTTTCTGAAATAATAAATTAAAAACGCATTTAAAGGGGGTATACTTTACTACGTAAAATTTTATGTAACTTTCTAAATAAAATCAATTTATGTTAAAATCTTACATTCTTTCTTGCATATTTCAAAGCTTGTATAATAAAAGTTTTTCGAAAGTCGCTAAAAAAAACAAGTTTCTAAATAAAAACAAGAACTTTTTAACACTTTCTTAAATAAACTTCTAAAATGTTGTGTTTTTTCCTTATAGTTTGAGAGTTCAATTATAAAAACTTTTATCTCAATGTTTATAAATACAATAATCAATTTTAATATAAAGCTAGCTGACGCCTTCATTCAGCGGCGTCAGCGAGTTTTATCAAAAAACCAAAAAAAATAACAATGACAATAAAAATTTGCATTTTTATAACCAAATTCAGAGTTATTGAGTCGCTTTTTGGTAATAAAAAACCGAATTATTTAAAAATGTTTTCTTTTTTTTGCTTAAATAGTAAAAATGAAAACTAATTCATTCTAATTTTAGAATTAGAAAATTTTTTTCGCAAATCATTTTAGTTTTAAACTGATGAAATATTTATTTGTTATATCATAATTTTTCGATTGGCGAAATTATTTAAAAATGCTAATTATAAATCATAAATGTATATCTATAATTTTTTATTTTTGTTTTTGTTGATATTTTGGTAGCTTGGGTTTTTGTTTATTTGAGAAATTTTTAATGATTGGTCTTTCCAAATTAACTTATGATATCCTATAAGAAGAATTTATAAATTTTATTAAGTTAAATAATAAAACGAAAAAAACTTTGTTATGAGTCTCAGAGAATGAAAATATTTAAATAAATTTAAACGATTTTTTTTTCGTTGAAATTTCTGTACAGAGGAATTATGAATTTTTTTATATATGTAACGGGATGTAATTATTTTGTCCAAAACATTTTCTTATATTTAATGTTGCTAAGTTCATTTTTTATATAAATCAAAATATTTTACATAGTGCTGTTGGATTTAGTTAGGCAAAGGCAATCAAGAGTTACTTGTTTATTATTATAATTTAAATAATATGAGATAAACAGTACTGAGTTCAGCCCTGTTTTGAATTATTTAATTTAAAAACAAAATCAATGAACAACGAAAAGGTCTCAAAGTTAAAAACTTTTTGTGACCCCTTACTATAAAATATATAAGACTTAATTATGTAATTTAGTAAATTTAAATGTTTTTGACATTTGTTTATAAAATAATATTATGTTTGCAGCTTAGTTTCGAGTATAAATCAAAATTGTTAAGCGACAAACTTGATATTGGAAAAAATATATGTAATTAAAAATTTTCCATTTTATAATAAAATAACAATTTTAAAACCATTTTATTTTGAATTTATAATTTATTTATCACTTAAAAAATAATCAGTGGGTAATTAAATATTTAAAATTATTCTAATTAATATTTCTATATTAAATTTATAACACAGATATAGCTTTTTTTCATTTTACAAATCTAAATATATCTAGCGTGAATTATTGTTTTTAATATATTTTCGATTGTATCCAATCTAAATAATATGTTACTCTTGTAAATCCACCAGGAATACCTTGATCACAACCTTCCGTTGGGCCAAAACTTGTAACACCAATTAAAATTTTTGAATGTTTTAGTACTAAGGGACCACCTGAATCGCCACGGCAAACGGTATCTAAATCCATACCAACTGCACATAATACACCATCGTTTATTACTGATTTTTTATAATCTTGAACACATTGTCGATTACTTATCACTTTATAATCAGTATATTTCATTTCATTTGATGTTGTACTAGTTTTAGTGGCACCCCAGCCGCTGGCAATTGCACGACGTCCTTCGAATGTATCATTCATAAAACTAAATGGCAATTTTGCTGGTTGAATTTTATTAGAATATTGAATTTTTTCAGCTAATTTAACTAATCCAATATCATTGGCAGCAAATTGTGGATTGTATTCATCATGTAATATGTATTCATCTGTTTGCAAAATAAGTCTTCCTTGTTCTAAATCATTTTCAAAATCTGTTGCACCTAAATCAACTTGAATCTCTCGAGCACCAATTAAACAATGTGCAGCTGTTAAAATCCATTCTTCATTTAATAATGTACCACCGCATAATGTCCTACCAAGCCATCTTTTTGCCAATAACATTACTTGATATGGAAATTGACCATGACTACTGATTTTTGATGATACACCAATTGGATGAGCAGAAATATTTTGAATATACGATACAAAACATATTGATAAGATTAACACAATATTTTGCATTTTAAATATTTGTTTTTTTTTCTAATTAATGTAAATTATTCACAATATTTGAATATTATTTGAAATTGAATGCTTTTATAGTTTTTTAAGTAATGTTTAAAGAAATAAGTATTGTATCTTTTATCAAACTTTTAAAATTCTATTCTTGTTTTTTAGTAAAATATTTTTATACTGATCATAACCGACCGAAAGTTAAAATCATTTTAAATTGTCAAATAATAAAACAGCTGAATTTATATCTAAATTTTTTGTTTGTTTATAAAACAAAAATATTCAACACTTAGAAAAATCCCAGACATTTAAACAGAATAGAATTTAAAAATTAAAAAAAAAAACAAAAAAAAAATATTTTATATAAACATAATCGTAAGCAAAAAAAAAAGAAGTTTTATCCGTTGCGACTCAATAAAAGTGACGCCAGAAACAAGTCGCAAAAATATTTCAAAATAAACATAAATAATTTAATATTCAAAGTTTATTTAAACTGAATTTTACTAAATTCAAATATTATATTCGAGTTTTTAGTTTATAAATATAGTTTTAATAGTTTAGATTGGATCGTGGGGTTGAAAACTATAGGTAAATTCTAATAGTCTTTAGTTCTTATGTAAATAAAATTTTTGCCAATAAATATTCAAGAAATTTCTTAAGTAAACAATACATTAATTTATATATTATTTACTATTACATTTGTTGAAAAAGATTTTATTGTTTTTAAAATCATTTAATAATTTCTCTTTTACAATATAAGTAATTATAAAATTATTTTCAAAACAATAAAATCTTTCTCAACAAATGTAATAATATTAATTAAAAGTTTTTCGATTTTTTATACAAGTTTGTTTTAATTATTCCTTACAATACGTAAGATATATTTGATATAGGTATACTAACTGAAACAATTTGGAAAAATTCAAAATTTTCTTTCTGTTAGATAGCAAAATTCTGCAAATTTTTAATGGTTGTTAATAACCCCTTGATGTTAGATAAATTTATTTGAATGTTTTCATAAAATTCTTTTTAAATTTCAGAGTCATTGTCATTCACAAGAACTACTGATAAATTCAGAAATAAAGAATTTTCAAAATAATATTTTTTGTTAATCATAAAAAGCAATAAAATTTAATCAACTGATCAATTTACATTTTTATATGAAATTATAAATGATAGTAAATATATATGAGCGGTTTTTAATCGAGTGGTAAGACGCCTGCCGGCCGAGCCGGAACAATAATAAAACTGTATTTTTTTTGACAAATTTAATATCATTTTAAAGTGAATGACGAAGGTTACAAATTTTGTTTTGATAGTAATTCAAATTATAATGAAATTTATAGTAAAATATTTATAAACAAGAGTAAAATATAAGTTGACTCAGAAATGTTGACGTAGAAAATTTACAAAGACTATAAAAATAAATATATTTATTAATAAAATTTATTTGAATCATCGTAATCTTATTTTGAAAAATTGTCTATATACAAGTTTTTGTATAATATTTATATTAAAATGTAGATTAAAATGTTAAGAATTTAATTTAATCTAATCTGAAAAACAAAATTATTAAGCGGCTAACTTGATTTTGTTTACTACATTTTTTTATTTTTTCAAAACAAATTACAAACATTAAGTAATTTGTCATGTAGTTTGAAAACCTTAATAGCAAAAATTAATTAAAAATTTTTTTTTTTTTTAAAAATGTTTATATAAATCTTTTCTCAATATTTTCAAAAGTATAAATAACATTGAACTTGAACTTTTTTGTTACGTAATCAAAAAATTTCAATATTAAAAATATTTTGTTTAAAAAAAAACTTAGAAAATATCTTTGCTTTGATTGTTTTTGTTGTGATAAATTGATTTAAACAAATTTATACATAATTATAATTTTGAATTAATTATAATTTTTTTGATTAAACCAGTTGTTTTAAATTCCTTTTTCTTTCATATCCGTTTAGTGCAAATTTTTGTTTTTGGTTTTTCTAACTAATTACATCGATCTATCCATTTTATATAGCTACTTTAAATTAAAATACTTAAATCTGTATTCGAAAAATATTTCTAATAAAAAAACACACTTTTTTTAGTGATTTTTATTATCATTATAATACAGAGAATTTCTATATTTCTATATAAAATTATTGATTAAAATTTATTCACGTGATTTTTTTTAAAAATAAACTTGAACCAGAAAATATATTAAAATTATAATTTTTTTTTCATTAATATAGGCGGCAATTTTGTTTAAATTAAATCGTCATTATATATTGGCGCTTTTAAAAATATTAATTTTAACAAAAAATTGATTTTAAAAACTTGAAAATCTACTATCAATTAGAATTGCCTGTATTTATGCTTACAAATATTTAGATCAATTATAATAAAAATATTTAGAAATAGAATGTTAAGTCGTAGTCTAAATTCATTAAGAACAAATATAAATTAATGTTTTATTAATTTAATAATTTTTAAAATATTCAAATTAATTAGTAATATAATATTTTTTTTTCAACTATATGAAGTGCTATGATGATATGTTAAAGAAATATGAAAATATTATGAAGAATTTTCCACAAGTGATTTTTTTTTCATTAGCTTATTATTTATAAAAATGAATATTAATAATATAAAATTTGGTTTCGTTCATTACAAGCGAAAAAACCCAATTTGTAAAATAAATCTAAAAGAATAAATTCCAAATTCCATAAACCGATTTACGTCTTTTATATTAATCTATCTATTAAAAAACTATTTGGTCCACAAAAAAATAATTTATTCAATCGAATATAAAATTGACTAATCAGTAGTTTTAGTAAGTAAAAAAGAGTCAGTATAATATATATAAAAATACTTTGTCGCGACAAATATCCGGTAAGAAGTTTTTATATGTTTTTAATATTTTTATTCAAAATTTGAAGTTCTTCAACGCCAATTCTTATATTTACATGGAAATTCATAACAAAGAAATTCTTTTCAAAACATTATTTGTTTTTATATTTTCAGATTAATAAACAAACATACTAGATCGTTCATTGACCACATTAAATATTATATTATTTAGCAAAATAAATTTCAAAAAAAAAGAATGTTAACATATTTTGCATTTCTGACCTTTGGCGCCAATCATTTGTAATTAAATTATAACTTCTTTTAATCATTTTTAAGTTATTAATTTAGTTCTTAAGTAAATTTGTTAATTTTTCTTTTTTGTATTAATATGTTAATTTGCGGTTTAATTAAATTTCTGTTATGAATTCAAAACAAATTATAATAGGATAATTAACTGAGAAATTGAAGAATGTGTCTGGTTTCTTTATGTCACATATAAATAATATTGAATTAATATATGTATTTATTTATGAAATTTAATAAATTCAATAATTCAAAATAAAAATATATATGTATAAAAATTAATAAATTGTAAAATGTCAGTTTTATTTATAAAAAAATAATTTTTTATCAGTAAATAACAAAATTTATCTTTAATCTCTGTTTTTTCCGATTATTTTTAATTTAAAAAAATGTGTAAATAAAAATATTTTGTTTAATTAATATTTCAAAAATATGACTAATATTTTTATTTTTTTTTATATGTATATATTTAATTTGTTCCGGCAAAAAAATATCGGGGTTTTTATAAGATTTTATCTAATTCTTTCTTCTTTTATTGTTAATTATTGATGAATCTTTTAATCGCTAAATGGGAAAAATTTAGGGTTGTAAAATATCTAATAAAATTGACTAAAAAATTAATATTTTTTGATTAATTCAATATTAATATGAAATTTATCAAATTTAAAGTTCAATCAACTTAGATCAATAACATTTTAAAGTTAAACACTTTAAGTTTTTATATTGTACTTTCACTTAAAAATTTTATTTGATTCAAATCGATTTTCTATTCAAATTAATTGAATCCAATTTATTACGATTATTTCTAAATATAAAGTTTTAATAATCATAAAACAATAATAAATAAAGTGTTTAGTTTTATAATATTATGATGATCATTTTAGGTGTGAATTGTCTACATCCTTCAAAAATAATTTACTCAATAGATTTTCGATAGTTAAATTCTGTATCAATTGCATTGAAGTCAATTAGTGATAATTATCTCGAAACCATTATAAATTTTTTTTATAAATAAATTATAAAATTTAAGTTTAATTTAATTTAAATTTTCAAAAGAGCAAATTTACCCACTAACTATACCAAAATAAGTTTGAAAGCAAAACAATAAATCTCATCGTACTTAAATATCAAATTTTATAACATTTTTAATTGCTTGTGTCCGAAATTAAATAGTTACTAATTATAGTATCTTTTAAAAACTATTGATGTCATTTAAAGATAACATTATATTTCCCTTTCTGTTAGCAATTATTTGTTATTATTAGAATGTTCCAATAAGGTTCCTAAATATATGCAATAAAATGCTGATTCATAAATTAGCAATTGTGATAATTTCTAGAAAAATTTAATTAATTAATATACTATATAAGTTTTGTATATCATAATTTGGGACAGAGGGAGTATAATATATTAATTATAAATAAATAAATATTACATTTATTTATTCAATATGATCAATTTTTTGTTTTAAAATTATCTTAAAAATCAGGAGTTTAAATTTTAATGAAAAGTACCATTATATATTAAACAATATATCATGTAAAAAATAACAAACTATTTAAAAAAATAATTTTTATTAATTCAGTAAAATTTAAAACACAATTTTAAAATATTATAATTCCAGATTTTTTGCCAACAGTTTAGCACCAAAACTTGATTTATTTTTTAAGTTTTTCCAAATAGTGTCAGCAATTTTTAGACGATTTTGAGTTTTTTCCTAACTGTTACCAATAATATAAAACAACCTCGATTATACTTTATCCACATTTCCAATATTTCATTACTTAAGTTATTCACAAAACATTTACCAAAACTCATCCCATTTTTAAGATTTGTTTCTTCATCACTTTTTAGTATTTGTTTAATACACTATGTATACCAAAATCTTCACTACCATCAATTTCTGAATTATTTAATATTAATTCTATTTTCCAATCTGATTTACAAATTCCTTCTGCTAAATTTTTGAAAACTTTTCAAAAATTGTAATCCGTTTAACAATTGTTGCTGTTAATAATTGAATATGACCATTTGATATCCAAAAGTTAGGATTTTCACAAATTGAATCATGATTTATGTTTTCGATTCAGATCTAATTTATCCTTTTGATTAAATTTCGGTTTATTGCCGTTTTGCGGTTCTAATGAAATTTTATTTTGGATGAACATTTTTGTCTTTAGCGGTTCAGAACGTGCCTTTGTTTTTGTTTTTTTTTTTTGCAATTGGCGAAGCAGTGGCAAGATGTTAAGTTTTCGAAAAATTCGAAGTTCGACACAGAAGCGAATGGCAATATGTTATGACAAAATCGACTGTCGATTTGTTCGACACAGTATCATTTGTGTTTTACATCTGTGATAGAGAAGCGAGCAAATAAAATGTAAGTAAAATAATTGTATTAATAATATTTATTAATAAATAAGTGAATGATATTCAATCAAATTAATTGAATTATATTAGAATAAATATTATTTGTTTTTCTTATCTAAATTTAGGAATAATTTAAAAAAAATAACAACAATAAATCAATTCAACATTATGCTGGATTTTTTAGAAAATAATTCACAAATGGTCACCGGTGCATTTATTAAGGCCAGCAACAATAAATGCAGTGTAAATGAACTTTGGAAAACACTTACTCAATTATTAAATGCAGAAGGTTTTCCAAATAGAGATTGTGATGGCTGGAAGAAGGTAACAAATGAATACAAGAATAATTTAAAACTCTTATTAATATTTTTAATTGTAGGTTTGGTTTGATTTAAAAAATAAAACAAAAAAAAAACTGAGAAAACAAATGTCAGAAAAAAATAAGACTGGTGGAGGAACAAATCCAGTAATTTTAACAAAAAATGAAGATAGAGTTGTAGAACTAACAGGAATGGAAACTGTTGTGGTAGGACTACCTGGCAATGATTTTGGAGCAGCAGACCATTTCGATGTTATAAATACAGATGAAGTATTTGGATTTGGAGAAGGTACATCGCAACCACAAATTCCACTTGCGCAGAACGAAGACGCAGTTACAAAAATAAATCCAAATCCAAAAGTAACACCCAAATTATCAAAGAGATTTAGACCGACAACACAGGCAAGAATTTTAATGGAACTGCAAATTAACAACAAAAAACAGGAGAAATTTAATGATAGTGTATTAGAATTACTCAAAGAAAGAAATGAAATAGCAAAAAGAAAAGCCGATGCCGCTGAAGAAAATAATAAAATTAATTTAAAGAGATTGAAGATAGAGGAAGAGATGCTGTATATAAAAAAAAATAAACAGGAGACTGTATATTTTTCATAGAATTAATAATTACTTCTTCCAGCCATCACAATCTCTATATAATAATTTATAATTTTAAGTGTTTTATATATATAAGTATTTTAGTTTATAAGTTTTTTACCAAAAATAAGTGTTATAACAAAAATGAACTGACTTAATCAAAAAATAAATATTTTAGTTTATAAGTGTTTTATATATAACTGCCTTACTCAAAAAATAAGTATTTTAGTTTATAAGTGTTTTATATATCGTAACCAAAAATGAACTCCTTAAATACTAAAAATGTATTCTTTTTAAAAAAATATTTTATTTTATTTAATGTATAATAATACTATGTTTATTTTGTTTTAATTGAAATAAAAATTATATTTATTATACAATATAATACTATAATTATTAAAAACATCATCTTGAAATTAAATTTAATAAGTTTTCACGATTTTGTGTAGCAGTTTCATCAATATCATCAGCTTCCTCATCATTTTCAATTACGTGCAATTCATTTTCTATCAAAATATTATTTAACAATGCACTGCTGTCCTCAATCTCATTTAAAGTTTCATCAATAAATTCAGAATTGTAATGTAAGCTTATATTAAGTAGAGCGCAGCATACATTGATAATTTTAATGACTTTCCTTGGATCATATCGCAAAACTCTCTCTCCAAGTAAACATCGAAATACTATTTTTAATACACCATTCAACCTTTCAATTGGATTTCTTGCTTGAGCATGTACATGATTAAAATGACTTTGCGCTTCAGTTATTTGGTTATTTTTAAATGGTGTTATAAGCCATTTCTCCAATGGGTAACCTGAATCTCCAAGCAGCCACGAATTTCTATTTCCATTTGCATATTCAGCTTCTAATTTACGCCTTTCAGCTGACATAGCCCATATTCCAGCATCGTGCGCAGAACCTGGATAACGAGCATTAACTGCTAAAATTTTTAAATTATAGTTGCATATCTGTAACAAAAAAAAATTATATTTTATATACATTTATATTACATTTTGTAATAAAATTTTTGTAGGTATACTTACCAACTGAACATTCAACGAATGTGTTCCAAATCTATCTACATAAAGATGTTCATTTTCTTGAGGTGCAATAATGTTGACATGAGTGCCATCAACACATCCAAACACTCCAGGCACGCCAGTTTTTTCATAAAACCGCTGTTTATAAAGTAGTTTTTCACTTTCATTTGGAAATTTAATCCACTTTGAGCATATTTTTCTTTCCAATGCACAGGTTATATCATATATTGCTCGTGAAATCATGGATTGATCCATAGAATGGAGCCAAATATCTCCAATAGTTCGTTGATAGGAACCGGTAGCATAAAAATTTAAAACCGCAGCTAATTTCGTGGACAATGCTACTTTTGTTGAAGTTGATCTACTATTTTCCAAAAATTCAGGTTCATTTTCAATTTCTTCTAATAAATATCGAAATACGTCCTTAGATACTCGAAATGATTCTTTGAATCTGCAAATTATTTTATTTTTTTTAGGACTTATTTTAGTCAAATCTATAAATATGTAATTACTTTTTTGTTGGCACATTTAAAACATTGTAGCGTTCACGTAAAAATCGTCTTTCATGTCTATAATTTAGTTCTTCTTCACTTTCATCACTATCTTCCAATAATAAAACATTCACAATATTCATTATTTTAAAATTTAAATTGTAACCCGATTCAATTTACTATTATTTTTATGTAAACACAAATAATAAGTTAATATTTTTTTTTGTTTACAAACAAAAAAATATCAAAATAAATTTTCGAAAAAATTAAATGTCAACATCAATTTTCGAATCGATAGGCGAAGCGAGAATTTCTTAACATACTGCCATCAAAACCATTCGAATCGATAATCGCTAACGCTTCGACAATCGAGTGATATCTTAACATCTTGCCACAGATGGTTCTTTTTATAGTTTTCATTGTCTTGGCTGACGATGTTTCAGATAGTTTTTTCAGTAATTTTCGTTCTGAGTTTTAAATTTAATAATAGAAAATAATTGAAATAATAATAGAAAATAATTGAAAATAATTTAATATATATAACTAAATTAATTTTCTATTTTGATTTCAACAAAGGAATAAGTTTGGAGTATTTGTGTAGTAGTGTTTAAAATTAAAAAGTGTCACTGTCATCTCACCATACCAAAACAGCTGTTTCAAAATCTTCGTCGGCGCGTTTTCTGTGTTTCCAGTTGCCACGTGCCAAAATTTTTATTTAACTTCATTTAATTATTTGAAAATTGCCCGAGAAATCGGGAAACTATCGAAATTTAATGAGCTTCAATACAAAACATCAGAATTTGTAGCAAAAAAATGAAAACCCTTAAAACTGAAAGCAATCCCCACATATTTGGTATCTCCGTGTAGGGAATTTAATTTCTAGCGCATTTCCGAAGACCTTTTCGAAAAATATTCAAAATTGCCCAAGAAATCGGGAAACTATCGAAAATTAATGAGCTTCAATACAAAACATCAGAATTTGTAGCAAAAAAATGAAAACCCTTAAAACTGAAAGCAATCCCGACATATTTGGTATCTCCGTGTAGGGAATTTAATTTCTAGCGCATTTCCGAAGACCGTTTCAAAAATATTCAAAATTGCCCGAGAAATCGGGAAACTATCGAAATTTAATGAGCTTCAATACAAAACATCAGAATTTGTAGCAAAAAAATGAAAACCCTTAAAACTGAAAGTAATCCCCACATATTTGGTATCTCCGTGTAGGGAATTTAATTTCTAGCGCATTTCCGAAGACCTTTTCGAAAAATATTCAAAATTGCCCGAGAAATCGGGAAACTATCGAAATTTAATGAGCTTCAATACAAAACATCAGAATTTGTAGCAAAAAAATGAAAACCCTTAAAACTGAAAGCAATCCCCACATATTTGGTATCTCCGTGTAGGGAATTTAATTTCTAGCGCATTTCCGAAGACCTTTTCGAAAAATATTCAAAATTTCCCGAGAAATCGGGAAATTATCGAAAATTAATGAGCTTCAATACAAAACATCAGAATTTGTAGCAAAAAAATTAAAACCCTTAAAACTGAAAGCAATCCCCACATATTTGGTATCTCCGTGTAGGGAATTTAATTTCTACCGCATTTCCGAAGACCTTTTCGAAAAATATTCAAAATTTCCCGAGAAATCGGAAAACTATCGAAATTTAATGAGCTTCAATACAAAACATCAGAATTTGTAGCAAAAAAATGAAAACCCTTAAAACTGAAAGCAATCACATTTGGTATCTCCACACATTTGGTATCTCCGTGTAGGGAATTTAATTTCTAGCGCATTTCCGAAGACCTTTTCGAAAAATATTCAAAATTGCCGAGAAATCGGGAAACTATCGAAATTTAATGAGCTTCAATACAAAACATCAGAATTTGTAGCAAAAATATGAAAACCCTTAAAACAGAAAGCAATCCCCACATATTTGGTATCGCCACACATTTGGTATCTCCATGTAGGGAATTTAATTTCTAGCGCATTTCCGAAGACCTTTTCGAAAAGTATTCAAAATTGCCCGAGAAATCGGGAAACTATCGAAATTTAATGAGCTCCAATACAAAACATCAGAATTTGTACCAAAAAATGAAAACCCTTAAAACTGAAAGCAATCACATTTGGTATCTCCACACATTTGGTATCTCCGTGTAGGGAATTTAATTTCTAGCGCATTTCCGAAGACCTTTTCGAAAAATATTCAAAATTGCCCGAGAAATCGGGAAACTATCGAAATTTAATGAGCTTCAATACAAAACATCAGAATATGTAGCAAAAAAATGAAAACCCTTAAAACTGAAAGCAATCCCCACATATTTGGTATCTCAACACATTTGGTATCTCCGTGTAGGGAATTTAATTTCTAGCGCATTTCCGAAGACCTTTTCGAAAAATATTCAAAATTGCCCGAGAAATCGGGAAACTATCGAAAATTAATGAGCTTCAATACATAACATCAGAATTTGTAGCAAAAAATGAAAACCCTTAAAACTGAAAGCAATCCCCACATATTTGGTATCTCCGTGTAGGGAATTTAATTTCTAGCGCATTTCCGAAGACCTTTTCGAAAATATTCAAAATTTCCCGAGAAATCGGGAAACTATCGAAATTTAATGAGCTTCAATACAAAACATCAGAATTTGTAGCAAAAAAATGAAAACCCTTAAAACTGAAAGCAATCACATTTGGTATCTCCACACATTTGGTATCTCCGTGTAGGGAATTTAATTTCTAGCAAATTTCCGAAGACCTTTTCGAAAAATATTCAAAATTGCCCGAGAAATCGGGATACTATCGAAATTTAATGAGCTTCAATACAAAACATCAGAATATGTAGCAAAAAAATGAAAACCGTTAAAACTGAAAGCAATCCCCACATATTTGGTATCTCCGTGTAGGGAATTTAATTTCTAGCGCATTTCCGAAGACCTTTTCGAAAAATATTCAAAATTGTTTGAGAAATCGGGAAACTATCGAAAATTAATGAGCTTCAATACAAAACATGAGAATTTGTAGCAAAAAAATGAAAACTCTTAAAACTGAAAGCAATCACATTTGGTATCTCCACACATTTGGTATCTCCGTGTAGGGAATTTAATTTTTAGCGCATTTCCGAAGACCTTTTCGAAAAATATTCGAAATTGCCCGAGAAATCGGGAAACTATCGAAATTTAATGAGCTTCAATACAAAACATCAGAATTTGTAGCAAAAAAATGAAAACCCTTAAAACTGAAAGCAATCACATTTGGTATCTCCACACATTTGGTATCTCCGTGTAGGGAATTTAATTTCTAGGGCATTTCCGAAGACCTTTTCGAAAAATATTCAAAATTGCCCGAGAAATCGGGAAACTATCGAAATTTAATGAGCTTCAATACAAAACATCAGAATATGTAGCAAAAAAATGAAAACCCTTAAAACTGAAAGCAATCCCCACATATTTGGTATCTCCACACATTTGGTATCTCCGTGTAGGGAATTTAATTTCTAGCGCATTTCCGAAGACCTTTTCGAAAAATATTCAAAATTGCCCGAGAAATCGGGAAACTATCGAAATTTAATGAGCTTCAATACAAAACATCAGAATTTGTAGCAAAAAAATGAAAACCCTTAAAACTGAAAGCAATCCCCACATATTTGGTATCTCCGTGTAGGGAATTTAATTTCTAGCGCATTTCCGAAGACCTTTTCGAAAAATATTCAAAATTGCCCGAGAAATCGGGAAACTATCGAAATTTAATGCGATTCAATACAAAACATCAGAATTTGTAGCAAAAAAATGAAAACCCTTAAAACTGAAAGCAATCACATTTGGTATCTCCACACATTTGGTATCTCCGTGTAGGGAATTTAATTTCTAGCAAATTTCCGAAGACCTTTTCGAAAAATATTCAAAATTGCCCGAGAAATCAGGAAATTGTGGAAATTTAATGAGATTCAATACAAAACATCAGAATTTGTAGCAAAAAAATGAAAACCCATAAAACTGAAAGCAATCCCCACATATTTGGTATCTCCGCGATCTCCAAACTCTCAATATTGTGTAGAGATAAAATATTGTGAAAAAATATTGTGTAGAGATTGTCAAATTAATTTCAAACATTTTTCTAAATAATAATCATAGATAATATTATTATTTATTTCAAATAATTTTCTAAATATATAATAATAAAATTATTATAACAAATAATAATTTTTTTTTAGAAATTTGAGAGGTTCCAGGCGTTTCAGAATCGATATATTCCAAATCAAAATACATTTCTTCACTCATTTTTTATATTTTAAATTTTGCAAATTTGAATATTCAAAATTAGATTTTTTTTTCTTGAAACGTCAAAATTTCGCGCGAAATAATGTTCAGAACATTATTTCGCGTGAAATATTTAGTGGAGACTTTTGACTAGGCGCCGATTTTTCTTGCTTTTAGTAATCTTGAGTAGCATACTACTTCAGCGGAATTTTGACATAAATCGTAATCTTATATTTAGCTAAGCTAAATTTTGTATGGTAATCTTCCCTAATCGCGAGTAGCATACTGCCCTTTATACGTGAATGTTGAACTATAGCATATGTATTTTAAAATTACAATTATATTATATGTCTTCAATAAAGGTAAATCCACTTTACAAAAAAAAGAAAGAAGTAAGTTTGGAAACCAGATACCCGACAAAAGAGTAAAATAGAAAAACTAACTTTGTTTTGCATAATAAATTTCTATTTAAGGGTTTCCGTGCTACAAAGTTAGTTTCAATTTTTTTTTTGTGGTAGCTGTCAAATAGAAATATGACAATTGTTTTGACAATCCATTTGTTTTTATTTTACTTGAGTTGGAGATTGTTTATTTAGTTTTTTTAAATAGAATCGGGGATAAAAATATTACTTTATCTCTTGGCTAATTATTTAAATAAAAACTTACATTATGGTTGTAGAATATAAAAAACTTCTGTACAACACAGTTTTATCGCAGACAATTTCATCGGATGGAAAGTATATCTTTCTTGGTAATAATTTTGGTGATATTTTTGTACAATCGTAAGTATTCGTAAAAATTAACTACTGGAAATTAAATAATTAATATAAATATAATTTTTTAGAGCTGAGTCATTCCAAATAACTGAACAAAATAATATAACTCCTGAAATTCTCCTTTTCTCAGTATGTTGTAGTCAACCAATTAATAGTTTAGCCTTTCATAATGATTTTTTAATTGTTGGAACAATTGGTAAAATAGTTGGTTATAAATGGAAGTTTCATTTCGATGAGACACCAAATTTAACGAAACCATTTTGGACAATAGAAATTCCCATAATACCAGAATCAATCGAAGCTGCTGACATAAATTCCATGTATATTGATCAAGAATCTAACATTTTGTACGCTGGATGTGGTGATAATAATATTTATCAAATAAGCTTAGAGGATGGTAAAATAATACGTAATTTTAAAGGACATAAAGATTATATACATTGTGTTACCGGTCAAGAACAACAAATTTATTCAGCATCAGAAGATGGTAAAATTTTATTTTGGAATTCCGGTGAAATAAATCCTATTGGTAAATTGGAGCCATATAAAAATGATGAATTAGTTCGGTCTGATTATGGTAAATGGCAGGGAACTGTTTCAATTTCGAATGATTGGTTGGTATGTGGTGGTGGTCCAAAAGCATCAATGTGGCATTTAAGGACAATGGAATGTACCAAAATATTTCCATTTCCAGGAAAAGCCCATTTTTCTAGTTTCCTAGATGATTTAGTTTTGATTGCCGGTGAACATTCATCTGTTCATCATTATACATTTAATGGAGAGACTGTAGTTGATATGCCAACTGATTATCCAGCAGTTTATTCAATAGTTTGGCAAAGAAAACCATATAAATTTATGTCAGTTGCTGGGGCTGGTAATAGAGTACAAATTATGACAGATTTTCGATATATGGATAGTTTTATTGAATTGTATAAAAATTAATATTAATATACATATAGAACAACACAAAATAAAGTTTTTAATAAATATTGTTTTTTATTTTTATATTTAAATTTTTTTTGCAGCTTTCGAATTCATTTATTTTTATTTATAATAATAATACATATAAACGATTTTATTTTATTTTTGTGGTAAAAAGATAAAAATAATTTTATTATTTTTATAAGTCTTTATTTTTTATTGGACAAATGAGCCCAATTATCATTTCTATCCATTTTAATATTTAAATTTCCAGCTATATAATGAATGAAGAACATACATATATATTTTGTAGCTAATAACGTCTGTAGGAGTTACAAAATATTTTTTTGCAGTGACAAGAATAACATTTAATTAATCTCGTTTTTAAATTTTTTATAATTTCTTTTATTTTTAGAAAATATTAAATTTGGTCCAAAATTTAGGGGTAATATAACATTTTTATTAACTAAATACAAAATTTTCATTAAGTAAAATAATATAATTATAAGTTTGTGTTAAAAAAAATGCGTGGATTTTTAAAATACTGGAAATATTATTCGGTTTTTACAAGATACTTATTTGCATATAAAATTTGAAATTATTACTTAAAAATATTTTTATAGTGGAAACTATAAAAAAAAATTAAAAACGAAATATATTCTGTTTGTATTTTTAGATTATTATCCTTTTAACTAATTCGAGAAAACGAAGCAGAAATTACTTAATTAAACTGTTTCATTATATATTTCGTATTTACAGTCTTAGTTTTTTTTTTTACAAAATATTTTTTTACTCGTCTATTTTTAAAATTTGAAATTTATCTAATTTTACTCATTCACTTTAATTTTTTAAAACTATATTAAAAAGCACACTATTACAATACAAAAATTTTTGCTTGAGCTATTTATTAATTAAGCATTCTTTCTTCATTTGAATATCATTGCATTTTTTTTGATTATTTATTTTAATTTATAATAATTAATTTCTTTACAAAAATCCATGACCAGCACATTCAGCTGGAATGTATCCTTCTCTACCATCTCTAGTCTTTATATAGAACCATTGCCGGCGATCTTTTGATTCTCTACATTCAATCAATGTCACAATTTCACCTTTAGTTACTGAAATACTATCTGTTGCATAATTACTAGTAATAGCTAAAAGGGTTTGTCTTAATAAATTTCTTGTTTTACAGTTGTTTTGATAATTATTTGAACATTGATTTGATATTATTTTTGGTCTGTGATGTTGAAATTGTTGTGTTTGTTGTTGTTTTTTTTGTAAGTATACATATTCATCAGTTGATGCTGATGTTAAACGACTCAGTGATTCAGCATGTTGTTGTAATCGCATTTTATTTGTCGATTTTAATTGTGCATAGGATTTTTCTGCAAGTTTTGGTTGACTAGCTGCTCTTAAATACAATCGATCAACATGACGTTCACCATACGATTTATAAGCAGTTGTTGATGAACTTGTTGTTTTACGCAAACGTGGTGTACGTGCACCTTCTGATCTAGTACCACCACGTAGTCGAATCTCTTTTTCACTATCGGTCATATTACCACAAGGTTTCGGAAATATATCTCCATTTGTTTCCCAGCAACGTACCGGTTTCGTTGATTGAGTTACTGATCCAGCATTTGTTGCGGTTGATGACGATGACCGACGTGCAGCAGGTGGTAAGATACCTAATGGTAAACATGATGAATAACTTACATAACCTTCTTCTGCATGTGGTGTTTGGACGTATAACCAATTTTGGTTTTTAAAAACAGCGTTGACTACCATTCCTAGTGGCAGAGGAATTTCAATTTGATAGCCACCTGGTCTTGTTTGATACAGAGTACTCGAAGAGGATAACACCACCGGTATATTACCTGGTGACGATAAGGAACATTTCGATAAAAACTCATCAACATTTCGAATTTCATAACCGAATTTTTGTAATCGGTTACGATCACGTCGTTTTCTATGACGATGTCGCCGTTGATTACCTTCACTAGCTGCTATTAAACTAGGTTCAGAATAAGTGCCTTTTAAAGATTTCGCATCTGCATATGTGGATTCCTGATCTAATTTCTCAAATACACTTTCACTTACTTTGAACGTTTTCGTAACAGACGGTGGATACTTTTCACAATTATTATTACGATATTCCTGGCGTCGTCGCCTAAGTATTTCAGTACAGCGAAAGTTCTCTTGACTAATTGGATGTTTCTGTGGTGTACATACAAATAATAAATCTTTACATGGTTCTCTTTTATCCTGGTATTCTTGTAAGTTATGACTACTTACATATTTATCACTATAAAGTTTTTCATCTTTGTTTTTTAATTTCTTTTTGTATTGCTCGCTAGAAATAGTTTCATTTGAATTGGTTGAATTTGAATGGGACTGTTGGGATTGTTGTTGCTGTTGCTCTCTTAGTACCCAGGTCATTGATAATTTTGGCCTGCGAAGGCTTAAACTTTGACCCATTGCCTGATTATAATCGGCTTCGTAATTGATATTGTTCAAGGAGTTTGCTGGACATTCTCCTTGATTTCCGATATTGCTTGTTTCCGTTGTTGTGGAGGTTGCAGCGTAACTTTCAGTATTTAATTGTGAAAATTGAATACAAATTTCATCAATTTCAGCGTATTCCCGAGATGTACAAGGTCTTGATGTGGATTCTTCTCGATAACGTACCGAATAGTTTTCCTGTTGTGGTGGTAAAATTAAAGAACAAGAATGCAAAAGATCTGGACAATGGTTTTCTGTAAAATAAAATACAAATCAATGGAAATAAATTACTAGCTTCATAAAATTATAATTTGTACAATATTGAACAAAACAAAATATTATAACAATTAAGTTTGTAATTTATATTAAAATTTTATCAATATTTTTATGTCTGCATATAAACTGGGTTATGTATATAAACTGGGTAATTAACACAAGGCAATTAACCCACAAATATCTGATTTGTTTCCAATATGCATATAAACTGGGCAATTAACCCAGGGGCATTTCACTTGATAAAAACAATTGAATATTTAAAGGGTATTTAAAAATTTAGAATATTATTACTATTCAAGATATTTCATGCTCAAATTATGTGTACATGTCAATTATTATGTATATTACCCATTCTGATTATATAACAATAATTTCGATTTCTCGAGAACATTTTTAATTTATGTTGTTTAAATATTTTTTTATTGTCTGGTCCATAAATAAAGATATAATTTTTCCTATTAAGAGAAATTTACCATCTTCAAAAAAAATTTAGTCAATTTTTATTTCTTTTGATAAAAAATTTAATAAAAAATTCCCATATATGAAATACACAACCAATGTGCTTTAAAATACTGAAAACTCTAAACTTATTCTGAAAATTTGAAGCTTACCTCTCAGTCGTCGTTGTGACCATACATCAAACCGATAATCATCAATATCTTCACTACTAGATGAGGAAATATAATCAGTTTCATATCTATTATTACCAGCTCCAACAACCAATTGGATTGGTGGTGATGGTACTTCGTGGGACGATAGTACTTCTACTTCTGAAGGATTCTGTATTTCATGTGGTGTATAAGATGGTGGCGGAGTTGATGGTATCGGAATGTATGCTTGAAGATTCTCACCACTGGACGGAGGTAAACAATTTATTTGTTGAAAATTTTCTAAAGAATTGAATGATGCTGATTGATCTGTTCGAATTTGTAAAGTTCGAAAAGTTGTATCAATTTGATTATGTGCTTGCTCTGATTCTGATTGTCTTTGCAATGCGTCTCGTTGTCTTAGTCTACTTTCATTATTTTGTTGAACTGGAAAAATTTAAAAATGTAAATAATTACATTACAAAAGAGAAATATATAGGAAAAATGACATTTTCATAAATCAAAAAGTATATATTTATTTAGGTAATATTTTTATATTGATTTTGTCTTCATAGTGAATTCATCCGTAATATTTTAATTGGTATTTTAATCATTAATTGGTCGGTCGTTCAAGTTAATGTATAATTTTTTTATTGACAAAATTATATTATATATTGTTATTGCTTTTTTTGAATTATATACATAGAAGTAGAAGTTAGTGTATACTTACTTATATTATAAGTAAATTAATAAATAATAGAAGTATTCAAAAAATGACAAAATTATTGTTAAATGAATTTTAAAGTTAAGATGGTAAATATTAATGTATATTCGTAGTCACGTATATCATGATTTAATAAATGAGAGTCATAAAATTGAATTCAATTTTTGATTCAAAGTGTCACTGATTAAAATATCTCACAGAAAATACATTTTTTTAAATTTATTCAATAGTTACCAGCACTCATATCAATTAATAATTTCAATTTTAGAACATTGCATTCAGACAAATATACATAATATTCCGTATAACCACCAAATCAGTAGTGGTACACTCTTAAATTGCAAATGTGATAACTTTTATTTTAGTTTATAATTTAGAGACAAATATCTAAAAAATAAACGAAAAAGTAAAATGAAAATATATGTTATTTAAAAAATATTAAACAGCATAATTTTAATAATCTATACAAATTATTTTTAAAGAAACTACAATTTTATAACTTAAACAGAAATTTCTTTAAATATAATTATTTATGAAATTATTATAGTTAATTCATTAGTTAGCGCTATTCAAATTTCACGATGGAAAAAATTCAAAAAACTAATTCAACCAATCCTTTTTTTTGCGCGAAAAAAACCCTAATGAGTCTAACAACACAATACACACATAAATATTTAAAAAAATAAAAAAAAGCTTATCTAAACTCATACGCTACGTTTACCTCTTCACCTTGGTTTATACAACTTCAATTACATTTTAAATAATTTTCCTTTTCCTTTTTATTTCTAGAAATATACCTCATGACATTCTTATCGAAAGCCTATTCAGTATTAAAACTTTTATTCGCATACTAAGAGGAAAGTATATACATATTCAAGGATTAAGAGCATAACTTCGCATAACACTACAGATTATTTTAGGTTATTATGGTTCTTCGTTAACATCTCTTATACCATCATTTTTGTTATTTTTCTGGTTTCGCTATACTAAAAGTATATAAAAATGATTTACCTGGGTGTTTATTGTACAAAAATTTTTGTTTCAACAAAAAATATTTAACCCCGAAAAACCGAAAAATAGGGGTGAAAATTCAAGTTGCAATTATATTGCAAAAATGCAAAACAGTCGATTCTATATACAACTTTGAAAGTAGTAATGGTGCCAGAAGCCAAAGAGGAGCAAAAACATAAGTGTTTTTTTTTTTTGAAAATTTTCTTCTTGTTGTTATGTTCTTGCAGATTTAAGTGGAAATAATTTCAATGTAATCTAAAAATATGAAGTGTAACATTATATTATGCGTTGATTATATGGATTTTTTTTATTTGGTCTGCACTTCAGTCTTAATTGTAATAATTTTTTCGTTTTTTATTTTATTCGAACACTTTAAAAATTCACCTGATTAAGAACATTTTTTTATATTTCTTTAGTGAGTGTAAAATAAATTATTTAAATATTTATTAATTTTTGTTTTCAATTATAAATAATATTACAAGTAGAGAGAATACAAAAAAAGGCTTTTTTCAAAAATGAAATGGTACGTTTGTTAATGAAAAAATGACCAATGGAGACATCCTATAGTCGATCTTATGCTGTTTGTTACTACAAACCACTATTTTTAAAATCTAGACCTACTCTTATTTAATAATAGCACTTGTCATGATACTATAGAAATATTACTAAAGGTTTGAATAATTTGCTATAATCTTTTTGTTATGAATATATAAAATATTCGAATTTAAAAAAAAATTTAAATACATAGGTAAATGAATTAAAAAAAAAAATTTATATAAAATTTTATTTTGATAAAATGTGGAATTGCGGAAATTAAAAAAAAATAGCATAAACTAAACTAAGTTTGTACTTCGTTTATGTATAAAATTAAAATTCATAAATATTCATTAATATTTTGAAAGCTGTAAAAACAAAAAATAAACTAACAATAAAAAAATTATTTACACTGAAATTAAATATAAAAATATTTCTCTATAGATTTACAAAATTATGTAAAGCCGTTTTATTTACCTATGTTTATACTATTTTAACATATTTTTTTATTTCATATTTAAATTATTTTTGTTTTTAAAATAGTTTGCAAAACAATTTCTTTTTATTTTATATTATAGCAGAGCAATTATTTACGCTAGTTATTATTCCATTTTATAAAGTTTAATATGTAAATAGCAAATAGGAAAATCGAATAAACAAGAAAATTTCATATAAAAGCAAATCTGCGGGCATCCTTAGAATTACATTCAAACATATTGTGCTATATAGTATTACATTTATTATATAGTATTACATTTAGCTTTGAATTTGCAACAAGGCCTCTATCATTTTTTTTAGAAAGTCCAAGAAAATTCAATTAATAATTGTTTGCAGTAAAATAAAATCATAATGCAATAAAATAATAAAATAAAATTGAAACTATATTTGTTTTTCAAAGGACATAAATATCAAAAATAGTGTCTGTCACAACATTGCTATTAAAACTATAGAACTTATTGATTTCCTCAAAAAGATATGAATCACATTGAAATTTCCATAAATTTACTATAAGTCTATGTGTGCAAAATTATGTACTAATTATTTTCTATTCACTTAAAATTATAAGAATATTAATTTAAAAATTAAAAATTGGTTTTCATTTTTTAAAAAAATTATTAACAATTTAATAATGCAAAGTCCTCTTTTTTATTCATATAAGGTCGGTATGATATTTTTTTTAAATAATGACAAGTTATAACATATTTATGGTAAAGTTTTTGTATTTTAATAAGCTTGGATATTTATTCACATATAGAAATGCTAGCATTATTATTGTTGTTCAGTCATAAAATTTCATCATTTTGTTTTTCCTTATAAAATATACCTTGGAGTCCATTTTACAAAAAAACATATTTTGCTTAAACAAACAAAAACAATAATTTTTTTTTAAAATAAAAGAGAAATATAAAAAATCTATTTGAATTTGAAATAAAATTTTATGTTTACACAAAACAGAAATCGTATGTTATACCTTAAAAAGCTTTCACCAAAAACAAAATTTCTACCATTTACATTACCACCCACAACGCACATAACTTTTTCCAGGTATATATAAAATATTCATTGGTTTTAGAATATTGCTATATTGATTGAACGTGACGGCATGTCTACTACATTTTTGATAATAATACTATAAAAAAATAGAATATTGCCCGGATGGAGTGAAATGTAAAATGGAAATGAATTTTGACAATATTAAAAAACAAACCATATATGTAATAAAATTATATACATATTTATAATTTCGGCCAAAGAAATCTAATTATTGCGCCTCCTTTATGTATATGAAATTAAAGTATATCAATATAATAATTAGAAATTTTCGCATACGATGTTGTCTAATAACAACGTTTTTCATAACAATTTTTGGAGAAAATTGCAATGTTTTTGATAAAAATTACAACGTTTTTCAAAGAACTACACCTTTCTAAAACAATTAAAACGTTTTTCAAAACAATGTCAAACCATTTTAAACGTTTTCCAAACCATTAAAAAGTTGCATGTTACAGTTACAATGTTTTTTAAATCATCACGTTTTTCAAAGCAAATACAACGTTTTACCACCTATTACAATGTTTTACGAATAACTATAACGTTTTTAATAACAAATACAACGTTTTTCCAACAACTACAACTTTTTTGAACCAATTACAACGTTTTTCAATCCATTATAACGTTTTTCGTAATAATTACAATTACAACATTTTCAAATGTTTTTAATACCAATACAAAGTTTCCCAATCCAATTACTACTTTTCAAAATATTACAATATTGTTCACGACAATTACAATGTTTTTCAAATGATTTGAAAAATGCTGTAATTATTTTGCAAAATGTTGGAATAGTTGTGAAAAACGTGTAATGGTTTAGAAAACATTGTAATTGTTTTGGAAAATTTTATAATTGTTGTGAAAAACGCCATCACTTTTTTGAAAAACTTTGTAATAGTTTCAAAAACGTTTCAATTGTTTTGAAAAAGATTGTATAATGGCTTTGAAAAACGATGTAAAGGCTTAAAAAACGTTGTAACTATTTTGAAAATGCTCCGAATTAAAAAAAAAAAAATTTCTAAGTGTTTTAAAAAACGATGTAATGGTTTGAAAAATGTTACAATTGTTTTGAAAACTGTTGTAAAGGTTTGAAAAACGTTGTAACTGTTTTGAAAATATTCTGATGGTTTAAGAAATGTTGTAATTGTTTGGAAAAACGTTGTAGTGGTTTGAAAATGTTGCGGTTTTTAACGTTGTAATTGTTTTTAAAAACGCAGTATTTGTTTTGAAAAATGTTGTAATTATTTTGAACAACGTTGTAATGGTTTCAGAAACGTTGTAATTGTTTTAAAAAACGTTGTACACGTTTGAATAACGTTGTAATTGTTTTAAAAAGCGATGTAATTGGCAAAAAACGACGTAAAAGTTTGAAAATAGTTTTTTTGAAAAACGTTATATTTATTTTGAAAATGATGTAATGGTTTAAGAAACGGTGAATTGTTTTAATAAACGTTGTAATGTTTTGAAAAACGTTTTAATTGTTCTTCAAAATGTTGTAATGATTTTATCAAAATAAAAACTCTGTAAATATTTTATCAAAATAAAAACTCTGTAATTGTCTTAAAATACGAAATAATTGCAACTTGCAATCAATTTGCCAAGATGTGCATCTTGACAAAATACTTCGTCCAAATATATTTCTGATCAGTATCACAAAAATAATAATAATCTAGGGCTTGTCAAATGGAAATTTTAAATCTAGCAGAACAAAAGTTTTATTTTATCCGAAAAACTATTATAGAACATTCAGGGAAATTATTGACTAACTAAACAGTAGGAAAAGTTATAAATTTTCTGAAAAACTAAAATCTCTACTTAATAAAAATTAAGATTTAAAGTTAAATTTTAAAATCCTTGATCAGGATATTTTTTATTTTATGAGCAGAAAATCATTTCCCTATAAAAGCTAAGCTTAAAATTACGAAAAATAAATTTTATTATAACATTGAAGTTTTATAATAATTTATTAAATTTTCAATTATCAAATATTGAATTTTTTGATTGGAAATCTTTTTAATAGTAAATAAAAAAAATCATGGCGAGTCACCATATGCCATGATGCAGCTTTGTATTTTATATAAAATAATAAAACTATTCCAATAATCTTTTTATTTTTGGTAACAAAAAAAAAATCTAATCAGGAAATAAAATATTTTCCTGTAATAAAATAATATTTAGTTATGTAGAAAAAAAATTGGCAATGTTGTGATGATGCCCAATTTTCTGTGTCATTAAATTGCAATGCAATTCAATCTATATAACAAAACACCATTTTAACATTTATTATTAAAATTGAGGGAAAAATAGTCTATCACAACAGAAGAAAAATGTAAAAACTCTAATTTTATCATAACGCAAAATGGTGCAAAACATAATATTGAACTTGTTTACAGGACCGCAGGGTTTCACGATTAATTTTTACTAAACCATCCATGGCAGTAATAATCTAAATATAACTAAGAAATTTCTGAAAATAATTTTACTTAAAAATTTTCATTTTTATTGTTGTTGTTTAAGGTATGAAAAAAAAGTGTTTGGGTGGAAATGAAATGAAAATAAAATAACCATTATTCTTTTTAACATTACCCCTGTGGGTAATCAAGGTAGAAAAAATAATCGGCTACTTGTTTGAATGGAATTTTACAATCAATTTTTGATAAATATTTTCTTCTTTGTGAAAATTGGGAAAAATTAAATTTAATATGAGTAGTTTTTCCTGATATGTGCGCAGATATTGAGTGATATTATATAGAAGAAGAAATTGACAAATTATTTTTTGAAAACTTTAAATAAAAAATATAATGTTATTTGTTAGAAAGAATTACAATCCCATGATATATTGGGGAGTATACCCGAATTTTATCGGTAAAATACTTTATAAAAGTTCTAAATTAAATGCTGCACTATATATTATATATTTAAATCAAAGCCTGAACTATAAATAAAAGTAGTGATACATATCTAAATACTTAAAGAATTTAATAAAAAGAATTCAGAACATCATATAATTTTTATACTTATGTAGTATTAGTATAAGTATTATCGATAATTTTTAAAAAAAAATATGCTAATGTTATTACAATTTTTTTTTTGTTTTCAATACTTTTAATTTATGTTCATTGCTTAAGTGCAAAAGAGAATTATATTAAATCTTTATAATCTGGCAAAATTCCTTCAAAAGCAACTTACTATATATTAATAAATTTACCATATTTAAACTGTTTATAAAAAACACACGAATATTTTTCGCACTTTATATAATATTTTTGTTCGCTTATCTTCTAAAATTGATGAAAAGTAAAATAAAATACATTAAAAAAACTGTAAGAAAAAAAATCCGGCTGTGTGGTCACCAAAAAATGATAAGCTTCCAGTTTACTCAAATAAATATGTATGTTTTAAAAAAAAAAAATTAAATAATATCCTCTGGTAACTTCTATCCTTCACTTTTTCTCAGTTGCTAATTCTCGAAGAACTAAAAACTAATAACGATCGAATTTTAATTATAAACATCATTTTATTACCATTTTATAGATGTTTATACTCAAATTTGGACAGTTTAATAGTGTGTTCTTTACCAGATTGTAAATTATAATATAGCGAAGAAACATGTTATCGTTAGTTTATTGAAAAGCCCCAGCCGTGAATGGTTTGCCCGAAAATTTCATTTTATCTTTTAACAACCTGCAGTTATCAATTTAGTAAATAAATAAATTAACTGAAGTTAGTGAATATTTACATTTATTTTATTTTGATGGTATACGATTCCTTTTTCTCTTTTTTTTCTTTTTGGTGGTTAATTTTCTTGTCAATTTATTTAAGAATTTTATGTTATATAATTTTTTTGTTAGTTGCTTGCGTAATGTATTCGGTTATTGTTTTGTGCAGTAAAAAATATTATATTTGACGGAATATATAAGTCTAAATAACTGACAGATATAATATAATTTGTGATATTTAAAGTTGTAAAGTTTTCGTCATTTACGTCAAGTTTACGTTTGTCACCTCCATATTATCTTAATTCTTATATACTTAAAAAGTTAATTCCATATTTATTTTAATTCTTATTAAATTTTTATTTAAATATAAATAATAAATATAAAAATTTAATAGTAGCTATGTAGGAATTGAGATAATATAAAAGTGACAAAAAGTATACCACAATTTTTTTTCAAGCACATTAATTTTGATTAAAAATGTCCTTAATTTCAATTATTTTTATTTTACATAAATACTCTCAGAAGGTAAATTAATTTTACTATAATATTATTGAATTATGGAATGGACTGTAATGTTATTACAGTCCGTGGTTGGTCTAAGTTTACCCAGCTTTAAATGAGTACCAGTAATAAAATTACAAGGCTGAGAAAATTGCTAATCGTAGGCCAATCGCTAACAACAATTACTCACTTACAAGCCATTAGCTTGTTGCAATTAAAAATTTCGTCACTGCAAAGAAATTTATTGTTTGGAATCCATATAAAATTAGTAGGTCCGAATTGCAAAAGAATTTGTTGTTAATTTGTTATGAGACTCCTTAAGGAAGGCCCAGGGTCTTCACGAGCTGAAGACAGAGAGATAGAGCACCAAAAACAGAGAGAGAGGAGAGTATGTACATAGTCTATAATTTATGAAAATTTCTTATTTCTCTACCATAAAAATTATCAATAAAATTATTTATAGCGCGAAATAATTTTCGATTTTTTCTAGTTAACTGAACAGAATTTTATATTCTAATTCATTTCCATATAAATTTTACTATATACTTGTTTATTACTTGAGCATAAAAACAAAACTTACTTTTTTAAGGCAAGCAAAATTATTTAAAGACTTGTAAATAATTTTTTTATATTAAAAATTAAAGTGCAGTAGTAATAAAGTTAATGACATGTTTTTTATTATTATGGTCCTAACTACAATATTATTTTAACTACGGAATAATAATAATAATAAAAAAAAAATTAATAACGAAAAAATTGATTTAAAAATACGAATAAAAAAATGGGATTTTAATTGTTTATTTCGAAAAAGGAGCAGAGCAGCATAATATTTTATTTTAATTTAATTACAAAAGAAATTATATAAATATGTACATATATAATAAAATAATAATAATTAAAGTAATATGTAATAAAATTTATAGCTACTATATATTAAATTCATGTTATTTACTTAGTTAACTTTATAAATGGTTAAAGAAAAAATTATTATTTTAACTGTATCACGAAGCATTTAAAATGAAATAAAACCTATTTTTAAGTAAAATATTTAGCGGAGTAATAATCCTAACGTGCGGAAATGTTATTATTAAAGAAGAAAAAAAAATTGGATAAGTACGGACCGCAAAACTACATAATTAATGTGTAAGCTTCGTTTATAAAAAGATTTACTTTAAGCAAATGTTTTATGGTTAACAAACGGCATACTGACATGGAAAGAAATTACACTTATATATGAATAGGGTTGGAAAAACTAAGTTACATGATATTCTTATGGTGCTGGTATTGAATACACAGATTATTTTGTAGGCAAACTTTGTGAGTTGTGATTTTATTACGATAAGAAACACTCAGATTAGATTGAAACTGTTGAGCATAATTATCACTAAAACGGAATCTGAATAATGTGAATTTAGATGGGTAGAATCAAATATTTTTTGGATCTGTGTTAAGATATTTGATTTTTTCTTCTTCTTCTTAAATGTAAACCCTAACATTTTTTCTGTGTAGAATATAAATTTAATATTTTATATTTCGTTAAATTAGTTCAATTTTTTACCCAACTCTGAAATATAAATAAACATTTTTTTTTGTTTAGCACCTTTTCTATATCTCGTATTATATGTTGGTTCATTTGAAAAAAAATCCATCTCAATTTGGTAAAACGTTTTCCAGATGCTCGTTTACATGGATTTTGCGGTCTCTTTTCTTATCAGTGTTAACTTTTTTTATTATATTATGATTTTCTATACTCGTATGAGAATATATGCTTCAAAACTAGCATTATTATTAAATATGAGTAAAAAGTGTATTAGGTACAGTGTGTTCAAGACAAGGTACAGTGTGCATCAAAACTAATAATTATTCTTTGACTTTTGTTGGGCAAACTTTTGAAATAATTATAAATATTCAATGTAAATAAATTTTCAATGGTGAGTAAGAATTATAGAAAAAATTATTTTTTCATATTAAAGAATCAGGGTACACTCAGTTTTAAATATTTGTGTACATATTTTTACAAAAGTAAACATTAATTTTGTACCGTTTCATAAAACTCATTACTACAAAATAATCTTCTTCTATTTTATAACATATAAACCTAATGACCATTTCTTTTCATTCTCCACACAATTTTTGTAATGGCACACGTTTTTTTTTGTTTAGCTAAAACTTTATGGTAAAACTTATACAAATAATTTGCTATGTTTTCTTACCAAAAGCGTGGTAATAAAAAAAATATGTAATGTAAAATTAAGACATAAATAGTCCATAACAAGACAGTTCAACATATTTTTTATTCTTTTTATAAATATCGAAGCAATTATGTAATTTGAAATCTCCTGTAAAAGTAAAGTAAAATTTGTTTGTTTTTGTATTTAGCATTGTTCTAATCTAACACAAAGTAAGTGCGGACGCCAAAAATTACGCATATTCTAAATGGCAGATCTGAAATTGAGAGAATTCTTTTTAACTTAATTTTCGGATAATAAAAGTTTGGTATCTATTATCATTAAAATTGATATCGAGAATCTTAATTACTAGCGGCTACTAACCTGATTTTTATAACTAGCGACATACTTAACACGAACCAAAATAAAAAAAAAAATAATAAAAAAGAATATATTACTTCACTACGACTAACCTTCTAACTCAATCATTTAATTTTCAAAGTATTAAAGGGCACAAAAATAATAAAAATATTCAAAAGTTTTTGTCACATTTTTGTAAATTAGTTTTCTTAACAGTCCTGAAAACTTGAAATTTTTGCAAACTAAAGATCTGTTTTTTTATAGTAATTTTTTTTTGTATATTACATATTTTATTGAAGATTTAAAGAGGGTCGTCGATATATTTTTATACGTAACACACACACACACAAAAATATAAAAATAAGAAGAAATAAAATAATAAATGGAATCGTCTTGTAATTGCTTATTTACAACAAATAATGGTCTTTGTAAAATTCCCTTTCAAATATCTTGTTCGATATCCTTTTGAATTTACATCACATACAAAGCAGAAAAAAAAACAAAGAAAAAAATAAGGAAATTTATCTAGAAAATACATTCAACTTAACTTTGTTTTTTTTTTTTGTTGTAGATTACTTGAGACATTTGCAGGATGTTTTTTTTTATTATGACGAATCTAAAATGTACCTACCTCCTGGGGATTTTTTTTTAAAAAAATATTGACAATGATAAGGACATTTTTTTTATTTTTTAATATAAATAAAATGTGTACTGAAGATTTTGATGTTGACGACATTTTCAATTCAATTTAGATTTTGAGAATTTTTTTGCCATTGAATATGTCGTGGGTTTACAAAAGCTCTTATTTTACATAAAAAGAATAACATTTAAAAGATATAAAATTAACTGAATATTATAAAAATTGTAGAAGCAAAAATGTAATTGAAATTATAGACAAAAAGTCGTTTTATGGTACAATGATTACTTTTTTTACTTTTTATATAATTTGAATTGATTATTTTATATAAGATGACGTTTTCTTTAAATATATTTTAGGAATTTACCCTGATTAGAATATTCTATTGAACGAAATACAAGGAATTATTTCACTTTTCGGAAGACAAAATTTTATCAAATCCGATTTTATTGTAATTTCAAAACATTGAGTATCTTTTCAATCCCTACGTTCGAAAACCATAAGTTCTGCTGGAAATTTTTATTTAAGAAACTATTTTTTTTTCTTTTTTCATTATCTCTTAGATACTTTTTTTTAAAAGAAAATTTAATAGCAAGTTAAACATTCCTTTTCGACAAATACATTAAAAATCATAATAATTTAAATTTATATAGGTTTTTAGATTCGAAACAAAACAAAAATAATTTATATAAAAAGCTTACTAATTGCACCACTAATTAATTTTCGTGAAAAACATGAAAAACATTTTCACACAAAAAATAACAAACATTATAAATTTTGAAATCTTCTAAATTTTTAAAAAGCATAATTCAGTTATTTTTCAAAATAAAGAAAATATATTTTTAAGCTTTCTCTGTTAACAACAAAAACATAATATATTACATTTTTCTTTTTACATTAAAGAATATAATAAAAAATTAGTTTTTTTTTTCGTTTTATTAAGATGGCAAGTGAAAGTGATTTTTCTTACATATAAAAAGAAATTTTTTACTAACTTAACAATTACTGAAAAAAATATAAAAATGAAAATTTACATACAAAAACATAAATTTTATTTTAAAAATTCATAAATTCAACATTTCTACACACACAGGAAAATAATTTTTTATAGCTTTCATTTTTATTTTATACAAGAATTTCTCTACTTCAGGCAAAGACCAAACATTTTTTCACGGACAATTTTCTTTTTCTTTTTTACATTGTATAAAAAAAATCATTTTGTTCTTTTTTACTTGCAACATCCTTGAATTTAACTAATACAAACAGTATAAAAAATTAAGTATCCTAAAAACAGTAAGAAAAAATTTCCTTGAAATATATTTCATTCATCGCCTTGAAAATTTATTTTCTTTCATTTTTCTTTAAATTAAATACAAAGAAAAAAACATCTACAAATAATTTTCTTAAATTTTTTCTCTTCTTCTAATCTGAAGTTTTCTTTACATTTTTATTTATGATAATATCTTTTACATATAACCTGAGAAAATCAGATTAAGGTTGTAGATATATATTAAACTAATATAAGACTTAAAGACCTCAATAGGGAAGGTAATTATGGCATCCTTTAAAGAGTTTAGCAGACAAAGAAGAATACGTTGATATATGGAAAGTAATAGCACGTCAAATAAAGGTATTAGTAAATATTCACTTAAAAAATTCGAAATATATATGAAAGAAATTAAACAAAAAAATTATGGTAAGTTTTAATTTGTTGAAAAATTCAATACCTTTAATTGCATAAAAATGTTGGCAGAAAACAAGAATCTATTCATAATAGATAATAAATTGTATAAAAAATTCCATGTCTCTGTTAGTTTAATATCATACAAAAATCATTTAATACTAACATAATTTTTATAAAATATTCGAAAAAAATTCAAAACATAGAATTCAATTTAAAAAATCATATCATTTCCTTTAAGGACTGGAAAATTATCACCGTAATCACAGGAAACTAAAAATATATGTAAACAACATGATGTTCCAGTCGGTCTCCTTTGAATAGAGGGCGAAATTAATATAAAGCAATTCAAAAAAAAAATAAACAGAATTTCATAACAAAAACTCTTTAAATTAAAAATCTTTTACAGAAAGGACCCTCCTTCAAA
The DNA here is from genome assembly GCA_963932195.1 of Empis livida. Lineage (NCBI taxonomy): Eukaryota > Metazoa > Arthropoda > Insecta > Diptera > Empididae > Empis > Empis livida. The sequence continues at coordinate 54,768,693 of OZ010647.1, forward strand.
ATAATAAAAAGTACCATCCATAAAATCTAAGATAAAATTCTGAATGTAACTAAAAACTAGTAAAAAAAATTAATTCCAAAGAAGGAGAACAACACTCTGAATGATTTTAAGCACATCTTAATTACAAATCTCTATATAGAAAAATTCTGATTTTGAGTTTTGTAATTATTTTTTTCTTGGGACTAAAAAACCCACTACTAATGTATATTTATATAAATTTTGTACGATGGATTACTAAAAAAATTATGTTTAAAACCATACATGTATCTTTTTAAGATTTTTGGTTTTGTTGTGTACAGAAAAAAAACTATATTTTAAGAGGTGAGGTAGAAAGGGTGATGCGCTTCAGTAATCCTTAAAAATGAAGTCCAAAATTTGAACTGACTTTGTACTGTCTGAATTGAAAATTTTAATTTTTGTTGTAATTTGGTTGTTGTGCTTTTTGGTACTGTAAGAATATAAGAAACATTTTTTTATTAATCTTTTAAAAATTTAAATGTTTAATGATGGAAAATAGTTTCTACTAATGTAAAAGCTCAAGCACGAATTATAATCATACGAGTATATGGATATATAAATGCTTCGTAGATTATTTAATAGATTGAAAATAGTTTTACCACCGGCTTTAGTTATAAATAAAAGTATTCACTAGCTTGAACAAATCTTGAGAATGTTCCAGTTACATTTACTAAAATTTATTTTTGTTTAGTTTTTTATTCATCTTTTTTCAACAATTTGTATAAATAATTACAAATTTTCATTTCTTTTAAAACTAATTTTATCTGATTGGAAAATAGTTACTATTTGCTTTTCCTTTCAATATTTAAAAACTTTGACATACATTTTTTGGTATTAAATATTTTTTTTCATCATTTCTAGCTTACATTTGTTTTTGTGTGGTGATCCGAAAACCAACCAACCAAAATGAAATCATTTGCTTTCAAGATTAAGATTAGAAAATCCATTAAACTTTTGACGCATTTTATTTAATGCAAAAATATAAAAATTTTCAATAGGTCATCACAGATAATGAAATATTTTATGTATGTGAAAATATAGAAATAATTTATATTGCATTTGAATATGATTCTAAATTAGAATTAATGTTCAGATCCTTCTTTTTAAAAATGTTGATGATAAATAAACAATTTTTTTTTATTTTATAATATTCATATAAAAAAAATAGTATGAGGAAATGAAAATTGCAAATAGAAATACTCGTATAACCAAAAAATATATAAAGATAACAAATGTTTATTAAAAACTCTAAACAATTAAATATGATCGCTTTTACTGAAAATTCAAATTTTACTGGCTTTGTTAATTTTACTGGCTTTGTTAGTCTCCAGCCTTTTAACGTTTTAACGACATTTTTCAACAAAAACATTTATACAACTCTAACCAAACAAGATATTGTTATTGATACATTTCTCTTAAGTAATTCAAAAGTTGATTACAAATTAAAAATTTAATTTTGCGAGAGTCCAGCCACCTTGAATTTAAAAGCTATAAATTAAATTGATAAATATGGTATTTATTCATTTTTTAAAATCGAACTTTTCGATTTTTAAGAAAATATGAATTTTTTAATAATACATTATTCTTAACAACATATTATCGTCTTCAATATCTGTTGAATCATTTTCATTACAGCTTGAACAGTAGATCTCAATATTTTTTAATTCATTATAATTATTTTGAAAAAGTTAAGTAAATTATATTTTTCATTGTATGATTAATAATAAATTTTTAAGACTTAATATGAACGTTATAACATTATGTAATATAAAATGTGTTATGCTACATAACTAAAAACTATAAGGTTCAAAATTTTCTTTCTCCAGTTTATATTTTGTGATTAATGTAATTTAATATCATAAAATTCAACCACAAAATATGTGATCTCAAAGCGCGTGTTCATGCCTGTCTAACTGATTACAAAAAACGAATCCTTTATGAAAGAAAATCCAAAAGAAAATGCATTTCAATTATATTTGTAAAATTCTTCTTTTTTGTTTGGTTATGTTGCAAAAATAGATTAATAAAATTATATTTAGTGACATATATATTGCCGAGAACGGTTATATTGGAAGAGCATTGCTCGCTCACATTAATTTTTCGAAAATTATTAAAAATTATTAAACTGATTGACGATGATGGAGATACAAATTTTTTTGTTTTTAGCATAATTTCAGTTTTATGTGTAATATGAGAAAAAATTCACTGTTTTTTTCACATTTATTCATGTTTATAATCTGGTAAAATTAAGTTTTTAATATTTTATAGTTCGGATGAAAGTTATTTATCTATATATGATATTTTTAATTTGATTCGATTAATTAAGATATTGAAGAATGACTTTTAACAAAATTAAGTTTTTGTACCACTCTTTCACTTTTAATTGAATAAATGTTATATATTATAGTGCTTAGAATATTATATATTATATTGCTTAATTACTGTGACTGTTAATTAAAAAGGGTTAATATTATATAAAAGCCAAAAATTAAAAATATTAATCAAATTTCTCTTGAGAATACAGAATGACTGATAACCTTTTACCTCAAAATACTTTACTGCATAGTTTATAATACAATAAGTGAATCAACGATATTAAAGACAGTTTGAAATACAAATATGCTATTAAATAAAAGATTAAAACCCAATCTCTTGTTAAACTTTTGGTTTGAAGAAAATATATAAAAAATTATTAAACCAATTAATATAATCATAAATCAAATAATTGACCCTCCTCTTTATTTTGTTCTTATATACGACTACATAAACTTGCAAAAATACAAGTAGAACCCATAAACCTAGTTTATTTGCTTCAAGTAAAAAAATAACTGGAACTTAGCACTTCTCCTTCTTGAAAGACTTATCTATTAATTGAATTGTTTACAACTAATAATTTCAAAGATGACCTCGTCAAGTTCAGATGATCATTCTTTTATACAAAGTTATTGGTATTTTTTCTTGTCCCAATATTGAATTTGCTAGTCAGTTCGGCGGCTGTTGTTGCATATTCGATTTCTTAGCAGCTGTTGTTTTTCTCTGAGTAATAGCAAAAATTTTTTATATAAAGTGGTTAATAGTGGTTGTATACTATTACGTATCACAAAGCTTTAAAAAGAATTGTTATTTCTTAAAAGGAAAGAAAAAATCTGTGAGAAATATTTATTTTAATAGAAATAAGTTTAAATAACAGATATAGTGAAACTTCGAGTTAATTCAGGAACTTATTCTCCTATAATTGATTCCAAAAGACAGCATAAAAGATAAAAAATATTCTATAATTGAACCAGATAGATTTATTTCAAAAACAGTGTATTAAAGTTGATCTGAAAAGATATTTTTTCTTCACACAATAGTAGCATAGTTTAGTAAATCAAATATTAAAATTTTAAAAATTAAATTTGATTTAATCAATTTTTTTTTATATATAATAATATGATGCTGGTTATCTGTAGCTACTATTTATTATTCTACAAAATATTTGTTTTCTATGTTTTTCGATCATAAATAAAATTATCAGTTGTATTTTTATGTATTGTAACTATTTTTAATATTAAATTCAAAAGACATTCAGAAAATTTCTACAATAAGGCAAATAAATAACTAATTTTCCATCCTTCATAAAAATTTCGATAGATACTGCTGCATGTTACAAGAAAATTTTTAAAGATTATTTTTTTATCTAGAACAAAGTTCTATTTTTCTTGCAATATGTCTTTTTTTTTGTATTAAAGAAACTTCATGGTTCATAAACACTATTCTTTACTGCTTTACAATTATTATATATAGCTAACAAACAAAAACTTTTCATAGTAAAATTCTTACTATCCTCAAAATGGATATCGGCATAAAAGAGAGTGGGTAACTTATATCTAATGCTTTTGATAGTCTCACCTCAACTCTTTACCAACAGTAGAAAATATAAATTTACAATATTATATACGTATGTATTTCAAACCAGTTCAAAATTTTTTTTTCATAAATATGTTTTTTTTTATTATTTTCAGGAAATTATTATGATGATCGATAACAAGGAAAAAAACATATTATTTCTAAAACTCTTAGTGTAATGTGCTAGATGCCTAACTTGATGGAAAATATTAAATACGGTTTTTTTTCCTTCCTAAAATGACTAACGTAGGCGCATTTAATTCCCCTTGTTTTGATAAAAGACGAAAGCTATTAATAATAATTCAGATAAGTTAATAAAATTCTTTATTTTTCTAATTCACTGAAACAATACAAGTTTTATGTCAATAATCATTAACCGCCTTGTTTGTCTTAAATTATATTTATGTAGCTACATTTTTTAATGAAATTTATATTTTAATTTTGAAGTAAAGAATTTAATTAAATATATAATTGAAATTTATATTTTTATTTTAAAGTAAATAATTAATAAAAGTTTGATTTACAAATTATTTTTCCCTAATTTAAATTTATTTATAAGAATCAATCACATAAGAAATCATAATTTTATCTAAACAATTTAATATTATATTTCAAAAATAAATTACTTTGCGCTATTTTTTACAAAACATTTGTCTTCCAATATACTTCACTAACTAGAATCCAAAATGATCTCACATTGAATAATTTGTGTCATTTTGGTGAGTGCTAAAACATGTAATCATCAATTTCAAATAAAAGAAAAAATGTTTCTTTATCATTTTCTACACCTATTTAATATTAATAGAATGTTATTTTTATTGCTATTAAGAGTTAAAACCAGGTTCATTAGGAATTAGTTAATTCTTGGGTTACAAAATGTTCTAAAAGACATATGGTTATGGTTAAATTATTGTAGACTTAGAGCCAATATTGTGTATTATAGATTCTTTACTCGATTCAGCTGAAGTTTGGCTGAAATTCGGGACGGGTATAATAAAAACGATCTTATACTGAAAATATAGAACAACTTAGACAGTATTGTTTATTTTCAAAAGTGAACTAACTTATTACCCGAATACTAGTAAAAATGTATAATTATTAATAATAATATACGATCTGATTATCGAAGGTTTATTACAATTTGCTCAATAAAAATACATACTTACCATTAATCCTTATGACAGAAAAATCCTTCAAATTTATATTCTTTTTTTCCCATAAAAACTCCTTTTGCTCTAATACTTTTTCATTTTAAGCACATTACTTGAGCTTATGACCTCTTTCCATATAAATATATATACATTTTTATTCTATTTTTTGTCTTAAATCTCAAACCAGGGAATTATGTCTATAGCCATGGAAAATAGGTGTTAAGTACACATAATCAATTTTTCTTTTGCAAGAACAGAAAAAAAACAGAAATTGGAGAAAAAACGTAAACATTGTCAGAAATCGTTAAATATCTTAAAGCTAAGAATTTTATCCTTCCTGTGTCTTGTGGTTTTGGTTTAACGGGAGGATAAATATGTTTCTGTCCATGTGCCAAAGAACGGGATGGGTCAAATAAAAATTATAACAGATTTTTTTTTTTTTTGACACCAGAAATATTGGAATAATTGTAGATTTTGTGGTTTAGTATACGATACAATGTTGAACATTTTATCAAGAGATATTATGGCTGAAATTTAATACTTTTGACTTAATCGGTTGAGGGGACAATCATGATGAATTATTAGTGAACAAATATGGATAAGTGGAATTTATATTGTTATTAATAAATGGTCAGTGTTTTGGAATTTTAATCAATACAAAAAAAGCTATATAAAAAATTATATAAAATTTTATCATTTTATCAATTATATAAAATTTTTTTGTGGAAATTATCAACTTGGCATACCAAAATCTCTTAATAATAACGAAATATATTATTTAAATAACACAAATAGGATAATTTTTGAATTCGCACAACACAAATTGTATTTTTATAAACAATTGTAGTACAAATTTTCATTAAATAAGATTTAACAAATCTTAATTAAACATAAAATTTGTTTTCTTCAGTCTGTTTGGTTGTACATATTTAAAATTTTTTTAATTATAACTAAAATCAAAAGTATAGACGTGTTTTATGTAGGAAGAGTTTTATATATTAAACTGTATTGACAAAGTATAAATAAAGAAATAATATGCATTGCGCACATATAAGATTATCCTCTCTTTAAGAAATATAAAAAACTTTAATAACATTATGATTAAATTAATACACACTATATGTATACAGAAAATTGTTATTGTGGAGTTTTTAAAATGATATACGACAACATCTTTTAATATTTGCTAGCATATTTCTATTAATTTTATACTTTCTTGCTAAGTAATTAGTTTTAGATATGTGACAGATAATGTTGCACAACTACATAACTTGTTTACCTATACAAGACGAGATCATTGACACACAATCTAAAAGACAAATGATATACTCAATACTTAGATTTATATTACCACCACAAACACCTAGCGCTGGCATATAAGTATATTTTCTGTTTTCTTTATTATTATTATTATTATTGTTCAAGGATTGTAAGGATTTTTCATAGCTAGAAAGATCTAATAGTAAATAAATATCATGACAACATAAACATTTTTATATGCTTTTTAGAAGAGTCCTTAATTTCAACAGGGTTTGTGCCTTCTACTCTTTAAATTACAGCTACACATATTCCTTAAGCAGACAATAATAAAGCAAAAATACAAAAAAAATTGCTTGTTACAAAAAAAGCTTTTAAAAATGTACGTCCATTAGAGAGTGGTACAGGAAAATTACATTGCTGATGGTGATTGAATTTCTTGTTCTCTTTTGGGTTATTTTTTTTTCTTGTAGTTAAAGGATAAAATAATAAAATTTGTTGTGTTCTTGTGTAATGTTAATTTTTTAGATATTTGTATATGCGACAAAACCAGAAACAAAAACTATTATAAAGAGCTATTCCAGATTTAATGGTTAGTTTTGTTTTGTAGAACATTATACACATACATATATATATTCTAAACAAAAATGTTTATAAGATTATTATAATGAAAACTTTTGAAAAGTATGTTCTTAGTTGATTTTTCCGAACCATAAATTTATAAATAAACTAATTAGGATAAATTTATAAGGAAAACAAAATCTAAATATTAATATTTCCAATAATTTTCACTATAATAACAAAATAATAAATATTTTACACCAAATTAAATTTTATTGACGTGAAATTTTATTTTATTTATGTTTTTTTTGCGAAAATTTTCATCTTTAATTGGCCAGATTACAAGTTACTCAGCCCATTGTTACAGTTTTTGTTCGTTATCACCCGTTTCTGAGAAAGTAAATTTAAATCTCTTTAGAAAAATATTTTCGAACTAAAATTAGTCCCAAATTATTGGGAATGACTCTTCCAACTAAATTTATTATGCGACAAATTTTCCCAATAACCATAATTATTATTCCAATTAAAAATAATTTACTCCGTGAATTTTATTTCAATTATAATTAAAATATTTCTAATGAATTAATATTTGATCATTAAATCTAAATTTTAAATGAGTTAATTCATTTATTTTAGCTTAGGTTTCCTTTAAATCATAAAATTTAAAAAAAAAATCTAATCCTAAAAATATCATAGCTCAAATCAAGTACCATATACCGAACAACCATTTTTTTTCCTTTATATGTATGTAGTTTAGTGCACGACATAAAAAAAAATTGTTAACTGTATGAAATTATGGAAAAATCAGTTGTAACTTCAAGAAGGTTAACATGATCCTATATTTTGTTATTATGTATTCAAATAGATTTACATATGATGGTGTGTAGTGGAAAACACTTGAAAGGATAATGCCATTGAGATTAAGTTTTGTTCTGCAGTCAATGTAAATATTCATGTACGTTCTTAGTTGAGTATGTGCGAATAAAAAAGAAAATGTTACTTCTGGTTGCTAATATATGTGAGGTTAAGTGACACCTTGACTTTTATTCGAAAATGATTTTTTATTAAAAATAATAAAATAACATAATTCGTTTACAAATAAATCTATTAAATAGAAAAAGATGAATTATTAGTATGTAAAATTATAAGTAGAAGGATATATTAAGATTTAAAATTTGTATATTTTTTTATATAAACTTTGTTGTTTAAATACAAAGTTTTTAGCAAAATACTTTTTAATTGTTGATTGTTTTAGGTTAATACCTGATACTTTAATAAAAATGGCTAAAAATGATCACATAATGTAAAAAAATTCAGTTTAAAAAATTCCTTATTTATTACAACATTAAATTATGAAAATTTTCAGAAACGATAAAACAAATATATGTTATCATTATGGATAGATAGATTAGTTAATAATTTAATACGAAGCTTATCTCCTTTTTCCGCCAGTCCTAAATATTGTAATTATTTCGTATTAATTTGTTCTTCAAATTTTTACTCTATTTGCCAAGTTAAGTTATTACAGCCACTGACTTCACAACTGTAATTAAATTACACACTATCAAAATACCAGAAATTGTAACAAGTACAACATATGTGTTTCATTAAACTTTTCCCAGTCATAAAAAACTTATTCCTGATAAAATGGAAAAATGAAATTAACTAAATTTATAAAATCATAAAACGAAAATTTCTATCTAATTTTATGAAGCTTATAAAGAAACTATATTTAATGACAAAACTCATAAAACTATTTTTTCAAGATGTAAAATTTTTATTCACATATTATTAACATTATTCTGCATAAAAATGTTTATTTTCTAGAGTCTTTCAAAAAGAATTTTTTATATTTATTTGTGTAAAGAATGATATTCTTATAAATTTTCTTCTGTATATATGTTTTTTTAACAACACACATGGAAAGAGGTGATGATTTTAGTGTAAAAAGGACAAAAGAAGGATATATTAATGTTAAAAAATTTCATACATATATTTTCTTTTTTATTTTTAAATAAAAAGATTTTGAATTTAAGACACGACATTTTTTTTTAGAAACAGAGGCGGATTTAACATTAAGCACAAATATTTAATATTATTTGATGATTGTGCAAAATAAATTTATTAAATTATGTATTTATATAAATTCAAATTAAATAGCCATATTTATATAAACTTCATAATATTTAAAAAAAGAGACCAAAGTGCAATTTAACTAAATTTACTATATTATGATATCAATGTAAAATTTTTTTAAATATATGCATCGGAATATCAATGTAAAATTTTTTTAAATATATGCATCGGAATTAAGTTTTTTATGTAGATTTCCATTATATTATATCTATGATATTTATCACACTGGTGGCGAGTTTTATGAGAAGTTTTTTCGTAACATATATTATATATGGTAATTCTCCCGATTTACCTTGACTTCGATTTATCTTAATTTATTTCATACTACAAGAAATTCTCTTTGTTACGATAAAACTCACGAAAAAGTATACTACACCTCTTGTTGATTTTTGAAAAGCATTTGTTACAATTGAAAAAAACGCAATTAAGTTCAATAAAATTTTAAAATATATGTGAAAAAATATACATTTAATCAACCCCATATTATAACAAATAAATATTTTAAGTTAATTTTAAAACTAAAGTTAACCCGCATTATCCATTTAATAGTTAATTGCATAATATACTAAAATGCTGTCAGAAAACCATTTAAATTTTATAACTTTACTTAATTCAGAGAAAAGGATACCACCATGGAATTGAAAAATTAACAAATTACTTACAATTATAATATTACCACAAAACTTCTGAATTTTTAGCTATAAAAACATCTAAATAATAATTGCGAAGCATTAAAGATTGAAAAAAACCGAAATGTGGCACTGTTATTGTAAAATATCCATATCAATCTTCCAGATAAAATGACGTCGCCAACTGGAAGATTTATTTGTTAGGTTGCGTATATAATATTTATATGTATTTGTAATATTGTATTAACATATTAAAAAAATGACACGCTCTTTTAAAAATCATCACCATTAGACAATAGTAGAAACTTTGTATACACTCTTATAAATGTAAATTTGTCTTGGTATACAATCGTTTTTGGATTTTTATTACTCGTGTTTCAGGAATAAACATTTCTCTATTTTTTTTTTTAAAACATCGTTTCGTCATTTCATTTTCTGTATAACAAAAAAAATAGTTATGTTTCTATTTTTCATTCCCAATGGGCAACACAATCATGCTCCCCGATTTTTAGGTGAAAGCAATTTGCACGCAAAGTTGAGGAGGTCACATAGAGTTAAGTAAAAAGGATACGTGTTAATGGGGGGTACAATAATTATTGGTATCATTTTTGTCATCGACTAAATTTCAGGTTCGAACAGATTTGTTACTTATGAATAATAAATATATACTATGTAGTATATATTAGGGGAAAAATGATTAAGGGATTTTATAATTAAAATGAAAACATTAAATGCACTTTAACACATTGCATGACAAAATTCAGTAGAGTATTATTTAATAATATAGATTTTGCAAACAATTTTTATATTGAGTTTCGACGCTCATAAAGGCAAAAGTATTAATGAAATGATTTAGAAATATACTAATATTTTTTATATATTCTGTAATTACATATTAAATACAATAAAAATAATTAATATTCTTTAATAGTACATATTACTTTTCCTGAAATCTTAATATGGATTCAAACTAAATACCCTTCTGACTAATAATGGTGCAACTGAAAGCTATTTAAAATAAAGTTCTACTCTGAGAAATTACATTTAGACTAAAATGTGACGATAAATCTGAGTTCATATTTTAAAACAAAATTTTATTTATTCATATTTTTAGACGTAGTATTTCTTTTTTTTCCACACAAATAATAAAATTTTGATTTAATTTAAGGACATTTTGGCGCCACTGAAAATAATAAATTTATATTTTTAATAAAATTTAAAAGCTTTATAATGAAGTTAACTATAAACCATTCTTATATTAAATTGGCCCTTTTGCAAATATGTAATTTCTTTTAAATTTTTAAATACTGTCTATAGCTGCGTTGTAGCTACTTTTATTTCAGCTAAATGGGTCAAAAATATATGTATGATTTTTCAAACTTTTTAAATTTTTGTTCAATTATTTAGGATTTTTAGTTAAATTATTTATAACTAAGCATGAAAACAATAAATGTATTTTGCGATTAAATTTTTTGAATATTAGTATTACATTTTAATAAGATATTTAAGTATAAAATTAACTTTAAATAGTTGACAACGTCCAAGAACTAATTTTCAGTTTTTGTTTATAATAATCCACATTTAAAAAAATTATATATAATTTTTCGAATTGAATAAATTTTGTAATAAAATGTAGAATTTGATATCTAAAAGATTAGAACTGTCTGATTTAAATCAAACTTTAATATCTTGGTGAATTATAAAAGTCACGTGTTTAATAACATGAGTTTTGATTTCTAATAATAAAGTTTCTTTTTACAAACTTATCCAATAGAGATTTTGTTAAGAAAATCCCAATTAATTTTAATTATTTGTTAGTTCTATTTTCTTAATTAGTAAAATTAATTATGTATTAACAAATATACAGAACACGAAACAAATGAAAAGAATCATAAATTATGAACAATTATTCAGGACATCAGTATTTAGTAAGCCAAAAATTAGTAAAAATTTCAGTGACGGTGTAATTTGTAATAATAGCCTCAGATTATTTATCTGGTGTACTATGTACAAAAATAAATAAATACATTTAACTATCGAAACTAATCAGCCAGGAGCTACTTATAATTAAACGAATTAAATTATACTCATTTCTATAGTTATAGAATAGAATATAGTTATAGAATAGTATTATTGAAACAGAAATATCTTTAAGTGTTTGTAAATAAAATTATTGAAATATGTTACAACATAATTAAACTTATCTTAACTAAAATCTTATATATTTTTTAAATTTATAATAAATATTTCGTATTTTTATTTTAACGCAATAGTTATTACCTTACAAAATAATATCAAGCAAATTTCAAAATAACATTTTTACACAGTTCTTTGTCTTATTTTTAAATGTAATATAATTTTAATTATTTTAAATATAAATACAATTTCTATGTTGTTATTGAATGTTTTAAATGCAACGACAGCTAAACACAATTTCGTAAATTAAAATTCAATTAAATGTATTTATGCGCGCAAATATTTCCATTTAATATTATTATGATCTCATTGAAAAGGATAGAAATTAGAACGCACAATTGGCAACCTAATTTTTTAGATTAGATTTGAAAACATAATTGATTGCTCCAAATATAATATAATTTATTTGCTTTTAATTTTCTTTAGAAATTCAAATTAGCTTAGTTATTTTTATATATTCAGTTGAGGCATAATCATTGTACTAGTTCTTATAAATCTTGTCATGTTTATAGAATATCAATTTCAACTTAATTATTCTAATAAATTCTAAAATTATGAAACACATTTCTTTTATATTTTAAAAATGGAGGATATCGATAAATTCAAATATAAAATTTCTTAATTTAAATTATTTTTAATTCATTACCTTAAAAATCTCATTATTTATTTACATAATATTAATCTGTACCAAATGTACAAATATTTTTAAAAAACTCTAGATTTGTTTATTTACTATATAATTTCAAAACTTCAAATATATAATTATTTTCACTTTAAAAACTTCTTCTATTTTCCGAAATATATTGATGAATTAACAATTATTTTTGACTGTTTGTCCAACTAACTAAACCAGTTAAATTAGTTCATCTGCAAATTGAAATCATTGCTGTTGGAACTGATAAACTAATTTCAACAAATATTTGCCCCGAAGATATTTTGCTATAAGGAAACTTTATAATTTTTAATTAGAAACTTTTTGCCGAAATAAACTCTTTCATTGTTAAAATTCATTTAATCATAACCTAAGGCATTTAAGATGAATGTATATATATGTATAAAGATGACGGATAGCAACATCCAACTAATAATTATCAAAAAAAAAAGATAGAAATATTTGGATTGATTTCTCTAATGTAAATAAAATTATAGTGCATTCCTCAATTTAATCATTTTATATGGGAGAATTTGTATTTTTCTTAATGTTTGTATTTTTCTTAAATTTAAGCTTTAACCATTCATCGCATTAATATGCAATTAAAAATTTAGAAATTATTTTTTTATATTTTTTAATGCATTATATGTTACATAGAATTTACTTCCCAGTCGAATCAAATTCTATTTATTTCTTTAGTACATTTACAAGTCCAATTTAAATATTTATACTCCAATAATTAGAAATCAAATTGAAGAATTTTTTTAAATCTTTTGAAAAATTATAATCAATCCAAAAAAAATATAAAAATTTAAAAACGAATAGAAAATACTCGATGCAATTAAATAATTTTAACTTGTTTACCATAAATTCCAAGCAAAAAAGTGAATCTAACAAGGTATAATAATAAAAACAATTGAAAGAAACTGATTACCAATTTTAATTTTAGTATAACAAACACTTTTTTACGAAAATACAAAACCTAAAAATAAATACTTTTTTTAGTTTTCTTGATTTCTAATTTAAAAATTTGTTTATTTTTTCATTTTTGTTTTTGTTCACTACCTTAAAAGATAAAAAACCAAACCTACCTGGAATTTTTTTTAATTAATTCTTCACACTTCATTGAAAGTTAAGATACACTAACAACAAAAAAACTATTTTTTTTGTTAATGTTTTTATGATTCATTCTATTAAATTTATAAAATTACAAAATCGTGATTAGATTGTCGTTACAACAACAAAAACTGATAAAATGAAATTTCATTCTTAACCAAAAAAAAAAAAAAAAATTAAAATTAAATAATTTACATTCCACAAATAAAACCGTGATATATTTTTAAAGATTGTTTTTAAATTAAATTCTTTATTGCATTTTTTTATAGTAAAGAAAATGAAAAATTATTGCTTAATTAAAAATTTTCAGGAGACTTACACTTCTTTTTAAATTAAATCCTTTAAAATTTCATATTTCTCCATCACTAAAATGGTCATGTCAACAAATTTTTTTTGTTAATTAATTTTTTGATTATAATCACACTTAAATCTTAACTGCGAAAAAAAGCTTATACAGAATTCTTCAAGTTTACCACACGAAAATTATATGTTGTCGGTAAGTTTTCAAAAAAAAAAAAACAAAAATATAAAACTCCAATTTTATGAATTTTAATCCACCCGCAATCAAATTCACGTCAAGACTGAAATACATGTAAAAAAAACTGTAGAATCAGAAATATGAAAAGCACAAGGCTACATCAACATTAACCACACACCAATAACAACAACAACAAATTGGTTGCCTGTCGATGACATTTGTTTATAATGCTGGTACATATATAATTTTCTATTTTTATATAAAAATGTTAAGATTGAACCGCGCAACTCAACTCTTCAAACAGATGAATCAACAAAAAAAAAAGAAAAAAACTTGAAGTTACAAGAACTTTAGTTCACTGATTATCAAGTTGTTACTACATTTATAACACAAGATGTGTTATGTTGATTTTTTTTTATGCTGGCTACAAGTTAGGCGACCTACAATATCTTGCATCTTTTTAGATTTCAATTCACAAGAGAAGAGAAATGTAAAACAAAATTAATAATTCACCAATTCTCACCAATCCATATGATTTTTATTTACTTGTTTAGGATAGAGATACAAAAAAAAACTTTGTTGTTATTTTGAAAATCCACATGTTGTGTGCCTTCATCTGTCTACAAGCCAGTTCATCTATCCATCAGTATCATATCTTTTTGGATGCTTTTTTAGAGAAAATATTTATATGTTGTTTTTCGCTTGAATTATTTTCCTTTTCTATCAATATTATTTATATGTAATGATGCGATTCATCAGTTGCACGGAAAATTTTGGAGCGATTTGTATTGCTGGAGTGGATTTTTATCACAAACATGAACTTTCCATAAATTTATAATATTAATGCGAACTTTTAAATTAATAGAAACTATTTATATTTATTTTAAAAATATTTTGATTAATTTAGATTTTATATCTTCAAATTGCTATTAGTCTAATAACTATAATTATATTTATATATATTTTTTAGAATTATTAATTTATATTTCATCATATTATAAGACATTATGAGTAAGCAATAAATATTAAAATATTTAGATTAAATTTCATTAATATCTGTACCTTGTTTAGTAAATAAATATATAAATAAATAAAATAAATAATTTAGTTTGTCCTTAATTTATCCTTATAATTATCTCCCTAAATTTTCTCTTTACTAAAAAAAAAGAGCCCATTGAAATAATAAAATATTACACAATTAAATTTATAAAACAAAATACCCAGTTTAAACAAAAACATAAATTTAATGAAAATTCTATTAATGGTTTCGTTTTTGAAGTTGTTATTAAATTTCTTAGGCAATAAATCCTTTAGAAAATCCCTATTTAGAGAAAATTATGTTAAAAGAACAATTAACAGTTGTATTATTATTATTACATAATATATAATATATAAGAATTTCTGCTCTAAAAAGTTTTAAAGGATTTCATATTTTTTTTTTAGATGTGTACCGTTGTCGAGCGTAAAATATTTGAATTTTATTTGTCTAATTATCGAAATAAGGCTTAAAGCGTATTATTACGATGATTATAATTTTTTGTAAAGTATTATATAAGTTTTAAATAAGAAACCTATTTTTTGATTTACTTAAAAAGGACTATTTTAATATTATAAAAAAATCCTTAATGTTAATTTTTAAGGTTTGTCATAATGTAAATTTTCAAAATGTTGAATTTAGTAATTTTAATTATACCGTATCACATTAAATAATATTTTGATTATTTATACAAATTAATGATATTTAAGAAAAATGGCAGAACCACCCCAAAATTACAAAACCAAAATCAAGTAAACACTGTTAAAAGTTTCTTCAGCAATGTTTAGCTTTATATTTTTCTGAAAAAACAATTACGTAAATAGAAAAATAAATAAAAATTCCTTCATACAAAATTCGATAATAGCCAGTCGTACAACGTTTTTTTATGATTAAAACCCTCCCAACCCTTCTGTTTTAAATATTCTTTAAATCCGACATTGGACATTCGTGGTCTAAGGAATATGGGGTGTATTTATACTTTGTGGCAATATTGGCAGCTCAGTTGTGGCAGTTACAATCTGTCCATCTCTCTAACATATCATTATCATCATTATTCATTCATATAAAATAAATTTGAATAAAAAAAATTATTTTAAATTCTGACCATTAATGTGTTAGTAGTGATGATGCTGGTAGTGTTGGTTTCGTGCTGCAGACCTTTTGGGAAAAACTCGTATGCTAGTTGACTCATAGACAAATCATATAGATATTAGGAAGTGTATACACCTTCAGTTAGTTTATCAGAGAAAAGTTTTGCAAAATTGTTTGTTGTTGTTGCTGGTGGGTTAATTTTTTTTTCAACTCTTTAAAAAATGTTTATAAGCTTTTTTTCAACATACCTTCCCAGTATACATAATGTATATTTATATAAATTAAATATGTCTGCACATAGATATTTATTTAAGTTTAATGCTATTTCTCTGTTTGATATATGCAGTCATATCTAGTAGTACTTTTGGTGGGATAAAATGCAGTAACGGACAACCCTTAAAGCATTTACAACAATATTTTTTCATCTCATTTTTATTTATATTTGTTCAGTTACCATGACTGAGGGACTATTGTAAAATAAATATTACAATTTTAGTGCTTTATGGAAAAAATGTTGTTTGTCAAATTGTTCATTTTCATTTGCTTTAAATTTTGATTGATGAAATTTTGGTATAAGTTAAAAAATTTCAGGTTACGATGGTTTAATACCAAATTTTAAATGAATTTTTCATTGATCTTTTGTAGAATGAATTAATGATTTTACTGGCAGTGGCATCACTTTACTTTGAATATCACTGCTTAAATAAATAAATATTCAAATAGTCTTAGTGCAATCTGGTTCAGGATAATTACAATAAGAAGGAACACTTGAATATTTAAAATTGCAGAATAGGAAAATATAACAACGAAAATACAGTATTTCGCATAATATGATAGTTCGCAAGGCGAAAAATGAAATAAAAAATGTAAATTTTTCTGTACGGAAATTCCAGGTAGATCACGTAACAATACAGTAATCCCCCGATTTACGAACAGGATACGTTCTGTGAAAATGTTCGTATATCGAATATTCGTATATCGAGCCCAATATTAGTATGGTATTCTATTTAAAATAAATAGATACGTTCCAGCGATCGAAAATATTCGTAAAACGAGATCTATTTTAGTATAAGTTTGTGTTAAAACTACGTAGATGCGTACCCAAAATTTTCGTTAAACGAAATCCTATTTTTACAAATATTTGAAACAAAGTGATTAGAAAAGAAAAGAAAAAAGAGTTTACTCATTTCAAAAATATAATAAATATTACACAAATTGCATTACACTAAAGAAATTTTTAATGAATGAGAGAACTTAATTTATTGTTTTCGGGGAGTTCCAAATTGAATTAAATTGTTCGTAATAGCGAATTTTTCATTCGTATAACGAATTTTATAACATTATGAAATTGTTCGTAATAGCGAAATTTCGTAAACCGAGCCTTCGTAAATCGGGGGATTACTGTATGTTACTACTATACTTACAAAACAAGATACAACAGTTATAGTGTTATATATCTGTTAACTGGTGATCAAAGTGAATATGTATATATTAACTTCTACATTCCCCAAATATATGTAAATGCTCTCTAAACACTGCCCTGAGTTTGTCTATTTAAATATTATTCTTCTTTTATTTCACAAATTCGTTTTCGGCTAACAAGAAAAATGTGAATTTAATTTTTTACCATTGACTAGAAATAAACTTTCCTTTATTTTGGTTTGGATAAAAAATAAACATTTTTTTTCCGTTGAACTCCCTTAATATTTTTTCAAGGACTTTTATACTTTTGCGTAACAGAAGAAAAACTTTTTTTTTTATTATTATATTAATATGAGTTGTGAATGCGATGCTGAAGGGATTATTTTTTAAGTTGTTCCTTGAAGTATTCAAGGAAGACCATAGAGACGATGAAATTTTCGTCTCAAATTTAATTTTTTTTCTTTTTCATCTAGTATTTGTACATATGTGTATGTGTGTGTGTTGTTGTTGTTGCTGCACGATTTTTAGTCCGTTGTGGAAGGATGAAGATCCTTTTTCATAAAAATAATAATAAAAAAAGGCAAAAAAATTGTTGTAAAGCTGTGTATGCTTTTCATATCGTTTTGAAATCATTCAAAAAACTAAATATAGAAGAGCAGAGAATTCTTTTTAAATATGTTTTATAAAGTTTAGATATTAAAAAGAAATGCATTAAAAAAATGAATTAAATAAATGCCAGCAAGATAAGAGAAGTTAAAAGGCATCGTTTATATAAGGATATTTTTTTTTCGTTTTTGACAAATATTTGGTTAAAAGTTATTTTACTATAAAAGAATAATAATAATAATAAAAGGTTTGACAACATAAATTCATAAACTTCCATTTTTTAGTTGAATTCTCAATTTTATGAAGTTACTTTTTAAAATAAATAAAAAAGCTGGATAAAGTTAAAATTTTATTGTAAAGAAGATAATTTTTTTTACATAATTTCCAGAAATTAATATATGAGATCAATTTTTGGAACGAACTAATCTCAAACGATTAAGATTTTTTATATTGCTAACACAAATAAATGTCAAGAATAATTACTAAAATTAATAAAATTAGTCTATTTATTGAAATAATTAAAATAAAGAGTGAATATAGAAATACTTTCTAGAAAAACATTCAATAGAATTTATTTATAAATAATTGTGAATGAAATATTAAAATAATTTGTTTATCATTTATGATACAATATGTTCAATGAATGAAATTAATAATTATGTTTATTTTCTAAATTTCATTTCATTAAAAACAATATGAATTATTTCAATTTTGATTTTAAAAAATCAATCATAAAAAGCCGGAAACATTTATGGACAATAATTAGCATCATTTATTAAACCAGAAACAATTCATTATACACAAAAAAATTTCACCATAATAAATTATCTCAATAGGAAATATTTAGTTTATATTCTATTTTTTTACTAATTTCCTGTAATAGATTTTTTTATGTGTATAAGTATATATATTTTTCTATAATTTGAACAAAAAAACTACTTACAGTTTATATTTATATCTTAAGACGACTCCAACATACCAAAAAGTCAAAGTGTAATCGCATAAGATTTTTTTTCTTATATACCACGCGAAATTATTTTACCCATTTACTTCACCACCCACCCTCTATCACTACGCAACATAAAACATTTTTACCGCATCAATTACATGTTTTATTTTTGTTGTTGTTATATGTATATACTGTACTACATAGATTTTTTATATATGG
Source organism: Empis livida (assembly GCA_963932195.1). Classification (NCBI taxonomy): domain Eukaryota; kingdom Metazoa; phylum Arthropoda; class Insecta; order Diptera; family Empididae; genus Empis; species Empis livida. Next base: position 54,788,099 of record OZ010647.1, read on the forward strand.
ATAGTCTTGGAGGAGTTTACAGGTCAACATTTTTATTTTAAGGTTATGTGTTCTGCATTTAATTTACACTGGTACATAACAAGCTTAAGAATTGAATTTTTTATGTTGTTGTTTATATAAAATGAAAATAAAAACAAAACATTAATAAGTGAAAAAAAACAACAAACACACGACATAGAAGAAAATGATGTATGATTATAAATATTTTTCACACCAAAATGTCTAGTATAAAATAAAAATAATTTTATATTTGTGAAAACAATGCAATATCCTTAAGCATATTTTATGTTTCACCCTTAAGATATAAAATTATATTGTTATGATCAGGGATGTATTTAGGAGATGGAAAATTACAAGTGATAAAGTTAAGCAATAAAATTAATTGGGCGAAATTTTTAAGCATTTTTATTTTTGGTTCTGAAAATTATAATTTTTGTTCAGAGATCTTAAATTAATAAAACCAAATAATGACTTAGTTCTATTTTTCAGCAAAACAATTACTCTTAAAATTATATAAATTTCTTTTAAATATTTTATATATCATTTCTTTATCGTTTAAAATTACAATTCTAAAATGTAATATTTACACTTAATACTCTAAGTTCATGTTCTGATATTTGGTATTCGTAAATATTTTTCTTTTAAATATAAAATACAACTCAGACATAAGATTACATTATAAAGTAAATCCATTCTCCAAAAAACTTATAATTTTTGAAATATATATATTTTTTTTAAGACTCTAAAGCTATTTCCAACTAAAAATTTATATTTAAAGATATTACCTATAATTTAAATTTAACTATCTGAATATATTACATATAAATATGCCATATATCAAAATGAGATTATTCTTAAACGAATATCATTGAACACTCCCCACAGCGAGATCATAATATGATTTTTAGTTTTAAATCTACTATAGGTAAGTTTGATTATAATAATAATAATAATAATAATAATAATAATAATTTTCACATGAAATTACCATTCAAGATTACATGTTTTCTTTTCGATTTAGTGCCGTTGTCGACAACCAGAAAATAAATTTAACCAATTTAGAAAAATTAAAAAACTATTTAAAAGTTTTAAATTGAAACTGACATTTTTAAATGAGCAAATCAATAATTTTAACAAAAATATTATCTAATTTTAATATTATTAAAATTTAGAAATTATTAATAGTTTAAATTATAAGTAAAATATAAAAATAGTTTGTTTCAAAATTTTCAATATACAAATTAGATTCAATTTACATTATGATTAATATTTTATATGACCTCTATTAAAAAAATGTCTGTTCATATTTTTATGAAAAAATTGGCAGAAAATTCAAATTCAAATAGCAATTCACATAAATATACATATATCGTCATAATCTAAGTACAATCGCATACAAGATATTTTGTTGTTGAATTTACTTCATTAAAAAAATATAATTTTGTAATAGGACTAACAACATACTGCAATAAAAAATAAATGTACAACAATTTTGAGATGAATTATTAAATTACAAAATTAATAATAACTTAAAAAATTTGTTAATTTAAGTAAATTATATACAAATATAAACTAAAACCGGTTACAGGTATCAATAGAAATATATCTGAAAATCGCAATCTCAACGATTATAAAATAAAAAGCAATTGCTTAACATATATTTTGAGAAAGTAATATTTTTCATACTTTACTTGTAATAAATAAATCAAAAACACTGAATTTAAAATTATATGCTTTTGATTACCAGAACAAGAAGATTAGAATTTAGAGATGGCAACAACTTTGTAGCACAACATAATTATAATATCCAACAATATGGTGCAGTACATTAAGAAAACTACTAATATTTCTGCTAGATGTATCGGTAGTACTCTATAAAAAACATTTCAGCAAAAGAATTAAATATTACTAAAGTGATTTGACATTTTTTTAAGAAATTTTTCTGAATTATAGCAAATACTGAAATTTCACAAGTTTACTTATTTAATACTGTATTGATAATTAATTCCTGATTTCATTTGCATCGAATTAAACCAAAAACTCAAATATATGTTATAAAATTAATATACTTTCTACATGCATTTATATGAAAAAATTATTTTTCTGATTCTGAAAGAATATTTTCATGATTTTTTGTCTACGTATAAAAATATTCAACAAATATTTAAATTTTTTTCCTACATTAAAATAAATTTCGAAGTTTTTCACAATTTTGTGTGGATTAGTGGATTTATTTCTTTTTAATTTTATCCTGGTGACATTCACATTATGTTTATCTCATTATATCCTCTTTTTATAATAAATCTTAATGTTGTATATTTGTGTTTGTATATAAGTGAAATTGTATTAAGTGGTAGTATAATATTTTCATTAAAATTTTACAATTGAATCATTAAAAAAATTGAAACATTGAAGTTAGTCGTTTCATTTTAATAAGGGGCGCCTAGGCTATAGACCTAGACAGACTTGCTTGATTCGGTATTATAATAGAAAGATTTGTATACATATGTATAAACTTATCTCAGAATCATTACTAGTGTAAAAGTTAATTTCTGTGTAAACTTTTAGTTTCCGTTTCGGCAATGCTAGATTCCATTTTACTGAATTGCCACAATATTATAAAAAAATAAATAAACAACTTTTACAAGTATCTCTTGTAAATTTTAGTTTATTTGAGTATATTATATTTTAACTATAATTTATCATTTATTGGTGATTTTATAGCAATAGACATATAAACTATTAAATTAAATTAGTTAAAATATTTTATAAATATGAAAGATTAGGTAGTTTCACCAAAAAATTTTAAATTTTCTTTATCAAATTGTAAAAACACAAAAAACTATAAAAGGAAATTTTAAAGTACAAGGGTAAATATTTTCAAGTTATCTATTTTCTAATAATTAATTAAATAACCAAAAATATTTTGATGCAAATTTAGTGTTAAGCAAGCAAAGACCAATTACAGAGATATAATAATCAAATAATTTATTAATATATCGCTTTTCAGACTGCAACTATGAAAACTAAAACAATTAATTTGAAAATACACATTTCAAAATCTTCAAATAACAATTTCATTGAATATAAATTTAGTTAATGGTTGATTAACTAACAATATACATATTGGTAAAGGTTTCAATCCATTAAAAACGGCTAACAATTTATTACAAATCAACCATAGTAAACCAAACAATATATTAAACAAGAAAACATTACAAAAGATATTTCTCTAATATAATAAAAACATTGAATAAAAATTAACTATATTGTTGTATGGATACTTTTCCACACACTTCATAAATTTACATGTTTTTATATAATATATTTTTTATCCTTTTTTCATTTATTTAGGATGAAAAAACCAACTTCGCAGATAGTAAAATACGAATTAAAGTGAATATAGAAAATATAGAAATTACATTCGTTATAAACTTTAGTTTTTTTCTGTGTCTTTTTTTTATTTATAGAAAATAACATTTTTTTTATTTATATCGTCAGCATAATGTTATGCTACAGAAAAACAAATTACAACGAAATAAAAAAAAATCCTTTTTTGAATAATCTTCATATGAATGGATTACTTGGTAATGTTAGCGCCCCCCGGAAGAATATATGATGTCAGTTTGGATAAGTCGAAAGGTATTCTACCGCAAAACTAAATATAATATAAATAGATTGAATAGTACATACATATATATGTAATATTATTTTGAATAGTTATCCATATGGAATTTACAACGAATAAGCATCAGTACCTGTACTATTTAAAGCATGTTTTTAATTGGACTTAATCAGGTAGCCAAAATGAATGAATAGTTTACAACAACTTTAAATTGTAAAGAATAATAAAGTTTTTGGCAAGTATAGATATTACCTCACCTGATACATTAGATATTAGATAGTTCATAAAAATATACTTCCAATCGTTTTTATATAACTATTGATACAAGTTCAATTAAATCAATAACAGAGTCAGTCAACAACATTTTTCACCTTAGCATAATAAATCCTTTAAATGAAAAATAATTTAATTAATCATTTAATAAATGTAAATCAACTCAATAGACTATATTTATACAAAATTGTAAGAATATTTTACAAGTTGTTGCAATTTGAGAAATTAGATTACTTAATTAGAAATATATTATATTATTATTATTAATTATTTGTAATAAATGGAGTTATAGATAACAAGATAACTATTACATTAGAATCAATAATATTTCAAAATTAATTTCGATTTAAATATTATATTGTAATTGAATATTAAATAAATAATTATAAGAATATTACAAAATTAGAATTTTTTGAAAGAATTATGTTAAGCTTTTTCACATATTTCTACGATACTCCTGAATATAAAACATATTGTATTCGAAATTGTACAGAAACTACATATATATATATATATATATATATATATATATATATATATATATATTTTCAAATTATTCTAATGAACATTTCATCGATGGTGAAGTTTCGTATAACTTTCCCTTTTTTACTTATATTCTTCATATTTGTTTTGTACTTTAAATATAAAAATTTGTATTTTTCATCCATATATTTTTCGTACCGGAAATATTACAAGAAGGAATGTTGTTACTTCTGTGTAATTCAGGACAGTGGCTTGATTTTTACATTTTTTATGGCTTTTTCAAGGTTATTTCAAAGAAATTAGTATACAAATTTTTGAAAGATACAAAAGATTAAAAATGATAAAAGTACTTTTCAAATGGACCGAATTTTATTACACCCTATACCTACCATAATTTCAATCTAACACTTTGAATGTTATTATATAATTTGGATATCAGGGTAATATTTTGAATATCAATTTATTACTCTGACATACTTACAAATTCAAATTAAATATCACTCGGCAGATTTTAGTTTATAGTAATTATTGCAGCACTGAAATTTTTCAAAGGAAATTTTTTAATTTCAATTTACTTTCAATAAAAATCAGGCGATTAATGCAGAAATTCATCAAGAGCAAAGGGCAATTAAATTTTAAACTTATTATGTCATGACACGTCTGCCCAGACCACTATTATTTTTCAATATCCTGTGTAAGGTAACAGCTCAGATCATATCTAACTTTAAAAAAAGTCAATTTACATTCACTGTCTAATAACAGTATTACATATTCAAATATAACTATATTTATGTACATATATGTATTTTTTAAATGAATATTATAATTTTAAATTTTGGAATGAGATTTCTTTATTTCTACATTTATACACAATGAGAAAAAAAATTATAACATAAAAACCATTTATGTTTGTTTACATAAGTATAATGTGAAAAAATTGAACCGTGTTTCTGTGATTATGCCATTTTAATAAAAAAATATTTTTTTTTATAAAACGTTTGAACGCATTTTGAAAACAAAAATTTTCTAATAATCCTTTTGGAAAATATTTTTTATTCTTGTATATTTAATGTTGTTTTTATATAAATTCTATTCAATGAATTAAATTCCTTTTTTTTTCTTTATAAAAAATGTTTCTTTTTTTGTGTGTACATTTTTAAGGTTGTCTGGTTCGTTTAAATATTAAATAAAATATTCAATATTCCATATGGTACTTTTATGTGAAATTCCACAATTAAATTAAATTGTAATAAAAAAATTATTCTGGAAAACATCTTAATTTAATGTCTTCTACAATTAAATTTAATATCAACATTTTGTTGGCATATAAAATAAAAGAGTTAACATCCTTTTTTTGTTTTGAGATTATGGAATCTTTAATATTAATTTAACACAACGTAAACGTAGCATAAAATAAATATTGTAAAAAGAATTCACCCTAAAAATACAAATTTTTCTACAATTCAATGAAAGAAAATTTATATATTTTTGTTAAAAAGTCATTTAAAGTAATATTTTTTTAAGGATGCTTATTATATTTGTAAAGGACAAAAAGTCCTTATAAATCGTTTAAAATTCTGTAAAAAAAAAAATTTAGAGTTTATATACAAACAAAAAAACATGAACTATACATACTTAAATTTTAAATATTTTATATATGTATTTAAGAAATTCCGATAATGACTTTTAAGATTTTTACAAATTTTTATACATCACATAATTATTTTGGTAACAAGGATTTTAATTAATTTAAAATTTATCACTTTTTTGAAATTTGCTTACAGCTGAATTTGGTATTAGAATTTATCGGCGGTGTTGAATCATAATTTATAGAATCTATAATAAAATATTTAAAATCTTCAATTTTCAAAAGTTGGTAAAACATTGAATTTAAGGCTGTTGTAGAATTCTCATATTGAAACCACAATTAAAATTTACAAATAAAAAAATTTATTAAATAATATATGTATGTACATATTTGTAATAGCCTTTAAATAATCCGTAGTTAAATCTATAAATCAATATGCAAATAAGAAAATTTCCTTTGATCAACAAAAAAAAATCAATTTAGTTGATTAAAAGGTATACAAAATGTCCTTTCAAAATATAAAGTTAAAGTATATACATATGTATTTACTTATATGTATACATTTCGTATAAATATTTGAGAATTCAAATGCCAATAGCCATTCAAGTGTCTTTTAAAATCAATTAAATTAATTGGATATTATACACATATGTATGTACGTAATATTCATTATTTAAAAATCTTTACTAAAAAATAATTACTGCATGTTTAAATTTGAACAAAACATATTTATTACGATTTAATATTTACGATTTAAATTAAAATAACAAAAAAATTGAATAATACTCAAAGTTTGGAGTTTGTTCTTACTAAGTATATTCATTCTGTTAACTTTATTTCAGTTATTGCAATCAATCTAAATAATGTTTTAAATTAACACTTAAATATCTATGAATAGAATTAGTATCTCACAATCTCACATTACTATCCCTATATATTGTCGTTAATGGTCTTGAAATATCTAAATAACACATAATATTTTATCCGATTTCGATTTCTGCCAATGTTCTTTGCTAAATTATTAAAAATTATTTGAAAAACCATTTTCAATTTGAAAACAAAATATAGTAGTAAACTACAAAAAAGCATAAAAATTGAAAATTATTGATTATTCAAAGTAAATAAATACGAGCAGTATTACAGTATTTATTTTATTAAAAAATTGTATTTTTTTATGGTTTCTGTAGACAAAATAAACAGGAAAATAAAAGCTTTTTTTTAAAAAAAAAACAGCATTACTTTAATATTAATGAATTGCCTATGAATTGTGCTATGAATTATATATATAATTTTTCTTATTAATTACGACCGCAATAAAAAATAATTACAACTTTATTCCTCAATTTTTTTATGTCCCAAAAAAAACGTAACTTTTAAATAAATTGCAACTAAATTTATATAATTAAATTAAAAAACTATTATATGTCAATAGTAAAACTATCCGAAAATGAAGAAAAAAATGTAATTATGTTAACAAATTAATAATCTCTTCACGAATACTCCTTAAATAGATAATTTATTCTTAAAAATTTTAGTTTATTTTTCAAACATAATTTCAAAATCATGTTGCCAATAAATTAGATTAGATAATAGTACAGGAAAAAGTTTTCGAATAAAATTTAAATTCTATTATCATTGGACATGAAATCCACCAGATTTATCGTATACTATAAACTAGAATAAGTATTACTCAAAATTAATTTTTAAAAATTCCGAACGCATCTATTTCATTCAGATCTGACTATTTAAGCAAAAATTTCTGAAAATTTTATGTCAATTGTTCTAACACAGTTGAATATATTAGGAAAAGTTTTCTGATAAAATTTTACAAAATGTTTTGCAAAATTGAAGTTGTAAATATATAATTCTAAAATTAATATCTATTTATGGTCAATTTCAATTAAGTTTACTAATTTTTTATATTATAGACAATGTTTTTTGTGGTTTGTATTGCGTCAATATAGACATCAGTTTTTGCTAAACCAGGCGCTGTAGATGATGTTGTTGTCCTAGTTACTAAGATTTTTAATGGCGTTGGTTAGATTTAAGCAGATTGTAAAAAGAAATTTTATTTTTTTTAGATTGTATAATAAATCCAAAATTAATTTTGGAATCAAAAGTTACATAAATTCGATCTTGAATTATTAATCTGAAACAAATCTTATATATAAATAAATGTTTTTATGTGTACATCTCCAAAATGTTCAACTTTCTATATAATAAAAAAAAATATTTTTATCAATCTACAAAAAAATAAAAAAAAATAAAGGAAAAACAATATAAAAAGTTCTCTATGTCTAAATTGGTATAACTAAGTATATGAAAACCAAAAATTTTTGCGAAATCAACAAGCAATTGTTCAGTCACGCATCTCACGATCAAACTATTAAAATCAAAATCCCACCTTGTAATATAATCAAAATATACACATATCGATGTGTATATTGAATATATATTATGATATCGATATCGGAATGAATAGCTGAACCAAATGGGAATTCCAAAATTCTTTCAAAGTCCTTTACTTAGTCTTTATTTTTTTGCTGCTCTTTATTACAGCAAAAGTTTAGTTCTTTCGCATAATCCATAAACCATCAAAATTATATACTTTCAAAAAAAAAAAAAATATGAAACAAATTCCAAAAACAACTTTTATTCATAATTTATATTTTTATCGATTCAATTTTTCTCCAAAATAATTTGCAATATTTTTGCGTATATGCTTTTAATATAAATTTCGATAATTTTTTTTCCTTTATGTTTTCCTTATGAATTTAATTTTTGATTTAATTCGTTTAATTGTGGATGGCAAAAAAAGCCAACAGATAAGATTACCTCCTAAAATAAAATCAAAGCGCATAGCTTTTAAATTTAATCGATTTAAAAATTGGTAAAATATATGTAATATAATCGAAGAGGGGAAATTTTTTTTAGCATCTTCATTTTCTTTATGACGTGTAGGGTCAAAATATTAAAAGAATAAAAATAATTTTTTTTATAGTGGTTATGGCAATCAAAATAAAATTTTTTAAATGTGAACCATGTCAAAATATATAAACGCCTCTTTCACCTCTTTAATTTTAGTATAAAATTAAATTAGATTTGGCTGAGTTATTTTCTTTAACAATGAAAGAAATTTTTGATCTTTTTGATGGTTAAAATATTCTGACAAATTTAATAAGAAAGTAGAAAGTTGAAAATAAAAATTTGCCATTAAATTTTTGGGAATACCCGAAATTTGAGTAAATTCTTGTCCAATCTTTAAATTATAACCAAAAATATTCATTTCTTCAAACTATAAATCTTCAAAATGATAAATCAAACCTAATATATTATTTATATACAGAATTAAATAAAATTCTACATAATCTAATAACAAATCCTTCAGTAAATCATTACTGTATTCACCTGTGAGCCAATTTCAAAAATTTTATTCGATATTTATATTTTTCATATAATATATATACATATATATTTGATTGGATACACACGTTTTTATGACCATTTTAACATTTTTCTTTTCCTGGAATGCTTGAATTTATATAGTAAAGTATATCAGAAAATCATCCAAAATTAAAATTTCATGGGATTCTGGATTCTGCGGATATTTGCAAAATTATAATACCAATCAGGAATTTCAGTTGACGACAGGAGGGCAAACCTTTAAAGTTAAGATATTTTTATATTTTTAACTTGATTTTATTGTCACGACATGCAATGCAATTAATATGTTGTTTTGCTTTTTGTGGATTTAAACTGAAATTAATTATATTATCAGTTTGAAAAAAGGATTTAAAGTTTTCGAATTAATCGCTTATTTGGAATTTATCGTGATTTCGAAAAATTATTTCTTTGATGATCATCAAGGACAAAGGACAGATAAAACACAAAAATTGAATCTTTAATTTACATATTATACTAACATTTATTTAACAAAAATGTAACTATACTATTCCCAATTTACGACTTTTGAAAACTAAACACAAAATATTCGTAACACTTTATTTATAATTTCAAAAATATTTGATTAGGTTAATCATTTGCTTGTATGGCAGAATAATCTTTATTTATTTTCTAAATCGTTGAGAATTTATCGATTATGAAAAAAAAATTTAATCAAAAATTACACATATGATTAATTTACTAAAAATAATAAAAAAACAAAAGAAAATTGTACGATAAAAATAGTTTCACGATTTAATCATTAAATACGAAAAATGTTAACAAATTTTTTTGCGATGAAAACCTTATAATTTATTTTTATCTTCAAATAAAATTTTATTTCATCTGAATAAACTTAGTTTTTTTTTTTTTGATAGTTGGAGTTAATTTGTCGAGAGAGTTGAATAGTATTTCTAAGATAAAATGTTAAATTGAACTATAAATTTTTATGAAAGTCTGGATAGTTACAATTTTTTTTGTTTGGGTTCAAGCATAAAAAAAAATTATAATAAAAAAACACAAAGTTCATTATTTTCTTATGAATATAAAAATCAAGTAAATTTTCTTATCTTTTTTAATTTGAAATATGAATAACACATTAGTTTTACGGTTTATAGAAAATGAATGGGAAAAGTTTTCTTTAGGGAACAGTAACAGTGCTGGAGCCAAGAAGGAAACCGAAATAAATATATTATATACACTTATGATATGGAAAATAATTTAAATATTTAACATATATTTAAATGTAAAAAGGATAATACTTGATGAAGTTAATTTAATAAATTGTCGTTTGACTTATGTAATATAAATTTAGATTGTTGAAAGTATTCAAAAATTAACTAAAGGATACGTATGAATGTGAAAGCTTTGAATATTCTGGTTGACTATAAATTTTGATTATGTAAATAAAAACATAGATTAAAATTTGTGGTACGTCTCTGTTATAAAAGGTATTTACTTAAAAGAATTTCTTGTTGTTTTATTTATTTTAAGAATTTTTTGTAAGGATTCTTGACTTTGTAATTGCATTACTATATATTCGATGAAAGGATAATCTTACAAAAAGAAAAATTCTATAGAATAGGGTGGATAAGGATTACCATAACCATAATGCGAAATATATTTCAACTATAATGTTGTTTGTGATTTATTCAACTCGCGAATATTATATTTTATTTAGTTATTATTAATAATGCATAGTAATGAATATTAAATTACGTAAAAAACGATTTTATACTTTTGTACTTATTTTAGTATTAAACGATTTATGAATAATCAATTTTTAAAGAGGGTTTTTAACTATGCAACTCGACATTATTTAGTTATTGCTAAGTGAATTAAAAAATTATTTAATTGGATAGTAAACAACAAAATCTAAAAGGCACATTAAAAAAAGGGAATTTTAATTCAGCCAAGACTTGTAAATATGAACTTGAAAATACGATATTCTCCACTTTAAGATCATTTAATTATTAAGATCTTTTATTTTAATATGACTTCACACTTAACTAACATCATTAAAATAGAAAGAAACAGGATTTAAAATATTACAACAAAAATTAAGTTAAATTAGATGCAGGTCTTAAATATTTATTTAATTATAAAAAAAAAATTACTAATTATAAAATAATAGTTATAAAAAAAAAATTAAAAAATTAACATTTTATTTGCACAGAAATAATTTTCATATTATTTTCCTTACAATTAATTTACTTTAAATACAATAACTCACTAGGTAAATTTATTATTTCATTCTAAAAAAAACTGTTTTACAAAGCTTTAAAAAATAAGTTACTAATGCTTATCATCCACTTCGTAATAACGGGTCAGTTCATTTTTTTTAAACCAAATTCAAGTATAATTTATTTAAATTCTCTACAAAATATTTTCATATCCATTAATTCCAATTCAACAAAACTATCAGAGCAGAAATCAGCTAAATAAATTCATAAAATTTAAGTAATAACTCATATACCAATTCATTTTGCCCATAGGTTAAAAAAAACCAAACCAAACTTATTTCACAAGTTATAAAAAATTAATTTTCTATAATAATTGGAATGTGCCCATTTAAAACTATTTTTTTTTCTTCTCTTCTGAAATTATTTTGTTTGTCTTGGTCCGCCAAGATTCTTCAATAAATTTCCTATAGTTTATGGTGGAAATTATTGGTCAATTTGTTGATCTTGAAACTAATAAATAATTTCGCACATTCCAATCAGATGTTTTTGTTGTTAAAGACCGCTGGGTATATCAGATAATAACCGCCCAACATTGATGTGATCCCTAAAAGGATCTATACTTTTTTTATTTATATGTTTTAGTTTAGTTGAATAAAGTCTAAACTGAGCGCTTATTTTATCAGTAGTGTACTTGTACCATACGACGAAGTGTAATCAACCAAATAATTCAAATACATTGGTTTCCACAACAAAACTTACATATAATATTATATATATAAAAGAAAAATCAACTAAAAGTGATGTTATAAATCTTGATATTAACACCAATATTTCATATTCATTTTCTTTACGTTGATAGTTCTATGTATATGAACTTTTTTTTGTATCGACATTAATTAAAATTTGTTTCTCAGTTAATTTATAGTTATTAGTTCAAAAGCTGTAGACCAATTTCAAATAAAAGATGAGAATATTTCTTACAAGTACTGAGATTTATGAATATCACATCACATTGATATAACAAACCATCCTTATTTAATTCTCTGGTAAAACTAATATAATATAATCTGTACTACAAAAGTGTATTGTGAATAATTAAAATTTATTTAAAATAATTTTTTACATTTATTTAATTTTGTACATGAGAAACAACTAATATAAAAAAAACTTACCCGGAAAGACAGTATTACGGCACAATTTTCGGAAGAACATAATTTATTTTTCGTAATTTTTTTCGTAATATTCTTTACCAAAATTCCAATTTACTAAAGGAAGTGCATAATTAAATTAATAATAAAAATCCCTAAACTTTGTTTTCCTTCTTTGATCGATTGGCAGTTTTTGTCTTCACAATATAATATTTTTACACGAATAATATAATTCTATACACATATGTATTTTATATGAATTTATTGCTGAGTTAAAAAAAATTAAAACCGGAAGGACAAAATTTGTTTTTGGTTTTAGTGTTTTTTGTATAAAAAATCACGACTAAATGTTACCGATGTCAAGACGGTAGCAAAAGGCACGTGCTAGGCTTCGTTGTAAATCGTTATATAAAAAATTTTTGATTGAACTTAACTCTTCGAGTAATTATCGAATAATAAATACTTCTTAAAAAATTACATTTCAGTCGCCGTATATATTATGGTGGTGCACTGTTGAAGACGTTATGGTAGTTGGTTTTATGTTTTTATTTTTATTTTTGTCTTGATAATTGTGGTATTAGTGTGGGTGCCATCACCCATCCATTACAAATCAGAGTATATAATATTAATTGTAAAAAAGTAAAAGATATAGTTGGAGGGTTATTTTAGCAACTGAATTAAAATTGTTAGCAGCCAGTAATTTTATGAAATTTAGATAATATTTATTTCACCCAAGATTTGTTATAAAAATATTGTGAAATACGAATACCTGAAATATGTCTAGTATTGTTATTGTATAAAATCGTAGATATATAAGAATATGCTTATATCTACGATAATAGTAAAAAGTAATTTTTCTGAAAAATGGTTCATCGACAACAAACTATAATATTAAGTAGAATTTGAAATTAATTATTTCCAGCCAGACAAGTTGACAAACTAAAAATGAATATTATTAAAACATTTGAAAATGATCTAAAATTAAAAAAAGTTATATAAGTGTGCGAAATAAACATTAATGTTAAGAATAAATTTTCGGTGGTACATATATTTGCCTGCAATAAAGCAGCAAAATAAAATAGCGTGGTACGTACTTTACCATTTATAACATGGCCAAATGACGATGATGATCATGAAGATTGTTAGTAAAAGAAAAGAAATTAAATCGCAATTGAAATCAGAATTATCCAACCGAAAAAAAAATCTGTGTTCTATTTATTGTACTCGGTGCGTTTATTTTTGCTATTTTTTAGTTGTGTTTATGGTATAAATATAATTTAAGAACTGTCAATCTATTTTTTTCCTTTCTTATGGCTGTGAAATATAAATATAAAAAAATATGAAAAAGTTAAAAATAAAACTCATTGGAAACATTAAATGCAAAAGAGAAAAAAGTCAAATGATTTGAGGTAGTTTTAAAAAAAAAATTTAAATTGCAGACATGTGTACGGTACGTTGTCGGTAGAATTATTATACTAATAATAATAATATGTAATAAGGTATAATATGGAAAATGGAAAGAAATTATTATATTAAAGAGAAAAATGAATAACAAAAATAACTCAAAGGTGTGCTATGGTTCGCTAAATAAAGTAATATAACGATTATTATTATCTATGTATATATATTTTCTTATTGTTCACAAAAATAAACTCATCTTTACAGTATTAAACTTCATCGTTTTTTTAGCAATACATTAGGAAACAGTAATCTGTGAATTTTAAATTGCAATGAAAATACTTTTCCCAATTAGAAATCTAAATTGCAGTACAACATTAATATTTTTGACCACATTTAAAAATAAATTCATAATAATTATTTAACAAAAATATATTAAGATTATCAATTTATGATATTCAATATTTTTTTATTTTTTCAATTAAAAAATAATAATATACAAATACTTACTTATTAATTAAATATTGTAAAAGATGTCAATAGATATATTTACAATTTGTCTTCATATCCATAATAACCAATACTCTTAACTTCATTAGTCAAATCCGGAAATGGTATAATAGCTTTAAAAATAGCTGCTTCTAATTCTCGATATTGAAAAAATGGTGGAAACGGCATATCTTCCAATGAGAACATTTTAACGTCACCTCTTTCATTACCAACAACAACTGACCGTCCACAATTTGAGAATCTAATAAAAAAAAAATTTATACAACTAAACATAAGTAGATATATACATATATATATATATATAAATATACTTGCTAACTGTCAAATTTGATTTTCCTCCCGGTTTGGTTTGAACTGGTTTTAAAATACTTCGTCTTATATCCCAAACTTCAACTTCTGATCTAGTCGTACCAATAATAACAGTTGAATGTGTTTTACTCCAATTAGCACAATGAATAGGACCAACTCCACTTGATAATTTTATTAAAGGTTCTACAATACCTTCAAGCCATATACGAATACACCTTTTAAAATAATTTCTTAATTAAAAGTTAAATTGCATAATTATAGAAAAATTATATGTATACCAATCAGCACCACAAGTTAAAAATAATTTTGGACTCCATGGTGAAAATTCAATTCCGAATATATAACCATCATGTGCTTTCATTAATTCAATATGTTGATGTGTATAATTTAATGAACATTTATGTATACAGCCTTCATCTGTTAATACAAAATATATATCTTTTTTAACTGGGTGTACTTCTAATCCTAATCCTTGTGGATGACGATTTGCTAATAAAATTTTATTTTCTCGTTGGGTGACAACTAAACCTTCTGGATTACCTTCAACTCTATCTAATTTCATTTGTTGATAACCAATTAAATATGGTGAATTTGTAAGACGATATTTTGTTACAGTACCATCTTCTGATATTGCTAAAAATGGTTCATAATCCATATCTTCACCAGCACCTAAATTAATCCAACACATTTTTTTAACTGGTGCACAACCAGGTGATGTTGCTCTTTGTGATATACCAACTGGTGGACCAGAAACACTACTTATATCACGTACCTCTACGGTGCCATCATATAAGCCAATTGCTAATAATTGTGGTAAAAATTGTGAAAATTCAATTGATACAACTGGCACATTATAATCATAACGACGTTCTGGATTTATTGGATTTTTAATACTCCATATACCAACAAAACCATTTAATTTCTTTTTAACTGGAATAAATTTGTAAACGCCATATGCAACAGCTAATATATCACCATTATTTGGACAAAATCGTATATCTACAACAGCATATCTTCTACCTTCTGAATGTAATTCAAAAGTCCATAAATTATCTAAATTGTATTCATATTTAACATTTAATGATAATGGATCTGGTAACACCATATTACGAAATCTTCGTTGCTCTTTTTCAAATATATTACCAGCTAATACCCTTTGTGTCATCATACATGCCAAATGATAATTATTAGTTTTTGATATATCTTCAAATTGATCAATACCACCGGGTTTATATGTTGTAATATCTAATTTTTGTTGACCCTCTAAATCAATTGTAGTTGTTGATTTTTCTAAATCTTTATATGTATCAAACATTTCAAAATTAGATACATATGAACCAATATTAACTGTTTGTGTTGTTATAGTATTAGCATCCCTTGATTTATATAAAACATCAACAGTTTGTGCTTCGGCATCAGTTTTACGACGTATTTTACCTTTACCAATTGTTAAATAATCATAAGTTTTATTGTCAATTTCAATATCTTTAGCTTCTGCTGAATCTCTTGGTTCGGTAATGCTAGCTTTATGATACAATAATATATCACTTGTTTCTTTTAAATTTATTTTTATATATGGTGGTATTTTTTTTTCTTTTTTAGTACTATCATCCATTTTCTCTTCTGCTGGTTTTTCTCTCCAATAAGGTACGTCATCCAAAGATACTATATTAATTGATATCTTTTAAAAAAATTAACATTTACTGATCAGATATCGCAATAGCATTTAGAAAAGTATACCTTTGTTATATCATCCATTGAGGTTTTCATTGTATGTCCAATACTTTTCCTTATACTATCGTTACTTTTTTCCATTTTTGATTTATTTAAAGATAAATCTAATTTATATGCCATAATTTTCCAAGGATCTCTTTTCAATATCTGACCAGGAGTTTCTAAAGTAACATTTTCTAATGAATTTGGTGTTACATCAATCTCATCAATAAAAACCTATAAAAATTTCTTTTCATTAATAATAGTAATTTATATTATGAAATAATTTACCTTCAGTTTATTTCTTTTTATAACTTCACTATGTATTAACCATTTGTATGGATCAATAAAAGAAGTCCTACGAGCGTCTACTGGAAGTATTACCTGCGCTGTTTCAGTTTTCTAGATAAGAATAATATTTATGTAATATGTAAATAAAATATTTATTTTGGGTACATTGGATAGACCAATACGTCTTTTACTTGTCGACATCCTTGAATATTCAATTAAAATGTTAAAATCCTTTATTTGATACAATAATAAAAATGTATATTTAGATATTTTTTTTAATTTTTAATTCGCAAGCTTTAAAAGTCAAATTTTTAATGCAGTGAAAACATAATTAAATTAAATTAAAATATTGTTAAAATTATATATAATACAATATAATATTATATAGAATCGAATATAAATAAATATGATTAGGTATAGTGATAAATTCGAGTGAAATGTAAAATAATTAAAAACTTCAAATACTATCAACTTAGTTAATTAGATCAATATTGGTATCGTACAAAATGTTACCCAGCAACTGATTTATTATTTTTTGTTTGCTCTCAAAGTTTTTAAAAAAATCATTAAGTCTTATGGTAATTTATTGAAAATTATAAGTAGATTATTAAAAAAATATATTTAAAAAACATTACTAATATGTATATTAATATTATAATACGATGAAATTCAATTGATTTTTAAGGAATTTGAGGCAATCTATATTTAATGGAAACTAATTACATCCGCAAATATAACCACCATTTTTGCCGGAATCGAAATTTTATTCCTTGCATAAGATTCTTTAATTTCTAATCGAATTTGATCAGGTTAGAGTCAGTGAGATGTAATCAATAATTTTATTTAACTTTACATTTTAAAGAATAAATTTAAGGAAAATGAGAAATGATTTCTCAAAAAAAGGTGTTTACTGAAAAAAGGTTAATAATTTATGGTAATTAAATATATATATGTATACAATGTAATAGAATGATTAAATACATACTACACATTATGTGATTTAAAATATGTTAAAAAAAATTTAATTTGTGTAGATTAATTGAAAACAATAATAATAATTCCTATGTATATATTTATCTAAACAACAAAATGTTTATTTTATATCTTTATGCATATAAAAACATCATGTAAATTTGTATAATTAAAATATTTTAATCAATGAAATATAAATATTTAATATTGAATAAAAACTTTTTAATAAGGAATATGTTTTACGAATTTTCGTACAATTCATATCCTGGTTAACCGGAGCATTTTTATCCTTAGGCAATTAAAACAATACTAACGTTCATTACTAATATTGTTTTTCATTTTATGTTTCGTTCTTAGTAAACTAAACAACCTGGGGGACTTTGACGAAATGAGTCAATTGACAAAAATTTTTTAAAGGTTAAAGGAAAAAGAACTTCACAATAGTTTTTTTAGATATTCAATTTACATTGCGTTAGATATATAAATAACACTCGTAACTCTTATATAAAAACTTATTTTAATATAACAAATTCCCTGTAATTTTTATTATTTAAATAATTTGATAAATAAATTTATAATTTTTTTAAGTTTATAAAATATTTTCCGATGACAATGGTAGATCGACTTAATTTTAAGGTTCAAATTAATTTTTAAATTTTAAGGTTCAAATTAATGTTTGTATTTTAAACTTATTTTCAAGTTAAGGAAATAGATTAATTAACACTTTTCTAAAGCTGAAATATTACCATAATTACAAGAATATTTAATCTTATTAGTATATAAGAAAATTACAATGTTTTGATATTTGCAGTGTATTATTTATTTTGTGGTTTTTCCGTAATTATGCGGTATATATATTTTTATAATATTAAATTACGGATTTCTAAGTAGCAAAGTTCAGTCCAAGTTTTATGAAATTAATTAATTTAGTTCATTTTTAATTCTCTGACAAGTAGCCAAATATAAATAATTATATAATAAAAAATAAATAATGCTATCAATTGATAAAAAGATTGTAAATAAATTTCCTCCACCATATAAATGGGCCATAACGCCATATAAACAAGATAATTTTTCACCGAACACATTACATTTAATATATCGTAAACCAGTTTTTGTGAATATTTGTAAAGCAATTATAATTGGTGATGTTTCAGTTGGAAAGTCAACAATTTTAAAAAGGTATAATAATCCTTTTTTTATTTGTTACTTAAACAAATTATTTTATTATTAGTTAACGATAAAAAATAATTTTAGATTTTGTCGGGGAAATTTTGATAATAATTACAAACCGACTATTGGTGTTGATTTCGAGGTTGAATATTTTCAAGTTTTGAATGAGACATTTAATATGCAAATGTAAAAGTTTCAATTTAGAAAACTGTATATTTTTTATCATATTATATTATTTTTAGATGGGATACCGCGGGTCAAGAAAGATTTCAATGTATTGCCGAAGCTTATTACCGAAATTCAAATAGTAAAATTATTTATTTAATATATAGATATATGTATATATAATATATAAATTACTTTATATTTTTAAGTAATTGTTACAGTCTTCGATTTGACAAAAGCAGATACTTTAAAAGCAGCACCCACGTGGCTAGAAACTGCTTTAAATTCTAATAAATTAATTCATAAGCCTTTAATATTTTTGGTGGGAACAAAATCCGATAAATTAGTATTTAATAATAAAATTAAATAATTTAAATTTATAATTAAAATTAAAATTAATAGTCAAAAATGGAACTTGAGGAAATCGAATTATCTGCTGCAAAAATTGCAAAAAAAATGCAAGCAGAATATTGGTCCGTATCAGCAAAAACAGGATATCAAATAGTTGAATTATTTCAAAGAATTGTAGCACTTGCATTTGATAATTTAATGAAGAATTCCACACGAGAAAAATTAGATGTCAAAAATAGTATCAGTAATTTTATTTAAGCTTTATCTATTTTAAAGATATTAATAAAATTAATTTTATGTTTTAGGAGTTACTCGTGATTTGAACAAAGAGAAAACTAAGTTTGGATTTTGTTAGTTGACGATAACTTTATTAATTGCAATATTGAATATTTTCTTTTTCCGATTATTGCATGATTTTTTTTTTAATAAAAATAATACATATATGTATTCGAAGAAAGCACTAGGAAAAAATATATTGGGGTAGTAGGTGAATGGAAAAGCAAATGCCAAACATTTTCATTTGATTTGTTAACTGATAATTTCAAAAAATTAAATTCAAAAAAATTATAAGTTGGTTTTTTTTTTTGAGGAATTCTCTTTGAGTAATTTAAACCTAAACCCATTTTCTCAAATTTCTAAATTTAAATTCACAGCAGTACAGGTATTTTACAGATAATGTTTACTCTGCAACTCCTAAAGTTATGCAATTAAAGAACTTAAGATATTCTTAATATATATAGAATTGAATTTAATGGAGACTTTGTAGTTAATGAAATGGCTGCAAAATTTGCTACATACAAATTTGGCAGCTTATAAGAAATGAAGTTATACTAAATATTCATTGTTATCGTAAGCTACATACCGTCCGTCATGTCTTCTTGTTTGGTTTGTTTGGAAAATCAAAATTGTGATCAAAGTTTTAATATATTTGATGATAATAATCAACATTATAATGCAGTTTATATTGTTTCCAAATATTTATGGTTTGCGGTAACTAAAACAATTAAAAACTCCCCATTTAACTGTTAAATATTTTCTATCTACATAAAACATTTTTTATTGTAGCCAAAAAATGAGAATACATGTCAAAGAGTTTGTTTTGATTGTTGGAATCAGCTAAGTAATTTTCACAAATTTTACGAGAAAATCCAAGAAGCCCATAACAATATTTCGAAAATAATTAACAATTTTGATTCGTTACAAGAAATTAAAATTGAAATTGATAATTTAAAACATGATTGTGACATTATCGACAAAAATCTTATAAATTTTGAATCTTTGCATTTTACAAACTATCCAGAACCAGATAATTGTGCTTACCCAGAAAAAGATGAATTTAATTGTGAAACGTTAAAAAATGATGAAGCAGACGACAAATGTGAAGGTTATTCATGAATTGAAAAAACGGTTATATTAAATTTATATAAAATTTTTAGGTTCTAAACTAGAAATAACTCCAAAACCGCAAAAAACTGTTTCTAATAATAAGGAAAAAAAAACTGTTAATTATAATTCTGAAGAAATTGATGAAAAAATTTCTAATTTTATGACACTGAGTTGTGATATCTGTTCAGAAAAAGTATCAAAATTTTGTAATTTAAAAAGACACTTCCGAAAAGAACATAATAAAAATGGTTATGCTGTTTGTTGTAAAAAACGTTACTTCAAGCGTTGTATATTATTGGAACACATTAATAGTCATATTAATCCAGAATATTTTAAGTAAGTTATAATTTTTCATGTCACAATTTTACATAACAATTAAAATTGTTTTATCATAGATGCGATCAATGTCAAAAAATCATGTCTTCTAAAGAAACTTTACGAAAACACATTAAAACTCATATTACCAACGATGATCGTGTACTGTTAGAATGTAATATTTGTCAAAAGAAATTTGCTGATAAAGTAGGTTTGAGACGCCACCAACCTATTCATATACCTCAAGAAGAATGGACTTGGAAGTGTGAAGAGTGTAATAAACTGTAAAACCAAAGATCTTTGCTTTTATAAAGAAGTATTAAATTATAAAATAATATTTTTAGATGTGCCAGCAAATTTTTATTACAAACTCATATAAATGATAATCATCGAAATAAACGTATGTGTCAGATATGTGGACAAGTTGTACAAACAAAACGTTTTAAAGATCATATGACAAAACATGCAACTATAGAAGAAACTCGAGTACAATGTAAAACTTGTGGTGCTTGGATGAAAAATAAAAAATATTTACAAGTTCATATGTCTAAACATTTAGATACGAATAGTACACATATGTGCACAATTTGTGGCAAATTGTCTCCAAATCGTAAAGCATTAAATATTCATATGAAATATACGCATAGCCAACAAAAGAATCATGAATGTTCTATTTGTCATAAAACCTTCAAAAGGCCGTTAGTACTTAAAGTAAGTTGAAAATTACAATGAAATCAACATTAGAAAAATTTATTCAAAATTTCTTTCTATTATAGCAACATATGGCCGGCCATACTGGTAATCCACTTTATACTTGTTCATACTGTCCTAGAACATTCATTTATGATAGTCATTATCATAATCATCGGAAAAAAGCTCATCGACAACAATGGGAAGCAGATAAAGCAGCAAATATGAAGTTAAGAACAAATTTCTTAAAAATTAAAAAGGAAAGTGAAAATATGGATACGAATTGCACAATTTAAAATAAATAACCTAAAATATAAACTCTATTAGCTTTTAAGTAATTATTTTCTACCCGAATGTAAATGAATTTCAAATAAAATACTTCAAAGTATAATAAACAGTTGAACCGTTGAACATTTGTGATATTGTTCCAATTAAATTGAAACAATAAATATAGAAAATTTTATAAAAAAAAAATAGTTTAA
This sequence comes from Empis livida, assembly GCA_963932195.1. NCBI lineage: Eukaryota > Metazoa > Arthropoda > Insecta > Diptera > Empididae > Empis > Empis livida. The sequence continues at coordinate 54,810,595 of OZ010647.1, forward strand.
ATTATATCATTTCCACAATTTGCAGATTTTTGTTTTTACAATTTTTAAAACCACAAAATAATGATTGTTGGAAATATAAAACATAAATGCTTACAAATTATTATTATTAGTTTATATTCACTGTAATTTATACGTTATGAATAAAAATAAAAATTTAACCTTTTATTCAAAAGAATGTTCATTCAATTTTGTGCTGGAATTTTGTAATTTTTCTTGTGTACATTTAACAAAATCTGTACGCTGATTACGTTTCCTTTCCTCCTCATGTTCTTTTGGATGTTCTTTTTTCTTATGATTATGAAAATTCGAATCATATGTAAAAGATTTTGGACAATAAAGACATTTATATAAATTATCACCAGTATGAGTGGCCATATGTTGCTAAAATTTAAAATTTTATAGATTAAAAAATAATAAGTATATATAGTACAACAATCAAAATTATTTTACCTTTAGAGCTAAGCGACGTTTAAATGTTTTACTACAAACTGTACATTCATGATTTCTTTCTTCGGCGTGAGTGTAGCGCATATGAATATAAAGTGCTCTCCGATTAGGCGATATTTTTCCACAAATTGAACAAGAATGTATAATTTCAGCTTCACGATGATTAGTCTTATGCGTTGCCATATATTTTTTTTGTAAGTGCGCCCCACAAATTTCACATTGAATTTTTGGTTCAATAATTCCATCATGCTCCATAATATGTTTTTTATATCTATTTGAAGGTACGGCTTTACCACAAATATGACAAATTTTATTTGGTAATTTATTATGGGTAAATGTTTTATGAGATTTTAAATAGAATTTACTTGGAAAACTGAAAAAATAAATAAATTGTTGAAAAATTATTACAATTTTTTCAAAAGACACTTATCTTTCATTCAATTTACTTACGCTTTGCCACAATCGTCACAAGTAAATGTCCACATTTCAATTGGATTATGATGAGCTTTATGTCGATCCAATAACATTTGTCTAACAAATTTTTTCGGACATTTATCACAATAATAAAAACATTTTTCAGTTTTATGTAATTCTTGAATATGTCGTTTTAAACAATCTGCAACTGTAAATATTTTATCACATTCTGTACATTTAAAATGTTCTGGATTCATATGTGTATCAATGTGATCAATAAGTAAATAACGTTTAAAGAACTTCTTTTTACAACAAATTGCATAACCTTTCATCTCATGAGCAGTGCGAAAATGTGCCTTGAGAGCAGCCAATGTAGGACATACAGTCTGACAAAGTTCACATATTAATTGCATAAATTTTGAGATTTTATCATCGACTTCATCAGCATTTCTTAATACATTACGGCGTCGCTTTAATTTCATTTTATCATCATTTTCTTCATTTATTTGATCTGTATCTGGCATTAAATAATCAGAATCATCTTCGTTTTTAATAATTTCAGTTTCAATTTGCAATAGATAGGGTTCTGTTATCATCGCTGGAACCGTATTTCCAGTTTCAATTTTTTTACTTCGACTTTTACGTTTTCCAACGACTGAATAAATTATTTCCTTTTCAGGTGACTCGGAATATTTTACTTGTCTGCGAGTCCTTCTTTTTGAATCAGTAGTATTAGTTGGCTTTTGAAGATTTTCTAGAAACAAATTAAAAAAATATTAACCGTGGTATGAACATTATTGCGGATTTTTCTGGCTACCATCTTCCTTATTTAACAGAATATCTACATCTTCACAATTACTTGTTTTAAAGCAAGTAGTTCTACTGCTGTCATAGATTTCCGTTTTAATTAAATTTTCTTTAACCTGTAATGGATCAAATTTACAAATATTTGTAAAAATTTTATGAGCTACTTCGATTCTCTTGTGGAAAATATGAAAACTTTTAATAATATGCCAACATTCATAACAAATATATTTAGATTCAGCATCATTTTCTTGCGGCTGCAATGGTAAATAGATTAAGTTGTAACAACATATCTTTTTTAAATATTCTGTTCTACTTACTTTCAACCAAAAATGCTTTGAAATTATTGAAGCCACATTTAAATCACTTTCTTCACCAAAAATATTAATAGCATCTACAGCATTTTCTAAACACAAAATACAAATCATTTGGACTTATCCTTTATAATAGGAAATAAACTACTATCTTCTTTCTTCGTAGTACAGAAATAATATTAAATTAATATTTAGATTATTTTCTTCTGAGGTAAAAATGTCATTACCGTAGCTGTCTTCTATATATATATAATGTTTTTATGCACTTAAGTTGAAATAGAGTTGAAATGGATTGAAACGGAACGAGCTAAAAGTAGCTTAATTTAAATTAAAATCAACTCACGTTAAATCAAGTTCATGGAAACTTATCATCGACAATATTAGAAGCAGCATCCAAATGCTTTTCCATAAGAATTAATTATATGATTAATTTACAATTCTTTTTTAGATTCTATAAAAACAACACTCTATGTATGTTATATGTATAAATTTTAGTTTAATTAAAAACTTATTTTATGTCTTAATTAGTTTAGGACGTCGTTCGTTGGCAGCACTAATGCAACAAATGACCATAAAACCAAAAATTCAAGCGTTCCATTTTTTAAACATTTATATGGAGTGTTTTTCAATTTCCAACTTCTCAGTTTTAGATTTTAGTTTTGATTTTGATTTGATGGCGAATGGAACACTAACTACAAAGAATTATCTGAACGGATGAAGTTCTAGTGTTTTTTTTTCTTCTTTTTGTATTATAATTAATTAGTAATTTTGATATTTAAAACTTAATTCAAATTTGTAAAATTATTAAAATTAATTGTTAATATTTATTAAAATTACTTATTGAAAAGATAAAAATATAAAAAGGAATAAAAAGTGCCACCGGAGAGAAATAATTAATGGAGTTTTTCTACTTTGGTTGATTACGCGAGCGAGCGAGTTTTCAAAACAAGTTTTTTTTTATTTATTCTTACTTAGTTGTTTTTTTTTATTATTATTAATTTGGAGGTGAAATTCCTTTTCATTATTTTAAAAAAGTGTTCTTAATAATAAATATAATTTATTTATTGGTGTTAATTATAATTTAAAAAGAAAAAAATTATTGAATTAAAAGAAATTATAAATCCAAAAGTGACGGGGAAAATTTAATTTCCTTAAGTGGCCTTAATAAAATAAAAAAAAGATTTGCCCATTTTTCTAACTGGATTATTTTAAACAAAAATCAATCACACTGGATTTAGGATATTACGAAGCCGTTAGAGGTAAAATAAAATTAGATTAAAATAAAATTTTCGTTTCTAAGTTCATGATCATAATCATATGAGATCGTTGAATGATGAATTACAGAACTCATATGAGATCGTTGAATGATGAATTACAGAATTACAGAAAATTTCTACAAATTATTTTTCCAAAATATAAAAATATTATATAATACCTCTTTATATTATGCTAATACATTTTTTTATTTATTAATTTGTAAAATTGCTACGTGTCTCAAAGATATTATACAAAAAAACTACTAATTTTGTTTTTGCAGCTTTCACACAATAATCCCAGTGAAATGTGGTCATTAAGTTATATTAAAAAAAAAAAATCTAAAAAACTTCAATACACATTTTTAATAATGGGATGCGAAGTAATGTAAATTTTCATGGAAAGTTAGTTGCAAAGCAACGCAATTTTCACTTATACTTGGTTTGCATAACACAACTCGATAATTGAATATTTTGTGCATATTTTAAATTAAAATATTCATCTTGAAGAAATAATATAGCTTTGATTAAAAATGGTCTGCAAATAATATAATTTAAATATTCCATACGCAGCACATTTTTCAAGTTTTAAATTAGTTTTTTATTTTTCAATTTAGCAAACCTTGCCTGAAATATTTGGCTTTAATTTACCAAAAAAAAATTTAAAAACATAACACCAGGAAAAAACAAATAAAAACTAAATTCCAATTCAGTTGAAAAAAAGTTTAATGTTTAAAGAGACTGTAATTGATTTTTCTTTGTTATTCATTTTGAATATGATCATGAAGAGATTTGTCAGCTCAGTTAGTAGCTTGTAGATGCAAAATTTGTATGTTTCCAGATGAAAATAAAACGACATAATTTTACGTGAATTTGAAAGCACGATAAGCAAAATTAAATATTCGTTGACCCCATCAGTTAATGAATTCCCGGAGGTTCTAATAAAAAATTGTAATAAAATAATCGTAATTTATTCATGGTGAAGTTTTTTAGATATTTTTTTTAATTTATCAAAATATATTTTAATCTTGTGTGGTATGTTTATAAAACTCTATACTTTGTTAAAAGTTTTATTAAAGAAACGCTTTAGAGTGCAAGGGTGGATGTTATTTACTTTCTGGCGATAAGAAATATGCTTGTGTTTAGTTCAATTTTAAATTAAAAACAAGTTTATGATGAATTAATTTCCCAAAACAAATTTTTTTTGGTAAGTTTCTTACCTAAATTTCCCTTTTAGGGCCATTAATAAAAATATCGCAATGCAATTTATTGGACGAACGCAGAAAGAAGTTAGTTTAATTCAGTACACGAGATAAAATTTGAATTGTTGATTCTTTATGAGATTTTTCATGTTATTCAACCTTTAAATCACGAAATTGTATTAATTTTAATTCTTTAAAATGATTAATACAATAACAATAATCTTCCAAGGTCGACAACAATTTTATATTCATTACAATCTAGAATTTTTCAAATCATAGCAATAAATCTCAAAGTTATACACTTAAAGAATTATCAGAACACTTTATTTTTCTCTTTCTATGGAATTATAAATTCCAATAAGATATTAAAAATTCCATATTATATACAAAAATATAGAAATATTGTATATTTGAAAGTTATGAACCACATAGCTTATTTTTTTTGGGATTAATTTTGAATCAAACAAGAATCTTCTATATACCAAACATAAATTGACCTAAAAGTAGGGAATACATTTTAATTTATAATGAGATTTAAACTATACATGATCATTGGGTCGTTATCGACCCAGTAATTTTAATTGATTTTTTGGAGTTTGAAAATTACAGAAATTCTAATGAATTTCCGTAATAATAGGTTTGGCTTAATAAAATATTATTTTCCAAATAATTTAATCTATTTTTCTCACTGCTTAATAGAGTAAATGATTATTTTTGCAAACATAATTTATATAGTTATCCATTTGTTTAATATTTAATAATAAATTCACTTAACAATAAAACGTTGTTTCCGGTAAAATTTATATTTATTAGTTAAGTTTGACATACTTTTAAAAAATTTTTAAAGAGTATATTAATTGATAATATTTATATTATATATGTTGTTTGAAATTGAGATTAAGACTGATTTTGCTTTAAGCTCAAATAAACCTTCAACAACAAAAATACATAAATATTGAAATCAGTTGTACTATAATCTAATACTTAAATATTAATTTAATTTATACGGAAGCTGAAATGAAAGTTGTTGAGTGCACGATTTAAGAATTAAAATTAAACATATTTTAAAAATAAAACCAAAATTTCTAACTTTTATAAAAGTTTTTAGTTAGATATGTGGAGTTCATCTTCTCGTCAATATTATAATATTAATGATTTTTTTATTACAATTTCTTTACTTTGAAAACAAACAAAATTTACCCATGCTAATTAAGCCAATAAATATTGAGATACACGATATATGTGTTATTTTTTTTTTTGTAGAAAAAAGTGATGAACCATTACTAAACGTTCAGTTAACCGTTAAATATATGCGTAAATTTCATTACTACAAATTCTAAAATGTTTTTTTTTATTTTTATTTAAAGTTATGGCTTATAAAAGAGAACCTTCAGAAAAAATGCCTTCTTTATTACTTCTTCTTCATTAAAACTGAGTGGAAATATTGTTTTGGCCGGTGATATGTGATATTTTAATTCTTTTTGCTTTATGCTGCTGAACTGATTCAATAACATATATTTTATTTTCCGGGTTTTTTCGTTTCAGTTCAAAAAATTCTAATTTAAAGTATAAAAACAAATGAGTGTACAATTTCAAAATGTTACTCCTAGAAAGTAAAAAAATCTTTAACGATCTGAATTTTAAATATAACTTTGGGAACTTGGTATTTATGGGTGCGTCTTATTTTTATTAAATTTTAAAAATTAAAGATATGTACTTTTTATTATTCATTTACTTATATCACCAAATATATGTACGAACTGAAAATTAAGTTTATAAATCAGTCGTTCAATTTGAATTAGAGTAGATTATTATGATTTTATAGGGAAAATTTATCATCGCGCATATATTTTGTATAATGGATTCCAAAATTGAAATAGCTCTATGTTAATTTTTCTTCCTCACGATTTTTTGTCGAAGGATAAGCTTATAGAAAATTATTTGGTTTTTAATTATAACTTTGTTTCGATTAACTTTATAGACTTTAACTATTGTGCGTAATATTAGTATTATTAATTCTGGCCTCTTTCCATGCTCCAATAGAAACTTTTACAAACATTTTTTTAAATATAGTACATATAACATTTTATGCAATTATTAAATTAAATTATACTTAAATTTGTGAAAATTACTTGATAATTTCACACTTTATTGCTTGTATTTTAGATTAATAGCATCACATTGAAAGTTACATAGTTATTCAAATTACACAAACTATAAATTTATTAATTTAATTTGGAAAATCATGTACTTAACTTTAACAAAATTTCCCCAGATTATAAAATACCGTTGTTTTATTTTTATTTAACAAAAAAAACGTATTTCTTTTCATATATTTAATTATTCCATTCACATATTGTTGTGTTATTATATTTTAAGTTTGTGTGCCCGAATTATCAATAAAAGAGTATGCATTTTATCTGATAGATTGTAAATATATATTTTTATATATTATTGTGTTATTTGTAATTGTGGTAAAACGCTTGGCTGGAGGGCTTTCAAATGCTTTCACAGTTATTTTTATGTCTTTGGGCTTTTTTTTATATAAGTACATAGAATGGATTGAAAATAAAATAGTATAACATAAAAGATTTTCTTGTATGGCTTCAATAAATGCTAACGTTGCAGAAACAAAATAATTTTTTTAACTTGAGTTAGCAGAAAATAAAGCTTTACAAAACAAAAAATATTAAAAATTCGTTTGATTTACTTTCGTATCTACTCCAACTATAACTAGTACATATAATACTACATTCGTATAATTTCTAGTTTTCTTATTTAATTTAATTTTTCTGTTGTTATTATGGGTGATAATGAGTAAAATTAAATTTGATTATAAATAAACTTTTTTGCAACTGCTGCATTTGCAAAAACATTTACTTGTAAAATATAAATTAAATTCAGGTTAAATAATTGATTTGTTTGATTCAAATTCTTTCATAATTTGCAATTTTTGTCATATGTTTTATTGAATTTAAAGAGCTACATATACAACAGGGAATTAGAGGTATTAAATTGAGGTATTTATTTAAATTTAAATGACTGAGAATTATATTTACGCTATTTAATTTCTAATTTGAAAATATATAAAACCATCATACAAAATAAAAGTTCATATTAGAATACATATATGTAATTAGAGAAATTACATATTAGATTTATAATAAACATAAGACATTTTAAATTTTATTTGAACATATTTCAACTACAAAATATTTTTATAACAAATTAAAATTTGTAAATTTTTCTTTCGAATTTTTGGAACCACTTTGGCATATTATTGATTACTAGTTCTTATTGTTGAAGTAATTGTAGATTCATTGTGCTGTTTTGAACGTAATATGCGATATGTTTTGAATACTTTAGTTAGCATTACTAAATTTGCTAATGAGCAAATAGCAAAACATGAAGCAATTTTTAATAATATTAGTCCAAAAAATACTTTTGAAAATGATTGAAAACTAAATTCATTTAGAGCTAATTCAAAACCACAATTTCCTGTATCTGGTACTCCAATTGATTGATAAATTGTAATTTGCGTTTGAAATAGATAACTAATAAAAAATATTATAAAATATATGTTCGAATTGTAACGAAATCCATTATACGCAGAACGAAACCAACATAAATATGATACAGGTATTAAAAGAATACAATTTACAATCGATATACCAAATGTTATAAATTTTCCAGTACTAAATAATATTATAAATCCACCAATAATATTAGCAAAAAGTGTTAGAACATAAAGTTTCCAAACACCGTATAAATTCAGGACAATTGTTTGAAATTCAAATGGTATCTCACCACTTATATCTTGATAGAAACATGGTTGGAAACACGATTTTTTAGAGAATGGTGGCCAATTTTTTGGAGGTGGTAATTCTTCATGTAATGTATTTTCACGTCGATCTAATTCTGCTTTTAACCGATTTAATTCTTTTTGTCGTCTGTTCAACTCAGCTCTCGTTAGTCCATTGAATGGTTGAAATACGGCAATAGGACTTACATTATTCATTTCCAATTGAACTTGTGGATTTTCTATATTTGATGTAGTTCTGCTGTTTTGGTTAGCAGGATTATTCAACGGATTTTCCGGTGGGTTATCAAAGGGATTATTATTGGCATTTGACATATTTCTTTTATTGTTTTGAGTAATGAAATATAAAAATTTAATGTGAAAATCTGAAATATAAACTTTGTAATTACAAAATAAGATAAAAGCTCATACTGACATTTAAATCAAAGTATTTTCCGAGGAATATTTTTTTTTTTAACTTAAGGTGCTATTTTGTTTCAGTACTACATTTTCTCATCTAAAATATATTTTTACTTATTGTCAGGAAAATAGATAAGAAAAATTCTAAATGTATCTCCACATATTGAATTTCTTAATGTTAATAAAAAAGTACAAATATTAAGCTAAGAATAAAATTTTTTTTGAATGATGATTTATTTTTAATGCGAAAAACACAGGAAAACGGAAATGAGGAATCTACTAACAGAAAACTAGAAATATAATTATGACTACCATTAGCATTAAACAGAAATTTTGAAATTCACATAACACATTTACTTTTTTTATAAATTCGAATTTATAACTTGTAGACCATTGGAAAAGAATTTTGATCATCTGTTGAAAACTATTCTACACTATAAAATTAATTTTAGTCATTTTTATACTTCAAATTATCATCTCCGACATTATATTTTTAGTTTTATTATATTATTGAATTTTGCCAGCAATAAATTTGACATTTAATTCAGCTGAAATAAACAAAATTAATTTTAATTCTAGTTAATTTCTAAACTAGAATTAATTCTAGTTTAGGAATTAGAATTTTGATTTAATATAATAATTATTTCTTTTTTAATATAATAATAATGAGTAATATAATTTTGAAAATAATTTATGTATAAACTTTTTAAACTAGCTAAATTTTGCTAAATTAGAAAACATTTTTTTGGTAAAGCAATAATTTAATTGTTTTAGTGTTACAGAAAGAAGCACAAATTATGGTTTTCTGAAAATCAATTTTGTTATGTATTTAAAATTACATTAGTCATTTTAATATTGATTAAAGCAAAAAAGCAAATAAAAACGATAAACATTAATATTTGAATTTCTTTAATGGAAAAATATACTAAAATTCATCGTTTTTTTCTATTATCTGCATAGATTCAAAATAAATTAACTAATATATAAATATTTATTTAAACTAAATTTATATTTACTAGTTAAATTTTCTTAATATCTTAAATTAGATATTCAAAATATCTTATAATATAATATATTTATAATTTTTCTGTATTTGTCAATACAACAACATTTTCTATTAACATATCTACAAGGTCATCATAGCTATAATAAAATTAATTATTTCCCCCCTTTTTCAATCTTTTCTTTCGTAAAAATTACCACTAAAAAATAAAATTATGTATAACTTTGGAGACATTAATAAAAAAATACATAAACAAAACAAGAAAAAAACATAAATTCTTTAGATATTTTTCAACAACTTATGAATAATAAAACCGAGTTATATTTCAAAAAGGTTATGATTTGAAACTTGTAGATACAGAGACAAAAATAGCATTTCAGTTAATCGAAAGATGAACAGTAAAAAAAAAAACTCGAAAAATTTAACCAACAAATTATTGGAGAAATTTTAGTCGCGTTATAAGATTGTTTGTTGTTGTTTCAGTTACAATAATTCGTAGACACGTAAGTAGACAATTCTTACCTGTTTGTTGTAATCTGATAGAATGGATTCCAATTTGACTTTTGTGTAAATATATCAGTTTACATTGTGATGTTCCTAATGTTGCTAGAAACATAATCAATTTTATGTATATACATAGATACTCAGTTTTTTTTGTTCTGGTTGCGTTTAAAAGATATCTTAAAAGATTTTTGTTTAACCGGTAAAAGAATATTAGTGTAATATTGTGTTTAGTCATGCTAAAAAAGAATTTATTTTAATGGTTTTAGAGGGTCCGAATGGCAGCTTACTGAAAGAAATGAGATGTTTAAGTAAATTTAATTAACTACTTTTATAACAATAACATCTTTGGAATAGACATAAAAGAATCTATATAGATTAATTCTGCTGGTCCCTGATTTTTGAAATCTTATCTGAATAATGAAAAATAAAAAAAAGTGTTATTCAGTATTAAATTAAATAACCCAGGATATTCAATATTAAATGTTATGAGTTTATGCAATTAAACATTTTGTTTATAATTTATCTAAAAATCTAATAATTTCACATAATTATGTTCTAACTCTAAATAATAACACTTTATCGTTGATTCAAAACACCTACGATTATGGTCTTGTTAAGTAATAAACAAAAAATTAAAGCGACGAACTTGAAAAAATTTGGTTAATTATTCCTTGGGAGCGAAATGTATATAAGCTTATATTTTATATATGGTGAAAATATATTAACCGAAATTATTTAATTATGTTTGAATATATTAAAATTTAACTATATTTTCACTAGAATTTAAAAAAATGTTTACTAAATCTATACTTATATAACAAAATGGACAACACTAATTTTAATAATCATTATTTTTAATAATATTTTAAATAAATTTATTTACGATTGTTCCATATCAAACTAAATTACATTTTTTGGTCTAATCTAATTGAAAAAATTTCAAAATAAATATGTATAAATAATAAAATTTATAAAATGTTCAGCTCGAAATTTTTATGGAAAAAAAACTGGTTTTATTCTCTTGACCAGAAGCAAATTGTTATTAAAATAAAATACTTGAACACATAAAAAACTTCAGGTAAAAGTTATCAGAATTACAAATGAGTTTAGTAAGTAAATTTTGTCGCTGTGGCTGTACACTGAAGTAATGTTTCCCGTCCAAAAAAATTTGTAATTAAATTACCAGTCTAAAAATACATTTGTTTTTACTTATATCGTTTACTATGATAGATTAATTATGTTAGAATATTATAGAAATCATGTTTAATTTTGTAATTTCATCTATAATTTCGCAATGCATATTTTTTAATTTGTAGTGAAATTGCTTGTTTCAGTCATAAATCACTGAGAGTTGTAAACAATTAAAAATTAAACGTAACAAACTTTAAAAATAATTTAATTTAAAAATTCCATAAAATGTACATATAGTAAAAAATTAATGAATCTAATACAAATTAAAATATGTATAATAAAAAAAATATTATTTATGTATATTTTATATATGTATTATTTATTGTTAAGTGTGACCAACCAGAAATTTTAATTTGCCTGATTATTAGTTGTCATTGTGTTTGTCAAATAGCTATACTTAATGGAATCTAAGTACAATTTACTTTATTTCACTTTATATTATACAGTAAAGGCAATTGTGAGCCAGCGTTAAAATTTTTATTTTCAATTTCAAATTTCAAAAATTAGGTGGAATGCAAAAAAAACACTAACATAAAAACAAAAACGTCAGCAGTTCGTCCACTAAAGTGAAATCTGCTATTAAACATAATTTTTTTTTTCATAAAATGTATTTAAAAAAATATATAACTAAAAGAGGGAAAAGAAATTTTATGCTCTGTTTCGAAAAAAAACTTAAGTGATGAAAAAATTAAAACGACTAACGCTAATTATTAGTTATTTATTAAATATGATGAATAAATTTAGTTTTTTTAGTGGGTGGATATTTAAGTTGATTTATGTTTTAAAAAAATCTCAATTTTTAAAATTAATCACGATGCTTACTGAACAAAAATTACATTAAATTTAGTAACAAATATATACCAGGATTTTTTTTATAGCTTTGATAGACATAAAACGAAAGAGATCTTTGTCAAAAATTCTATTTAAATGAGAAACAATGCTATTTAGTACCAAAAGATTGCGCTAATAAACAAATTCATATATCGGCGATAAATAGAACAAGGGTTGTGTTCGCTCATTTTAATAGAAGAAATTCTGAAGTCTGGCTCACTTTCTAGTTAACTTTTAGTTTTAGTCTATAGAAACTCTATGAATTTTGTCGGTTTCTTATTTGTTATTATTAAAAAAACATAAATAGTAATATTCAATATTCGTTATAAAACTGGCTAAACTTGATTGTATTATTTATGCATCTGAGAAATTTTTTTTATAACAACAAAATATCTATATAACCCGAGAGACAACTTGTGTGTATTATTAAATAAACAAAAATTCGAGACTCTAGATTGGAATGTGAAAACATAAAAACGGAAAAAATTATATGTATTAACATAAAAAATCTTTAAGAAATAAAATTGATAAAATTTATTTTTCTTAAGAACTTTTGACGAATTATTATTTAAATTTAGTTTTTAATAAATTTCTGATTAAGAAGATTCTAGTTAAGGTTTAAAAAGTCCTTGAAGCAGTAACCGAAATAAATTGGAAATGACAAATATATATGTATGTAGGTCGTGATCAGAATTTTTGAAACTTGATCCGGTTCCGTAAATAAATATTAGTGTTCATTCGATTAAAGTTTTCTTTTTGTAATCGGATTGTTGCCAGATGTTGATTTCTTTGATAACAAAAAACAATGAGATTGAATTTCGCGAAGTAAATAAAAGAATGAAAATAATGGATAAGGTTATAGGGTTAACAATTAAATATATATATAGCTCTGCATAGCAGAATAATAAAATTACGAAATGAGAAAAGTTTTATTGGATACTTATTTTGGACAAAAAATTAAACTATAGTAATTATAATTTCTACCAAACTAAGGAAATAAAAATTGTCGTCTTGATATTCATCATGAGATATTGGATTAAAAACATATTTCTTGTATTTTGATTTTACTTAAGTTTCACTTTCATTCAATTTTTAAGTAACTGTGTTTCTAAATTTCAAAAATAAACTTTAAACTTTGTCTACACACTAATTAATCAATCACATATTTGTGTATTTATCCATTCTAAATATAAATAAACTTGATTCAGAAGAACGTAACCAATATAAAAATAATCATTTATCATTTTAAAAATTTGACAACCAAACAAACGAGAAAAAAAACACCATTATTCAAAATTTTCTATCAACACTGTTAAATTGATCATGATGAATACTGATAATTGGTATTAGGTCATCAGTAAACAAAGCTTAAAAAACTTGAATATTTAATTGAAAGTTTTGATATTTTCAATTTTATTGGTTAATTTTAATTTAATTATAATTTTTTCCAGAATTTCATTAATATTAATAATAAAATTGTGATCATTTAGTGATATCAATAACAATTACGACAATTTCAATCTTAATTATTATTATATGTATATGTATATAACTCAGAAATAAAATTAAACATTTTTCCTCAAACCAAATTCAATTTTCTGCAAATTCATTCAATTAAAAAATTTTGGAATACGAAATATTTTCCAAAACAGAAATGAAAATAATAATCTGGAACAAGTATAACAAATTGAAAAGTGAAGAAAACTCAATAATTAAAAATCAATTAAATTAACTGTCAGGGAAATAAATATAAGATAACGAACATTTAAGTGTTGTTGTTTAAAAAATACAATAAATGAACATACAATTTTTGAAATTTTTAATAGATTTTTTTTATTATATGTATGTATAAGTATTTATATATAAAAAAAAATCCATTTAGTAATTGGAATGAGAACGATAACCTCACTTTTCCCTTCAATTACACTTCATTTTAAAATACTAATGTTTTTTTATTTATTTATAGTAGAACTTATAAAAGAGTAAAATCGAAAATAATATTTTTTTTTTGTTAAAATGGAACTGTCAAATTTGATTTATAAATCTGCTTATCATTTTCAAATCTTGAAGAAATAAAACTATAAAATACTAATTTAGTTAATAAGTCCTAAATAAAAGAATTGGACAAAAATTAAAAATATTATTAATGGAAATGTCAATACGAATAATTTAATTTGCCATTCGTACAAACTATCGAGAATCAATTTAAAATATAGTTTAAATGTGTTTTCAGTGAAGTGAATCAGCTTACATAACGAATTGGATTGAAATGCATTAAACACGAATAAATTTTATCTTTATAAACACACGCTATGTGCACTTTATTATGTATTATACACTCTACAGTGGTCGAGTACGAGTATATTTATGATTATCTACATACATTATTTATTATTACTCAATGATTATATTCCGATTCTATAGTGTCACTTATAATTTTTTCTGATAAGGACGAAAATTAGGTCAATAACTTTTATAATTAACATTTTTTATAAATGAAATATAAAAATAATTTAATTTAATCATTTTTAATATACCTAATACTAACTTAAGTATAAAATTTTAAGAAAATTACTGAAATTATTTTATACATTTTTTACCAAAATCAATTTCCCCTTTCATTTATTTAAATAACCAAATATTTAAATGATTTTATTATTTTACGAAATAAGCAATAATCTTTTTATTTTGAAAAAGATTCAACAGCGGATATTGCGGGTGATACGCAGTATAGTTGATTAGTCGCCAGCAGTTAATAGAAGGGGCTATTTAAGTCAATGATAATCTTAACTATAATATTATACAAATAAAGTTGTTGCTGCCTCTCTGTAATGATAATGATGATGTAACGTTAGCTATTATGGAATATCGGAGAAGAAAACATGATGTCATAATATTTTAAATAAGCTTTGGTGTTTTTATTTATGAATTATACGCTTGGAATATATAGCATTTAAAAATTAAATTTTGAAAGTGTCGTCTTTCAGAGTTTTATTTAATTAAGCTTATGTTTTCAATCTAATATACATATTTAAATATTATTTGCCTTAAATTATTATAACTGAATGTCGTTTGAGCGAAAGTCGTTATAATTCTTGGAGATAATTTACTAATAAATGTATACATTATTAGGAAATTATAACAAATATTTTTGTTGGTATTAGATAATAAAAATGATTCAGTAAAAAGATATGTCATACTATATTTCCTGATAAAGAATTACTTGTAGAAATATATGAGATATGACGAATATAAATGATAAAATCTGCCAATTTGATATAAAAAAATTGTAGAATATTCTAATGACATATTTTAGTTGTTCCATGAATATTGGAAATTATTGATTTTGAAATTACATTGACATTAGTTTGTGCTATTCGAAATTGTTTTTATCGAAATTTCTTATTAGCAACATTTTATTAAACTTTCATGCGAGGACATCGTGTATTTAATTTAATTTATAAATATATATTTGATTTACAAAATTAAAAAGTCACGATTTTCTATAATTGTCGATTGTTGTCACATTTGTTTTAATATATTTACTTAGTAAAACCAATTGGAATGCGGATCATAACATTTTGTGTAATTATATATTTTAAACTTATTATATATGCCAATATTAATAAAATATTTTTCCCTCAAGTTTTTGCAAACACTTTTTTCTGTCCATTTTAAAACTTATTTTATAAAAATTTTATATTGTTATGGTGCAACAAAGTTACCAAAGTTGTCTAAGGTTAGATTGTTAGGTACATCAATCTTAGCCGTGGATTTTGGGGTTATTTGGTTTGACATAAGTGGATTCAAATCTTTATTAAAAAAACTATTTCCATGTTCCATCCCTAAAACATAATTTATTGGACATTAATAATCAAAGGAAAAATATTCAAAAAAATTATACAAAATGTCAATTTATTGCAAAAAATATTAGGTTCAGCTCTTATGTTTACAAACAAAATCAAGAATGCCTTTTTTTTTGAAAAAAAAATACCCACTCCTTTTTTAAGTCAATAAATTTTTTTATGTAAATATGTGGAAAAAAAAATAAATAAATTGAATATTAAAAATTCTTATTGACCAAAAAAATAAAAATATGGAGGAGAATATTATTTGTTCGTAAATTTCAAACTTATTTTCATACTAATTGCGTTTTGACTTTAACAAAAAGCTGTGGGTTGAACGAAACAATATTTTGATTAATCTAAATTATGTATATTTTCATAAAATTTCATTATATTGCGGTTTTTTTATATGTATTTCTTAAAGCATACTTTTTTTTATATTTTGTAAATATACAAGTTTGAAGTTAAGGAATTTCAAAATTATTTCATAAAATGTGTTCATTATCAAAGCCACCATTTTGTATGTCTCTAACTATCTAAATGTGATAAACAAAATTCTCAGTATTTAACGTTTGCGGTCGACCGGCCAATAAAACTTACGTCTGTCGCTATTTATGTATCAATGTTTATATTTAAGGATTTTATAACTTTGTGTTCCGTTGTCGACTTTTTATAAAATTCTTTCTCTATTGCAAAATGTCAGCCTGTATATTTTTAATTTCTGTTTCGGCTGCAAAGGGTTAATATACTAAAGTTGATATGATTTCTACTAAACTTATGGTTTCTGAAATATCTTAAATTGAAAACACTTATTGGGCAACTTCCAGCAAATATTTACATTTATTGGATAACAAAATTCCGTCTAAAATTATTTTAATAAAGCAAGCATTCAAAATAGACTCATATTGATTATCAATATTATCAAAAGTTTTGAATAACGCTTATATTTCCGGGATTCATAATCACCACCAAAATAAGAACTATTAAATTTCTGTTATGAAAAAATTTGAAAAGATAAAATCATAACGTTTATAAAGCTTATAAAGCAAAAAAAAGAACAAATTTTAATTATAATTTTTTTTAAAATAATATTTAATAAGGTTTTAAAATCAACTAAATTTAAATTACAAAAAATTAGAAATAATTTAGTAAAAAATTAATATGTACTTGACCTTGAAATTGTCTGGGTCGAAACTAAGCTCAATATATTTTCAGTTTAATATTAATTTGTTTCCCCCTATTTACTACCCATTCGACCAAAAACAATAAAACTATTAATTAAAATACAAACTGAATAAATATCTACAAAAAAATTCCGAAAAACAAATTTTTTTTTTTATTTGTTAATATTTTTAAATGGCGCAAAAAATAAATAAATAAAAAAAATTAGTTGTTTTGAAATTTAAAAAAAATTTTATATTCATCATAGTTTAAACAATAATTATATGTATAGATACTAAGTTAAGAAATATAGTTTTTCAATGTACAGTTTTGACACTCCTTTTAGTATATGTACATATCAATATTCAATACAAAAACCGAATTAGAAAACAATTTACGAAATTTATTTTTTAATTTAATGTATTCCCAATTAATAATAAATTTTAGGCAATTTTATTATTAGCCACTATCATTTTACTAAATAGATTCAATTTAAAATTTATGACAAAAATTATAACAAAAGACAGATACTATATGCCATCCCAATTAAAGTTTCCAAACTGATTATAAAATTAAATCTTTTTTGCGTTTTCTATGATGAAATGCAATTTGGTTTTATACATGAATTATAGTTTTCTTAAATTGTCTTTTTATAAAATTTTATTAAAAATATGGAATATAAACAAAAGTGAAATAAAAACGTGTAGATTATTTCTAGAAATAAATGTTAGGAAATCGACAAAAAAGAATCACATTAAATCCACACATTACAACGTAACCCATACAATTTTAATTTGAAAAAATTACATGCAGCCACGCGTCTTTTAAGATCTACAAAACAAAAAACAAAAAAGATATAGGAGTATATTTTACCGGCATTTTTCTTTTAAAGTGAAATTGTTTATTTTTATTAATAATACTACAAAACATCAGAAAAGAAAACCAAAAAATTTGGAAAATTGATTGCATGTGTTGGTTGCATAAGAAGAAAATGCACAGCATATTAAATCTTTCAATTTCAAGACATACTTGTGCCATCTGGCTTTTTAAGTAATTAAATTAGGGTTTAAAAAAATTACATAGAAGAAAATAAAAATTTAAAAATAGAATTCAATGTAAGCACAAAGGAAATGAAATGATATTCTATTGAGAATTCGGTATTTCTTGGGAAAACATTTACGTTATGATATAATGACCTTTTGAAAACCAAATGATTAGAAAATTTTCAAGACCATTTTTAAAATATATGTAGGACGTACAGGAAATTTGGTGTAGTTTTATTATGTGTTTTGTAATAAGATTATTGAGCAATATGTTAAGCAACTATAAACATTGGGCATTGTTTTCACAACTACATCTATTATTAAATCTAATCTCAGTAAGAAGAAAGGATTAAATCACAGTCAATTGTTTTCATAGATCTGTACATTTATAAAATGATTAAGTTAAATCCTTTAAAAAACTATTTAATTGATTAAATGATTATAATACAAATCATAAAATAAATATTTATTATTTATTTGTATCCATTAGGAAAAAGATTGGTATTTTTTAAAAATATAAATAAATAGCAGGAAATTATACTTTAATAAAATACCAAAATTCTGTAATACCAAATTGGAAAAAAAAAAAAATTAAATAACTTATAGTTGTATCATTTTTAATTTTGCGGACTTAATTTTATAAATACATACTTGAAATGAATTTGTACAGTCATTGGAATGTGATTAATTTAATGATTAATTTTTATTATAAGTAAAATAAATAATTGCATAATATTTCATTTCTATTAAAACTTCTACAAAAAATAGTAGGAAACGTCATTCTTAATTATACAATTTATATAAATGACAAATTATGATATCATTTAAGATTCAAGTTTTAACTAAATAATTTAATGTTGTAGTTAGTTGTTAAAACTGATTACAGTTTATAATTAAGCTTATTTAGTTAATTAAAATTTTTGAAACATGTTTATAAAAAAATGTAAGAATTAATTATAAAATTGCATTCCAATCAGATGATTGGTCAGGGTCACTGCGAATTGAATAATATTTTTGTTCTTTTTGTTGTTAAATCAGACGAATACTAAATTTGAAAAAAAAAATTATATAATCGTTATTTTTTGTGGAATTGAATAAAACGTTTTTTAAATAAATTGTTTGCTGACAACTGCCCATTGTTATGTTATGCTATTTCCTGTATTAAAATACGAAAAATTGGGCTTTAAAAATAGGTCAATTTTAAAGTCTAACTTTTAAACTTTAAATTTATAAAATTTATTTAAAACTTCTCTTTATATTTTTAAACTCGATCAAATGTTATATAGAACCATGTATAGTTTTTGGATGAATTGTTGTCAGTTCCAGTATTGTCAGTATTTTATACAGATAAAGGAGAGAAAAAGAAACATTTAAACTTAAATTTAGGACAGACACTGTGAATATATTCGTATACATAATTAGATGATATTTTTTATTTATAGAATAGTTTTAATCAAAAATTGAGTTTAATTCAATTTTATCTTCGATGACCTTAATGTTATGCACCATTATATTATCTCTAGATAAATTTTATTATAGACGCTTTGATTTCATAAATCTTTGTTTTGCTATTAATGCATTTGCCACTTTAATTACCATATTTACAAATATTTAAAAATTCTATCTTCACTTTAAATTATTTTTAAATTTTTAAGTGATAGGGTGACTAAATACTTAAAAGATATCTGAATAAATTTAAAGCTATTTTGTATTGAACCATTAATTAACAAAATAAAATATTATATTAATATGTAAATGAACTAATAAATCGATAAGAAAAATAAAGTTTATTATTAGGCGGTAAATAAATTAACACAAAAAATTCAGCACAATTTTGCAATTAATAAAACGTTTTAACACAAATTTTGACTATGCCAACAACGAAAATTTTTAATAGAAATGCTTTTGCGGTACAATCTTTTTAACACAGTTTTATGTTGACATAATCGCGGAACGAAAAAAATAAAAATAAAACTAAAAATAATAATTATATTTATTTTTTTATTTTTGTTATAACTGAAGAAACTTGTTTACTGATAAACACATTTTATCCAATTAGGTAAATAAATTACGAAAAAAAGACAATATTTTTGTATTCAAAGTTAATTTTTTTTTGTTGTTAGTTAGCGTAAACATTAAAAAATATGATAAGAATATTGTTCGGTATTTTCAACCACGCAATACTTTTAAAAACTAGACAATTTAACACATCATTCACGAGTTAATTACCGAAATAAAATTATTTAATTTCGAAAATATGTTCAATTAATTTATTAAAATATTAATTAGTGGGTCTAATATCTGCCTTGGCAATAATTTTGTACAAAGATAACAACAATGTATTATGTTATATTGGAAGTTTTCACGTAATTTCTTGATTTATAGAAAAAAGTTATTGTTATCTATAAATTATCGCGGAATCTTGGGAAGGTATTTGAGAATGAGCTTTATTGGGGTTACTATACAATATTTGTTCATCGTCAAAAATACACTAAATTGTAATTAAAAATATTATGGGGGCCCAATTTTTATTAATAGTTTTTTTTTATATAATCTTTGCCGTGTTTTTTTTTATGAAATATTTATATGAAGATGAAATGTTAATTAAAAATTATCTCTGTAATGAGTTGGCGCATATCAGCCTGATAACTTCTTTTATAAAATTGTGAATTTGATTTAATCAGAATTCTAAAATTTGTAATACTCATTACTCGTAAGTATAAAACAGTATTTAAACTAATTGAATTTTATTAATTTGTTTTACAACATTTTTCCAAGAAATTTACAAATAAAATAAACATTGCTGAAACATTGAATGTTTGGATGTATAATGCTAAATAGTAATTATATGTGTTGAAATTGTTGCAGTTAAATAATTTAATTTAATTTATATTTTATTTAATATAATAATTGTTATTCTAGTATACATATTAATCGGAAACTAACCTCCCAAAAAAAATTATGATATAAATTTTTATTTTGAAAATGATTTAAGTACTACTTTATTACTGATAAGCTTCCCTAAAAAATCTTACAGCGCATGAAAATTATTATTTTTTTAAAAATAATTTCAGTGTGGAATTAGTTAACGAAGAGTAAGCAATTATCTGTGTAGTTTTTTTTCTATAATTATATAATTTGTGTAAATTCAGTTTATTTAATGAAAATACCTAATTTCAATATAGTAATATAGTAATTGAAATAATTGTAAATTAATGTATAATCAAGAGCACAAATATAAAGCTCGTTCTGTAACTAAAAGTCCTGGTTTCAGTATAGTTGACTACAGACAATTTGTATATGATGGAATTTCTACATCAGGTATATATATAAATATATATGAAAAAATTAATTTGAAATAATTTACAAAATTTCTAAAACTAAATTTCTTATCATGTATAATTATTTATACAAATATTATTTTTCTGCGACATTTTGATAAACAAAAGTTATACTACAATTTGGACTATATTTCTTGTGAAAATGTATTATTAATATGCATAATGAATTGTTATGTTTGAAAATAATTGATAGTCACTAGAAATTAGTTATATACCGGATTTATTATCAACTAATTGTAAATTTATAATCAATTAGAAGTATTCAATTAGCAGAATTGTGATGGATCATGCAAACAGTATACATTTTAATAAATACATTCGTTCATTGATGAATCATTTTTCGATTTATTATACCAAAATTCCAATATTTAATCGCAAATGAATGAAAATGCCGCTTTTATCAAATATCAAAAAAGAAAGTTATTAGGTTTTGGTAAAAAATTCCACAATTTTATTTATTAGCAGTACGCACATAACTTACTTATTATCTACCTTGCTTATAAAGTGCTTATATTTTTTTATAGTACAATTTAATCAGTGGAAAATTAAATTGATTAGCAAAAGTAATAAGTTTTGTAGCCGTGATAATTTTAACAACGGAAAATAAAAAGATATTTTTTAAATTACGTCATTTTGATAAATAATCAGCCAAAATGAAATATTTGAATTCAAATTCAAATTTGAAAAAAAATAATTACCCATTGTTAGATAATGTGAAATACTCTTTCATAGCATCGTAAATTTATGTTTAATGATTTTCATTTTATGGATTTTTCATCACTTTCTTAATTATATTTATTGTGGTTAAAGTTTGCATTTTTTTCAATGAGGAAAACTTACTTTTTTTTATTAAAACACTAAATAAAGAAATTAATTAGTTTTTTCTTACAAAAGAGTAGTAAAAAAGTCCGTTGAACCAAAGTTTATATTATGGTATAATATAATTTGTTATATGTTGAAACTGGAACGGAAAAATTTAAGAAATAAATATTATATTGTACAATGATTGTGCAAAAAAAACCAACAACTTAGTAAGTTCATTAATTTGTGAATTTATTTACGTTTCTGAACTTTAAATTTACTTTATGTCGTAATTATTAAATTTTGTTTTGCATCGCAGATTATTTTTTAAGAATAATAAAATACATTAATTAATAAATATTTGCCAAATTATAAACCGTTCTACTGCAATTCGTTTCAACATTAGTTTAAATAGCATAAATATATTCTCTACTGATATACCCGATCTGTTATTTATAGAAATATTTATGAGTTAGAAAAAAATCGATGCTATTAACAAATATAAGAATTTTATATTTTTAAAGTATTGACCTATTATTTTTTTATAGACATTTAATATTTGATAGTACCAATATCAAAGACGTTTTGATTACAAAACAAGTTTAATTATAAAAGAAATATTTTAAATTACTGATACACATTTAATTGTTTCATATATAATCTAATCATGTAAATGTTGTCTATAAAATTTATTTATTTGAAATTATATTAAACTGTAATCCATTTATCACTTCAAATTGTTATGATTTCAGTATATTTTCTATCCTTTCTTCATGTAATCACTTAAATTTTTTTGTTCTAATCTTGAACAAAAAACAGACTTATCTATATAGTTTATTTAATTATAGCGAGATGAATTGAATTTATCCACTTAAGAATTTTTTCATATTCTGTATGAATATGTATAACAAGGGTTGTTTGTATAACTGGGTTTATAATAGTATCTTAGTAGCTTACGTATGAAAAGTTTGGGCCCTCTTTGCTTATTCTTGAAAACTTTAATTCTTCGCATATTTTATGTAAAGTATGAAATTAAAACTAAAAAATATAGGAAATGAAAATAATACATTAGAAAATAAGCAAACGAAACCTTAAAAGTTTTATTATTTTACAAATAGAAACAAGTAAACAGAAGAATTAATATGCGTACCATTAAGTAGAAGGAAAGTTTTATAGAATTTTGAAGAACATACTAAAAGTTTAATTGAATGTTTTTTAATATCTTGAATTATTTTGCCAATTTAAGTCTTATTTTCTATAAATTATAAATTCTTCAAGTTAAAATATTTCTTTTATAAACATTTACCTTTTATTATAAAATTTAAAAATATTCGGAAATTAATTTTTTATAATGTCCTCTAAACAAACCCTGAAATTTAGAAATATATTTAAGTAGATATCCGGAAATCCATTTATATATTTTATTTGAATGTCATATTTATAAAATACAATAATCTCCTTTGCTATTGATGAAAAATCACATAGAAAAGGGTCTGTAGATATTTGTTTATAATTTTACTGCATACGAATTTTAAATATTTTGTAATTATGTTATGTTTTAATAGGCAATTTATGAAAATGAAGAAAACTTAGGATTTTCTTTCGAAACATTTATTAAAATTCTAAAACATAATAATAGTCAGAAATGACAAAGATTATTTATTAAATGGTGAGACATTTTAAAAATAATTATAGAGTTTTTCACTTAAATGTACTTCGTAGGATAGCCACATTGGATTCTAACTTGTCCACTAAATAATGAAAATATCACAGTACTTTTATTTAACCGGTTAATTATCTGTTAATATTTGTATTACAAATGGAGTTTATATTATATTAATAACAATTAGAATTAATATAAAAAAAATTATTATTAATAATTTATAATATTCATTAAATTCTTTATTATAGCATCTCAGTATGAGCCAGGCGGTTATTCTTCTCAAGTACAAAATCGTACCAACAATACAGCCAATATGACACAAAGGGATAGTATTGCTAAATTTGAACAAGAACGTATTAAAACATTGCAGGAAGAACGTTTACATATACAAAAGAAAACATTTACAAAATGGATGAATTCATTTTTAATCAAGGTAATAATTTTTACAGAATAAATATAAAATTAATTTAATATTACAATGAAATTTATATAGGCGAAAATGGAGGTCGAAGATCTCTTCACCGATTTAGCCGATGGTATAAAATTATTAAAACTTTTGGAGATAATATCATCAGAAAAACTGGGAAAACCAAATAACGGTCGTATGAGGGTTCATAAAATAGAAAATGTTAATAAAAGTTTAGCATTTCTTCACACCAAGGTTTGATTTATTATCTAATTTTCGCAATATGCGTTTTACAAATTAAGTTTAAATTATAGGAAATGTTATTTAGAAAACAATTTTCTAAATAAATGCTATTTAGAAAACACATTATACTACTAGGGATTATTTGTCATGATTAGTTAACTTTGTGAAATAATTAAACACGATTACTATTTTCACTGTCACTGAAACGAGGCTCTCGAATATTTAACTATATCACTTCATGATATGCATTTATTAAATAAATAAATTGAGTATAATATTTTTTTTATATATTTCTGAATGAACTGAATTGGTGGGATTAATTGTCATGATTAGTTAACTTTGTGAAATAATTAAACACGATTACTATGATCACAAAATAATCATATTATTTATAACATAATTCAATTAATTTTGCACATTTTATTTTATTTAATCATATTTTATTTCAACTATAAATTTACAATATGAATAGCTTATTTAGTTTTTCATTTGCATTAATTTCAATTGTCTATGGTCATGTTTTTTTCGCTAGACAACATCACCTCTAAAATAAAATAACATTATAACCAGATATCTTTCATGGATTATGCTCACTTATTACAGAAAACCCGAACAAGTATATTTATTTATTGACGCTATCGCGAATCAGATATGAAAAAAACTAATAATAGGTGTGCTTTGAAATTAATACAAATAACATACAAGGGAAAAAATATCAAAGTTATTGTATTATATTGGTTATTACTGCACTTGTACACTTCTCTTGATGAATGCTAAATAGATGCAAATATAAACCAGGTAAATTTGTTGAGCTTTACAGCATGTGGTATTATTGCAACAACATGTCTCGTCGTCAAAAGTGCAGTTAATAATAGAAAATTACGTTGTAGTCCAAAAATTCTAGGTCATGCTGTAGTATTGCATATTAAAAATTTTAAACTAAATTTGCTTCTATACAATTCTTATGACGGTGAAGATCACATTTGCACTGTTCAAAAATTGTATTTTTTTTTTTTTTGTATTCATAATTCTCATAACAACAACATAATAAAGAATTTTTTATTATGGTTTTTAATGTGTTTGAGCAAGTAATTCAAAATCGTGATTACTTTTTGCAGTAACTCAAGAATCAAGGTTATAAATTTTATAAATAAAATTAGCTCAACAGAAGAGAATGTTTTTGTGCAGTCATGTTTGTTTACTCATAAAAGTTTTCTTTTTATTGTTACTATGATGAAGTAAACTTGTGGAAATTAGTTTACAAATTGTTGGATTATTTAAAATATATATATATATATATATGTTATAAGCAGTAATAAATGGGAAGTTATTGAATGGAATTTTATTTTTCTTTATGAAATTATTTTATTTTTTACATTCCGTTTTTTGTGTGCGGTATACAAGAGATGAAAAAATTGCTACATGGCATATTGTAGCAAAACTAGTTTTTAGGAATTTTTCAATACGATGCATTATCGTATATCTGGAATTAATATTTTTCTACTGAATGAAAAAAAGCTATAAGTAAATAATTTCTATAAAATAAAGAAAATTCTGTTGAATTTCCAAATTAGGGGCTAACACTTGATTAAATGAAGATAAACTTTGAGCATTATAAAAAAATAACTGCAAAAATGAATAATATTCAAAATTTTAATTTGATTCAAAAATTTTTAATAAACAAAAATTAAACTAAAGGTATATTTTCGGTAACAAAATAATTTTGTTATGCTTTGACTCACCCATTGAGTTAATCAATAAATTAAATCTTCGGTAGTTATTCTAGAACAAATAACAATTAAAAAATATAATATTTATTTCCTTTTTCATTAAAAATTTATTAGTTTTAATCACGAAATTTTCACCGCTTTCGATATTGTTTTCTTATACAATATCGATATTATCGAAATTGTTTTCTTTAATTATATTCATTTAAATCTTTTCATCAAATTAATATTTATAAGGTTAAATTTGCATTAATACTTATCTGTATATACAATTACATTATTTTATAAGAATAATTAATTTCAATATAATTGGTTTTTAAACTTTATTTAAGTACATTTAATTAAATATTTTGTTTTCATACAAATTTAGGTCCGTTTAGAATCAATTGGTGCTGAAGATATAGTCGATGGCAATAAACGTTTAATATTGGGTTTAATATGGACAATAATTCTACGTTTTCAAATTCAAGAAATTGAAATTGATGTTGATGAAGAAAATGAATCATCAGAAAAACGTTCAGCCAAAGATGCTCTATTATTATGGTGCCAGCGTAAAACTCACGGTTATCCCGGTGTTAATATACAAGATTTTACATCATCATGGCGTTCTGGTTTAGGTTTTAATGCCTTAATACATTCACATCGGCCCGATTTATTCGATTATAATAGTTTAGTGCATGGTAAACATATAGATAATTTAAACCATGCCTTTGACACAGCCAGCAGTGAATTGGGTATACCAAGGTAAGAAAAACAAATTTGAAGCGGTAGCATTTGATTTGCATGTGTACATTTTTGTTTTATTTGTAGGCTTTTAGATGCAGAAGATGTAGATATAAATCGCCCTGATGAGAAATCAATTCTTACATATGTGGCATCATATTATCATACTTTTGCTCGTATGAAAAAAGAACAAAAAAGTGGGAAACGAATTGCAAATGTAAGTAGATGAAATTCAATATTTTTTGTTCGTTTAATAACGTAATATACAATATTTTAGATTGTTGGTCAATTAATGGACGCCGATAAAAAGAAAGCTCAATATTCTCGTTTAACAACAAATCTATTGGGTTGGATACGTCATAAAACAATGGAATTAGAAAAGAGAGACTTTCCGAATTCGTTGGTGGGAATCCAAGGGGAATTGCTTGCATTCAAAGAATATCGTACAATTGAGAAACCACCAAAGTAAGTTTTAAGTTTCCGCAGTATTATAAAAATAATGATTAATTTATATTATAAAATTATTTTTTTAGATACAAAGAAAGAAGTGAAATCGAAGCATTATATTTCACTATTAATACGCTACTAAAATCACTTAATCAACCCCAATATATTCCGCAAGATGGACAACTGGTTAATGATATTGAAAAAGCATGGCAGAAACTAGAATATGCTGAACACATGCGGGAAGTTGCATTGCGTTCAGAATTACTGCGTCAAGAAAAACTAGAACAACTTAATTATAAATTTGAAAAGAAATCTGTACTACGTGAAGGCTATCTTAAAGAAATGATTCAAGTGCTGTCAGATCCAAGATATTTAAGACAAGTTGATGCTACTCTTAAGAAACATGAAGCGATATCTGCTGATATTTTAGCCAGAGTTGAACGTTTTAATGATTTAACTGGAATGGCAAATGAATTAGAAAAAGAGAATTATCATGGTAAAGAAAGAGTCAAAAAGCGCGAAGAAGAAGTTATGGAAAAATGGCGTAAATTATTAGAACTATTACAAAATCATAAGAAAAATTTATCTTTAATGAGTAATTTAATGAATTTATTGCGAGAAATTTCAACAACTATGGAATCAATTAAAGATTTACATATACAATTTGCTTCAGAAGATTGTGGGCCACATTTACTTGGTGTTGAAGGTTTACTACAAGAACATTCGTTGTTAGAATTACAAGTAAATGCTGTTGGTAAGAGTCAAAAAATTTATGTGAGGCAAGGGCTAGGTTATAAAGATAGTGACCAAAAAGATGTACCCTTATTAATGCAAAAACTAGACGAATTAGATAAAGCTTATACTGTTCTGCAAACAATTTGTGGTCAGCGCAGGGCTCGTTTGGAAGAAACTCGACATTTCTATCATTTTATGGAAGATTATGATAATGAAGAAGGTTGGCTTGTAGATAAACAACGAATATGTAAGACTGGCATAACAGCAAAAGATTTGCGAGCGGTTTTATCCTTGCAGCAAAAACATAAAGCCCTAGAAGATGAAATAAAAGTCCGTAAACCAAAATCAATACAAATGGGTGACGCAGGTAAGAAATTAATAACTGATACGCACCCACGCTCATCAGAAATAAAATCAAGAATTGAATCATTAGAGGAACACTGGCGAGCACTGGAAGATTTAATTGATTTACGGAAACGGCAGCTAGATGATGCTGCGGAAGCTTATCAATTTTATACTGATGCAAATGAGGCAGAATCATGGTTGAATGAAAAGATGGCATTAGTGAACTCAAATGATTATGGTAATGACGAACCATCAGCGCAGGCTTTACTTCAAAGACATCGAGATCTACAGGGTGAATTAAATGCCTATTCAGGTGATATATTAAATTTAAACCAACAAGCTGATAAACTTATAAAAGCTGGAATTTGCACATTGGAATTATCAGCTGAACCTGAACCAACTGCAGAAGGCGAACAAGAAGAATGGGTAAATGAAACACGTTTAGTGCCAAAAGAAGTTTGGGAAGATGAACCAGTTGAAAAGCTAGAACATCGTAAAATTACAGAAGTGAAACTTATGCCCCATGTAAAAGCAATGTATCCATTTGAAGGTCAAGGTATGAAAATGGAAAAAGGCGAAGTTATGCTTCTGAAAAATAAAACCAACTCCGATTGGTGGTGTGTTCGCAAAGATAATGGTACCGAAGGATTTGTCCCCGCTAATTATGTTCGTGAAATTGAACCCAGACAGGTGGCCTGTGTTGTGCCGAAAGCAGAAAAAGTCAAAACTGTTCAGAAAGTCAAAAAGACTATTTTAGTCCGTCAAGTTGTTCCTGTTAAGCGAATTAAGCCAGCAAGTGTAGCTCAAATAAAACCGCTTGTAAAACGTCGAACTTCAACAACAATTACTGAAAATACTGATAGTGTTGAAAAACGCCAGATACGAATTAACACTACATATGATCAA
This sequence comes from Empis livida, assembly GCA_963932195.1. Taxonomy (NCBI): domain Eukaryota; kingdom Metazoa; phylum Arthropoda; class Insecta; order Diptera; family Empididae; genus Empis; species Empis livida. Next base: position 54,840,163 of record OZ010647.1, read on the forward strand.
CTTCAAGATATGGCTCAAAAACGTCATGCTCTACTTGAAGATTCCATTCGTTTATTTGGATTTTACCGTGAATGTGATGATTTCGAGAAATGGATGAAAGAGAAAGAGAGAATTATTAAAAGTGATGAACTCGATATAGTTGAAAATTCCAAACGTAAATTTGAGAAATTTTTAACCGACTTATCCGCGGCTTCGAAAAGAGTTGAAGAAATTGACAATGCTGTAGATACATTCGCTCGGCAGGGACATTCACAATTAGACAAAATCAAAGCTAGACAAAAACTGATTCATCAAATGTGGCAGCGATTAAATACAGCCAAAGCAATGAAAGAAAAAAGTCTTGAAGGAGCATCTAGTGTTGAATTATTTAATAAAACCTGTGATGAAGCAAAGGTATGGATGAGTGAAAAAATGCTTCAGCTCGATACAGCTGTAATTAGTCCAGATCTGAAAACAGTTCAAGCTTTGCAGAGAAGGCATCAGAATTTAGAACGCGAATTAGCTCCGGTAGAAGAAAAGGTGAATCGGGTCAATTTCTTAGGAAATTCAGTAAAAAATTCATATCCGTCGGAACGAGACAATGTAACGGCAAGACAACAAGAAGTTCAAGATATGTGGAAACAGATTCATGGTAAAGCTATTGAACTGCGCTCACGAATTGAAAATGCAGTAGGGCAACAAATTTTCAACAATAGTGCAAAAACACTTTTAGCTTGGATTGATTCGGTTAAAGATAAATTAAATGCTGATGATACTGCACGAGATGTAGAAACAGCTACTAATCTTTATAAAAAACACAATGAATTGGGTGACGATATTAAAGCACATGATAACGAATTTTATGAAATCATTCAATTAGGTGATCAATTAACCGATGGTAATGCAAATTTGGTTGAAGTGCAAAAAGTGATGGAACGTCTTAAGGCAGAAAAAGATGCTATTCATAGAGGTTGGAAAGAGAAAGAAAAATGGCTTCAGCAGTGTGTCGAATTACAAATTTTCAATCGAGAAGCTGATAAAATTGATGCAACAACTAAAGGACATGAAGCATTTTTGGAGAATTCTAATTTAGGGGTAAGTTTATTTAATTTTTTCCCGTAAGAAAAATCTTGTATTTTTGTTGGTTTTTCAGAATTCTTTAGATGAAGTTGAAGCAATTTTAAAGCGCCACTTAGATTTTGAGAAAAGTTTAATGGTACAGGATAAAGTTCTGAAGAGTTTTTCAGACCATGCAGACAAATTAATAACAAATAATCATTATGATTCAAAATAGTATATTAATCTAAACTTTAAAATTACAACTACACAAATTATTTATTATTATTTATAGCATTGATGATAGACGAACTCAAGTTTTGAATAAAAGAAAATTAGTTAAAGATCGCGCATTCGAACGAAAAAGGTCACTTCAAGCATCAAAAGATTTTCAGAAATTCGGTGCTGAAGCGGATGATTTAAATACATGGCTAAACGATAAACTGAAAATAGCCGGAGATGAAAACTATAGAGATTTGTCTAATTTACCAAGAAAATTGCAAAAACATAAAGCTTTTGAAAGAGAGTTGAGAGCAAATGAGGGACAATTACGAAATGCTAATAAGGTATATGAAGAAAAAAATAATATATGTATATATTGGTTATAACTTTGTTCTTAATTTTCTAGGATGCCGATGCTTTAACAGCTGCCAAAAATCGTGTTTCTGAAGTTGAAAAAATTACAAAAGATTTGAATAATAAATGGAAAGATCTTTTGTTAATTTCTGAAGATAAAGGTCGAAAATTAGAACAAGCTGTACTACAAAGAGAACATAATCGCGCTATTGACGATGCTAAAAAAAAAGTAAATGAACTTGATAGTGCATTGCAAAGTAAAGATGTTGGCAATGATTTGCGAAGTTGTAAAGATTTAATAAATAAACATCAATTACTTGAATCTGAAATTACTCTGTGGGAAGCCAAAATTGAAGAACTTGTATCGTCAGGGGAAGAAATGGCACATGAAGGTCACTTCAATGCAAAAAATATTAAAGATGAAACTAAAGAAATACAAATACGCTTTAAACTTTTACGTGATCCAATTAAAAAACGACGTGGTGAATTAGAAGAAAGTCTTAATTATCATAAATTTGTTTTTGAATTGGATGCAGAATTTCAATGGATCAATGAACATATGCCGGCAGCAACATCTAAAGAAATTGGGCAAAATTTACATCAAGCTCAAAGCTTATTTAAAAAGCATAAAAAACTTGAAGCTGAAATTAAAGGACATCAACCAATGATTCACAAAGCTTTACAAAGTGGCCAACATTTAATTGAACAAAATCATCCAGAAAAGAAAAACGTCCTAATGTTAAGTGATAATTTACAAAAAACTTGGAATGAACTTAATGAATTTACCACAGAACGTGCAAAAAAATTAGATATGTCACTGAAAGCTCAACAATATTTATCAGAAGCTGCTGAAATAGAAACATGGTTGGGTGAACGAAATAATGTATTAAAATCAACAGATTATGGTCGTGATCGCGATTCAGCTACAAAACTATTAACCAAACACAAAACCATTGAACTCGAATTAGATACATATTCTGGTATTGTTTCAGAAATGGGACATAATTGTGCAGCTATGGTATCAGTTGGTCATCCAGATAGTAAAATAATAGCAGCCAAACAACAACTAATTGAAAAGATGTTAAAATCTCTTCAGAAATTGGGAAATCAGCGCCAAATGCGTTTAATGGAAAGTCTATTTATGCATGAGTATTTCTTAGAATCAGATGAAGTGGAACAATGGATTAAGGAACAGGAACAAACTGCTTCATCAGAAGATTATGGGCAAGATTTTGAACATTTAACATTATTACAAAATAAATTTGATGATTTGAAACATCGTGTTGATGTTGGTACTGATCGGGTGAATCAATGTGAAGTATTGGCGAAAAAACTTAGCGAAACTGATAGTCCTTATATATCGGAAGTGGAAAAACGTCAAGATCAATTAAGGTAATTTTTACTAAATACTAAAAGCTGAAAATTATATAATAATTAATTAATAATTTTTAGATATTCTTGGGAAAATCTCTTAAAACTTCTTAATAAGCGTGAACAAAAATTACATGCGGCTGGTGAAATTCATCGTTTCCATCGTGATACAGCAGAGGCTCTTTTCCGTATACAAGATAAAAATGCCGCTCTTTCTTCCGAACTGGGAAAAGATTTGAATTCAGCACTTGCATTGCTACGCAAGCAAGAAGGTTTTGAAAATGATTTGGTTGCTTTAGAAGCTCAACTGCAAGTTTTGGTTGAAGATTCAGTTCGTTTACAAGAAAAATACCCATCAAATGCTAAAGCAATCGCCCAACAACAAGATAAAGTCGTTACGGCTTGGAATGATCTCAAGGAGAAAGCAGCAACACGAAATGATAGGTTAGCAGCTAGTTGTGATTTACAAACTTTCCTCACCGATGTTCGCGATATTATGTCATGGTCATCAAATTTGCGTGCAACATTACAAGCTGAAGAGCACGTCAGTGATGCTGCAGGTGCAACAGCATTGAAAACTTTACACGATGCTATTTATGGTGAAATCGAAGCCCGCGAAGAAAAATTCCGATATTTAAATGAACTGAGTGATTCTATGGTTCAGACTGGTCACTATGCTGCAGCTGAAGTTGAAGAGAAATGTTCCGCAATGTTGGATGAACGTCATAAATTACATGCAGCATGGAATAAAAAGAAAATAATACTGGAACAAAAAATTGATTTATTCTGCTTTTTACGTGACGCTAAGCAAATTGATAATCTATCCAGTTCCCAACAGGCTGCTTTGTCCAGTTCGGATTTCGGACAAACCGTCGAAGACGTTCAAAATCAAATAAAAAAACATGATGAATTTGAACGTTTGATACAAACACAGGAAGACAAAATCGCTCTATTACAAGAACATGGTCGTAAATTAATTGAACAGCACCATTACGACAGTCCCCACATTCAAAAACGTTTAAACGAAGTACTTTCCCGTCGTCAGAAAGTTAAAGATCTTTGTGAAGTTCGTAAAGGTAAATTATACGATGCTTTGTTATATGCACAATTTTTACGTGATTGTGCTGAAGCTGAATCATGGATTTCTGAGAAAAAGAAAAAAATGGATGCCGATACTGCAAATTATTCAGAAAACTCAAATTTGGAGGAAAAAATTAAAAAATTACAAAAACAACAAGCATTCCAAGCTGAAGTTGCTGCTAATCAAGGTCGAATAAAAGAAATACAAGATACTGGTTTGATTTTGATCGGACGAAACCATGAATCTTCGCTAGAAATTAAAGAAGCTATTGAAAAGGTTGTTTCCGCATGGAAATCTTTAATATATGAACTTAATCAACGTGGGCGAGGTTTGGAAGAAGCTCAAGATATTTTAGAATTTAATAATCAATTGGATAAAATTGAAGCATGGATACGTGACAAAGAAATGATGATCCAAGCTAGTGACACTGGGCGTGATTTGGAACATTGTAGTGCCTTGCGCCGAAAATTGGATGACGTTGATTCAGATATGCGAGTGGACGACCAACGCTTAAAACATATAAACAATTTAGCTGACAAATTGATAACGCAAGGGGAAGCACCAACGGAAACTAAAACTGTTGACAAACGTCGACGTGATTTTAACAGTAAATGGAAAAATTTACAGGGTGCTTTGAATGCTTATCGTGCCCTGCTAGGTGGAGCTTATGAGATTCATGTATTTAATCGTGATGTAGATGATACTTCGGATCGTATTGCAGAAAAAGCCTTGGCTATGAGCTCTGATGACACCGGACGAGATTTAACAGCTGTAGAAACTCTAATTCGACGTGAGGATACTCTCGAAAGGGACATGACTGCGGTGAAACAGAAGATAAGTGATCATGAACACAATGCTATGGAGTTAAAGAAGAAATATCCTGATCGTTTACAAGATATTGATAAAAAACTGGATGAACTGAAGAAATCATGGCATAATTTGCAGGATTTAAGCGTTAAAAGACGTGATGTGCTAAATGATGCTTATAAGATTCATAAATTTGTGTCAAATGTTAAAGAATTAGAACTGTGGGTAAATGATATGATTAAAAAAATGAATTCATCACCAACGCCAACCACTATTACAGAATGTGAAAGTCAATTGGAATTACACCAAGAACGCAAGGCTGAAATAGATGGGCGTGACAAGGCATTTGTTGATTTGAAACAATACGGAGAAAGTTTATTAGACACAAAGCCACGTACAGAAAAAAGTACCAGCAAATATTTACAAATTCTAGAAGAATTACATAATATTTTAAACCAAGCTTGGAATAATCGCGCTAAACATTTAAAAGACGCTCACCAATTACAGTTATTTAAATCACAAATTGAGCAAGTCGAAAATTGGTTAGCTAATAAAGAAGCATTTTTAAATAACGATGATTTAGGTGATTCATATAATGCGGTTGAACGCTTAATTAAAAAACACGAAGCTTTTGAGAAACTATTAGATTCTGATAATGTCGATCAATTGGAGAAATTCGCAAATTCCATATTAGAAAGTGCACCCGAAGATGATGAAATAATTCGGGCAAAATTAATTTACATTCTGCAGCGAAAACAGAAATTAATTGATTCATCAAATGAACGTAAACAGAGATTAATTGAATCAAAACAATTCCAACAATTTTTAAGAAATTTATATGAAATTGATCGGTGGATTGTACAAAAAATGCAAATTGCAGTTGATGATAATTATCGTGATCCAACAAATTTACAAAGTAAAATTCAAAAACATTCAGCTTTCGATGCTGAGTTAAAAACAAATGCTCCACGTGTAAAACATGTAATAACCGAAGGTGAAGATTTAATTAAAGCAAGTCATTACGCTAAAACAGAAATTGCTGAAAATCTCGAAGTTTTAGAAACGGATTGGGCTAAGTTACAATTATCTTCTAAAGAGAAACAGGAAAAACTTGAACAAGCGTTTGAAGCATTAACATTTAATCGGATGTTAGATGAATTTAATAATTGGATGGATGAAGTTGAATCACATTTATCAAGTGAGGATTATGGTAAAGATTTGGCAGCTGCTAATAATTTAATAAAACGCCATGAGCGTTTGGAATCTGATGTCCAACATCATATTGAATTGTGTGAACAAATAAAAGAAAAAGATGAGAATTTCTTTCAAGTTAATCATTTTCTTAAAGATGAAATTCATGAGCGTGCTATGCAATCAATTAAACGTTACAATACTTTACATGAACCGTTAACAATTCGACGTGAGAATTTGGAAGATTCCACCTTATTGCAACAATTTTTAAGAGATGCTGATGAAGAACTACAATGGTTAACTGAGAAACAAGCAATCACCGGTTCCAAAGATCTCGGTTCTAGCTTAACAGCTGTTCAAGTATTACAGAAAAAACACCAAGCTCTTGAAGCTGAAATTGTGTCACAAGAACCTTTAATAATTTCTTTATTGCAACGTGGGCAGCAAATGTTACAAGACGGGCATTTTGCTACTGAACAAATAAAATCACAATGTGATTTAATTCAATCCAAATTAGTAAATCTTCGGGATTTGGCAAGTATAAGGCGTTTACGACTGTTAGATGCTGTTGAAAGTCAGATGTTTTACGTTGAAGCGACGGAAGCTGAAACTTGGATGAAGGAAAAACGACCAATTTTAACATCACAAGATTTTGGAAAAGATGAAGATTCTGTGCAATCACATCAACGAAAATTAGAAGTGTTACAACGTGAATTAATCGCTTTTAAATCATCTATTGAAAAAGTGGATAAATTAGCTATTAATCTCATTGAACGGAATCATTTCGATACTGAAAACATTAAAAATAAAAATCTAGAAGTAAAAAGTAAATATGAAGAATTAACGAAATTCGGCAAGGATCGTGAAAATCGTTTAATCGAAAGTAAAAAGCTTTTCGAATATTTACGTGAAACGGAGGATTTACATGAATGGATTAGTGATCAAACAACTGTAACAGCATCTGAAGATTATGGTGAAGATGTGGAACATGTCGAACAGCTAATTTTAGTTTTTGATTCCTTCGTATCAAATTTATCAGCGAATGAGGGTCGTGTTCAAACTTGCTTGAAAAAAGGTGAAACTTTAATCAAAGAAAATAATCCATATCGTTCAACAATTAAAACTAAACGCGATGAAACTAAACAAATGTGGGCCGAATTAAAGGATCTAGTCAATGCACGTCAAGAAGCATTAGCTGGTGCAAAACAAGTTCATGTTTATGATCGTACAGCTGATGAAACAATATCATTAATTAATGAAAAGGAATCTTCTTTAATATCTGAAGATTATGGTCAAGATTTGGATACAATTCAAGCATTAATCCGTAAACATTCTGTGTTTGAAACTGAAATAACAGCAATAAAAAATCAAGTCGAATCTGTTCTTTTGGAAGCCTCAAAATTAGGTGAAGTTTATCCAGATGCCAAGGAACATATTGAAGTTAAAAAAGATGAAACTCTTGATATATGGTCAGATTTAGTTGACAAAACTGAATTACGTAAAAATAAATTGCAACAAACAGAACAACTGCAATCATATTTTGATGAATATCGAGATCTAATTGCATGGATAAATGAAATGTTAGCAAAAATCACAGCTCCCGAATTAGCAACAACTGTACCGGGTGCTGAAGCTTTATTAGTGAGTATAAAAGAGCATAAAGCTGAAGTAATGTCACGTGATGAAGCGTTTGAACGTTTTACGGCGAATGGACAGAAACTGATTAATGAAAAACACTTTTTAGCACATGAAATCCATGAAAAAATCAACATTCTTGATCAACGTAAAGATTTGTTATCACAAACATTACACCAACGTAAAGAAATATATGAATTAAATCTTGATACACGTATTTTCTTAAAAGATGCTGAAATTTTAGATAATTGGATTACTAGTCGGGAACCTTTATTAAAAGAAACTAAATTAGGTGATTCAATACCACAAGTTGAAGATTTAATAAGGCGTCATCAAGATTTTGAAAAAACTGTCGCAGCCCAAGAAGATAAATTCGAAGCAATTAAACGAATTACATTATTAGAACAAAGATTCCGTAAACAATTAGAAGTAGAAAAAGTTGCAAAACGCTTAGAAAAAGAGCGACTCGAAAAGGAGCGTGTGGAAGCGCTAAAGCAAAAAGAATTACAACGTTTGAATGACGAACGTCGTCGTATTGAAAAACAGGAACAAAAACCCAATGGTGTACAAGAAAAAACTCCAATTTATTCAACACCAATGGTCACAATTACAAGTAGCAGCGCTATTAATAATAATTATAATACTTCATTGGCAAATAATAGTTTAGTATCTGTTGGCGGATACAATCCTTTAAATATGGTTGGCTCGCGTCGTAGTTCAGATTCTAATATTAAACGTGCTGAAAGTATGAAAACAACACCAAAACAACCAAAACGAACACCATCATTTACAACCAGACGACGTGCACAAAGTTTTCGAAAAAACCAACAAGGTGGGGTTGACCAACAATTTGAATTACCCCAGTTTGAAATTCAAGGTGTACTGGAACGAAAACATGAATTACAATCGGGTGGTAAGAAAGCACCAGTACGTTCATGGAAAACTTTCCATACTGTGTTATGTGGTCAATTATTGTGCTTCTTTAAAGATGAAAATGATTTTATACTACAAAAAGCAGCCAATGCACCAGTTAATATATTAAATGCTAAATGTGAACGTGCCGATGATTATACAAAAAAGAAACGTGTTTTCCGTCTAAAGTTACCAGACGGCTCAGAATTTTTATTTGAAGCTGCAACTGATGATTTAATGAATGAATGGGTTAAGAAAATTTCATTCCATGCAAGTCTGCCACCGAACTTACAACTTTTAAGTTATGATGAATCAATGAAGGTGAGTTAAACGATTTTTCTAAAAGCTTTTTATTTGGTACATTCATTTTAATTTGTTAATTTCTGTTCTTATATTATTTGGCTTTTTATTTTGTATTTGTAGCAATCAAGTAGTTTTTCCGATATTAAATCATCTAGCCAAGATCATGTTGAAACATCACCAATTAGTTCACGTACTTCATCGCCAGATTCTCAGAGACGTAGTTCGCGAAATGATTCAATTGGTAGTAGTATGTCAGGAGGCAGTTCAAATACACCCCAAATAAATTTCCTACAAAAACAGCAACAGCTATTACAACAAAATAATGTAATTTATTAGAACATTTTTTTTTCCTTAAATTTTGTTTTGCTTAGTTTCTTAATTTGCGCATAATACATCTTGATACCTTTTTCTTAGAATTCACCACAAATTTTGGGTTCCACGTCACCTACACCTCAACCATCATCTCCATCAGCTGATAAACCACCAATACCACCACGTGGCTATCCACCACCAGCTCCACAACGACAAAGTACAGAAAATATTGTCACCTTAAGACATCACAATAGTAGTGGAAGTGGTAAGTCCATAAATTTCTAGTTGTGGAGGTTTTTGGTGCGATTATCATTCGTTTTTTGTTATTTTGAAGATTCCAATAGCAATTATGGTAACGCACCTAGAAGTATGCATCAGCAACAACAATCGGCTACTTTACCAACTGGAATTAGCGGTATACAAAATGGTTCAAATGAAGAAATATGGAAGAGGCACAGTGATTCAAAACAATCAGGTATAAAGATTTAGTTTTAATAAATTATTAAAAATTGAACTCTTAAAATAAAAAAATAGATGTAAGTTTAAACTATTGGTCACTTGATTTTCTATCAAAGGATATTTAAGTGCTTATTTTTGTGTAACATTAAAAACTATTCAAAATAAAGTCGTTAAAGCATTAAAAAATAGGAGGGAATCTTTCAGCCCATCTGTTAAATAGATGTGCCAACTTAGATTTAGCGACAAACTGATTGTGATTTTCACATTTCATGGAAAATTATGTGTCCTCCAGGTGGTATCGGTCTTATATTAGTTCCTGTGTTTATTTAATATAATATTTTTACAAATTAAGAATAAGACTTTATTAATTTCTTAAACTAATGTTATAAATTAAAGTTTCTATTATTCGCAAATAATTCAATTACTTCAAGTTTTGTAATTGCTAAAAAATAAAGCACTTACAATAATAATATGAATTTGGAATAGTTTAATTAATTATACAAATTTATTACTTAGATTCATTCATTCACTTTTAGTCAAAGTTATGTTTATTTCCCAATCTACTATTAAATTGCAATTAAATTTTACTTTAAATTGATTTAATGGCACTTAAAAATTTAATGTAAATAAAAATTTGATTCAAAATAACTTCAATAAAGAAAACGCACCACCATTACCAGTAACAATGCCGCCACTTCATGGTTCAGTTGTCCATCATCGGATGAGCAGTTTTGGTAGTGGCCCAATTTGTGACTTGCATGGTAATAATATGCAACATCATCAGCAACATATCATAAATAACACCGGTGGCAGGAAACATACAACAATTCAACAACAACAAGGATTTATGGCAGGTGGACCTGGTGGACCATTAACTCGTACCACATGGCATCAAAATTTCCATGAATATAATATGGTTAATAATCCTAGCTATGGAGGTGTCAACAACAATAACGATCCAGCTGGTTAGATTTTACAAATTTAGTTATTTGTTCTCAGTTTATGTAAATTAACTTTACATTATAATATGCTTTTGTTTTTAAAGAAAATTGCAATTCAAATTATTCAATCTTTAATTTAGAACTCTGTTTTGCCTCATAAATACGTAAAAAATTAATTTGTAGTATATTTGTAATTTAACTTATTTCTCTGGTTCTAAAGTTTCACAAAAAGGAATCTATCTCAATTGGCTGTCGAAAAAATACAATACTTTTTAATAAATAAAAATTTTATTTCTAGGATTCATTTTGCTGGGAAATATTGATTGTTATAGAAAATATTCAGCATGAAAAATTTATATTGCACGATTTAATTATTGTAGAAGAACGTATTTAACATATTTTTTAGCAAGTAGTAATATACATATATAAGAAAATATGCTTTTTAGTAAAGTAACTAAAAACACATATTTATTTGAAATAGACCAATTATTTTATTTTTTTTAGTGATTTTTTAATTTCATGTACTAATAAATATTTGGAGACTATTAGTTTTTATTTATTTATTTATGGTTTATTTTTTGCTCTGTAAATAAAATTTTTTAAATGAAAAATTATAATAACAATTTATTTCAGCTTGGGGAACAGCACGTTTTGATGCAGGACGACCAGTTTCAATTTCAAATGATTCAACGTCTATGTCACGAATGTCAGCTGAGAGTTCCAGCGAAAGTGAAGCACAATCCATTTCATCTGTGTCTGGAGTTAAAGGTAATAAAGAAAAAGATCGCCGGAGTGGTGGTGGAATGTTTCGAATTTTTGGTAGAAGAGAAAAGAAAAGGTCAAGTCAATCACACCAATAATAATAATAAAAACTAATAATTATGACGGTAGTTTTATTTATTATGAAAAAAAATGAATTTTTAATATATTTAGAGAACCAACCAATAGACAGTAAATTTAATTTAAATTTAAAATAAAACTTTTAATATTGTTATTTTCTTTAATATTAAGATTTAAATAATTCATTTTTTAATGGATTTTATTTTCTATTGCTTTTTTTTTTAATTTTTATTTTTTTATTGTTTCGTCTAAAAAGAACAAATTCTTTTGCCTTGTAATTTGTTAAGTGTAGATTTTTTTAAATATTTTTTTGTGAATTTTCTTAAATTACATTTTCTTTTTCAATTAATGAAATATGAAAGTATTTTTTATTCTGTCTTTAAAATATTAATAAAAGATACATAATTATTTTTAGTATTAAGTGTTAACTATAACTTTATAAATCAATAGAAATAAAAAAGCTTTTATAAGCTGTATAAAATAACTAAATAAAATAGAACACCATATAAGAACTTTATTACTAACAAGAACTAGGAATTGAAAATAAAAACCTTTCTTAAATATTTTAGGCTAATTCAAAAATAATTACAGTTTTGTTTGTTATATAAAAAAGTCTTTAAAAAAATATTATTTAACAAATTTATTGTATGTATATTTAAAATGTATTATTTAAATGAAATATAAAAATAAAATCAAAAGAAATTGCTGTGTATATTTATTTGGTTGATATGTAAGAAAATATCAAATATTTATAGAAAACTTTACTGTTAATTTTTATTTTATTTTACTATAGTTTCCAATATCCTAAAATTTTCAGAATTTGAAAATATTAATAAAATACTTAAATACGGGGAATATTCTATTTTAATAAGTTATTTTAAGAAATATTCTTCCTAATGAGTGTAATTATTTTGCTGTTACCAGTTTTTTAATAAATTCATTAAAATTATTCAACAAATTCATTCAGTGGATTTTGAGTAATATGCAGAATAAACATGACTGAGTAATTATGTACAGTGAAAATAAACGATATTTCAGCATTTACCGTTTTTGATATCCCCAAAATATTTAAATTTGAATTTCCTTAAAATAAGTAATAATTTATAATTGTATATTTAATTTATGCAAATGGCAATTAACAGAATAGTTTTTTTTTCAATAAATTTAAATATGTACAATAGCAGCTACTACCTATTTGAATTTAAATTTATTTTAAAAAAATAACCCATGTATAATTTATATTAAAACGAGAATATGTCGTGTCTTTTGTTGTGTGTCCGTAAAAAACAATAAGGATATGCGCAGATTGTATCATGAAGTATGTATTTGACATCTATCAAAACAAATGCATGAGGTTCCATGGTGTAATGGTTAGCACTCTGGACTCTGAATCCAGCGATCCGAGTTCAAGTCTCGGTGGGACCTATTTTTTTTTTTTTTTTTTTTTTAATATTTAAACTGTTATTTAAAATTTATTTATTTAATTGAATAAATATTGTAATAATTATAATGGTAGATTCCAGGCATCGAAATCTGTAAAAAAAAAAACTATTTTGTTATATGTATATTCGTAAAGCAGTGCTGCTTATTACAACTGATAAAATAAATTATATAATTCGTTTTGAATGAGGATGGTTGCGTAACCAAGACGACTATTTGTATACCTCGATATTTTAATGAATATTGGTAAATTATAAGCATATTCGTAAATTGCAACTCATGTTACAATTTAAGGCCTGAATTTTTGGAATACTATTATAATTTCAAAATAAATCAACACTGTTTGATACTGACATAATCTACAGAAAAGTGTACATAACGATTTTATAGTGTCAGAGAAAGATACTAAAATAAATACTTTAGAAAAACTCAACCATTTTTACATTTAATGGCATTTTTATTATAAATTGACATTTTTACATTTAATATTGTCCTTTTCGGTTCAAGGATGCATTTTGGAAAAAATTGGCGTTGTAGGTCCCACCGAGACTTGAACTCGGATCGCTGGATTCAGAGTCCAGAGTGCTAACCATTACACCATGGAACCTCATGCAATCAATTTTAAAGAAGTTATTTTGTTATCTTTAGGTGTATTCTGCGCATATCCTTGAAGGACCAATACATAAAATACCTTCCATAATCTCTCGCTCTAATGAACACACACAACACTAAGATGTGATTTTCTTCAGGTTAAGTTATTTAGTTTTTAAATTAATAATTAATTTCAGTTGACTGAAATGGTTTTTTTTAAGTATCACACCTACATATGAAAAGGAAATATAGTTCTGTTACCAACAATATGAAAAAATTCTATGTTTGTAAACTTTTAAAATAAACAAATTTTAAATAAGTTAAATATATTAATTTTATTTGCGTAATGTGAATATCTTGTGATAATTAATATTTATCTTTATATAATGAGCATTTAGCCGTATTTAAACTATATGATCATTTATTATATTTTTTCAAGTTATATTTAATTTAGAGCTGTTGAAGTCAACACAGCTACACCGCGTTCATAGAAACTATGTGGATCCTGACCGGGAGCAACCGCCAAATCAACAGTAAATAATAATTCAGTACGGGTTGAATTCAAGTAGACTGGTAACGTTAATTTTCCAGGACGGTCATTACCACATCTATAAAACAAAATTGAATTAACTTTTTTTTCTCAGATGCAGAGCAACAAAGAAATTAAAGCTTACTTGACCCATTTCAAAACAGTCACTGGTAGGTCCATCATTATTGTTGATGTTAATAACAACTGATTATTTTTACACTGTGCCCCTTGTAATTTCAACCCAATCACACCAAAACTACTATCCTTTTTATCAGAATCTGAACCAGACTCAGTAATTGTCACCTCTAGCGCAAGCTCTTCCAGTGACCAGCTATTGGCTTGAGCTACACATTGGCGTGTTGCTGTTATGTATGCTTCAGGATTGAGAAGGCCACCTAACCAAACGGGGAACCCCTAAAAAAATGAACTTTGTATCACAGAAAAGTATATTTCTAAAGCTGTCAATTTTACCTGTAATTCTTTAGCGCCAGCTTGTGACACTAATTTCGATACTTTTTGTAATTGTTGAATTCGATTACTAAAATCAGTAATCCATTGAATTACCGTACATCCCGCAGGTACAGTATATCGTTTCCAACCCTTCGGAATAATTCCTCTAACTAATTCCGACAACATTGATCGGTGATGATTGGTTTGTTTCTTTTCACCTTGACAAATTAACACAACATCTTGTAAATCAGATATAACAGTAGTTAATAGTTTAGCTCCTGATGCAACTTCCCTTTCAAAGTAACGGTACAATGGATCTTTAATATTTTCCACAGTACGTCTTAAAGTTGGCAAATTTTTTGGTAACAGTTCTAACCAAGCTGTTCCACTATGATGTAGAGTCTTCATCCATGAAGGACGACCATCTTCTTGCCGTGTCTGTGAAATTTCTAAACCTTCTTCAGCACTATATGCCAGTTCATCATCATCTTCTAATTGCTGCATTTTTAACAATTTACTAACCAAATCTGTTCCCCTTGTAGTCAAAAGAACTTTCTCTGCATTATTTGGTAATCCCAACCAAGAAGGTGTCTGGCGATCTGCTAAATTTTCAATCCATTTCAAGAAATGGTCACGCCTTGTTCCATCTGGCATTGTAATATGACGTTGTCCATTTGGACCACCAGCCACCCCATCGACATTTGCAACTAAAGCAAAATCAGCTTCAAAACTGCGTGCTGTAAAAAGTTTCGATAAAAATGATGCTAATAGACGTTGGTCAAAATCATTATCAATTCGACCACCATATATACTCTGCGACAATAAAGTCACTAATGCGTCCCATGGTACTTTTTCAGGTGGTAAATTAGTACGTCCCATCGCAGTTGCATCAATCCAAGTGTCCAGTGTGTCACAAGCAACTCTTAAATCAGATTCATTAAATTCATATTTCTTAGCCCAGCCAAGCGGCACGTACCGTAAACGTTCTTGTACGATTGCATGGAACCAAGCCAATAAAAAGTATAATCTGGCACGTTCACTTGGCGTTTTCATCATCCGTGTAGCTGGCACCGTTGAGAAAGTTCTCAATAAATTAGCCCTAATACCTGGTGGCGGTTCGAATACAAAAATTCTACCAGCTCGTAGTAAATTTACCGGCACTCTTGGACTAATTTCCATAGTCAAGAATAATCGGAACCCGGAATGTGGCTGAAGTGAATGCAATTTTTTTTCAAGTTGCACTAACCATTGTGGTGCTAAATGAACATTTTTTAGTAAAACCCATCTACCTGATTTACAAGCTGCATTAATAGCGCGTTCTGCTTGATTGAAACCTTCTGCTGATCCAATTGCAATACTAGAAATTTGTTTATTTAGTTCAGCAGCTAAATCATCTACTCGACCGGATGCATCAAAACCAGGAACAGAACAAAGTAAAGCTGGTGTGTTGCAATTTAATTGTTTTTCAACACATTGGGTAAAATCTAATTCAGCTTCTGCCAATGGCATAAAATCATCACCAATCACAATAGATACAAAATTAGATGCGGCTGCTATAACCCGATCTGGTCGGAAGGCTTGAATTAAGATCAACTGATGCATAGCTGTAGAAACTGGCGACAATGCTTTTGATTCATCCCATAATTGTGGTACACATTGTTCTGGTGAACTTTGTTGTAACCATGCACCTAATTCTGGCATTGATTTAACTTTTTCGATTAATTTTCGGAAAATTGGTAGACGTGTAGCCAAACGATTAACACCTTCGATTTGTTCATGTGACAAACCATCAACTGGTATTGGATTAGACATTAAGCCTTCTTTGCTGCGTAAGAAGAAATTAAATTCTTGATCTAAATTTGGTTCAGCTATGATTCCTTTCAAATGTATTTTACACATTAAAAGTGCAAATGTTAATCGATCTGAATGAAGCATACCACGGGCTACACGATCGTAACATACAGAGAATAAGTCTTTTGTAATAATACCTAAACGGGTACTATAATCTGTTTTGCCTTCCAATTTTAGGTTGTTAAGTAGAACTGTACTGAAAATATCTAGAAACATTTTCAAAGAATACTGATACAAGAAATGAACTTGATTTAAACTGTCCATTGTAAAGTAAATATTACTACATGCCACTGATAGAGGTAAGTATTGTTGAGAAACTGTTTCAATTTCAGCAATCACTTTATCAGTTTCATCTACTTTTTGATTAATATCGTAAGCTTCTTTTTTCAATGTTTCCAAAGTCGTGATTACAGAATCATCATCTAGTATTTTACCTTTAGCATCATTCAAAGCTTGTAATAAACTTTTTTCGAGTTGTCGCAATCGTAATCTAAATTCACCCTGAAGTTTTAGCAAATCTGATCGTTTCTCATCAATATCTGGACGTTCAGCTTTTAATACTTGATTCAAACATTGTGACTGTAATGAACTACGAGTAACAGTAAAATTAACAAATGTTACACGAGAACAAATATCCGGTGGGAATTCAACAGTTGGATCTCTAGTCGACAAGAATATTACAAATGATGGTGACAAATCGATATCCTGATCCCCCAATGTAATCAAAACACGACCACCAGTACGCCGAAGTTCGCGATTTAAAACTGGATTTAATATTGGATCATAATTTTCGACATCTTGTACAAGTAATGGATTGCCAAAACGTAATGCTGATTCTAAATTCTTACGGAATGAATCGTCAAGAAAACTAGTTTTTGTAATTTTCTTGCCAGCAAATTCATTCATTATGAAATTCGTGGCTTGTCCAGATGGATCAATAATTAATGGATAACGATTGAAACGTTTCAACATAATAGCATTTTCAGTACATAGATCATCCGTTGGTAGGGCATTTGCTTGCCAACGTAAACGTTCATCCGGATTGGAAAGATATTCTGTACGCGCGATATCGGGTCGATATTGAATATTGGCAGACTGTAAATGTTGACACCATGTCGTAAAGAGGCTGGTACGATAGTGTTGATCAAAGTAACCACCTTTTTAAGTATTAATTAAATTATAATTTCAACCCATTTGTTTAATTTTTTTTTCAATTACCATAAGCTATAAAAGCTGCCGACAACATAACATCACCAATAATTGTTGACATTTGAGAACGAAATGTTTCACTAGTACTTTCCCAACGTTCTCGCTCAATATTCAAACTCTTCAGCAAAGCAATTGATCGATCGACTTTAGCTTGTACATTTTCCAAGTCAGTTTTAATTGCTTGTGCTTGAGAAATGAGTTGTGCATATTCTTCTTTATAAGCAGCAATACTACGTTCAAGTTGTGTGACCAAGTCTTTTGTATCTTTAGCATGTTTCATATTGAGAGCAGCTTGATCTTCTAGAGATTGTAATTCCTCTCGTAGTGGTTCAACTCGTTTTAACATATCAGCATATTCAATCTAGGGAAATTTATATATTAAATTAATGTTTAATAAATTGTTTTTTTTTTTATTATTTCTTCTTTCACCTGCGCTATAGCCCATTTGACCATGGGCCCGCAAGCGTTACTAGCTCGATTTACTTTTTCAAAGTTATAATCTGGATTACTTAAATATTTTGACCTCATTTTTTCACGTACTTCGTCGCTGTAGCATTTTAAGAGTAAAAAAAAAAGTTAAAAAATATTTTGTTAGATTTCCGAAACTCTAAATTAGTATTTAAGCGTGAATTTAAACATGCAAAGCTATTCAAATGTACTTTCTCTAAAAAAGCAGTTTACATATTTATATTTTACAATTCACCTTTTTTTAATTTTAATTAAAATGCAATTTATTTTGTTTAATAGTTAAAAATAAGATATGAAAATAATAAAATATGTACAAAACTTTTGTTTCTGTTTATGTATATATATATTGTGAATTTTTTGATTTATCGTTTTTATGTAGTAGTGAATTCAGAAAAATAATTAAGTTGAATTTAAAAAAAAAAAACTTGGGTTTAATATTTGATTCTTTATATAATTATATATGAGTATGTATAAGAAGAGTTTATAATTCGATAAATCTCATATTTGGAGTATTATGTGACTACTGTTGGTTACTTTTGGTTTAAACACCGCGTATATTTTACTAAACACTGAACTTAATCTAAAGATAGAATTGAGAATGTCTAAAAATAACCAGCAGTGGTCATTTAACTTTTCTATTATACCACATTTCCTCTGCAATATAAATGTTATCTCTTTAGAAAATTTCATCTAGTTATTATAATTTTTTATTAGAGAATTTCATAATGATGCTCAAAATCTTTCGGCAGTTTAACAAATATGGTTTGGAACTAAAAAAAATTATCATGCAATCAATAAAAAAATTATTTCTAATTTTAACTATCAAACAAATAAAATTTAAAAAAAAAAATCAGAACACAGTAAAAACAGTAATAAATAAACGATTTTTGTTTTTTTATAACTCATGCTTACGGTATATCTTCAGTACTGAAGTTAGATACAATTGAATTAATAAAGTTTTCTCGCATAATAACAGCACGAATTGATTTCCAATCGGTTGCATTCTCACCAAGAAGCAAACAAATCGATTCTAAGGCCAATTTAACCACTGCTGGTGGATTGGCCATTGTTCGCACTTCAACAAGTTGTTGTTTTTTAATTGATTTAACCGCTAAAAATTAGGAGAAGATAGATATAGTAAAAAATTATTATTGTTCTTATAATTTACAGGAAAATTAAACTTGGGAATTAATTATTTTACGTTATAATAATTCCATTTTCCATTCTACTATAGATATTTTCTATAAATTTTATTAATTAAAGACATAGTAATAAACGGATATAAATGTATAATACAGAGTCATGAGAAGTTTTGCTTGACATATTTGTGCATTAATATTGGTTAGTTACATTAAAAATATTGGAATTTTGGAAATATTTTTTTAATTAAATTTCATTGCTCTTATGAAAATTTTAAAAGTTTTTAACATTTTCATTTGAAATAGTTTTATCAAAATATTTCCGAAATTTAAAATTATGTTTCGACAACACATTTTTTTGGTTAAATTAGTGATTTGCTCTAATTTTTATATATATATTTATGGTTATTTTTTATGGTAAATCGATGAGTTAGCCACTTTTATTCCAATAATTTTGCGATTAATATTTTATATAAATTAAAAGATTATTTTGTGTAAGTTTTTTAAGTAAGCAACAATTTTGTTTTCTTTTCGTACGTTATTTCAGCTGTATTTAAATTAACAATTGATGGTATAAAGTTGTCTTTAACAATAATTTGTCGTATTTGTTTCCAATCACTTGCATTCTCATTTAATAGTTCACATACAGATTCTAAGGCTAATTTAACAGGAGCAGGTGGATTTGCCATTGAACGAACTTCAGCTAAATGTTTCTTTTTAATTGCACTTACGGCTATACGGGAATGGAAATTGAGAATTATAGTTTTTTTTAAACAAAAATATATGTAGGAATTAAATGTTAGATCGAACGATAAGGAATGATAATCTGCGGTAAGGACTTATCACTAACCTGTTTGTGCATCAATGACAGCTGGTTCAACTAATGCTAAATCAGCCATAACATCTTTACGTTTTTGTTCAATTTTAATTGTTTGTTCCGCCAATTGGATTTGGATTTCTTGTGACTGAACTTTTTTCTTTTCTGCTTCCTGTTGATCTTTAAACATTTGCTTTAATTTAGCATTCGCCGCTTCATTTTTAGCTTGAAGTTCTTGTGATTTAACAGCTAATGATTTTTGCATTTCTTCAACCTAAATAAAAATTATTTTACGAGCCCATTCTTAAATCAGTAATAAATTTGTTTTACCTGTTCAACAGTTTCAGCAATTTTATTTAAACCAACATTTAAATGTAATTGTTGTTCTTCTAAATCACTACGTTTCTCTGAATACAATTTAACAAAATGATGTATAAAATCTAAATAATGACGAGGTGTTATTGCCATTGTCCGACTCCCACGTTTTGCTAACCGAGCATTAGCTTGGTGTAATGTTTGGTGCACATAAACACATCCATTGATAACAGCGTCACGGTGTGAAGGATGCGCAGGTATTAAATTACATGCCGATGGGAAGAAATCTGGTGCTGTCCATTGCGGTTTATCCAAATCCACACGAATTGTAAACTCTTTACCAACTTGGAATAGCGCCGAATCAGACCAATCTCCAAACCAATTAAGTACACAACGATTAAATAATGCTGGTGAAGTAGCAGCTCGATCTTTTAGACCATCTGTCGAAGGATTCATCGTGAAAACAACGTGTAAATTTCGCATAACTTGTTGAGTGAACCACTTATATAGTTCGTCGTTGGAATCCAGCATTAAACCTTCACGTTGGGCGCCTTCTTTACATTGAGTCATCAGTGTGGTATACTCATCACCTTCAAATAAACCAGGAACCTAAGAAAATACATAAAACATTTTTTTTTAACATAAATATATTTTTTTAATTTACTTCTCCGTTAGCCAATAAAGTATTCATTCTTTCTAAAAATCCTGAATCTAAAACATTAGATTCATCTAAAATAAATGCAATTTTTTCATCTTTGCATCCTGATCGTCTCAAAACACAACGTAAATCTTCATCGAAATCTTCACTAGTATATTTATTGTGAACCTGAAAAAAATGCAGAAAAAATTTATTATTTATCCTAAAAAATATTAATATTTGACCAATTATAAACCTTAATTTGGAAAATTGATAATCCATTCATCCATGCAACAAATCGTGATAATGTGGTTTTGCCTGCGCCTGAAACACCAATTAACAATAAGTGTCCTTGCGGCTGACGGAAAATCCGATCAATACGTAAAACATGCTCCAAAACTTCATCGAATAACACCAATGGTACATCTAATTCTTCTTCATAGAAAACTTTTAGTCGGGCCCTGACATAATCACGTAACTCTTCACGATTAACTGGCATGTAGTCCTTAGATAACCAATTACTATAAAGTATTGGACGTACCAATGCTTTATCACTATCAACGCCTGGGAAATGTTTCATTGCAACAATATCAATATTTTCATTTGTCCACCGACGTTCGGTGTCATCTACTAAACGATCTTGGAACAAACGCAAAGCTTCATGTGCCCATAAACGAACTAAACCTTCAACTGGCAAATTATCCAAAGGTCTAATTGCTTCACAAATACCACGAACCCAGCGAGTCATTTCACGTGGTGAATAAACGTAATGTGGCTGCATATCTTGTGTAAAACGATCTTGAGATGCTAAATAAAATTCAACCATTGCATTGGTTAACGGCTCAGCATAACCACGAAGCGCTGGCATTAATCGTAGCATAGCTCTACTGAATGTACCATAAATTTGTTTTAATGAAGTTTCTCCAGGATAATCGACATAAATGATGGGTACGTGTCTTAAGAAACGATGACTCAATGGTTTTCGACCCGGATCAGTCGGTGGGTTACATGCACCAACAAACTGAATCCGTTCTAAACTAACCCAGGCTTGATCGCTGGCGCGATAGAACCCTCTATGCTCGACCAATTGTCGTAAGAATGATATCACACGTTGTGTTCCGTAAGCATCCATATCTGGTAAATTAATTTCATCACAAAATAGTACTAACCACTTGCCAATTTGCACTGGTGATAAAATTACACCATTTGGTGTTTTACGATATTCGCAATAATGATCAAAAGTTTTCAATAGAAGTTCAGGTGTTGTAGCCGATGAGAAATTTAAACCAACTACTTCCATGTCTGGTAAAGCTCGTAGGGCTGAGAAAAGTGTCATTGTTTTACCTGAGCCTGGTGGGCCGCATAATACTAATGGTTTATGTTCGGCTAACCAAGTGTATAGTAGTGATTCATGTCTAACTGTATCTAATGTAGGAACAACAACATCTGGTGCGGCAACTTTATGAGTTTCCACTTCTATGACGGGCACTTTATTTGACCATGGTACCCATTCGCCGGACATGTTCACTTCGTAATCAATAACTGGTGCACCAACATTACCTGGCAATGGAACAGTCGTTACACTACGTATAAAATCACCTAAATCACAGCGCACTTTCAGCTTAGCATCACCAGCAAAAGACCATAGAAGAGAATAAATCAGAGCTCGAGGAATATATTGTTCCATTTGTTCACAAGAAACTGGAAAGTCGGGATGCTGTGAATTGAAATTTAATATATTTCGAGCACATTGATTTAGCATTGAGAATAAAGAGCTTAGAGCACGTAACCGTGTGAAATCCATAATATGTTCTTGTTCCTTTGCATATTCTAGACATCGAACAACAATACCGTCTGCGGAAAAGAATGGTTGTAGCAGTAAAGCTATATCACGTTGAGTCTGATAAAATTAATAAAAGTATAAATACGATTTGTTAGTTTATTAATAATAAATGATGATGCTGAATTATACAAAAAAAAACTAAATCTTACCTGTAATGATGGTGAAACTTCATCTTCTTTTTCTTGAGATTTACCTCCAAAGTCTTCGTCCCCATCTTCTAATGGTATATTCCGTAAACGAGATATATAATTTTCAAATATCATTTCAGTTGATAAAACATCTTCTGAGAACCAAACCATACCACACCGCGAGACTGTTGCCAATGTGGCGAATTTCAAATCTTGTACCTCAAACATTACTCGAACATTTGGCGGCAACGATAAACGTTCACCGTTTGGCAGAGTTAATAGTTTATTATCATCCAAGACTGAATTTAAATTTTCAACCCATTCAGGATCAACATCTCCATCGAAAATAATCCATTGCCGTTTATTTATTTCTCCACGAACATTATCAATAATTTTTCTTAAAATATGTGTAAATAAACCATCAGTCCACTCACGTGTATTTGGATCTAAGACACCATATAAAGCTTCTTTTGATATAGCTTTTGGATCAATAACGTGAGCGACACCTTCAACTCCTTCAAATCGTTCTAATGCTTTTAATAAAACTTTCCATGCTGTTGATTTACCAGAACCAGATGGACCAACCATCATTAGACCATGATTCAAATTGCAAATTTGATAAAGTTGAAGAACCTGAACGAGTAAAGAAGTTATTTATTTGGCGAAATAAAAAAAAAACAATTTTAGAGTAATTACAATTATCTACAATAAATTCAAACAAGTAAAACTTTCAAAAAATTAAACTACAAACTGTTTTCAACAAAATAATATTTTGATAGTTTCGTGTGTGAATTGAACAAAAAATATTTTTAGTTTTTTGGAAACAACAAATAATTTGAATTCAGATAAAAATGATAAAACAATATAGAAGAAGGCAAACAACACGGTAATATGTAAATCATGAGGGAAATAAAAAAATAATTTAAATTCCAATATTAATAACAACTCTTACTTTGTCAACCCAAGTTTCTCCGAATCCCTTTTATTATTTATGGTTAGTTATATATTTTTGTTTTGTTTCAGATATTTTTTTTTGTTATGGGAAAAATATTTTTTTGTTATTAACAATTAGAATATTTTTGAATATAAAATATTTTTAACTTACTTTTTCCATCCAGGCATGACCTTGTTCATCGTTTTCACCCGATACTAAATATTCTTCAGCACAAACCTTACGTATTTCATCTTTTAAACCTTTCATTTCCGCTCTTGTGTAACCAATATTTGGGAACACATCACTTAATAATGAGAACAATAAAGGTATATCTTCAGCTACTAATTTCGGTACCATAGTTTCACAAACTGATTGTATTAAAATTTCTTGTTCTGGTAAATTTTCTGCAATTGAGGCTTCATCAATGTTTGTTTCACCACGTTGTCTCATATTTTCCTTAATTTTCATTATTCGGTCACGTTTAACATTACCAGCCGATACTAAGACAGACTTCAGCGCACGTAATCCAAAATCATAATGAGATTGATTTGACAATTGTTCATCACAAAGTTTAAAGAATGGTACAATTTTACAGGCTAATTTTTCAGCTGATCTAAAACCTTGACTGAAGAGCATAACTTCTGCAATTAATTGACGATCTGGTGTAGTCATCGCCAAGGAACGGAATAATTTCTTTAAATTATCGGGCAAATTTGAACGGCCAGCATAACCGGGATTCATTGTAATGAAAATTGCCATATCGGTTGACACACGAACTTGTTTTCCTACCAACTCGACAGTGATACTCTCTTTATTACTATCCTGTTGCGATTTCAGAGCCTCTTGAATAGTTTGAATTTGTTGTGAACAAGCTGACAACATCCGTTCTTCCAAACGATTGAATTCATCAAAACATCCCCAAGCGCCGACTTGACACAAACCAACAAAAATTCTTCCCATGGCTTGGAAATCAAATGTTTCATCACAATTAAATACTAAGACAAATCGACCTAATTGGTTACCCAAAGCTTTAACGGATTCTGTTTTCCCTGTACCAGCAGGTCCAAAAGGTGAACCTCCTAGGCGTGATTCTAAAGCTTGTGTCATTGTTAAATAGCAACGATCAGTAAGTGGAGTTTGTACTAAGCGATCTTGTACTCCTAAATATTCAAATCCATAATAAAATCGTGCATTTGCCATATGAATTGTTAGTTGTTGCAAAACTTCAGTTTGACGTGGGTCAAAATAAAACCGCATTTCTGTTAACCAATGGAATGATTTTGGATTTATAACACCATTAGATATTAACCGTCGAGTAACAGTACGTTTGTGTACGAATTCGTTAATTAAATGTTCCAATTTACGGCGACGTAACGCAGGTTGTTCTTGAAGAACTGAATCGGCTAAAACATTTAATGTTGTTTCTACAGTTGTTAAAACACGATTTAATGGTTTACTGCTATTGTTTTCTGATGCTTGTTGAAGTGCTGCTTCAACATCTTCAGACCATAAAATCTGTGCCGCTAGAACAACAATTTGTGCCTGATATTTATCACACCATTCCATATATTTTTGAGAATCAATTGCTCCCTCTCGGAATTGCTTAATGTCTTGGACGGCTTGAGCTAAATACGATGCCAAGGAGAAACGCATTTCTTTCTCGACCATGCTCAACCATTCATTGATTTTTGGATGTTCTACAGTATTAACTGGACGAATAAATTTCACTTCTTCGCCTTCACGTGATGCAATACCCAAAATTATAGTGTTATCTTCATTTAATAGGATAGCAGAAATACCGGCAAACATTTTCTTAAAATGTTTTTGTAATCGGGCGACATTTTTACTGTTACCAATAATTTCAAGTAAATCTTCATCCCCGACAAAGTAGAATCTTGGGAAAGAAGTACGCTCACGTTCTAAATATTCACCCAATGCTTTTTGAATTTTACCCAACAAATCAGCTAAACGTTCTAGTGAGCGTTGCACTGCTGGAATATTTAAAACATCCATGACCTTTGGAGATTTTGTTACTTTTTTCATCAAACCCAAAAATTCAGAGCTAATACTTTGGAAACGAGATGTTTCAACTGGTAGAAGTGTTTTAATATCAGCGCTACCTGAGAAAATTCCTTCTAGGTAGACCCAACGGCGTTGAACATCAATCCAAACATCAAATAACGCATTAATACGATTCAATTTCTCTTCCCATGTTAAAGCCTCTTCTTCGAAAACTTTATAGTATGGTGATAATTTCATTGCGGCTACAGAATTAATATGCTCTTTGACTTTGTTAAATAAATCATCCCATCCACGTATAATTCGGCATTTATTTTGATAATTAATCAAATCTAATTCATAATTTTGCCAAGATTCACGAACTTGTTTTAAGAACTCCTCTAGAGCCATTTCACCTTGAGCCACCAAAATAATATCTTTAACAATTGATTCATTTTTCAACAAGTTCACATCCCACACTTGTCCTAATGCTAAATCTGATATTATCCAATTAACTTTCAACTGTTTGGTCAATTGTTTCCAATGACGTTCTTTTAGAGCATCAGATTTCAGCTCAACAATTAACATATTCACTTTTATATAGCTTTGAATCAATTTCTTAACATATTCATAACTTTCGTACATTCGGAGACGAGCTGGTAATTCCTTTAATTGATTCATCATTGCTTCTAATTGTTGACGTAATTTACGGGGTTGCACTGAAAGCCAGGGTTTTTCTCGAGTTTCATCAATTTGAGTCCAAATTTTGGAAAGTTCACCCCAAACGCCGCGTAAATCTTGTAATTCCTCCAGGACAACATTCATGCGTTCTGAACTATTATTCTGAACCGCAGATTCCTGTAATTCAAGGGCTTCTTTAGCTTTGGCAACATTATCACGTTCTTCTTTCAATCGTGAATATTTACTTTCAAATAGTTGCAATTGTTGTAGGGCATCATCAGGACGAGTTTTTCCTCCAGTTGGTTTATTATTTTCCCAATCATTAAGGAAATCAACTGTTCTCGTTTCTACAGCTTTATCTTCAGCTACAATTTTTGCTTGCAAACTAGCAACTTGAGTTTGAATTGCCGAATCTTTTCGTTTCATTATTTCATTAAAAGCAGACCATTCACCTTCAATATTATCAACATGTAACCATGAATTGGGAAATTGAAAGCGTTGACGTTCCAAAATTCTTTGCGCTTCGCGAAATACTTCAACTTGCTTATCCCAAACAAGCATATCTTTCTTCAATGTCTGCACATAAGTGATAAAACAAACAGCATCTGAAGTACTGGCAGCTTCAATACTTTGCATTTCCAAATCATTACGAGATTTTGAAACTTTTGAATGGAAAGTGGACATTTCAGTACCCAACAAACTACCAAATTTACCCAACGCCTCTTTATGCCATGAATCATATTTCAGAGTAACTTTTGCCTGAACTTTAGCATAATCAATTATTATTGGTCCGTATGCACGTCGGGTATCAGAAGTATCAAATGTTGTACGAGATTTTTTAATATCATTCAAACATTTTATCCACAAATTAACATCTTCTCCCAGTCGCCCATATAATGTATCAGCTTGTAAATCCCACAAACTTTGATATCTCAACCACTCTTCAACATAATTACGTACTTCTGAAATTTTATTTTCAATTGCTTCATAAGATTGTTCTAATGGTGGTGAACCCCCTGGTAATTTCGTTAACAAGTTCCTGTATGTTTGGGAAACTGGTTTATCTAAACCAACTTGATATCGCGAGCTTTGTAAGCGCGTTTGCGATGTTACAATAGCTTGCCAAGCAAATAATTGTTGTGTTATTTGGAAGCGAGCCTCTTCTATCGACGGATACAAGTACATTTGTTGATTTGTGATACGAATTTCATGAATTGCATTTTGTATTTGAGGTTCTCCTCCAGGTTTATGGGTTG
Organism: Empis livida; assembly: GCA_963932195.1. NCBI lineage: Eukaryota > Metazoa > Arthropoda > Insecta > Diptera > Empididae > Empis > Empis livida. Next base: position 54,867,912 of record OZ010647.1, read on the forward strand.
GCTGGGCTGGCGCATCAGTGTCCATTGACAAATCAACTTCTTTTTTATTACCAGTGAGAGCTTCTGTCCATGCCTGTATGCCTGCTTGCAAACGGGAGGCTAATTTCTTTTCAACCTCCTCATCTAAACGTGTTACCCAAACGTGTAAGTTTGAATACTGTCGGAGTGATAAATCATCAACTGCATGTTGAATTTTTGATAAAATATCAGCAAATGTAGCTGCACTATAAGGACAGGTTTCAAGGGACCTTACATCAACATCTAATTGTTCTTCAACGACCAAAAGATCTTCAACCTAGTACATTTTTTTATAAGTTCAAGTTTTTTGTAGAAATTTTTGTTACCTTTTCTTGGAATTGAGTAACACATTCAGATAGCCGTTGAACGTAAGGATCAAGTTTGTAACTTTCCCAAACAAGACCAATTCCTTCAGAAATTAAACCCAAAACATCTTTGCGTAATCCAGCAACAAGTGGTACAATACTAGCGCGTTCTTCAATCTAGATTTTAAAATAAAACTTATTTTAATTAATATGTTTTGTGTTTTGTTGTTCCAAATAAAAATATAAACAATAGCTTTTAATTGTTTTAACGAATTGGAAAATATTAATAAAGCATGCTTTTTTAAAAAAAATTGAAAACAAAAATTAAAAATTATTGTTTTAAAAATTAATAAGACAACAATATTTTCTACCTTGAATGCTGAATTAAGTGCTAAACTCCTATTATTATTTAGCTGCATGGAATTAAAATAAAAACTTTATCTCCACACACACATACAAATTTAAACTTTGAAAATTGTTAATTTTATTTGTCGTTTAACTAATGGAGATTTTGTTAAATTCAAAATTTTTCAAAAAGTATAAAATGCCAATTTTAAAACTACAATTCAATTTTAATTAGTAAGAAATGTGCTTAAATAATTAGGTTTGAAATAAGACGACAAGATGAATTTTTGGATTCATTAAAATATGATAAGTTTATTTAAGGATAAATAACAAACTTAAGAATTTTCAATTATTAGATTTAACCATATATAATGTAAGCTTAAGTTTTTATTTATAATAATAAAAAAAATTTGTGGAACACATAACAATAAAAGTTAGTTTTTAAATATGCTATTAGCTAATAAAATGGTAATATTTGAATTATTTTACTTAGTTTCCTTAACATTTATTCATTAATGAACCCAAAACGTATACAGTTTAAAATCAAACAATAAACAAATCAATTAAATAAAAGCATATAAACTTTTTTTTTTACGCTTTATGTATTATGAAGACTATGAAGTATACTTTAAAAAAAAAAGTGTTGTGTATTAAATTGTAAAAAAAACCTACGTGTTTTAAAACTAGAAAATAAATCTTATGATAACCACATCGTGTTAATATTAAAAATTCTACTTAAGAGTCAAATATGTTTGCTAACCTTTTCCAATGTTCTTTCATATGTCCGAACGCTTTCAATTAAAGAAATTGCAAAAGGATAAATTTGATTTGCCTGGTGTGCTTTATTAACAATTGCCAATGGTACTCTAAATCCAAGATTTTTAATATTTCTTACTTCCTTTGAGAGTGTAATAATTTCAGGTAAGAAATTAACACGTAATTTTAAAATATTTCCGCGACCAGTACGAGAACTATAATTGATTATTTAATAGATTTAAAACAAATCAAGAAAGACACGATATTATGAATTTGAATATAACTTACCGAGCAGAATCAATTGTAAAAATTCGGCCACTAATACCAAAATTTCTTTCTTGAACTTTTCTAGCCCAATCTTGGAAAACTTCTGAAATTGAAAGTTTAGCCCGGAAGCTATCTCCATCAGCTTTTAATTTTTGGCCATCAATATGAGATTCCCATCCTTTACCCAAAACATCTTCAACGCGTTTTAAATACATTGTTAATTGATTATCAATTTGACGTGCCCAAATAATTGACCCAGCAACTGGTGGTAAGTCACGTACAACTGATAATCGACAACTTTTGCTTTGTGGATATTGGACTTTGAATTTTTCATGTAAAGCTTCAATATCGTCTTTAACTCGTTGAATTAATTGTGTTTGATATTCACGAATTGCACCACGAATATGTGGGCGCACAAAAAGAGCGTTAAATCTAGAAAAAATTCTAAACATTTCATTTGCATTTTTAGCTGTTCCTAACTGATCACGAAGATGTGCTGTAATTCTGGTTTCGACACGATCTATATATATTTTTTTAATATTATATGTCACAAATATTAATATTTACATTGTTTACCAATTCTTTCTTCATATCTCTTTACAGCTGCATCCCATGCTTCAGATCCTTCCTTTGAAATGTCTAAACAATCAACTTCTTTCACATTTTCATAAGCTAAATTAACTTCTTCAATAGCATTGGCATCTGCAGCATCTAAACTGTATGGTTGTTTCGATTCTGGTTGAGGTTCCCCAGTAGGGACTAAAAAAGAAAGTTCTAATTTACTGAAATGAAGAAAATATATTTCGTTTACTGTGATTGGTATTTTGTTGTTGTTTAGTTGGTCTTAAAACTCGTAAAATAACAGTTCTTAGTTGTTCATGTTGACGTCTAAATTTACGCATGTGTTCCATTCGAGCTTGTAGTTTCTTGTGAGCAGGTGAAACACGCCAAACCATTTTTAAATGCTCATCACGTTTCTTCTTCACTATGTCACGCAGTAACCCTTGTAACTTATCATATTCATCATCCCAACAACTAAAAACTTCAAAGCATTGATTCATAACTCGTTCAAATTCATCAAATGGAATATGCATTAGACGTCGTGTTCCCAAAACTTTTAGTAATTGTTGACTTAAATCTCTTGAAATCGCCTCGATTAATTTCAAAGCCCTTTGAATTGGATATTTAGTACTACGAACTTTACGTAAATGAGAAAATATCAATTGAACAGCTGGTCGAATCCTTTCCAACTCAGTTGCCGATAAAAGATCGTTAATTGGGAAATCTTTCATCAATGGATTATAATCTGCAACCATAGCCAAAGCTTGCTTCAGTCCTGTGTCAGTGTCAAAGGATACAGTTGCATGAAAGCGTTTACCATGTTTTAAAATATCCAGAGTTAGAGCAACTTCAGGAGATTCACGCTTTTCTTGAATTCTATATAATGCTCGCTCCAAGTTTAGCCAAAATGATACTTCTTGTAAAGCAGTTCCTGATGATGGATCACGATCTAATTTTGTGACTTTTTTTATTTCTTTAATCCAACGACTGACACCGTTTTGTAAAGCATTAAGGAAACTAGAGTCTTCAACTTTATCACCAAAATCAGCGACCTTAGCTTTACGACCAGCGTCTGCACATTCTTTGATCATATTTGCCACAGTTGCATGGGCACTTAAAGTTATTTCAGGAATATCTATATTTTGTTGTAAATGCAATAAGCCCATTTCTAGCTCAGCCAATTTTTTTTCAACTGATGGTGCCATTTTATCACCATCTCTATCAGCGCGACCTGATTCTTTGACATAACTTTTAAAGAATGGTGCCAAGGATTTGCTAATAAAGGCATGCAGAGTTTCATATGGCGAACCTTCTGAAAAATTAATCAATCTTAATTGGGTATGAATTGATTTATCAGCTTCAATAACTAATCCCCGTTTAATGCAAGCTAAAGATGCCATTCGACTGTTGGTAAAATGAACATCATTACTAATGTAGTATGTAACAGCATCTTTTTCTTCTTCACCTTCAGAAATTTGATCATTTTCATCTTCTGGAAATAAAAAAAATAGTGTCATAGTTTGATGATGAAGACCAAGAACAAACTAAATAAGAGAAATGTAAACAATAGATAAACTGGTCGATTGGAAAACGAAATTGTAAATAAAAACAATATTCTGAGTTATGCAACCAATTACCATGTCATCTTCTCAAGTTTTCATATAAAACAAACAAATAATTAAAAAGCAGTATATGACTCATTTTAATTCCAATTGGATGATGACATTTCTTTTCTGTAATTTCAATTACATATGAATTGAAAAATGCCGTAACAAAAAAGATTTTCGAACGGAATATGATTGAAATGAAGAATCACAATTCAATATAAAAAATTTTATATTTGCGGTAACTTTTGTTTTAATTAATTATGGAATTCATATATGTATTTAATTAGGCAGCCATTTTAAAGGTCCACGCCCGTGAAAAAAATTCTAACTACATAAGAATTTACCTTTTAAACAATTTCGTTGAATATAAAGAGATTGTACTTGAGGATCCGAAAGAAATTTCTTGATACATTCTTGGTTATTAATATCTTCAAGAGCTACATTTAATGCTGGTGGTACAGCATCTTCTTCTGGCAATAAGATTGTCACAGCTTTACGTAGATAATTTGCAAATGCTCCATATTCTACAATTGTAAAATTTAGAGAATCTGGTTGTTGTTCAGATGTTTCTAAAGAATCGCCCATGATTTATTCAGGAGCGAATATTTAAATATTTAAATATCCAATTTAAATGATTTTTTTATATAAACTTTTTCGATTTAATATTTGTTAAGTTTCTAAACTCTTCAACAAAATTGTTATGTTATGGCAATTTGATTTGCCAATGGTATTAATATGTAATACCAATTTGGTATGGCATTGTTTTCCAGTGCTGCCAGTAATTTATTTTGATGAGCACTAGATCAACTTCTATATTGTTCTAAAGTAAAATTATAATTCTATTTCTCCCATCGCGACATAAATCAAATTTGTCCCAATTAAAACACGGCGTTAAGATGAAAATGAAAAATCTTATCATTAAAAATATAACAATACCACAAAATCTAGTGCAAAAAGTATCAAATTGGCGACACTGATGGCAACTTTTTATTCATTTTAAAGCTTAAAGGGAAATGTCAATATATGTATCGAATTTTGATAGATGATAGGCTTGCTGTTTTTAGGAGTGTTGAAAATTTCTTGCTTGAGTTTGTTTCGTGTAACTAAATATATATTATTGGAAATAATTAATTAATTACTTTACTGAAGAATTTTATTCATTTTCACTAAATAAAAACCAATAATTTACAAAAAGAAAATGGGTAAATCAAGAGTTTATGTAATTGGGGTTGGAATGACCAAGGTAATTATTTATTTTTTCATTTTAGATTTCTTTAATGTGATTAATTTCGAGAATTGTAAGATTACATTAAAATTTAATATGAAAATTCGACTAATTTTATATACTATACGGAATTAATTTCATACAGAATTAAAGCTCAAATTGTTACATTATACTCGAGATAAAAGAATCTTTGTACTTTGCTCTTTAATTTTTTAATATCAAAGATAACATTTTTTTTGCTAAATCATTAATAGAATTCATTTTTAGATAAAGCTAAGTGTATAATAAATATTTTGCGAAACGAAAAGCTAAGTGTACAATTAATATTTTGCGAAGAATGGTTAAAAATTTTATATCTAGGTAAAAATATAATATTTCAATAAAATATTTTTTAGTCTTCCGGGCAGATAAAACCTGTTTTTAGCGAATGTGAATGTAATGAAGCGTGTATATGTTAATTTGTTTCGAAATCTCTAGTAAACATTTACAAGTTTCTCTAAATACAATCAAAATGAAAATTTTTGGATTCGAATTTGACCACTTTGAAAAGAACATTGCTAGGCTAGTAAATGGTAAAAAATTATTAAATTAAAATATTTTTTTAAAGGATATTCCCTAAGTTTACTAGTGACATGTAATGTGGTAAACATCCGAAAATAAAAATAATACTTTCCTATGATTAGATTTTAGATGATTGTACAAAAATCTAAACTTTCAATGTATTTTTTAGTTCGAAAAACCTGGCCGTCGGACAGATATCTGTTATCCAGATATGGCGAAGGAAGCTGTAACAAAAGCATTAAATGATGCCAAAGTTAAATATTCTGATATAAAACAAGCATGTGTTGGTTATGTTTATGGTGATTCCACAAGCGGTCAACGAGCTATTTATGAAATTGGTATGACAGGAATACCAGTTTATAATGTTAATAATAATTGTTCGACAGGATCAAGTGCTTTATATCTTGCTAAGCAATTAATTGAAACTGGTAATAATGATTGTGTATTAGCATTAGGTTTTGAGAAAATGGAACGTGGGTCATTATCAGCAAAAGTATAAACATTATTTATATGTTAAACAATATTTTAATTCAATATTTTTTAAATTTTCAAGTATTTTGATCGAGCAAATCCCATAGAAAAACATGTTGAAGCAATGTCTGAACTTGCTGATATTGAAAGTGCACCAATGGCTGCCCAAATGTTTGGTAATGCTGCATTAGAACACATGAAAAGATATGGTACGAAACCTGAACATTTTGCAAAAATTGCTTTTAAAAATCATAAGCATTCTGTTAATAATCCGTAAGTTTAAATAAAAAAATATTTCCATTTTTTATTGTAATTATATATTTGTAGTTATTCACAATTTCGTGATGAATATACATTAGATCAAATTTTGAAATCACCAAAAATTCATGGTATTTTAACAAAATTACAATGCTGCCCCACAAGTGATGGTTCTGCAGCTTGTATTTTAGCATCTGAAGAATTTGTTAGGCGACATGGGTTAGAAGCACAAGCTGTGGAAATTGTCGGAATGGAGATGGCTACAGATACCGAAACAACATTTAAAGTAATCGAAATTTTGAATTATTTTCAAACAGAAAATAAATAATTATTATATATAAAGGGAAAATCATTAATGAAAATTGTCGGTTATGACATGACAAAATTAGCCGCTAATAGGTTATTTGTAAAATCTAATTATAAACCACAAGATGTTGATGTTGTTGAGCTACATGATTGTTTTTCTGCAAATGAATTAATTACATATGAAGCACTAGGGTTATGCGAACCAGGTAAAGGTGGTGATTTAATTGATCGTGGTGATAATACATATGGTGGTAAATATGTTATAAATCCAAGTGGTGGTTTAATTTCAAAAGGACATCCATTGGGTGCTACTGGTTTAGCACAATGTTCTGAATTAGTATGGCAATTACGTGGTTTGGCTGAAAAAAGACAGGTACCAAATTGTAAATTAGCATTACAACATAATCTGGGTTTGGGTGGTGCTGTTGTTGTTGGTTTATATCGCTTAGGTTTCCCAAATTCTGGTAAACCAGTAACATTAAATTTAACATCGGCTACAAATGCAATTGCTGATAATCCAGACGGTTTCCAAGTTGGTCCATTATTTCAATTACTGGAACAAGCAATGGATGAAGATGAGGAGAAACTAATTGAAAAAGCACGTGCTATTTATGGTTGTAAAGTTACGAACGGCCCAGATGGTAAAACTGGTTATTGGGTAATCAATGCTAAAGTAGGAAAAGGAAAAATTACTTACAATGGAAAAGGTAAAAATTTATTAATTTTAAAAATATATTTTAAATATTATTTTATTAATTTTGTTTTAGAAAAATGCGATATTATTTTTACTATCAATGATGAAGATGTTTATGATTTAATTACTGGTAAATTACCACCACAAAAAGCATTTTTCCAAGGTAAAATTAAAATTCAAGGTAACATGGGTTTAGCTATGAAACTACTAGATCTACAACGTTCAGCACAACATCGCATTGAAGAATTGAGATCAAAATTATAAATTTCAACATTAAATTTTTGTTTTTTTACTGAAAAATATAAATATTATTTTGTTTTGTTTATGTAATAACTGGATTAAGCAGTAATGTGAAATATATGGGTTTATATGGCAAATAAATTAAAAATTTAATCAATTTATGTTATTGATACTATTTTTATTAAAATTATATATTATGGTGATGTTAAAAATTAATTAATATCCAAATTGTTATACTTATTTTTTTTATATATGTAATATAAAATTTTATACAAAAATATATGTAGTTTTCTTGTATTTAATTTGAGAGCTATTCATATCTAAACTGTTATACTTATTTTTTTTTATATATGTATATAATAAAATTTGATACAAAAATGTTTGTAGTTTTCTTGACTTTAATTTTAATTTGGATGTAATTAACTTAATAATAATAATAGGTCTCGTAGAATTAACTTAAAATTACCACTGATTGTAGATTTTTTATTTTTTTTTTTTAAAAAAAATCAAAAATCTATTGAAATATATAGTAATTTTAGATTTATTTTAAATTAAATAAAATTATTATTTGTTGAATATAATGAATATTCTCCAGTTGCAATAATTTTGATGGTACCATTTTGTAAATCCGAAAATACAATATACCAACAGAAACAATTATTTGATAGCCTTTTTTTTTTAAATTCATATATAGAAAAATTTTATTTTTTTATTTTCAAAAAAATTCATATTTTCTGGCCCCATATATGCATGCTTACCATTTTAGAAATTTTTTGAATTTTGGATTGCATCATTATTTTCGTTATTTTGAATTTTGGCTTTTATGGTACCACCATTAATGGTATTTTTAGCCAAACATCCAATTGTTAGTAAATATGATTTATCTTCAATTGTAGTAGGACTGCTCTGTGGTGCAGCACATTTTTTTTGGGTGGCCTTACAAATGTTGTATGTGAAAATTTAATTCCTGGTTTAAAAATTCAATACTATAAAAAATTTAATATGAGCTTCGTAGAATCTGTTTTCAAAAATTTATAACGTTTTTATCTCCGTATTTTTTAAAAATTTGCAGAATCTATTATTTTTATTGATACTACATATTATTTTTATTGATATCCTTTCCATTACAACTTACTAGCCTACTTTTAGGCACTTATAAACATTATACATAGCTACTGTTAATCTTGGACTTTAGAATATATAATAATATAAAGGCATATTCTTTTCAGATATTTTGATATTTGACTTTTCGATGGCGTGTTACATTATTATTATACTATATAACGATGTTTTTCATGTTATTATTTCATTTTTTGCGATCATATATATTTCAATAGGTATCATCTTGAAATAAGAAATGTAATATATTATATTTCATATAATATATTATATGGATGTATTATATTATATTACATTATATTATATTATAGTATTGAAATATAGTACTATGAAACACTAATAGAATATTCAAGCATTCGTACATGCTGGTACTACTGGTACGTACTTACCTTTTTATTCATACGACTCATTGTTTTTATTAAGCCAGGGTATTTTATTTTAATTATTTTAGATTTATTTTATATTTATCTGTACCTATGATTATCTGTACACTAATGGTAGATTATGCTTAATACACTAATGGTAGATATTGATTAATTTGGATCTTTCAGTATATTCATAAATTTATCTTAAATTTATAAGTTGAATGAAAAAATATATTTGTCAATTTACCAAAGTTATTTTAAAGTGCATTTAATCATAGAATCTGAAATTGTATTATAAATGTATAGAACATAAACATGAAATATAACTACGCTTTACTAAGTCAACATACTCAGTTCAGCTTATAATTTACATATTATTAGTTGTTCCAAATATATTACTTTTTAAGTAATTAACGAGGTAAAAAAAAATATAAAAATGCAACACCAATAAAATAGAAAATTTGTCTTACCATATTATATCTTTTGAAAAATAAGCAAAATAAATTGTATAAAACAAAACATTTTTACTAGGATATAAATATAGTTCAGAATTCAATATTTATAAAAAGTTATTCATTTTGGAAAATCAATAACTAACTACTAAAAAATCATATTTGTATTTTTAAAATAAAAATACAAATATGATTCATAAAAAATAAAATCCCGATGAAATTAACAATGTTATTGGGGTTCATAAACCTAATTATTATACTGATTACAATTCGTAAATTGCTTTAAGGTCATCTATCAATATAAATTATGAGTGAATATGATTTGTTTTATAAGTTTATAAAAAACTGAATAAATTTTTTTACATGTTTCACTAATTTTACTTATGTAAAATAATGTATACTAATTTTACTTATAACTTTTTTGTAGTTTACCAATATGATTAAATATCTCCATAAAAAGTTGAAAGATTACCGGTCAAAATTTGTATTGATTTTCGTTTCTATTTATTTGTTGACCTAATATTTTTATTGAAATATGTATTAAATTCACAATTGCTATGTAATATGATTATAAAATATATATATAATGGGGCTATTTGAAATTATGTATTGTAATAATGTATTCATAGAATCTTTTGAATAAAATATTCCATAAAAAAAAAATTATTTCAATAAATTCATTTTTCTTTAATCAACATATTTTTTTTTCATTGAATTAGTTAATTTATGTTTAATTTCATGGAGTTAGTTAATTTAAAAAAAGTAATTACATATTTATTTAATATTGTAGTAGAGCAGAATTCTTAGTGGTTTAAAGACTGTTGTTTCTTTTTTTTAAATAAAAATTCATTGGAATATCGAGTTTTGTGTTGTTGCTTTTCGTTATTTGGGGTACCATTTTAGTTAGCTATTAATACAATATCCTCTGTATCATTTTAATCTCTTAAAAGATTTATTAATTTGTCAATTAGATTAGTTCAAATTAAATCAGTATTAAAGCGTTTCATAAATTTCTCAATTTGGTGGTGAATATGACCAACACCTTTTTTATGTCATTGGACGTTAATTAGAATTCAACTCAACCATACATATTATAATAAATTTTATAGCTTTTCAATTTTATGATTTTTTAGAATAAATTAATCTTATTTATGTTGTTTATTTTGTAATTGTATTATAGTTTGTATAGCGTGGATATGCAAAGCTATCCCAAATTGTTGGTAAAATTTATTATGAAACAAAATCGTATTTATTATATTATTAAAAAAGTAGTAATCTGTTTATTATATATTATTAAATAAGTAATCAGTCGTTTCGATTCATAATTTTGTATAAAAAATATATAATTTATATATATGTATTATCTAAATGTGCGGTGTAAATTAATAGGCAATATAAAAATAGAATTGGTTCCGCAAATAAATTATTCAAATATTTGAAGCCGTATTATTTAGTTTTGGAAGAATTAAATAAGGTTTAATAAATCTGATGTTTGTAAATGCTATATACATATTTTTAAATTATATTAAGACATAGTAGCATCATAAGCTTAAATCAATTCAAAAGCACTAAGTAAATGTTGTTTATAATAATGTCTTCATATTAGATTTTGACTCCACGCAATAATCAAAATATTGCGAAGAATAACATTTAATGTAAATTTAAAATATTAGTTTTAGGTTTTTTTTATCAAATTTATTATTTATTTATTATCGCTATCGTTGTTCCTTACAACAATAATACTTGGAAATATTTGTAAATTATTATTTAGAAACCAAGGACGAATTAGAGATATAGCAAAATTCTTCATATCTTTTTTATTATCATGTAAGCCACTATAACATTTTAATTAATTTTTTCAAATATTATAGTACATATATCATATATTTTTCAGACATGAAAAAAAATTATATATTCAAATTATTTATAAAGAGATTAGTATAATCTAGAATTGTAATTAGAGATTAGCATTTTAAAATTTTTGCAACTTATATAATTTATATAAATCATTTGTTTACTATTGCTCTTTGTCGTCTGGAACCTCCCAATAAATTTGATCCAAATGATGTTCATCTTTGGCAAGTTTTCTCATATTTGGTGCCCTTAACAATAAACCTAAAGAAAATTTTAAAGTCAATTTCCGGACAATAAATGACATTTTATCACAATATAACATGAAATTTTGTGTTGATGCATCAATTTTAATTACCTGTTACAAGTCCGCCAACAATTGCAAAGAGTAAAGTTATAACGATGCCAAGAGCTTGATAGCCGCCTTGTTGCATAGCTGTTCTGCCATAGCCCTATAAAGAATCAGAAGTAAGAAATTAACAGGGACAATCTGTAGGTATTCCTGCGTTTAAATTTATATTATTTCGTTTATATTTTTACAAATATTAAAAAAACAAATTAAAGAAGTTGATTTCCTCACTCAAAAGTATATGTTAAAATACTATGCTAGTTATAAGATATGATTTATATGACTTATGTAAATCTCCAACGAAAGACTAAGGAAAACCTTTTTTAAAGATAATACTTTGTTAGAATACCGGCGTAAAAGATTAATAATATTTGATAAAATTCCAAGATGTATACAAAACAGACACGTTAATAAAATAATAGTAACAATTACAATTACAATCAGGTATAATTAAAATATAAACTATAAAAATTTTTCAATTTTAAAGGTTTTACGATAGTTATTTATATATAAAATAAATAGTGTATTTAAGCCATTACTATCCAAACAAACCCTGACTATTTAATGTGAATGAATTAAAAACAATATTAAAAACAATATAGGTCACATCAATTGCACTTTAATTTTTAATGCAAAAAAAAATATAGACCTTCTTGTACAAGTTTATATCTTATATATAGACTATAAATATATAAAATGTATGCCTTACCCCAAGAATCATATGCGTATGATTACCGGTACTTTCCATTGCCGGGAATATGTCTTCTAGACTATCCTTATATGTAGCTCGAGTGGCCAAACATGCATAAATTGCAGAAAATATTGCTGATATAATTCCTGGCATACCGTGTAAATTATGTACTCCACATGAATCATGAATTCGTAATTTTGATGTCATTAAGGGCTAAAAAAAATGATTAAAACATTAATATTCACACATTGTTAATAGGTTTAATAGTTTCACGTAATAGTATTTACGAAATAATAATTCTAATTGCTAAACACTATAGTAGTAATACTAGGTTAGTAATAATGTTTAGTAATTATTGATCTTTTCCTTGCCACGATCAAGATCAGGTTCAGGATATTTTTTTTTATATTTTAATTGTTACTACTAAATTTTATTGTTTTGTAATTTTTGTATTTTATTTTGTATGAAAAAATTTTCTCGAGAATTCTCGAGACTTTCGAGACATAGAAAAGAAAATCTATGTTGCACTATTGACTTATAAAATCCGCTTTAAAAATTTGGCATTGACTAACTTACTAGAATAAATCTTTTACTGTATGTAATATAAATTGTGCTCTCTTGCCACAGTCTTGAATTATACTACCTGGTATATAAATCTACTGTACTTGGAAAAGATTTACCATCTGAAATAGCAACTTTTCATAACAAAACAGATTATGGAAAATATTTTTTTTATGTTAATTTGGTTAAAAAAGTAACGTTCCCAAGGTATTTTAAAGGTTTTACATTAAATTATATAGACATATTTTAAATTAAAGATCTTTTTTTAATTACAGACTTCAGTTGATTTGAATTATTTGCCAGTTCTTATTGTATTTGTATCTGCCCAAGAACCAATTTTATCTTACTATAATAAGATGTCTTTAATACGAACGTTTAATTTTTTTTATAGTATTATATTCAATGTATTTTAACTAACATGTTAATCCTTAGCATGTTACTGGTCTATGTACTAGAGCTAAAGTGACTAGCACTACAGACAATATTCAAAATTGAATGTTTATTCAAATCCTAAAAAAAATCTTAAGGTTTACATATTGTATATCTATAGTGATTGACAATAATCACTACACATACATATACAACAATGAATTTTGATTCAAAGAGATTTAAATTATATCTATTTTCAGTCGACATAATATAGGAAAAAATTTTCATACTGAACATTTCTTTACGAAATTTTAAAATCAATCTTAAAAAAATACAAAAAATGTGTATATACCGTTAAAAATCGATATCCAAGAACTGAAACACTGCCAGCAACAATTCCAATTAATATAGCTCCATGTGGACCAATAAGTAAATTACAAACAGTACCGACAGCGACACCACCAGCTAAAGTTGAATTTTGTACATGAACCATATCCAATTTGTTTTCATGACTGACAATTGCAGAAACGACAAATGTTGTAACTGTAAATATAAAACCATTTATATATGTAATATATATATAGAGATTCAAATTAAAATAGTTCCATGTCATATATATATGTATATTGTATATATAAATAAAGTATATTTTAAAGGTAAAAATTTATGGAAATAGTGTGTGTGAAGTGGGTGAATAAGAAAGATAAACAACAGAACAAAATTTCTTTCAAATATTATGTTGGCTAATATGAACTTCACACAATATACTTAAAAATGTACATGGCGTTATTTTATAAAATATGTTTTTCTGTGATAATTTTTTGCAAACTTAGTATATTATATATGTATACACAAAAGTTTTCTATACATAAATAAAATGGAAAACAATAGGATTTTTTATTGCATGCAATGCCGTGAGCCCTTCCTTTGCCTATCAGGATTTACTTCCCTCCATTAATTAACCTCTCGTTGAACCTCTATGGAAATAATATAAAAATTTGGTGAGGACACCCTGTAAATACGCGTAAAATAATCTCGTTATATACATAATGGTTTATTGAATTTTTTATTTCTGTATTGTTAATATAAATGAAAATAGCAAATGACACTCATGGTCGAAAGAGTGCAAATTAAGTTGTATAATATGATGAAGATATAATTCCAATTATACCATCATAGCAATTTGTAAACATTATACTATTGTTTTGCTTGGAGATGATAAAGGATGGAACACTGTATGTTATTGACGAGTTATATTGTATAAATTCATGCTGAGTGCTTATGTTTACAATAATAAAAGGGTGGCGAAATATTTGCTTATTATTTTTATAATATTATTTAATTTATTCTTTCCTGTTTTATTTTTTAACTTCTGTCAATAATATTTTTTTTTTTTGCAATCTTAAATTTAGTATAATTTATATTTAATGAAAATACGTCATAAATGAAAAGAGAAATAACCTGCTTAGAATCACAGAATATGTATAATTTTTGCTGAAATATAAAAAAATAAATAAAATAATTATACCTGTTGCTGCAGCAAGTGATAAATATGTATTAACGATAGCACGTTCTTGATCAGCACCGTCAGCAAGTGCAGAATTAAAGCTTGGCCAATATATCCATAAAAATAATGTACCAACCATTGCAAATATATCCGAAACATATGATGCGCCTTCGTGTTTACCAGCTTCATTTTCATCCTTTTTAGGTCGTAACATTACGCTAACAGCTAAACCAAAATATGCACCAAATGCATGAACTGTAATACTACCACCAACATCAGTAATCTATTGAAGGAAAATCAGAAACAACAAGTTACATAATAAAATTAAAATACAAATATTAATAACAAAAAACAGACTAAAACTAAATAAAAACTCTTTCACCATAAAAATTATCTTTGTTTATGAATGTTTATGTTCTTTTTTGCTACACCTACTTTCAAAATATCCAACTGAATAAATTCATTTACAGCAAATAGTGCTACTTCTAAAAGTGCCATGAAAAGTAGCTGTATGGGTGTTGTCCGACCTAAAAGTGCGCCCATGCTAATAAGTGGTACAGCAGCAGCAATATCTGCATCAATTATATGATCCAATCCAATTCTAAAATATAATCGTATTTTTTTAAAATTTTTATTTAATGAAAGACAATTTAATTACATTAATGAAGATAGTATCAAATAATATTCTTTTTGTATATAGGCTGTTTTAGAATCCGTTACAATTGGCTAAATAACTAATATATATATATATATATATATATATATATATATATATATATATATATATATATATATATATATATATATATATATATATATATATATATATATATATATATATATATATATATATATATATATATATATATATATATATATATATATATATTTAAGGAAATGCAATCAGCAATTAATTAGCATTCATTTAAAGTACGTGCACAAAGTTAAGACAAAATAAAAACAAGAATAATACAATGACAGAATAAAATATTTTGCACTTGTGATAAAGAAAAAAGTCTATAAATTGTGCTACATGACTATAATCTGAATAAACTATAAGGACACATTTAGAATATAAATGCAACCCTTTTAATTCTTATCATTTTATTCTGTTTTATTTGCACTATACGTACCGTATGAGACCATTATCCATTTTGAAGAGTCCTTTTACTATTAACGACCATTGAATAACTAGAGCGGCCAAGAATAGTGTATATCCTGTTGCACTATAGCCATACTTTTTCATGAATGTCATCAGAAAACCAAAACCCACAAATATCATAGCTTGAATATCTTGGAAATCTGTAAAACATAAATATTTGTTTACTTTTTTTTTACGTATCAGATGTACAAGGATAAGGAAAGACAAAAAAAATCGTTTACCTATTAAGATAAGTGCCATAGATTTTGCTTGATTCTGAATTAGGTAGTGAGAAAAGGAGCTTTAGCACGTAGATCAATTTTTGTTAGTTTTTATTTATTCAGAAAACGACTCTGCGTTTTTAGATTATTGCTAAATTCATAGAAATAATAATAAGTAAACTTAAAAAGGCTACACTAAGCTTTATATATCATATTAGTATATAATAATTGTGATAACAGTAGCCTTGCGCTTTTATTTCTATTTGTTTATAACTTTTCATGACCCTCTGTATATCTTTCAAGCCACGAAATATATTTTCACTGTCCGAAGTTTCTTTTTCGGTTATTGCAGCAAAGCGAATAGCAATTAAGAATTTAATATTGTGGGTTTTGGTAAAAAAATGCTTAATTAATTATGTGAAGTTTGTACTATAAAGTGGAAAATTGTATTTGACAAATTATTAAATAAGTAAGCAGAAAAATAAAGAGAAAAGATATTTTTTAGATTACAGATATAAAAAACTGAAAATTCATTTAACTTTTTTTCTATTTTGTAAAAACAAAAAATTAATTTAAAAGTATAAAAAAGGAAAGAGCTATAAAATTTATTACCAAAGTCTATGTGTAGTAATAAAAATAATTTTTTACTAGAAGAAATAGAAATTTAATACGAATTTTCATACATATAGTAAAGAAATAAATTAAATTAACACATTTTAAATTATCTATTTTATGCATTACCGTTTGTTTACTTATGTACACATTATATTTTACGTATTTTTTTAGTAACACTACTTCACTAATAAAATTAATCTTTTAAATTGGCCTTGCTCTACATTTCACTGTCATAACAGCTTTCTCTTAATCATAATCGCATAAAAATCAGAACTTTATTATCAGAACTTTTAAAATAAAAAAAAAATGACAAACAAAAATTATTAAACATATATAATATTGTATGACATATATAATAATTATGATAATCTGCAGTGACATTAATCGACTTTTAAACTATTATTGTATGGAGTTGTTTTTAAAAAAGCTAAGTAAGGATTACCGTCAGGATAATATTTTTTTCTGAACAGAAAAAAGTTAAAAGGAGTAAAAAAATATTTATAAGCTTTTTTAATGTTATTTTATTGTCACAATCACAATGATTTATAAAATATTTTCAAATCTTAATTTATTAGCTGAGGCGAATTATTGTAAAGAGTTTTTGGAATTCTGATTTTAGCTTTTAGAGGATGAGTTAAAATTGGATAATCAATATAAAAGATGTTATTGAGAGAATCTGGGAGAAAATTCATGATTAAGTCTATTACCTATTTTCATCATTTTTAGAACAAAAAAAAATATGTTATAACATTTTCTAGTTTTAATTTAAATTTTCTCTGGCCACAATCAGATTCCAATCTTAAAGTGAAAAATTCAATAACATAATCTTTTTCAAAACTACAAAAATATATTTTTAAAATAAAAAATAATTTCGTAATTTGCTTATATCTAACAACAACAACAATAAACAACATTATATGTATTTAAAAAAAGTTTCTTAATATTTATCTCATGACTTTTATTTTTTTTGTTAAAAGCATCTATAAAAAAGTAAATATTTAATATTAGATTTTACTGAAAATTATCACACTAAATATAATTTTTAAACTATGTATCTAATCATTATTAATACAATAAATTTAAAAACATTATTGTTAATGACTACCTGTTTTGATAGATGCTACAAAACAAACACATTAAGCTAAAATTAGACCATTAGCAGACACAACACAAATTACTTAAAATTATTTATGAAAAATGATTGTCCCCTTAAGAAATTTTTTTTATTAAAAATTATATTTTCTGTTTTTATTTACCATTAGCGCCTCATTAAATGATAAAGAAAAACTTTTTAATAAAAATCATTTTCATGAATTTTAAATCGGAAATTACATCTATGATTTTTTTAACAAGAAATAAAAAAAAAATAATAAAACCAGAAAATGGAAAACACATTTTTCTATTTTAAAGTTTATATTTTCGTTGGAATGTAAACTTTTATAAAACATTCTAAAATAAATATAAAATCATAAAAAAGAAAACCAATAAAACCCACAACTATATATACAATATATATAAATATATATCAATTTGCGGTTGTTGGGAGTTTGTTAGAAATAAATTGTACCATAAATATTTCACAGCGAATTTTATTAAAGTTTTTGTGAAGATTTTAAGGTTTCAATAAATTTGAAAACTAATTATTTGTATAGTGAGAAATTATTAAAATAAAAAGAATAAAAATGACAAAAAGTTAACTATTACATGTGATTTGTAATCGTAAAATATACAAGGAAATTATGTAATAATAATCCTGTTGATTGAAAATATTTTTTTTTATTTCATTAACGTTTATATTAACAATATAAAATTCAATCAGATATAGGATATATATGACAGACTTTTAAATTAATTAGGGAAGAGATAGTGTAGATGTATAATATTGATTATTTGTGGTAATTTTAATATTTAATATTTATATGAATTAAATTGAATAAATTTGTTCATTTTAAAATTAAAGGCAGATGTGGTCTGTGATCGTGTCTAATGAAGTAATGTTGATAAAACCATTTATGTTTTATGTTTTCATATAAATTTAATATTTGTAAGGTGAAAGTTTAACTACAATAAGGATACACTAAGTATAGTCATCGTTCAATAATTATTTTTATTTCAATTGAGTTTTTACATAGCAACAAGGCACCATTACGAATATTTTATTATATTCAAACAAACAATTTTTATTTCTTTTTCTATGATTAAACTGAATATTATACAATTTTTATAGCCTAAATATCACTATTTTTTGCAAATAACTCAGAGCTATTAAATTGTATGTTTTTTTTTATAGCAAGCCGAAAATATGACAGTTTTATCTTTTATCAATTTAATAATTTTGGTCATTATATTAAATTTCAATGTCAACTTTTATTATATTTTGTTTTTTTAGAAAAAAATGATAACACTAATTTCTTATGTAGAACATGGAAGAATAAAAGTCATGCTGTTATAATACAAGAGGTGAAATATGGAACATTGATTATTAATTTTTTTTTCTTTATGTTATCTCTAATTTGTTTATTGACCGAAAATTTATTTAATATTTTGAACCGCAAAAATTTAATAATTTTAATGATAATTTTCTAATGCGCAAGTGAAATACATGGATTTATTAATTAAATAAACATAGTACATAGAACAGGAAAGGTTTCTCAGAGTATCAGACCCTTAACATTTTAATTCTAAATGATAAAAACGAACTGAAGGATATTATTGCTAAAAATTTTTTTTACGATTTTACGATTTTTTTTAATTAAGATAAATAGTTAATTTTTCCATATTTCTATTATTTATAATATTATTTGAGTTTATACAAGTAAATAAAAGGATATTAATTTTATTAAATGTCAAATGTTAAACCAAAACCATTTACAATAAAATTCAAGGATTATTTTGCTAATAATTAACTTAAGCCAACATTTTTTGTTCTATTTACAAGAAAGCAAGGGAAAAGATCATAATTCATGATTTTGTCCGAAAAGACCGATGGTAATGTTGACAAAATCATTTTTTTTATGCTGGCACTTTAAATAATTGAAGCATCTAGTTAAAAATACACACATTATTGTGCAAAAAATAATAATTTTTTTCCATACAATTAAAAGCAATTATATTGAATATTCTTTTAAGAAAATCTATGTTTTTCTTTTTATCAGAAAATTTTTCAGTTGAATTCTTTTTAAATTTAGAAAAAAACGTTATTATAAACAAGAATAGTGTAAATATTTTCATCCATAAACTCTGGGCTGCTTATGCCTACAATGAAAATTTCCATCGGAAAAATCAAAGTTGGTAGAATAAAAATTTGTATAATATAATAAATGATTTTCTGTCTCTAAACAGTTTATTATTCTAATCTATAATCTTTTTAATCTTAGACTTCATGCTTTTGTTTTTCAAAATATGATTGATTGCCAGAAACATAAAGGAAAAAAAATAATCGATTAAATTTGATTGACTTGAAAATTAAAAAATCAGTACTATTTATATAACAAAAAAAAAGGAAACAATTTTTTTTTATTGAGAAAGGTTAAGTGTATACGGAAAAATATCTGATACGGACATATTAGATATTATCATTGTTAGGATATTAAATAGATGATGGGTTATTCATTTATGCTAAAAAGTATCTTTTTTGTAAAGAAAACTATTAAGAAGTTAATTGAGATGAAATAATTATGAACTTGTTTTAAATTTAAAATAATTGATTTTTAGTTTGTTTTAAATCATCACATAATAAAATCCTAGAAAATATCTGTCCGGGTTTCGATTATATTGCTTACATACGTTGTGATCAAAAATTGGTACATTGTTTGTTTCCACAGAAGCAAAATACAGGGGTTTTAAGCTTTTACCTTCCTACCAATCACAAGAGTCAATAACAAAATCGATACAAAAAATCGAAACAAAAGTTGATAAAATAATCAATTACCGCACACCAATCCAGATGGGGATACAGGTCACGGATGCAGCCGATAGTTTGAAGTAAATGAATAATGTGATGTTGTAACATATGGAAAATTAAAACAGGTTTAACAAGTACATTTCTATATCTAGTTTTCAATATCAACTTTAAGTATTAAGTATTGAGAGTAGTACGAAAATATTACCATTATATAAGAATTTAGATCAAATATTAAACAATTTAGAAATCCACATATTCCACTTTGTTTGAAGAATATTTTTTTAATTGTACATAGAACGTAAATTTTATGTTTAATGTTAAATTATGAATATTACAAATAGTTGAAATTTATAACATTATCACCATATAAATAAAAACTTGAATAAATAAAATAATTTTAACAATAAATTATTGGAGCATATTCTAATTTTTTTATTATGTAAACCATATTTTTATGCAATGCATGACTTACACATATTTCCTAATTTTTTTTGTTTCTGAAATATTTTTTTTTGTTGCTGAAATATTTTTTTTTGTTGCTGAAATAATAAAAGCCATCTAACAATAAATCAATTACTGAAATTATGGAAATTTACATTTTATTTGTATGCCATGAGAAAAATCATAAATGCAAAGTAATTTGGTTCTAAATAAAATTACAAAGTTATGTTTTTGCATAAAACTAATTTTATCGCATTCACATTTTTTTAATATTATATATTAAGCTGTATAATAAAAATATATGTTGCTGTATAATAAATTATTGATATCTCTCTAGAAGTCCTGTATTAGTCTTAAATTTGTGCAGAGTTAAATCAAAAACCCATTAAACTCCGCATAAATTTATTGTAGTTACTAGTTAGTAATCACAATTTTCAAGCTAAACTTTAATTGATAATCGTGATTACTTACTACAATTTCGATTACTATACAGTATTGGTGAAAAACATTAAAAAATTCTTCATAAAATATAGAATAAAAAAATATTAAAAACAATTATAGTAAAATTTTAATACAATTTATAAATTAAAAAATATATTATTTAAAACCACAATTTATTGTTTAACTTTTAAATATCTTCCATTCAATAAATAATTACATAAATCTAAATTTCAATAAATAAATATATATATAATGTTGCAATTTTAAATTTAACTAATCGTTTTTAATTATTTAATTAATTTAAAAGTTATGTAAATAGGAAATTTATTTTTTATTGTTTAGTTTAAATAACTAAAGAAATTACAGAAATAATATTAATAACATAATATGTATTTGATAATGTTGAAATTTAAAGCTAAAAAATGATTCTAATAGTTAACCTAAATATACAGGATATTTAAATATAGGATTTCATGTTCTTTGTTAGTTATATTCGTTATAATTTGAAAATCAACTAAATTTAAATAAATTAAATAACCTTAACAAGTCCAGTCTACTAATTTTCTAATATTTAACAAATAATATTTATAGCAACATTTCTCTTATATGTAATACATATTCGAATTTATTAAAATATTGCAAAATTTATAAAATATATAAAATTGATTTCAAAAAATTATAATAATAACATTAAAAAATCATAGGTTTTTGCCGACAAATTGTGTTTGGCTAAATATCCGTACAAAGTATCTTTATTTTGCATATATTATATTAATATCTTCTGAATATTCACAAAATAATAAATGTATATGAATAAATCAATTTAATATATTAACTAACTAAAAATCCATAATCGTATAAATAATTAACAGACTATAATAAGAGAAAACAAAAAAAAATTCAAAATAACTAATTAGCAAAGAAGCTGCTGTTAAGTTTATTTGATTAAATAATATTTTTCAAGTTTTTTAATTTATATTCCATTTTTTTAATTCTTGTTTAAAAAATTAAATTATAAAAAAATGTGCAGCTACAAATTTTTATGCAGCTACAAAGTTTTTCTTAAATACATAGAATATAAATTGTTGGAGCCGTTAAATTACATTTCTTAATACTTAATATCAGACGGAGGATAACTTTAACTCAGGATAAATTCAGAAGATCTCAAAAACTAGCGATTTCACACTTTTTTCATCTACTTTTTTTCATTTTCATAACTATAGTTCCATAATTATGGAGATACAACAATTATTTTCTTATCACATTTTTAATAATCCAAGTTTCAAATTTCAATTCAAAGTAATATAATTTTAGTTGATTAAATATTCAAATATTTTAACCATTTCAAAATGTACTTCTGTCGAAACTTTTCATATTTTTTAGTGTTTTTTTTTTGTGACTTACGAGCATAACTAGGAACATGAGTTTTTTTTCCCTCTTCTTCATTATGTAGTTTATTTCCAGGTAAAAGTTCATCTGCATATCGGACATAAATCCAAAAAACTACTAAAAATATTATTTGAACTATAAACAGACAAATATAGCCTGCAACTCCACTTCCGGGTGTATGCATTTTCTTTTTTTTTGTAATATTTCAGATTTTTTTAAATTAAATTTAATATTGCTGCACTGTTCTTTTGTAAAAACGAACAAAATAAAAAGTCTTTAAGGATGATATAAAAATAAAAAAATAAATGAAATAAAATTAAGATAATAAATTTTATTTTTTTATTACGAGTTATAAAAGAGAATTTTAAGTTTTGACTTATATAAATATTTATAATTTAATTATTTTCATAACACTAAATCCATAGGCGACATTCAATTTTATAAAAAAAAAAAAATCGCGGGCATAATATTAAAAGATACGACCGTACCCGTTCCCAATTTCCGATTGACTAAAAATGAATTTTCATTTTCAAGTTTTCGATCAAATTAATATCAATTACATGAATTTTTTATTTATGTGGATTTTGTGATGGGTTAATACGATATTTTTTTAATCTTGTGCGCTATTTTTTATGTATATATATATCAGAACTCTGTCGGCAGTGCTGGTATATTATGGGGGTTGTAAATTTAAATAATATATAGAGTTGAAGTTGCTTTTTTCTTAAATATTTTATAATTTTAAGCTTTAATGCTCATCAAATAACAAAAAAAAAACATATATAAATTACTGTTCGCTTATTAAATACACTAAAACTTGAAACTAAAATATATTTAATATGATTTATTTATAAATCTATTATACTTAAAGCTTTTTTCGGTTGTACATAGCTAGCTTGTTTTCTGATAACACAGTTGGACGGGGACAAATTGGAACAGAAAAAAATAGTTGATTATTTTTGTAATAATTTATACCGTATACCTAAATCGTAATGAAATCGAAATTTTAATTTGAATCTAATAATTTAATTATTTAAATTAAAAAAACTAAATATAGGAATTATACACAACAGATCTTTATGTGGCAGTGCTCTTTCGCATTCACCTTTTAAATATATATTAATTATGATAAGAAATTTTAATTCATTTAATTAAACTATTATTTATTTAATTAACCAGGAAATTATTTACATGCAATTAGACTTTTTTTAAAGTACATAATTAAAAAACAATTAATGTTCATTTGAAACGTCTTAAAATTAATATTTTCTAAAATGTCGTTCATTTAGCACCTTTTTATCTCGCATGAAGAATTTGGAAATTGTATCTTTCCTTTCAGCTTGGTTCTCTTAGCTTAGTATTTCTCACATTTATAATATGTGTAAATTTTTACTTATATTCAATTCAAAACAAATAATTCCGAATTAATATAAATAATTATTGGTTAAAATTATTTCAATGTACTTCTGGAAAAATAAATTAGTGGAAATAGTATTTAGAAGTAATATACGTATTTATGTATTGAAAAATACGTATAGATTTATATATTTATGATATTAAAACGTTTCCTACCTTCTTCGACGGTACTTTGATCTGTTTTTTATATTTTCAAGAATTTTTTATTAACTTTAGTTAATGTTGTATATCTATTAAAAAATTTTTTGTTTAAACAGAATTTTCATCTTGAAAATTTTTTTTTTTATTTAAATACAAAACTGATTAACAACAATTAAAATTAATTTAGAAATTTGACTCATAGACGGTACATTACATAATTTTTCCAGATTTTCTAATTTTAACTAAAATAACATAAAAGTTTATGTGTTAAATATGCTTTTCATAAATAATTTTTTTCATCATAAAAAGAAAAATGAATTAATTTTTTTTTTATTTCAAGATCATTTTTAATTTATATTTTCTTTATTCATAGAAATAGATAAAGAAATTTTATGTACATACTGTAGAAAAATCTTTAAATTAAAACATTTAAGCTTCGTAGAATTAAAACAAAACTTATATATACATATTTAAAAATTCATCAGTGTAATTATAAAATATTCCATTATTTGTACATAAGTCATTAATTACTCATTTAAAATAATGTGAATAGAATTTTGTATCCCGCGATTTGTCTCTATCAATATCAATACTTTAATTTATAAATGAAAATTCTGTTTAAACAAAAATTTAATGATAAATTTTCTAGAGCACTCAAAGGACACAAAAAAAATACTTAATACTTCATCGAAAGTTTAAATATTAAATATAATCTTTTACATTTCTATTTTAAATATCGAATAGTAATTTGAATTTCAGAAATATCGGTTCGTTCATTTGAAAACCTCTGAAAATTGCTATTTTCTATAATCTTGTTCATTTAACGCCTTATTATATTTAACATTTTTGTTTTGGTTTAAATAACTTAATCCATATTAATTAAATTAAATTATTTAATCCAAAATAACAAATAGAGGCCTAGCTAAAGTTTTACTTTTCTTTATCATTAATTTGTTATCCTTTTTGAAGCCAATTTAAAATAATTCCTTGAAAGAAGAATGAGAATGTACTCATCTGGATGAATATAGTTTTTAATGGACAAGGATAATCATTAGTTGTCCGTCGTCTTATATTTTGTTTCTTGTATTTTATATTTTGGGTTCCTATATATTGTTAATTTAATTCCTACTCTTTCCGAAAAAATGATCGTGTTTAAAGAAATTGTTTATTTTAAATTGAAAAGTTTTTGCAAATTAAAAGTGTTAAAGGAAAATGTGAAATGATTAAAAATTAAATTTATACGACTTCAAAATAATTTTCTTGCTTAAATATTAAATCGTATTTTATTTCCGTGAATTAATCTGAATCAATCAATTTTTATACTGTTTGTCCAATTTGTCATATTCATACATAAATAATCAGATTTACATATATTTAAACATATCATTAAATATATTTTATTTGTTACAGTTTTTTTTTCGTCCTTAATTCTCGTATATAGTAATTTTTCATATGAAAATAAAGTGGAAATAAATCAACATTCTTTAACTACCAGAGAATTATTTATAAATCATATAAGGATCCACGTACATATATAACTTTTAAGTTTAAGTGAAATTGGGGGTATATAAGTGATTTAATGGATATAACCTACGATTCTGAAATTTGACTAGGTAAAACTTCTATGTACACAAGTTTAAAGAAAGAAAATCGAAACTATACAATAAGAAAATATTTTTACTAAAATATTTTTTCTAAGCTCGCATTTGATTTTATGTTACATTTGCCTAAATATATGCAATCATATTAAATTATATTATAACCGAAATATTTAGAAGTTAAAATATATAAATTCCGCAAGAAAATGTTTGGAAATAATATTCATAAGTATAGACTTTGAAAAAGGGATAAAATTTTATGAAAACCATTTTTTTTTAAACAGCTCAGTAAACATCACCCCCTTGGATTTTTATTCTTTATGATTTTTTGAACCACAAAAAAACTTTTAAAGAAAAAAAGTAAAGAAAACACGAAGGTCAATTGCGTGAAATCATGCCACATTAATCATTTTATGTGGTGGTAAATTTGTCCAGCATAAACACTTACTGTGATCAATTGGGAAAAGGTTTTTTGTTTTGATGGTAAAGTAGAGGAAAAAACCAGAAGCTTTTATTTTCTTTTTGCTTAAATAAATAATACGAAAAAAGAAATATTTAATATTACATATTGTGCGGGTGGTGATGTACATAAAAGATGATGTTAGTAAAAGTATATGGTAAAAATGTGGTTGATGAAATTTCTTTTTATTGTTTCTTAAATTTAATATAATTTATAACTTTGGTACGCGTCATTATGTTGGAAATGGATATTTTTATGTTAACTGAAAATATATTATTTATTTGAATTTTTATTTAGGTTATAGCCTCGTGTAGTTCAATATTTTCACTTGCTTTAGAATATACAGATAGTTATAAAAAAATTTTATTAAATGAGAAAATATATTCTTTCCCTTATTATGAACAGTCATAGTACTTTTATATTTTTGATATTAAACTTTAACCCCACATAAAATAATTATCTGCATTCTAAGTGACAAAAAATAAAAAGGAAATTGACTTTAGAGATAATTTAATTTAACCATGTTTGAAATATATGCAGTATGGTAATTTATTTTTGCAGCAATAATTTCATAAACTTTAAATCAAAAAATCATTTGCAAAGATGATTCTGGCAACATGTATTGATTCAAAACTAAGATACAACAGCCATACCGTAGCACATTTAATCAGCTATTTATAATGTATTAAGTTTTTACAAGGATTTAAAACAAATATTGAATCAAATTTGAAAGAACATTATTTTTGTGTTAGCCTTGAACTCATTTTACCTTTTCTTTTGTGCAGCACTTTCACAATTCCAATTTGATTCAGGAATCAATAAAGAAAATATTACGATTTCATGTAAGTACATAATACTTGTTCTTTTGTTTTCGGAAATTGTGCATTATTTTAAGTTATTTTTCAAAAGTATACAAATTATACTAGGTTAATATCGTATAAAGTGTGTATATTATACATATCACCTTTTATATAAATTAGGTCAACGTGATTCTAAATTCGTGAGAATTATTATTCTATATTACCCCATCCATAACTATTGAACAAAAGTACAGTTGTGCTTGTTTTGTATTTAATTTTGGTTTTCAAATCTCACAAAATCAATTAAAATCAGTGTGTCGATAAAGACCCAAGACGTTTATAATATGGGTTAAATTACAATCGTTAATAAAAAGACATTGCTGTTTGTATCATTATACACTGAATTTTGGTTTTTTCTAACATCTTCCAAAATTAGCCATTTTCATAAGCCTCTAAAACTTACCTTTATGATTAAATTTGTAATTTATTGATTAAAAATTAAATTTTGCATTTACAGAAAACTATTTTGAAATTTTTCAAAAAAGAAACTTGTTAAGTTGAAGATCAAAAACTATTAAAGCAACATGTTACTTCTTCGGTCAAATGTGAGCAAGTTAAAAATAATGAACTTTAAAATTAATAGTAGAATTTCATGTAGATATTCTGAAACTTCTTTCATCGTGAAATTAATATTCAAACAACTATAAAGTATCGTCGATCGATTTTGGTCAAACATAATTTTTTTTACTAAAAATAGTACATATCAGTAATTATTATAATAAATATATATATATATATATATATATATATATATATATATATATATATATATATACATAAGTAGTGCAATGTAACAAAAATTCTGAATATATTACAAGTTAGGTAGTTTAATTTTTGATGTTGTCTGTAGAAAGTTAACTTTTGCACAAAAGATACATTTTAAAAAGATTGTATCAGAAATTTAGAAGCAGTAAAGTGTACAATTTTCCAATGGTAATCTGGGGTAAAAAAAGATTGACTTAGACCAGATTGACCTTAGATTGAGGTACAGAAAGATAAAAGGACAGCCCGCATTTAGAAGCAAATATTTTATCAAATGGAATAATAATATTGTTAATTTAAGTTATTTTCGACTTCTTATTGTAATAATTATGAAAATTCAAATGTAGTGAGTATGTTGAATTCTTATCTGGGAAAAATTCAACAAAATCATTGCTGCAGAAAATTTTAATTTTATATCTCAAGTATAATGGAAAATAGTTTTTTGAAATATTTTAAGAAAAATGAAAATATATTTAAATTAAAAAGTAATTTGTTTGCTTGTACATATACATTTTTTTTAGTAATAATTAAATATAATATGTATTAATGTGTTTCAATATAGTTTATTTAAATTTATTACGGATACTTGAATTTCAATTTATACATTTAAAATAGAAAACAATATAAATATTTTTTTAAAAACTTTTTATTAAACAAACTATAAAATAATTTTTTTCACAATTTTTGTTTAGACTTCCTCTTGTCGTGCTGGTGCATATGTATTGCCATATTCTGATTCATAAGATGGTGAAATTATCCATTTTCTCATGCCAAAATAAAGTAATACTCCAAAAACAATTTCCAAAAGACAAATTAGAACTATTATAGACCATGCCGGTATACCAAGCCCACCTGTTCACCAAAAAAAATACACATTAATTATTAAATATAATTTTAAATTATTCAATTATACAACTGAAAATTTTCTGCATGTTATTTAACAAAATGAAAACTACTTTTTATTCTGATATTTTTATTTGCTATTAAATTAATATAAATATTTGCAATTATTGCTATGACAATAATTTTTTTTTAAGGAAATTATAATTTCCTTTGCAAATTTCACAAAAGAGTGGAATATCTTATTGTACAAAAAAATAATGATAAATATTTACGGTTATATGTTCGCGTAATGGTTCTTCGTCCTCGTAGTACACGTCTTCTTGCATCTGCTTCTTCAGTGAAACAAGCCAACAGCACTAAAAAAAATCAATTAAACATTCCATTAGTTCATTATTAAATACGTTTTATATAAACCATTATCAGCATAAATTCAAAATTTTTCAAGTTATTCGTAGTTTTTCAAGTTGAACTAAAAGTTTTTCAAGTTGAAGTCTACGTATTTTGCAAGCCAAATTATTGATAGGAATAACTGATTTTTACTTGACAAGTGATATTTCATTTAAAAGGTATGCAGCTTTTTTAATATTACAAAAATCATTTTTAGGATAGATTTGTTTAAGATTTTTTAAATTATAATTTGATAGTTATCAAGTGAAAATTAACAGTTCCTATTCTTAGCACTAAATTAGCTTGCAAAATGCTCTGATGTAGAATTTAACATTGAATTCAACTTTGATTTTGATTTCAAAAACGTTGAATTTAATCTGAAAATGATATATGTATATACATGTGTAAGTAAAATGTAGAATAACTAAATAATATATACTTAATAAAATAGTAAGAACTCTGTAGAGACATATCTGACTATAAGTTTTAAAAATTTTTATTCTTAAACTTTTATTTTCAATAAGTTTTTAATTTTTAATTACTTTTAGGGTGGATTGATTTTAAACTTAAAAGTTTAAAATCCATTTTTAAAGAATTACATTTTTCAAATTTACTTCATTGGTGCAAATATACGACAGATTGGTAAGATTGAAAATATTTATTTAATTAACTTAGATTCGGTAAGTTTTGAAAATATTAGTGATAACGTTTCCTAGTTTTATCAAATTGGACCCACTCTTGAGTTATAAGATAATTTACTTTACTTTCCTGTACATTTTGTGTATCTTTAAAACTTTAAAAATAAAAAAAAACATAAAATATAACATTTTTATTTTGTGTAGTTTTACAAAGGTGAAAATGTATGACCCAAAAGTCCATTAGATACACTTGAAAATTTAATAAAGTATTTAGTCAAAGTGAAAGAGGAATTATTTCACAATTTTTTTTAAAATATAGAAGAATGATTATTTCATACTATCTTAAGAATGTAATTTTCATTTACAATAGTTATAAAAAATTTATAAACTAAAATAATATTTACAAATAAACTACAATTAAAAGGAAAATTATTAAAAATTACTTTTAATAATTTTGTTTTTAATTGTCTAATGTGATATATTAATTTACATAAAATATTAATAAATAATTAGATTAATTTAAAATTAAACATGAATTCGTATGATATTACTAATTCATGTTTCATTTAAAAATGTATTAGTAGGACATTGGGTTTCACAATTAAGCTACCACTTGTATAGAAAGCACTAACTTTAATTAAATCTCACTTTTTAAAAAACATTACTTTTAAAATAAATGTGAAATTCCAAAAATAATTTAGTTTTATAAAAACATAATGAGCTAGAAACGCTAAATAACATAATTGAGGTCATAAAAATAAAACGTATATTCCTAAAAAAAAAATTTAGTACTGAAAACTAATTTCATTAGGAAACTTAAGACTAGTATTAGAGTAGATTATGCAAAACTTTACTATCAATTTACTGAGTCACTCAATTAACTGAGTAATTATTAATCACTTTAGAATCACAAAAATATATGAAGAATTAAATTCTATGACTCATATTTTTATTATCAATCCCTAAATATAATTTTCTTCAAGTGTGTTAGTTAACAAAATAAAAAAAATTTGTAGCTAACAATCCGAATTAAAATTGAAGCAAAATGTCTAAATTCTGCGTAATTTGTAAAATTTTCATTGATTTGATTTTTATTTAACTTTCCTAACTTTTGTAAATATTAAAATTAAAAACTTTGTATTTATCTACACATTTTTACACACCGAGTAATACAGCTAAACAATATCCACTTTTATTAATTATTTTCATATTTTTAATTTTATGATTATTTTATATTATTATTATTATTTTAGCCTGCCAGCAAATTTTTAATTGAAATTTGATGTTAAATAAATTTTATAATTATTTTGGTTGAGTTATTTGTGTTTCAATTTAAGGTATATTTTGTTATTATAATTTTATTCGTTCGTTGTTTATCCAATTATATTTCTTTCCTGGTTAAATTTGGACTGCCTGAACATAAATTTTAATATATTGAAAACAATTATTAAATATTTCATTTGCCACACCTAAGCATATCACACTGGAGATACTTATTATAAGATAAGATAAAATAATTTTGAAAGATAACATAAAATTTTGTAGATGTTTTCATTGAAATTAAATATATATTCAGTTTTTATAAATATATTAGTAACTTAGATAAGATAAAAATTTGAAACTTGAATACAAATGTAGATTAACATAAAGTTTAAACAATCTTGCGTGCCAATTACAAAATTATAACTAAATTGGCATGACAAAAACTTGAAGCTATAATTTTAAAAATTCATTTTAATCATATTATTTTTATCAATAGCAAAAGAATAGCATTGCAATAAGTGATTTAAAAACTCAATATTAAAATCATACTGAGCTGAATTAAATCATACAACTGAACGTTATTTAGTTTGGGCGAAATTTTTAGGTATAAAAAGTTTTTTTTATATGTACCTACTTTAGAGAATATAGAGAACATCAAATAGGTACATATATGAAAAATTTTATATGTTAAAAATATATACATATATGGAATATTATCAAGCTATGTTTTAACTTAAAGTGCTCTAAAAATATTTTTAAGAATCAACATTAGAAATGGAATTAGTCTTCAATAATTAAATTTTTGGGACTTGGTCTTAGAAATATAATAATTAATTAACAATTTTCATATTGACAATTTCAACCTTGTTTGGATCAATCGAATATCCAAATAAATTAATTTATTAGTTATATGTATATACATTATACATTATCAATTTTTACAATTTTCTATTTTAATTTAAATATTTGAAAGACAAGTATTTGTTATTCTACGTTAAAAACTAGGGTTCAAATTATATTAAATTATTTTGATTAGCATCAAAATCAATATAAATTATTTATATTGATTTTGAAGGAAAAATTAAGGAACGAAAAACCTCATAAATTGAAAAAACGTTTAAATTATGAATAAACTTAAAACTATTAAATATAAATGGAAAATTTAACTATATATGTATTTATTTCTAAATTTAATTATTATAATGTTTTAGGTAGTTGGATGATCAATTTTTTTTGTAAAAGAATTTAGAAATTTATCATAATGTTGTGTAAACAAAAACATATTATATACTTAGCTCTTATTAACAATATTTTATGAACTTAACACAATTTGACAAATTTTATTGCCAAAAACATTATATTTGTAACTCCGAAATGATTTAATTTAATTTCTCAAGAATAAAATAAACTATCTAACTGCCAAATTTATTCTACAATTACATATTAGTTAAATATACATATGTCCATATAAATATAAATAATATATGTTCATAATAAATTTTAATTAAATTTAAAATTTTATAAACAGAACAAGTACATATGTTTATGTCAAAACTTAAATTTTATCTAAAAGTTTTAAAACTTTATACAATTTTTCAGATTTAACAACTATTTGGTTCTAGAAAATGGTTTGCGGAATAAAAATGGTTGATTTATAAAACGAAAATAAGTATCTTTGAATTCTACATAAGAATATTATGTTTTCCTTCACTTGATTGAAAATCCATAAAAAAATATATGGAAATAATTAAATAAATGTTTTATTCGTGAATATTTTCTATACATTTTTTTACTTTAATTTATACATCATTTTACTAATAGCTATCAATCAGAATTATGTTGAATAACTATTTTATGATCGCTTTTGCTTAAAATTCTCATTAGTTTAAATTATTGGAAGCAAAAATTATATTTTTGACCAGCGATATTCAACTAAAACTAATTTTATTCAGTTCACCAATATTTCATAAAGATTATTTGTATCTATTATTTTTTTTAAAAATATTCTATTATATTTTTTATAATTTATATTGCATATGTGTGGAAAAAAATTTAAACCCAACAATGAATAACCACAAAAAAAAAAATAATAAAGAAATAAAACTATCACAAAAAAATGAAATAATGCAATCCTTTTCACAACTCAACGGGTTGTCACAGATAATGTACAACAATTTATTTCTTTTCATTTTCTCACCCCCGAAAAGTACAAGAAAACTACTATAACATAATTCAACGTATACAACTACTTTATAAAGGATATGAAAAAAACCATGTTCCGGTATACTTACAACATTGGAAACATTCACTGCTCAGAGAATTTCCATATAATTTCGATGCTTTTTTCTTTTATAAAATTTGTGTATTTCGGTCAGAATATATCGTAAATGAAAATAAGCTGGTATTCGAATAAAACTATAGAGCCCCATTTTGGTATAAAATAAAAGAACTATGACAAATGGTTAAACATATTTTTTTGCTTTTGGTTATGAGAAAAGTTTTATGTATAAAATAAATTTTCATATAAAAAAGCATAAAGTTTTAGTGTAATATTGTTTTTTGGGTCATGTTCTAAGGACAGTAAGATAATATTAAATTGATAATTTTTTTTTGTGTGCAAATCCACTACAAATAAAAAAAACTTTGGATAAGTAAAATTTTTGTGAAAATTGAATGTATTGTTTTTAAATTTTAATTAATTTAATTTTTTTATGCAAATTACATTACATATTAAAAATAAATTTATCTAGTCTAGTGTAAATTGCGTAGAAAAAGAGAGCAAATTGATAAATATAATTACGAAATAGCTTATGTACTGTATTCTATAATATTATTATTAAGAGATATAATTATCAATGTTTTAATACTAATATTAAAATTTGGAAATATGAATATAGGTCCTTCACAGAATAAGAAACGGTAATTTCCGGTTTTGAACGGCACAAAAATCTAATATTTATAATGGCAATACAGAGACAGAGTATTCTTATTTTATTAGAGTTAAATTGTTATTGATGTAATAAATTGATAGTGAAGGCTATTGTGAAGTCTTAATCTTTAAAAAGTACGCTCTCATTATTTTAAACATGCGTTACGATATTTTAAACATGCGCTCGATATTTATTTTCTGACGGGAAACTTTCTATACTAAAGATATTCTTTTATGTATTCGACTTATATATTCAATGCTGAAAATTAAAAAATCTTTGTAATATGCTTTCCCAGAAAATATAGCTAAAATATTCTGCATCCACCTACAATTAGAAATCTTTTACGAACGTAAAATTATAATGTAGATTTCCATACATTTCTTGTGCCTTCATTTTGTATAATTTTTTGTTTTCTGATAATCAAACCAAGTTTTTCTGTACGATTACGATTCATATTATTTTTATTGAGTAAATAAACATTTACGGAGGTTTTTTTAATGTTTCTTTTTGTTTTAAATTATTTTTATGGTCGAATTTTTTTTTTTTTTTGCAATGAATAGAAAATAACCATTTATTTAACTGCTTGAAACATCTACTGAAGTTTTGCATCATTTAAACATTACCTAAATTATCCAATATTCATCCTTTAAAGGAAAACATTAAGTATTTCCTAGAAACTAGATACTAGAAAATAATGAAGAGAATGAATATATGTAAATGAGTTTATTATAAACTTAAAATAACATAATAGATTTTTATTTGTAAAAATTAAACTTTTTTAAAAAGCATGGTTATTTAAAATAACTGTTTAACTATTAAAGTTAAAAAAATATTTTAGTATATTTTGTAATATCATTGCTAATTTTGGTACAATTTAATTTTAATTATGGAAGCAAACTAAGAAAATATACTAGAAATAATAAAATTTGTTCAGGTTGAGCCTTCTATGCTTAAAGGGAATTAACTTCATGGTAATATCATAGAATAAGTTAGTCTTATTCTAGTTTCTACTGTATACTATATAAAAGTCTTGTTTTAATTTTTAATAGTAAGTCCAGCAAAAAAGATAGGCATTTAAATATTACTAAATTTTCATTTATCACTAAATACGAAGTAATAAAGATAGAATTCAACAATTCGTACAGCTCCAAGAAGTCATTTACGAATCACTAACATTTTATGAGAAAATAAAATGTTAGTGATTCGTAAATAAACGTAAAGCGTTATGGAGTTATGTCACTTATAGCATTTTCAATTGCACGAAACCAATGCAGAAAACTGCACTGGTTTCGGGAAATTTTCCCATCTTTATAGCAATTTTTGACCGGAACTCGCCCAAAACGTATTTTATTGAAAATGGTCAAATTTTCCAGAATTTTTTACTCTGGTTTTCGATTATCTATCACTTATTTTTAGCTATCACTTATTTTTAGAGCGCTCAAAGCTAATGCAAAAGTCATGTTTTATTCAAAACGATTCGGTGCCAGTTTTTTCAGAAAACTATCTTATCAACAAAAATTTTTAAATATTCTACAAAATATTTTCAAGTAATTACTATCATAGACTTTCGATTCCATTATAAGATGTTTCAATTATTAAGCATTTATAATTATTCTAAAATATGTTTTTAAAAAGCTAAAAGGATGTACAGCATTAACTACAACCAACATATAATATCGTAACACAACCACGCCTAAGTAAATTGATAAATTCTTCTAATTTCATATTTTAATTTATTCAAATATGGTTTGCTATTCAAAAACAACATAGCCACATGTTGTACGAAATTGTGTGTAAAAGGAACAGTAAAGTATATATTAGAAGATTTTAGGTAGAGATGGATGAAGTGAAGGAAGAATATGCATAAAAAATCTTGTTTGTTCTTTAATTGTTCACAGAACATGTTAGAGTTAGTGATTTTTATTTTTAATTAAGTAATTCCATATCTTTTTCATTCACGTTTAAGTATTTTGTTATTTTTATGTGTAAGGAAATACGTAATAATTGCTATAAGAAAATTAATTGTTATTATGAATAAATTCGTATTTGTTGTATTTAAGTAATATGCACAAGCAAATTTGTTTATAAATTATGATTCACATAAATATTATCGTTTGTTAAAGTGTAAAATTGTTGAGACCAGAACTGTGAACTTAATGATTAAAATTTGTATTAACGATAAACTTTTTTGAAGTAATTAAATAAAACCATATGGAAATGGGAATAAACGTGTAACACAGAGCTGTGTCCTCATAAAGCCAACAGATATCTGGCGATAGTTAAAAAAATATTTTTAAATTTAAATACATATAACAATATTGACGCGGTGAACTGAAATTTTTTTAAAATTTAAATATAACAATACTAATGTGGTGACGTGGGGAACTTCCAATAACATCAACTTAACTGATAGTTGTATAGTCTAATTGTAGATTTCCATTCATCAAGTCATGTTAATATAATTACTACTGGGATTACACTTTTCTTTTCTAGTATTATATCACACCGACCAATTGTAAGAATCAACTGATTTACGTTGTATTAATTGTTGCTGCCAGTACGTTTACAAATTCGTAAAATAATTGTTAAATCATTTTCGTTTTTCACTTAATGGAAATATAACTTTTTAAAATATAGTTATTTTTTCGATAAGTTGTGTAAAATTACACGCAAATTTTCACAATTCATTGAATATTTATAATACAAATATTACCATTATTAACAATTATATACATATTTTTTTTAATTATTTATATTGTATATATTTACATATCAAACATCATTTATAAAGTATATACCCCATTTACTGATTTCAAATATTATTTAGCTCATTTACTGTAATTATTTTTGCGGCGCCTGGAGCTCTACCACAAAATAAACAAAACAAATATTACAACAATAATTAAAAAATATTAAAGGATATATTTTATAGGTTTCGGATATTATTAAACAGACAATA
Source organism: Empis livida (assembly GCA_963932195.1). Lineage (NCBI taxonomy): Eukaryota > Metazoa > Arthropoda > Insecta > Diptera > Empididae > Empis > Empis livida. Next base: position 54,905,199 of record OZ010647.1, read on the forward strand.
ATAATTTTTATAAATTTTTTTCCTCGAATATATTTTATGCATTTTTTCCCAATGGTACAAATAACAAAAATATAAATTCCAGTACACTAAAGGACGGAGTAAAACATACTTCATTATTGTACGGAACAGTAAACATATTTAAATTAGTTTCCATAGCCTCACATCATTACTAGTTGTAGCTTAAGTTATTGTTATAAAACATGATTTTGTTGGAAAATATTGTGGAGACATTAAATTTTTTTAAAAGTTAAATTTTATAAATAATATTTCAGTTCTTCACTTCTGCCGCGACATATAAAGAGGAAACTTTGAATTTTATTTATTAAAATTCTTATACGCAAATTTCTGTTAGGATGTTGTAAAAAAAATAAAGTAAGGTCAAACTCTGGGTAAGTTTTCTATTTTTGCTGTAATCAGTAATTAACTATCAGTAATTAAAAATAGATGAAAAAATAAGCATGTTAAAATTATAATTTATTCTATTTAATATTAGTAATAAAAATTAAATTCAGTGTTCAAAAATTTAGGTTGTTTTCTACGCAAGGTGTTAAGTTCTTCAACTTATATTAATTCTATTATAATATTTTTATATAAACACATCTTCGCAACTCAAATACCAGTGAAGCTACAATTTTTTTAATTTAATTATAAACTGAAACTCTCTGATAAACTTTTTAGATATTTTTTATAGGTGTATCTACGTAGCACATATATACGTACAATGATTCATTGTTATAAATATGTATTTCCACACATCAATCCGTAATTGTATATAAAATGTTTGGATATTGATTTTTATATGATAAATAAACTAACTCATATAACACAGGCCATAATAATTCGGAATATAAAAGGTTGAGTAAAGAAGGTTACAGGTTATAACATATACATGTATAAATTGTTAGATTTACCCTCTGTTGCTTAAATGCTTCAATGAATATTATTTTTAATTCTACTAAAAAATGTATTATAAAATTGAAATATTTGTTTAGTTGTTGTACACTGCAATAATGGAATGATAATTTTAAAGTAGATTGTAGAATAAAAGGCGTGTATGAATTCCCTTGTATATTATTTTTTTATGACATTAAAATGTATTGATGTTTTGTGTATTCAGTGGGTTGGTCAATTGTTATGTCAAAATTCATATTAAATGACAATTTCATTTTTAAATAGCACACATTCATATTTAACTAGGAATTAACAGTTATTTAAATTAATTTCTTAAAACATTCCAGATTGAATAGAAAATTCAATAAAAACTTTAGATATTCAAACAGCAGGGTAAGATATTCCAAGCAAACAAATTATAATAATAAAAAAATATGTCGAAAATCGTCTTAATTTTTATTTAATAAATTTTAAAATTTTAAATTTAAATAAACTGATAGTATGTTAAATAATTAGGTTTTATGTAAAATAAATCTCCATCTTATGTATAAGTTCATTTTAATCAAAACCAGAAAAACTAAGTAAAATTGTATCAACAAATTTAAGACTATTCGCTTTTAAAAAAGGAAAATGAAAATTTTTCAGATTTTTTATCATTAATTAGTAATTAATAATAATTATGTGCAATAATTTTCACTTAAGATTGAAGTAGTCATTACTTATTACTTTTATTCAAAGTATTATTTGATAAATATTTGTTAGTTTGGATTGGATCTTAATTAAATACTTTTAGAAAATTTAGAATATGAAACCATAAATATGTAATAAACATATTTATATATTGAAATATAGAAAGAATTCTAAAACTTTTCTAATCTTCGCATCGTTAAATGATTCCTGAAAAATTAAATTTGTTCTTAAATATTTTTATTTCAGTTTCCAAGCAATATTTATGCGGTTAATGTAAATAATGAAGAAATTCTATTAAAAGAATCCTAATTATATAAATATATGTGCTATTTTATTTATGAACATGATGTGTGAAGAAGTGTAAAATAATATCAAATGTTTTCGACAGTTATGATAACATTTTACTACATTTGGCTTACAGCCATCTTTAACAATATTTTAGATTTAAATTAAATTTTATAAACTTAGTTTTATTATTCCATGTATATAGGATTTTTGATTTATTATTTTCGAGTTTATATAATTTTATTACACTTTTTCAAATTATAGCCAGGTACATGTCACCGTCATCTATAATTACATACCATCTTAATAAAACCTTGAAATTACATAATATTTAAAGGTTTACTGTACTAAAAATATTTATTATCCTATAATTTCAAAAATGTATTTTTAAAATTATAGGCTAATAAATATCCATTCCGATTAAAATAAAATTACTTAATAACATAAAAGAAATGTCATCATTAGTATCATTAATAATACAATCTTTAGTAATTAACACAAATACTGACTAATTTGAATGTATCGAATTATATTTACATTTTAATTATTCAGAATACTTAATAGCACATCTTATATGTAATTCTGTATCGATATTTTTTCTATATTTATACAAGACTAACTTCAATAAAACGATCTATTAAGAAGCAATTTAATAATGTGCTATTGACTTTTATTGGCATATAAATGAAAGTATATTTGAAATGATAGAAGTAGAAAAATAAAATTAATGTCTTTAATAAAAACAGGCACGTCCTATCAAACAAAATAATAACTTTCTTTTCTTTTTTTTGTATATTTTGTATCTTTTTTTCAACCCAAAACTATTGATTATGTATTCGGGTTTTGAAATGCTATAGCCACAAGTGAAATAAAAAAAAGGACACTTGCAGAGAATTAGCAGTAATTTACAAGCAGTGATCTTATGTAGAAAATCAATTAAAAGATATTTATTTACAAATTTTCTGAAGCTTGTTTTGAAATTTCCAATTTTTAGAATTATGATTTTTTTTTGTACAAAATCTCGTAAACAAAACACTTGAATTTTCAATATAACAATTTTCTTAATATCTAGAATAGATTTTTCTTATACATTTTCTGAATTAAATCTTTAAACAAAAAATAAAAATCCATTTAGTCACTAGTACTTGCTATAATTTATCTGAACAGCAATTTCCTAATTTCATACAATTTTTTGTTAAAGGGAAAATAATAAACTAACAACAAGCAAAATAATTTTTTCTGTAATGTTCCTCATTGTTTTGTTTTTGTTCTTGTTGGCTTGTATTTTAGTTAATTAATCAGAATTTTATCTACCTTTGGATATTTAACATACAACAAAAGCAAATATATAGAATAAAGTTAATTAGCGATATTGTTGTTGATTTTTGTGTGCTGGATGTTAAAGTTTATTTTGTTGTATAAAATTTATTTTTCTATTGCCGAAGGGATTTTCTTTCATAAAAGGTTGCAAAGATATTTATCCGCTGGTAAATAAATTTACGCATTTTAAGGATAAATATGAGGAAAAAAATACAAAAGGTCAAATTTTAAAACACGCTAACTCCCGAAGTACCAAGAAAAGAAAAAGGGTTTTTTTTGTTGAGGTCACAAAAAGGCTCCTCCATTATAGTCACATTTTATATTATAAATATTTTCATGTTAGTGAAGAGTAGGCAGTAATCAGTGTAATCTAATTATAAAATTATCTAAATTAGTTAGGAGAATAATTTTTATTTTTTTGGTATAGAACAAGAATGAAGAAAAAAGACCTTGTCTTTTTAATAACGGATCCACTTATTCATAATAAATAAACTAATTTGTGGAAATTTGGTTTTGAAAAGTCGTCTATTTTTTTGTTTTTTGGCATATCATATTAAATTTTCTACGGAATTTAGGGCAAAAATTAGGGAAGATTAACGAAGAAAAAATTAGAGAAGATAATACAATTATTTTTGAAAGTTACTAGCAGAAAAAAATTTATAAATTACACTTTAATGTACTTGTTTTTCTGTATCAATTTTATTTTCATTTAAATATCATATTTCTTAATATTATAGAATTAATTTATAAGGAAATTCAAAAACCATTTAATAATATCTTTATTATTAATTTATAAGTATTTTTTTTATGAAATTTTACATATTATATTAAAGTAGAATTATTAATGTTGTTTTTGATAAATACTAGGTGTTTTATTTATTTTCGGATCATCTAAAAAACCATTACTATATTACATACAACGAAAACTAAATTAAAATTAAATTTCAGTGAAATATATTCAATATTTATTTATTTACACATGATTTACTTACATATTATATTACTAATATGTAATAACAAATTACATTTCAACCACCCTAAAAATTTCAACAACTTTTCAAAATTCAATAGAAGTTTCTACAGCCACTTAAATGTGTGGTTTGTTAATATTTATTCTTTAGAATGCTGTCAGGTTCAATTTATCATTAAGTTAATAATGTTTCTATTTTTCACATTAGTATTATACCTGCCTAAATAAATTCCGAACATAATTCTATCTTGTAAACATATTTATTTATCTCTATATTCTATAGTGTAAGGGAAAGTATATAAGTTATAACGATAATAATAAATTCTTATAAATTAGTGTAAAGCTTTAAATTTTCTTTTTGGAATGTGATAACAGGAAATAAAGGTATATCTTTTTGATCAACAGGTTATATTTTATACTTTTCTCTTATTTTGCTTTTTACTTACATGTTATGTTTTTCTATAGATACATAAAAAAAAAACACATTATAAGAATCGTAACATTATAATTCTAGAGGCATTCGGTAGTTAGAAACGAGAATAAATCTTTGAGTTTTATTTATAGTACTTTTAAACCATATTAATAGCAGTTTTGTATTGTTTCTATATATACAAAACATTTTGTAATTCCACTAAAAATTATTAAAACACAAACATGTTACCTAGGTAATTTTTAATTTTTAACCATTGCTAAAGCATAAAATTATTGTTTTATCAATGAAAATTGTTTCTTTTTTCTATTCTTTGATCATTTTTCAAAGTATTTCGGAGAAATTATAAATAAAAAAAAAATATATTACATATAAAAAGTCACTCAATTTGATAAAATAATAATATAAAAAATAATTCTGTTGATTACATAATACTATTTGTATAGAAAGGATTAAAAATCTATTAAACAGGTACTAGAGATACCACAGAATAATATTAGAAAGTCTAAACAAGGGAAAATATTTGACCATAACACGAAATAAAATAAAAATGTCTAACCACAAGAAAAAGTTAAATAAAGAACTTAAATCAGTATTTAAAAAGAAACAAGGGCATCAAAGACGACATATTGAGGATACACCATTTTACAATTATAAATATGAATATGACGAATTACCATTAGATCCTGCTAAACCGTTTATAATTGAGAAAATATGTAAGAATATAAAACAAAAATATTTTTGTAAATTTATTTAAAATTATTTCGTAAATTTTTTTTTGGTAACAGTTCGCAATAAAAAAGGTATAGACCGTAGTTATAATGCTGAATTGGATTTTCATTATTATCATGGATTTAAAAAAGGTAAATTAAATGCTAGATATGATCCTGAAAGCAGTGATGATGATGAAAATGATTCAGGGAAAAAGGATATTAAAGATATTGTGTTACCAGATAAATTTTCAATATTACTTGACAAACCATCTTTACCATATTCATTTACAAGCAATGGTATAAATTACACTTTTTTTTACTGAATCCAAGTTTAAATTATAATTGTTTAATTTACTGTTTTAGAAAGTGGTCTCTATACTTGGCTTAATCCATCAGGTATTATTATAAATCAAATTTAAGAAAAAAGAACTGAGGTTGTTTTTTTTTTTTTAGAAAGTGCAAGTGAAGATTTTGTATATGATATGACATTGGAAATATTAAAAATATATCGTAATCGTCGTGTGACGATATTTTTAGAAAATACAAGAAGTAAATATCCATTATATACCAATCAATATCAGCGTTTACATGGCGGTCCGTCCGATTTCATTGGTACAGCTATAAAATTATGTTATGTTTGGAATATCAAATTAATTAGATTATAATTTTAATTTAGGTTCATTTAAAAGCCCAGCAGCATCAAATCTTCGATTGGTTGCGTTAAGGAAACGAAAAAAATCACCACCATTTAGAACGGGTGATACTAAAGCGTTTCGTACAAAAGAGCGTAAGTAAAATATTTAAACAACTTATTTGTTAAACGGTCAAACAGAAGGTTATCTGCTGCCGAGTTCGTAGTCAAAGATCTTGGCATTGCCGTTTCCAAAATATTGCCGTTTCCTGCTGATTACATTTAAGCGAAGACAAATGTCAATATTTGTAGGACATTATTGTTTTATAGTAGTTTTGCAGTTTAATTCATTTTTCTGCAATTTCAGACATTTTCGACATTGTAAATTTAACTTTTGTAAATTGAATATTTCGGACTTTATTGAACATTTGATTAATTGCCCCTTTTTCAGAAATTTGAATTAATAGTTTAGTTTACTTGTATATTGTTTTAATTTTTCTAATCTTAATAGTTTCTTCAATCACTAATTCGATTTTAAATAATTATTTTATAATGTTAAATCGAATAAACTGTGCAGAATAATACAGACATTTTCCCAATATAAATTAATTTTTAAAGGATTTTTTGTTAATTTTTCTTTTGATGCCAAAACTAAAAATTTAAAATAAATTTAAGCCAAAAAGTTTTTTTTTAATTAAAAATTTCTTTAATTTATATTTAATTTAAAAAACCAAAGCAAAATTTTACGAATTTTATTTTTCATTAAATTTTTTGTGCAATACAAATAGAATTACGTGCCGAATTAGTAAGAATGAGTGGTGTTATAGATAAATTAATTGAACCGGATATAAAACGTGGAAAATTAGCAGCAGCAATACAAGAAGGTGAAAATATTCGGAAATCAATAAAACATGCTAAATGTGTAAGTCACTCACATTTGTCAGAAATATGAATGAACAGGTTAAAAGTTTTCATTTATTGTTATGAGAATAAATAAATCTGATCTGTACATAACTAATGAAAAAAATTATAAAAATCCAATAATAAAAAATCTTATTTTTTCATAAAAGGATTTGTGCCATAAGAAAAATGTCATTCCAACGATAGTACCAAAAGAAAAACCAACACCTGAACAATATATGAAAATGCTTAAAGCTAAAGATAAGAAGTAAGTAAATAAGATGATTAATATACGTTAATTAAGTAAAATAAAATTAGTAAAATATGTATATGTACATTGAGAAATAAAAAGTATATCCCATTTAACATATAATTTACACACAATTAGCTGAATACGAGATTTGCTTTGATTTCAGTTAGACAAAAAACTGGTGTTATTTTTAATGTATAATGTACTTAAAATTATTTTAAACAAAAATAAATAGTAACAACATAATTAAATTTATTTCAAATAAATAAATCGTATTAATAAAACACTTTTATAGAAAAATACCTAGTAAATTACCTAGCTCTTATTTACATAACTTCAAGATAAATTTGGTTAAATTAATCATGATTTCTTAGTCAAAGAATTTATTATTGATTTAGAAAATATATGTATTGAATAGTCATAAGGATTTTGAAGATATTCTCTTAAAGATATCTAAATTAATTTTGTAAGCAATAATTTACCATTTATTAGTCCATTAACTAAATTAGTTAAAAGTATCCTAGACATTAAATACGATATTAATTTGAATTTTATAATGGATTAAAAATATTTCTAACAATTTTTTTTTCAGTATCTATATTAGTTTTATAATAAAAAATTTCTGCAATTTTCATATAGGAAGTTTCGATATTTGGAAGGATTACAACCAGTTGATCCAGAAATACAAAAAAGTAAAATTTTGAAAAAATATGAAAATGAAATGGAAAAATCTTATCATAAATTTACAATGAAAATATATCAAAGGACCATCAGTTTAATGAAAAACGTAAACTATATTAAATTTACTAAACATAAATTATTTTATCATAAAATAAATGTTAGATTATTTATTTAGTTACCAATTTAATAGATAATATTGTTACTCTATTTAATTTCAGTAATATTAATATATTTTCTATCAAACATTAATGCAAAATTGATTCTAAATATTTTTTTTGTTGTTGAAATATATGTCTGCGATTGTTTAAATATACCAACTAATTAACAAGCTTTTTACTGTGATAAGCTGTATTTTATTGTAACGCAAGATTTACTTAGGAATTTTCAATTAAATAAAAATACGATTAAAAATATAAGTTTTTTCAGTTGTATATTTTTTGTAGAAAATAATTTTTTTGTGCAACAACAAACTTTGTTATGGACCAGCTTGTTTGAAAGTATATACACATATCCAGATACGAATAAAATAACTTTACTTTTAGCATGTCATAACTTATACAATTTCTGGCATTGTGTCAACATTATAAGTTTATGAACTATATAATAAAATAAACCTTTAACTATTTTCCTTTTCATAACAAGTAGGAAAATAATTTTTTCGCATTCATAAATAACTCTAAATTTCCATTTATATGCTCTTATATATTTGTACTAAGTTTTCTTATATCTAACTATATACAAAATTTAACTTTTTACACAAATTTTATGTATTATTTATAAGTTATTCAAGAATAATATTTTTTTTTTGGAAATTTTTACTTATTTTTCTTTTTTGTAGTTATCCATTTTGGAATTAGAAATTTATCCGTCCAACTTGATTAAGAAAGTTTTACCAAAAATCGATTCAAAATATCCTTATTTTTTGGACGCATATAAGTTTATTCAAGAAGAAGAGGTAATTTCTTTATATTTCGGTAAAAAGTTTATACAAAATTATATGAAATAATATAAGTTGTAGAAAATTTTATTAGTCGTTACCTATTTTAGTTTATTATGAATATAAAAAAAGTTTTTTATTTAAGTACATATTATAATAATTAGAGATATGTAGGAATAATATGGAATTTAATTAAGAATTTTCAAATTTATGATTAGGTTTTATGTAGTATTGTGTATTTATTAGTTATATTGATTTTTAAATTGTAGATGCTGTTAATAATTTACTAATTTACTTCTAATTAAAGTTCTTGTTTTTTGCAGTTTGCAACAATAAATAATTTAAACTTAAAAATATTATTTTATTATTTCTTTGTAGAAAATTTATCCAGAAGTTTATCCTGAGCTTATTCTACTGGATTATTTATTCAATTCTGATCAATTTAGTCCAAATTTTTTAGAATACCAAGCAGTTTTAATTATATCTTGTTTAATAGATTTACAAGAGGATTTTCGGTTTCATGTTAAACGAGCGTTCATTCGATACATATTAACGTAAGTTTTTAAACCATGTTTAATTTTTGTAATATTTGAGAATATTTTATGAATTATTTTTAAAGCTCCGATTTTGAGAGAAGAAGACTTCAATTGCAAATTGAACCACCCGAATTTCCAAATTTATTAATACGAGCACCAGTACCATGGAAAACTAATGTACAAATAGCTAATAATCGATTAGATCAAGTATTAATGATTCCACATCCAGTATTAATTGCATTAAACACCCTGTGGCATCAATTGTGAGTATTTATTCATTAAGAATGTAGTTATTTATATACGAGTAAAATAGTCACGAATTTTACCCGCTAAATATATAATGATAAATTGAAAAAAGGTCCAATCATAAGTGATATTTTAAACAAAATTTCACCTAAATTAGATTTTTGTTTTTTAAATTTGTTGTTCGTTGTGTTTGATGTTTTACTATTTACATAAAACCTAATAATCCTATTTCTCATGAAGTTTAATATATGTTTACACATACATAGTTATTTAAATTGTTATTTACCTTATGTGAAGAAAATTATTTGTACCGACTTTTATCCAAAATTTCAATTATTCATAAATACGCAAAGTTTTTTTATTGTTTCTTTTATCATAGTATCACACGAAAAAACAATATATTATCTCTTTCAGTGTTCTACAAAAATTCTAAATATCTAAAAAATCTACATTTTCGAAAATATAGCCTCTGGCTGAATTCCATTCTAAAAATACATAGAAATAAAAAGACTTTGTTTTTTTTGATGTTGCAAGAAAAAAAAATATATATCAGAAGGAATTTGGGTAGAAAAATAATATTTCCACTCCCCCTGCAAAAATAATGGCATTTTACCCTGCAGTAAAATATATTTGCTCATTTTCCACAATTGTTTTAACCACAAACATTTTAAAACTATGTTATACCGTCGTCGTCCATAATAGAAAATTCATACCTAAAAACAAAAACATTCTTATTTCAATATTTAAAAATTTTTTTATGTTTCTGCATTTTATTGTAGCCAGTAAATTCCAAATTTATTTATTTTTTTTTTCTGTATATTTTGCAGATATCATGATATTTTAATATTTGATACGACTATTTTGTTTGAACATGAGATTCCATTAAATGCTGATGAAATGTTAGATTTAGTTAATGATCGTTGTCTAATTGCACGTGATGTAAGTATATATATGTAGCTATCTAATTATGTGATTTAAAATAATTTCATAATTGTTAATTTGCGAGAAAAAAATAGAATTTTTTTTTTTAAATTATGGTTATTTAATAATGAGCAGAAATTTTTAGCTAATTTGGAATGTCGAAATTCTGCATTAAAATCATTAGTTTTATACCAATGTTTTTATTTCATATTTTTAAGATGAAATTTCTAAACATTTTAGATTTTAATAAATGATTGGCTTCCACGTTGTGCTGATTTAATAGATGCTATGAAAAAAACTTGGAACGATATGGTACCAATGAACAGTTGCTATGGTGGCCGAGCTTATATGTTATTTAATTGTATACATTCATTAATGTCATTACATTTAAAAGGATTAATTAAAAGAAGTATTGATCATTTGTATAAAACCGTGTCTGTTTACATGGTAATTAAAAAAAATGTACAAAAAACTTCTAGTAAATTAATTAAAATATAATTTTTATAGGAAGGCGTTTTGCATATGTATAAGTATGACAGATTTGATCTGAAACTGAAGCGAAGGCCATTTATGACAATTATTGTTTCTGTTGTTGGTAAACATTTTGATAATGCCTTGCCAGACATTGAGAGTACCTCGTTAATATATAAAATTGATCAAGATGATCCACAATTATTTTCAACTGGAATTACTGATCAGGTACAATAGAATACAGTATAATACTAATATTAACTTATATTATTTGATAACACTTTTTTTTTATCGTTTAGCAAAATTATAATTTACGTTATACCACAAGTTTTATATTAAAGAATAATGGAAAAATGTATGTTTATCCATACATGTGGGAATTTCCGGAATTATTTATAGGATTTTTTAAAAAGATCCTTAAAGTCGGATATGATATACCAAGAATTGACTATCTTATGTCCAAAAGTATGTAAAAATAGAGTTTTTGAAAATTCGCAATAAATCGAAAATTTAACTAATTTCAGGAGAGGACCAAAAAGGTTATTTACATCATATTCACGAAGATCATGTGGATATGCAAAGTTTATATAAAAATGTTACTCAAATTGTTCAAAATAATTGGAGTGGTCCAAAAGTATTTTTATATCCGATTTATGAATATTATTTTGCATTAATTTCTGGTAAAATGAGAAAAATTACAGAAAATGTATTTGTACAAAGGACTATTCCTGAATTACCGGTAAATCATAATCATTTTTATTTAAGTAAATTTGAAATAGTATAAAATTAGTAATTGCTAAAATTATATTAATTGAATAATCAGTTTGCGAACATTAATTACAGAAAAATATTTTTCTCACAAAAAATACAAAATATTATATTTCTTTACAAAAAAAACAGAAATTATTAAATATACATATGTACATATTTCGATAAAGTTATCCCCTAAAAATAAATTAAATTTAGTTAATATTAAAATTCTTATTTATTAAAATGTTATTTCATCCGTAGAATTAATACTAAATTAAATTTATTTTCCGTATTAATAAAAATTTAATTATGTTGTAGAAATTTAAAAAAGCAGGGATTTTTTTAGGATTATAAATTTATGTTCAATTATTGCATATTTTTTTTATGTATTTCAGTTATTTGAATTATTAATGAAGGAAATGTTTGGAATGCTTAATGAAATTTATTATTTGAGAGATTTTGTACCACTTAATTTATTCATGCTCGATAATCGTCATGTTAATTTGACATTAAAAATGTTGGTTCATGATGTTATGGATTTTGTAACTAATTACTTTAAAATTAAAAATCGTAATGAGAATAGAAGGTAAGTTTAATTATTTATTGTTCAAAATGAATTTATATTTCCTATTATTAAATTTATATCATAATGATGTGGCGTATGTTTTCAGCAAACCCATTTTCTCCATTAAGAACATTAATGCTTTAAAATTACCTTTATCAGATTGGAGATATCGATTTTGGGACAATATAAAAATATCAAACATTTATATTCTTAAGTGGAAATAAATTTTCAAAATACATTTATGGACAATGTCCTTTCCATAATATTTCCTAATATTCAAAAAATAAAACAAATTATATGTCGCTAAAATTCATATTTCCCCCTTCATAAATAAATGAAAAAATTGCATTCATATGTAATAATAAAAATGTTTTTTTTGTTATTACTATCGTTAATTCAAATATTTAACATGCCTAACATAATGTAAACATATTCTTACAACATATTGTCTGGTGGTACTTAATCAATAAATTTTATCTAGGAAAGTATATTATGTACTATTACATAAATATCTATATATATTTAATATCCATGAAAATATATGTACATAAAATCTATAAAACAATTTTAATATATGTAAAAGAAAGGGTATGTTAAAAACACATAACACTTTTTAATAACGATTCTAAAACTTTGACAACATTTTTCTATTTTATCTTTCAACGTTACATGAAAATTTAATAAAAATTTAGTGCCAAGCGCAAAGTTTTTGGATGTTCTTTAGTAGACCTGTCAACATAAATTAGCTAGTTGTAATAAAATTAATAAGAACAATTTTGAAACTAATTTTATTTCAAAATTATATGAACGTTACGAAACCTCATTTAGTTATTCACAAGTCATAATAATAAGCTTCCCCCATGAGAGAAAAGAAAGTCATATAGAACAGTTTACATATTATGTATGTATATCCTGATGAAGTAGTTGCATCAAAAAATGTTTCATACATTTGCTTATACAATAAAATTATATACGACTTCTGGAAAAGTATTTTAAGGATGAATTATATATGGTAAAATATTCATAGAAATCATATGGGACTATCTCAAATTTATCAAAATTGAATTTAATATTATCAATATTATATTTAAATTAGGGTATTTTATTTAGTACTCCAATACTAATTCTGCTTTTAGAAAATTTAATATCTAAATTTTGTTATGGAAATAATTCAATTTATTCATTAATAATATATTTTATTTATAAATGGAACTGTTTAATTAAATTTAATAAATTTATGTTATTAGAATTTGCGATGAACTTGAAGAAATGTCTATCAAAGCTGGTGAACGACCAGAGGAAACAGGTGAAGTTGTTGCATTACAACAATATATTGCTCTTTGTCGAGATGAAAAGATTTTTAAATTAAAAGATGATATAAAAGTAGCTGCGAAAAGGGTTATGTTTTTAATACATTACGCAACATTGGACAGTAAGTGAAATTTAGTTAAAAATTTTTGACATAATCTCAATCTAATTTTCCTTACATAGGTGATGACACTCATTTAAATTCAAGAACTTTTTTATTACCATATGAATTGGAACAAGTGCTTGAATTAAGTGCAGCACGTTTAAATGTCGTGAGAGATAATTTAGAGGTGTCACTTAGGTAATGGTTTAATAATTAATAAAATATCCCTATATTATTTTTTTATGTTCTTTGCAGAGAGAAACGAAGTAAATTCGAGCAATTTATGCTTATTCAAAAGAAAATTATGGACGCATTTCGACGTAAAGATGTTAAAGATGTTTTGACATTGGAAGAACTTAAAGAAAAAGTTGATGAAATTGATGCACTTTTTGATATACTTAAAGTATGCAATTTTTTTATGTATTATTTATTATTAATTACGTAATCAAATATGTAGATAATATAATTTTTGTAATAAGCGTAGTGGCATACAAAAGTATAAAAATGGTTCTATTTTTTTAATTAGAAAAGTAGTAGAGAAGCCAAAATGATAAATGTTGATGAGAATCTTTTGCAAATCGATATTTCATCTTTCCCAGTTCTTCAGGAGCTGATTGATAATATGGATCCAATTGAAAAGTTGTGGAAAACAGCATATGAGTTTGAAAGCAATTATGAAACTTGGTACGGCTTTTATAAATTAATATATCAGTTTTCAGTTAAATTATTCAATTATATATTTAAAAAGTTGAAAAAACTACTAAAGAATTACTTTTTTTTATTTGAAAAGGATGTACGGACCATTCGAAAATTTAAATTCTGATGTAATACGTGACGAAATAGGCAACATGCATAAAGTGATTTTAGATATATATAATAATAATATAATTTGGAAAATACCTATACACTTAAATATTTTTAGATTATTTACAAATTAACTCGTCAATTAGCCAGTAATCCAATGGCTAAAAAAACTGCTGATACATTCCGTTTGAAAATTGATAAATTCAAAGTTTATTTGCCAATATTAGATGCAATATGTCGGCAAGGTCTTGAACTGCGCCATTGGGATATGATGTCAGAGTTTATGGGTAAACAAGTTAATCCAAAATTATATCCATCGCTTAAGGATATGATCGATGTTGATATAATGAGTATATTACCACAATTGGAAGAAATTTCTAATGCAGCATATAAAGAATATGAATTAAATAATCAATTAATACAAATGCAAAATGAATGGGCTGATATAATATTTGATTTATTACCTTATCGTGATACAGATACACATATTTTAGCTGCCATTGATGATATTCAAACCTTATTAGATGATCAAGTCTTAAAATCACAAGCAATGCGTAGATCACCGTATATAGTGGCATTGGGCACGAAAGCCGATGATTGGGAAGACAAATTGGTATCTATGCAAGATATAATTGATTTATGGGTAGATGTTCAAGCAACATGGATGTATTTAGAGCCAATATTTAGTTCCGAAGATATTATGAGACAGATGCCAGTTGAAGGTAGAAATTTTAAACAAGTAAGTACATAATTATATACTTTACAATAATACAGACTAGTTCAATTTTTTCAATACCTACTGTCTTCTGTTCAACAGATGACTTTGAAAAGTATCTAAGATTTTATCGTTTAAGTCCTTAATAGTATTTGAGTCCTTAATAGTATATGAAATTTACAGTAAAGAAAAAATTTAACTTAATATGTGTGTTCAGAGATGCTTTCATTTAACTTACTCATATTGTTTCGATTGATTTAACTTTCATTACAATCAATTTAGGTAGATAAAGTTTGGCGTAAAGTTCTAAAGTATGCTAATAAAAATCGTCATGTTATTGCTGCTACTGATTATCCTGATTTATTACAAGTTTGGCGTGATTCGTTGGCTGCCCTTGAAAGTGTATCCAAAGGATTAAATACATATTTGGAACAGAAACGATTGTTCTTTGCCAGATTCTTTTTTTTATCGAATGATGAACTTTTAGAAATTTTATCTGAAACAAAAGATCCTATGAGAGTGCAACCCCATTTAAAAAAATGTTTTGAAGGAGTAAGAAAAATAATTTATTTTTACTATACTCAAATTTAGTAAATAAGAATATAGCTAACTAAGATATTCTTTTAGATAAACTCTTTAAAGTTTGACGAAAATATTCTAATAACCGCAATGGTATCAGCGGAAGATGAAGTTGTTAAATTACTTAAAAAGATTAATCCAAATGCTGCTAATGTATAACGTTTTTCTTATTTATATAAATTTATTAATTTTTACAATTTATTAGGGTTTAGTGGAACTGTGGTTGAAAGAAGTTGAAATGGCAATGCTTGAATCGGTTCAGGAACAATTACGACTTGCTCTTGAAAATTATTATATGGAACTTAGAAATAATTGGGTTATTGCATGGCCAGGACAAATTGTTCAGACTATATCCTGTTTAACATGGACTTCAGAAGTAAATTAATATGTTTACTAGTTATTTTGGGTATTTATCGATTGATTTTTTAATTAGGTTGAAGAAGCAATTGAAATTAATGATTTACCAGGATATTTAGCCAAATGTAATCAACAAATTGGAGGACTCGTACATTTAGTAAGAACAAATCTTTTAACTGGTCAACGAATTACAATTGAAGCATTAATTGTTTTAGATGTTCATGGTGAATCTATTACAGATAAATATTTTTAACTAAGATTTAATTTAATAAATTTTTTAATAGCCCGTGATGTTCTAGTTTATATGATTGAGCAAAATGTTAGTAGTTTAACTGATTTTGATTATATTTCCCAATTACGTTACTACTGGAAAACAGAAAGTAAGTTTGTAAAAAATATTAAAATAATTCGAAAAATAGACTAAACATCAATGTTATTTCCTGTATGTCGTCCAATACAAAAAATCTTTTTGAAAATTAATCATACAAAAAATTTTTTTTTTAAAAAGACATAAAAACAGCAAACCAAAAAAGGATATTGGAAAGCATATAATAAACTGTATTCATTTAATTTATGAAGAACGCATTCGTATGCTAGTATATGGCAATATCTACATATTTGGTTACTATATAGATTTTGTTTTTGAATGTTTTTTGTATCGTTTTATCTATTTTGTTTATTTAGGTATAATTTTGGTTTTGTTGTTAAAACACTTTTTTTTTATCCCAAAATTTACGCAGATAAAGTAGACTGGGTTTGTGTCAGCATGGTTGTAACAGATGTTAAATATGGTATGGAATATCTGGGTAACATTTCACGTTTGGTTGTAACCCCACTAACGGACCGTTGTTATAGGTAAAAACAAAATATTTATTTTGTAAATATAAAAAAAAAAGTATAAATAAAAATTTAGTATAGTTGCAAACTAAAATAAAAAAAAATGGTTGCAGAAAATATTAATAATAATAAAAAACAATAAATGTTTAAGGTCGGAAGATACATCGATTTTTCTACTCTCGCAGTTTTTTTTGCAAAACTTCCAAACTGAAAAAAAAACGAAAAAAATATGGTATTTTATTATGAGTAGAAATTATAAAAAAATTATGGGGATTTTCACTTATCAACAAAAAACTAATTTAAATATTTCACAATTTTCATTTGTCTCAAAAATCGTACAGTTGGAGAGTTTTTTTAATTTGGGAAAATAATTTTTATAATTTTAATTAAATTTTTATGATCATGAGTAAAAAACCCCTTTTATTGAATTTGTAAAAAAAAAAATATTCTACAGGGTATTTTTTATTATTTATGAACATATTTATTTATATGTATACATTTATGATCATAAATAAAGAAACAAATGTTGACGGTGTATATTGAACGAATAAATATCATAAAAAAGAATGTATAATTCTTTTTTTTTAATATTACTAAAATAAAAATTTCATATTTCTGCATGTCCTATATGTTTATATATTTATTTGTAGAACAATTATGGGTGCTTTAAAACTTTGCCTAGGTGGTGCACCAGAAGGACCAGCTGGTACTGGTAAAACGGAAACATGTAAGGATTTAGCTAAATCTGTTGCAAAAAAATGTGTTGTATTTAATTGTTCCGACGGTTTGGATTACAAAGCACTTGGAAAATTTTTCAAAGTATAATATCAACAAAATATAAAATAAGCTTTAAAAGGATTGTTTTTCTGAATAATATATCCATTTTTTGATAGGGTTTAGCACAGTCTGGATCATGGGCATGCTTTGATGAATTTAATCGCATTGAACTAGAAGTATTATCTGTAGTAGCACAACAAATTTTAACAATTCAGCGTGCAATTATTAGGAAAGTTGTTAAATTCTTTTTTGAAGATACTTTGTTAAGATTAGATCCGACTTGTACTTGTTTCATAACAATGAATCCTGGGTAAGTTTACGAATAGACACATTTTATTATCCAAATATAAAGATTTAAAAAAAAATTAAGAAATATTTTACCAAAACAAATTAATCTTCTTTATGTTATACTTTTTTCAATTTAAAACAATTTTCTTTATTATAATAAAAGTAAACAAAATATGAACAACAAATAATAATCATTTGTTTGCATTGAGGAAATATTTTTTGAAGATACATGCACTTTTAATGAAAATTTATATTAATTTTTTGGTTTTCATTTTGAGTATTAAATTTTCGCAAGAAAATTTATATAAATTTATTTATATTTGTCCGAAATTAATTTATCCATTTTCAAAATGCTTAGAGTTTAGATGTAAATCAAAGCCACATGCGAATATATTAATTCTGTCTTATTGTGGTTATTTTATTTTTAATTTAGGAAATGTAATCACATCTATTAATGATTAATTAGTATTCGTAACTAATTTTAAGTATTTTGTAATTTATAATTTTGGTATAATTTATTTAGGAATTTCATTTTGGTTCCTTCAATTCGTAATTTCATATTTGAGTTAACTTTTAAAAATGCTATTAAACTATATATGGTTCATTAATTTGGCGAATCATTATTTTCTTAGAATAATCTCTGCTTTTACATAATTATTGAAATTTATACAAAGCTATACAAGATATCTTAAATATAAAAGAAATTTTAAAATTAAAGAAATTAAAATGATATACATACAAATAGTTTATCGATCAAGATTATTTTATTGCACCATGTAATTTTAAATGTCTGCTTCGAATTAGGAAATTTAAGATAAACTAAGAGGGTGAGAGGTGTTTTTTTATTTCAATAAAAAACCCAAATTAAATTGTAACACTGAGTAGTAGAAAATTTTGTTAAAAAATAAAATGGACATAAATTATTCTTCCTTGTCAAAAAAAATAAGCTTCTATAAAATATTTTTTTTTCTAAATCTAATTTTCTTTCGAAAAGATATGCTGGTCGAACAGAATTACCAGATAATTTAAAAGTTCTTTTCCGTACTGTTGCCATGATGGTACCAGATTATGCTATGATAGGTGAAATTACATTGTATTCAAATGGTTTCGATGATGCCCGTCCCTTAGCACAGAAAATTGTCCACACATATAAACTTTGCTCTGAGCAACTTTCATCGCAATCCCATTATGATTATGGTAAGTTATATATATATATATATATATATATATATTTGTAAGTCAACATTAATATAATATTTCACATGTAAAGCTACAAAAAAGTTTTTTTATTATACAATTATAAATTTTTCATTATTTAAAGATAGCTATTCGTATTATACGAAAGTTTTTACCGCATTGCTTAATTTAATAATGTATTTAACTTATTTGGATACAAAATAATAAAATAGGTATGAGAGCTGTAAAATCAGTATTATTAGCATCAGCATCACTACGTATTATGCATAAGACTTTACCAGAGGCACAAGTTGTTTTGAGGGCAATTATAGATGTTAATCTACCAAAATTTTTGGAACAGGATGTATCATTATTTATTGGTATTTATTCAGATCTGTTTCCAGGAGTAGAAGTGCCACAGGTATGTATTTTTATTTTGTTACAATAATAAATTAAATAACTTTTTGTTCAGCAGTTTCTGTAAAAACTAAGAAAACCAATTTTTAACTTCATAATTCTATTTTTTTAATTTTATTTTTTGTAAACTTTATTTAGCCGGCTAGAGATGATCTGCTTAAATGGTTGGCTAATGTATTGGCAGAGAAAAATCTACAAGCAACACCATGGTTTGTTGAGAAATGTTTACAAGTTTATGAAATGTTATTAGTACGACATGGTTTAATGATTGTAGGTGCGCCAATGGGTGGTAAAACTACATCATATCAAGTAAATTAACTTTATTCTAAAAGTTTTAATATAAATTTTATATTTAAAAAATTACTAATAGAGATTAGCTGATGCGCTTAGATTGCTTAGTAAGGATCGTGAAGCAACTCAGGTTGAATATCCAACAAGTTATCGTATTATAAACCCAAAAGCAATAACAATGGGACAATTGTATGGATCATTCGATCCAATTTCACATGAATGGAGCGATGGTGTGTTAGCAAAAACATATCGTGATATGGTATATGGTTCACCAACAGAACGTTATTGGATATTATTTGATGGCCCAGTTGATGCTGTATGGATTGAAAATTTAAATACAGTTTTAGATGATAATAAAAAATTATGTTTAATGTCTGGTGAAATTATACAAATGACGAAGTTAATGAATATGATGTTTGAACCAGCTGATTTAGAACAAGCATCACCAGCAACAGTATCACGTTGTGGTATGATTTATATGGAACCAGAACAATTAGGTTGGCGAGCATTGCATGCTAGTTATTTAAATGTATTAGAACAGTTTGGTTTAAATGAAATATATATGTCATTATTTTGTTCATTGGTTGAGTGGTTAATGCCAGCAACATTAGAAATTATACCAAAATGTAAAGCAATGTTAGAATTATCAACACTTTTTCAATATCAGGTAAATTAGGAAACAAAATTAAATTAAATATAAAAAATCCAATATTTCCGCGCACAAACTTTACTTTCAAATTTTATTATAATCACTATTTACAAATTTAAATAATGTATAGAGGAAATAAAATAAATGAAACTTTTTCACTGTTTTCACCATGAATGTAGTTAGTAAAATATAATTTTATTGAAAGTAAATATGTGTATGCTTTATAGATGTTTTCCAAGTTTTTCCTGATAATCTTACAAAGAAATCCTCAATACAATCAGCAAATGTTTCAACAGAGTTTTCTGTTTTGCTTAGTTTGGGCATATGGATCATCATTGACAGGTAAATTTTTATTTTCAATGCACAGTATACACAAAATTACATAAGAGTACTTGAAGAGTACTTGCTTTATTAAATTTGGAACAGTTATTTTTTTACTTTTATCTATTATAAAGTAGAGAAGATTTTTGTTTTCAAAAAATTATTACTATTTTTTTTATATTTATCTTGCAAAAGAATTTTCTAATTATACTTTTTCTTTTTTTATTTTTTACATTTCCCCATAAAAATTATACGACATCAGTTGATGGAATTAAAAAATTTGATAATTTATTACGGCGAATTCTTTATGGTGCTAATGACGATCACCCAAAATCAAAATATTTTACACTTAATCGCGGTCAAATGTTTCCCGAAAAAGGCTCAATACTTGCTTATCGATTTGATGAATTGGAGACATGGTGGCCATGGTTAAAATCGGATGCAGTGTCATTTCCAGATGATGCACAATTAACTGATATTATTGTACCAACTAAAGAAACTTGTTGTATTCGATATTGGCTAGAATTTTGTATAAATGCATCAATACCAATATTAATAATTGGTCCAACTGGTACTGGTAAAAGTGCAACTATAGTAAATTATATATTATCATTGCCAAAATCTTCAAACTTAGTAAATGTTGTAAATTTATCGGCACGTTCTACAGCTAACCAGGTATAATACTTGTATTTATATTATACATTAATTGTTTTCAATGTTGCTTTTTGGTTTTGTTGTAAAATAGATCCAAGATACAATTATGTTAAAATTAGATAGAAGAAGAAAAGGAGTATTTGGTCCACCAGTTGGAAAAAAGGTAACTTAATAGATTATTATTCATAAAACCTTAATAACCTTCGGTAATAACCTTCGGATTTCTTCGGTAATTTTTTTTCTATTCAGTGCCTTATTTTCTGTGACGATGTGGGAATGCCTGCTAAAGATACTTATGGTGCACAGGGACCACTTGAACTAATTCGACAATGGTTAGATCATGGATATTGGTCTGATTTGAAAGATACCACAAAAATTGAACTATTGGATTTGGTATGTTTTGGTGATGTTTAATTTATTTTTTAATAATGTGTAATGATTAAATATTATGCCCAGATTTTTATTGGTGCAATGGGTCCTGTTGGTGGAAGTAATTTTATATTTCCACGATTCTATACTCATACTTTTTGTGTGGCTGTCGACTCATTTGAAGATTCAACTATTCAAAGAATATTTTGCGCAATTGGAGATTGGCATTTTCAAAAAGGCTATCCTGAAAAAGTTGCTATCTTAACAAGAGTAATTAAAATAAATAACTGGTGTCATATAATATATTCTTAAATCTTTCGCATTCTGTTGATAGGGCTTAGCTGATGCTATGATAGGTGTTTATCGAGAAGCAATGGCTGTTTTCCTACCAACACCAGCAAAATCACATTATTCATTTTCTTTACGTGATGTTACAAGAGTATTTCAAGGAATTATAATGGTTCCACCAACCAGATTACCCGAACCAGAAAAATTAGGCCGATTGTGGGTTCACGAAACTTATCGAGTATTTTATGATCGGTAATTTAAAACAAATCTAAAAAAAATCATATTCTAATGCAGTAAATTGTAGAATGTTTTGAATATTTGAATTAAACTTTGGTTTACGGTGTTCAGTAATAAATTATGTTTAATATAATGACTAATTATAAACGTACAATTTATTTCTAGCTATTCCCCTCTCTAAATCATTAAAAAAATTTAAACAAATTATTTCTAATTCTTATTTCATATTTTTACTAAAAAACTTCTAAAGATTAATTGAACAAAAAGATCGTGAGATCTTGTTGGATATTGTAAAAAATGCATGCAAACAATATTTACGATTTGCATTAGACCAAGCAATGGCTGATTATATAGGGCCAGGTGATCCAATGACTGATGATACTATGAGAAATTTGTTTTTTGGTAATTACATGCAACCCGATGCTGAACGGAAAATTTATGATGAAGTTGATAGTTATCAAAATTTAGAAAAAACTATGAACTTTTATTTGAAGGATTATAATGAAACGTCATCTTCACCAATGGATTTGGTATTATTTAGATTTGCAATTGAACATATTTCAAGGTTTAGTTTAAGTTTGAATAAATAAATTTCAAAATTAACTGAGAATCGTTTATTTAAGGATATCAAGAGTATTACAAATGCCAAGAGGAAATATATTAATGGTAGGAGTTGGTGGTTCAGGACGGCGTAGTTCAGCTAAATTAGCAGCTAGTATTGCTGATGCAAAATTATCATCAATACAATTAACAAAAAGTTATTCGTCTTCAGATTGGCGAGATGATTTAAAAAAAATTTTAATGTATGCTGGTAGTAATATGAAACCATCTGTTTTCCTTTTCTCTGATTCACAAGTATATTATATATTTAAGCTTATAATTTTTGTTTGTAAAATCATAAATTTTTTTTGTAAACCAAATTTAGGCTATAAATGAAGGTTTTGTTGAAGATATTAACGGAGTTTTAAATACTGGAGATTTACCAAATTTATACCAATCTGATGATAAAGCTACTATTTTAGAAAGCATGATGAATTTAGCTAAAGCTTTAGTAAGAAATTTTTGAAGTTAAAATACTTTAATTTGTTGAACTTTTATATTTTAAGGGTAAAAATATAGAAAATTCACCACTAGAAATGTTTAACTTCTTCGTTGATCGTGTACGTGAGCAATTACATATTGCTTTAGCATTTTCTCCAATTGGAGATTCATTTAAAGAACGATTAAGGACATATCCCTCTTTAATCACATGCTGCACTATTGATTGGTTTCTATAATTATTTTGAATTTGATTTTAAAAAATTTAAATTTTTTTTAATTTTGGTATTATTTTAAGGTTTGTGGCTTGGCCTGAAGATGCTTTAGTTCGTGTTGCTGAATATTTTATAGTGTCAATGAATTTGAGCAGAAAAGAAAGTGATAAGGTGGTAGACTCAGATTTAGAACAGGAAGAATCTGAAAGTCAACAAAATCTTGTCCAAGAAATTGTTTTATCAGAATTGGAATTGAATTTAGTTAATATGGTAATGTATTTTAACGTTACTGTTGTGGCTGCTAGTGACAAGTAAGTTACAAAATCAAATAAAAATCAAATTAATTTATTTAAAAAGAAACTAATAAAGAATTTGATTTGTAACAGATGTTTTTTTGAATTGGGCAGACGTAATTATGTTACACCAACATCCTATTTACAAATGTTAAAATCATTTAAAATGTTTTATGTAAATAAGTATAATGAAATTATTAAAATGAGAGATAGGTAGTAGAAACATAAATACACAGTTTTTAGATTATTTAGTTATTTTAAACTTTTTTTCTATGAATTATTTAGATATACAAATGGTTTAGAAAAATTAGATTTTGCTGCTGGACAAGTTGGTGTAATGCAAGAAAATCTTAGAAAATTACAACCAGTTTTAAAAACATTATCTGAAGAAACTGAAGCCATTTTGGGTAATATTGAACGAGAAACAGCTGAAGCTGAAAAGAAAAAAGAAATTGTTGGTGCAGATGAAGCAGCTGCTAATGAAGCAGCAGCTGCTGCTCAAGCAATTAAAGATGATTGCGAAGGTGACTTAGCTGAAGCGATACCAGCTTTAGAAGCAGCATTAGAAGCATTAAATACATTAAAACCAGCTGATATTGTTGTTGTTAAATCAATGAAAAGTCCACCACCAATTGTCAAATTGGTTTTAGAAGCTGTATGTGTTATTAGAGGATTTAAACCAGATAGAAAACCAGATGCCAGTTAGTATAAATTGTTTACATTATTTTACTTTTATTTTATATTATAATCTAATCACTATCGTTTTTAAAGGTGGTCGTATGGCCGAAGATTATTGGGGGCCATCACAAAAAATGTTAGGTGATATGAAATTTTTGGAATCGTTGAAAAGTTTTGATAAGGATAATATACCACCAGCAATAATAAAAAAAATCAGAGAAAAGTAAATTGTTAAAACAAGACAAAAATAATACTTAGTTTTCATTATCAATTTTTGCAAACACTTAAATTTGTTAAATAGTTTTAAATATTCAATCCCCTTTCAAAAATATTTACAAATTCATTGTATAGGTATATAACAGATCGTGAGTTTGTTCCTGAGAAAGTAAAACTAGCATCTATGGCTTGTGAAGGATTATGTAGATGGGTAAAAGCAATGGATGTATATGACAGAGTTGCAAAAATCGTTGCACCAAAGAAATTATCTTTAGCTGCTGCTGAAGAAGATCTATCTACACAAATGGACAAATTGAATTCAAAACGAGCTGAACTGCAATTAATTTTAGATAAATTGCAAGAATTAAATGATTTTTTTGCAGAAAAATCACGTGCAAAAAAGCAAACGGAAGATGAAATTGAACTTTGTGAAAAAAAACTAGATAGGTAAAATATAATAAAATTAAAATAAAAAAATATGGATGGAAAAAAATAACTAAATATTATCTTTTTTCATTGGAAAGTTTTTTGCTACAATATATTTTTTTAAAGTATTTTTCTGTATTTTTTAAATAAAATATTTTTTATATCACAGAGCTGAAAAGTTATTGGGTGGCTTGGGTGGTGAGAAAACTCGTTGGTCAGAATCGGCGTACACTTTAAATGAATCAATCAATAATATTGTTGGTGATGTGCTATTAGCAGCTGGAGCTGTTGCATATTTAGGTTTCTTTCCAACAGAGGTAATTTAATAAAACGATAAAAATGATACAGCTAGGGCTGGAGAGCTACACAAAAATTGTGCTATTGTTTCTTTTTTAAGAAAAAAAAAAAAGCCTGTTTTTAAATTATTCCCATTGTATCATCTCTTTATAGTACCGTGTTAGTGTACTCAATGAATGGAATGCGCTATGTATACAGAAAAAAATACCATGCTCAGAGAAATTTTCTTTACCTAAAACTCTTGGCAATCCAATGGAAATTCGTGCTTGGTCATTAGCTGGTTTACCAACAGATAATTTCTCAGTCGAAAATGGTATTATCGTGACAAGAGCTGATCGTTTTCCACTGATGATTGATCCGCAAGGTATTGAAAATATTAATAAAATTAATTTCTATTTACAAAATACTCTTCTAAATTATGGAAAATTATTAATTTACAATAATATTTACATACATATTTATGAATATTTATAATAAAGTAAACTTATGGTATTTATAGTAAAGTAAATAATTATTTAGGAAATTCACTTTTTCAATATAAAGATTTATTTTTAATTGAAATGTCTATAAATTAACATTTTGTATATCTAGTTCAAGCAAATAAATGGATAAAAAATATGGAAAGAAAAAATGATTTAAAAGTTATTAAACAAACAGACGATAACTATATGAGAATTTTAGAATTAGCTGTTAATTATGGTACACCAGTTTTGTTGGAAAATGTTGGTAAGCAAATTAAATTAATTTCTGATTTCTAATAGCACATATACCAAATTTGGGAACCGAAAAGCATTTTAAGAGGACCTAAAACATTTTTTCATTCTTTAACTATTTAATGATATTTTAATTTTTCATTTTCTTTATTTAATTCCCAGTTTATTAAAAATGCAATACCTTAATTTCAGTTATACAATTTATAGTATGTTTATTCTTCTAATGCTGCAAAATTTCTAACAAAATTCAATTAACATTTTTTAATAAGAAAATAGAAAACAAAAATACAATTAGGAATTAATTTAATTTAACAGGTGAAAGACTAGATGCAAATTTAGTACCAATACTTGAAAAAAATATAATAAAATCAAAAGGAGGTTATTTTATTAAATCTGGAGATCAAATGATTGAATACAATCACAATTTCCGTTTATATATAACAACATGTCTAAGGAATCCACATTATCTACCTGAAACAATGGTTATGGTAAGTATTAAAAAATATATTCAATTTTATTGTATTCAGAAGCCAACATGTACGAATATCAATAATTGAAAATCATGAATAGAAATTTGAAAAATAAAATATTAAAGGTAAATATATAGTTTGTAGGGAGATTGATTTTGAGAAATATATATGGTTATAAATATACAATAAAAATTAATGAGCCTTAAGGAATATTGGTTCAGTAAACATATTTAATTGAATTTTTTGCTATGATTTGAAATTCTTCGATTATTTATAAACAAAGATTGATTAAACGCACAGATTTGACATCTTTAAAATAAAATAGATAAGACTGTTAGAGTTTTTATGTGAAATATAAAATTAAAAAAAATTTTCATAAAAATATGCTAGGGTAAATTTGATTTCATAAAACAATAAATTGCTTCTGTGTAGGTTTTCATTCCGAAATTGGTAAGTAAAATATTTTTTTGTTGAAAAATAAATTGGTTTGTAATGATTAGTTTTTTTATACATTAAAAAATGAATATATTTTCTTAAAAATGAATACATTTTATTATTGTTTAATGTACTGAAATTTACCATTTTAATTTACATTATGCACATCTTAATTCCTAAGGTAACAATATTGAATTTTATGATAACTGAACAAGGACTTAGGGAACAACTGCTTGCAACTGTTGTTGCATATGAACGACCAGATCTTCAAGAAAAGAAAGAACAATTAATTGTCGAATCTGCAAAAAATCGTGATACTTTATACAATATTGAATCACAAATTCTTCAGGTAAATTACCGATCTCAAGTATTGTTTCCTATATTAAAATAAATTTTATTTCCAAGAATAATACAAATAATAGAAAACACACTTCACTATAAAATGCAAACACACAAAAAACAAATTATATCCGATTTTGGTAAAAAATATTAGTGCATTTTATTTTCAGGTATTGTCATCATCTGAAGGCAATGTTCTTGAGGATGAGAATGCAATTAACATACTGACATCTAGTAAAATACTATCAGAAGATATACAAGAGAAACAAATTGTTGCTGTTGCAACAGAAATAGAAATAGATAAAGCACGACAGCAATATATACCAGTGTCATCTCATTCAGCAATATTATTTTTTTGTATTAGTGAATTAGCAAATATTGATCCAATGTATCAATATGCATTGGCGTGGTTTTTAAATTTATTTATTAATACATTATTAAAGGCACCAAAATCAAAAGAATTAAATGTACGCTTAGCAACATTAAATGATTATTTTACAAAATCTATATATGTAAATGTATGTAGATCGCTTTTTGAAAAGGATAAACTTGTAATCTCTTTTGTTATGTGTATAAGAATATTACTAACTCAGGTAAGAAAATTATTTTTTTGTTTTCCATTATTATATAAAATATTTTTTAAATAGAAAACAAAATTTAATTAAGATGAAAGATAATTAAATAATTAAAAAAAATTTATGTTGCTTTGACATTTTCGTTGGATTTATGCTTTTAGAAATATGTTATGATATGTAACACTTTATTTTCGTAATTTTGAAATTTTTTCTTGTCTATATCAATACTTTGATGTGAATATTCTCTCTTTTTTTTAATTTATATAATAAAGAATCGTTATTTTTCGTTAATTTTACTAATCACAGTCTATTTACCTTAAACTATCATATAGATATTCAATTTTAGCTATTTCCAAATAATTTAACTAATTGTTCTCTTACTCTTTAATATTTAAACAATTTTTTTACTGATTAAATTTCCCAGTGAAATGGAAAACCAAAACAATTTATTAAAAATTTTACTTAAACTTTAAAAATAAAAAAATTTAAATAGTATATTTAGCATTGGATATAATAACAATTTGTTTCACCGAAACCTAAAAATAAAAGAATTTTTCTTAAAAATATTCTAAACCTCTGGTGTTAAAGTTTTTATACGATATTATTCTGATCCTTTTATAAAGTACCTTCCATCACCTTCTATACAGTACACAAGAACTGTTTTCTTACTTATATATTGATTTTCTGTTTTCCTTAAGTTATTTTCTAAAAAGTTTTTAATAAACACACAAAAGCACAGCCAGCAATCGAAACAATTTACAATAAGATTAAACGAAAAATTATATATCACAATTGGTATTCAATCAATATAATATAATGTAAACAAAATAAACGAAAAGAAAATCAAATGAAAATTCCTTTTTCCAATTTGTGGTCTTATATTGTGTTGTATATATCCACTTTTCCTTTTCTTTATCTATTTTTCGAAGGAAAATTGTTAATCAAATTTTAGTTTCATAATATTAATATCTTTTTAATATTAAAATTCTCTGAAGGGTAAAATGGACACTGGACATCTTATATTCTTTTTGACTGGTGGGGTAGGTCTAGAAAATCCCCACCCAAACCCAGCCCCAGTATGGTTAACTGATAAATCATGGGCACAAATTGTAAGAGCAAGTAATTTGAAAGGGTAAGTGAAAATTATATAAAATAGAAAATTAATTAATTTTTTCATTTAATCTATAGCCTGGAATTATTTTATAAAAATTTTGCTAATAATATTCATGAATGGCGTAAATTTTATGATTTGATATCACCAGAAGAAGCAACATATCCTTCACCGTATGAGGATATTGATCAAGTATTAAGTTTGATAATTTTAAAATGCATTCGACCTGATAAAATTGTGCCAGCTGCAAGAGTAAGTTCCCTAAACTATTATTTTTCAAAGATTTTTTAAATACAATTTTATTTATATGTATATAAAGGATTTTATTACACGAAATATGCAGTCATTTTTCATTGAACCACCACCATTTGATTTACATTCATCATTTTCTGATAGCTCGCCCACAATCCCATTAGTTTTCCTATTATCAGCTGGTTCAGATCCAATGGCTAGTTTAATGATGTACGCTAAACAAATGAACATGTATGATAAGTAAGTACTATTAACATTTTTCGTTTAATTCCGTCAGACCGTCTATTCTCAAGTTTTCTTCTTTTATATTTAGTTCTACACGGCTTGTTATAAAAGCCAATTATTGTTTATTTCAGAACTAAAACAATTTCATTAGGGCAAGGTCAAGGACCACGAGCAGAAAAAATGATTATTGATGGTATTCGATATGGTCACTGGGTAGTTTTGCAAAATTGTCATGTGGCTGAAAGTTGGATGGGTGAATTGGAACGTATTTGTAATGATACAACATTAACAGAAGGTGCTAATCACGATTATCGTTTATGGTGTACATCATATCCAAGCCGTATATTTCCGGTATCTGTACTACAAAACAGTGTTAAAATGACAAATGAAGCGCCAAAAGGATTAAAAATGAACATGCTAAGATCATTTAGTTCAGATCCATTAGTTAGGGATAAATTTTTTAGTAATGCATTTGTTGGTGACCCAGCAAAATATTGGTTACGTGGTGTCTTTGCCTTAGTGTTTTTTCATGCAGTTATACAAGAACGTCGTGAATTTGGACCGCTCGGTTGGAATATTCCATATGAATTTAATGAATCTGATTTAAAGTTAAATTTTTTTTAAATTATATTCGTATTTCGCAACATATTAATATTTACTTTGTAGAATTTCTTTGGTTCAATTGAAAATGTTCATTAAGCAAAACAAAAGTATACCATTCCGTGGACATGTATATCTTACTGGTGAATGCAATTATGGGGGCCGTGTTACTGATGACAAAGATCGACGATTAATTTTATCCTTGTTAAATATGATTTATAATCAGAAGACAATTGATATTGATGAGTAAGAATATTTATATTATTTTATGATGGTTTATTTTTTAATTGAAATTTTCATTTAGATTCCATTTATCACAGTCCGGAAATTATAAAATTCCACTGATACCGAATCGTTTAAACAGCATTGAATATATATCACAATTTCCTTTAAGCCCAAGTCCAGAAGTGTTTGGCCTCCATGAAAACGCAGATATTAATCGTAACAACAAGGAAACAAATTCTGTAATTATAATTATAAATAGAACATATTTTACATTTTTACAGTGTTTACTTTGCGTTGATAATGGTTAAACGAAAATTTAAAATAATAAATCTCGTTAATAGTGGAATCTCGTTAACGATGACTTAACAGTCGCACAGTGTAAATTATAAGCTTCTTAATTTCAAACAATTTTTGGTGCAAGTATTTTATATTCTCTGAACAGATTAGTCATATTCTTTACATTGTTTATCTGACTTTATTTTTTGTTAACACAACACAACATGCCAAATAATATTCATATTTTATAAATATTTCTATCGATTAATCAAATTTTAGTTATTACAAGGGGTACTTCGAACCCAAACCGATTTGTTAGCATCAACAAAATCATCAAGCTCATCAGCTACGTCTGTTGATCCTGCTTTCCATTTGTGTAAAGAGATATTAAATCGTTTACCAAATAAATATGATATTGAAGCAATTTCGGAAAAGTATCCTGTGATGTATACGAATTCAATGAATACAGTTTTAAGGCAGGAGCTTATAAGGTATTGATAAATTTAATATAATTTCTATATGCATCTATTTTTGTAGGTTAAATAAAACATAACCAAAACAATATTTATTTAAAAACAATATTTTGTTTTTAAAGTTTAATTTTCTTTATATATATATATATAGATTTAATCGACTTTTAGAATATCTTCGTAAGAGTCTTATAAATGTTCAAAAAGCGATACAAGGTCAAATTGCAATGATACCAGAATTAGAAAGAATTCATTCAGCTATGATTCTTGGAAAATTGCCAGCCGATTGGTTAAAAAAAAGTTATCCATCATTGAAACCTCTTGGAAGTTATGTAAACGATTTTTTGGCAAGGTAAGTGAAATTTTTTTTTTAAATATTATTTTTCATTTTAAGTATTTTTTGTCAAATTGGTAAATATTTGGAAAGTTTTTGATAAAACACAGTACTTTATGTGAAATAAATACATTAGCGATAGTCTGGCAGTTTCGACAGTATAAGAAACGTGAAAGAGGAAATGAAATGTCAGATTTTGATTAAGTTAAAACTTTCTAAAATATTGTTTTTCATTTTACTATTGTATACGACAAACCATTTAAAAATGTCTAGTTTTTTTTTCTAAATACATCAACTAAGGATAAAAACTTAAAGAAGTTTAATTTGATAAAATTTAGTTTAAAATTATATATGCCTCCAAATTGTTTTATTATCTTTAATTATTGTTCACTGAAAGGTGAATTATTCGAAAATATTTATTAAATATAACTTTAATTAAGTGAATAGTTCTCAAAAAAATTGTAAATGTAATTAATTTCGTATATGGTATTACCAAATCCTATTTTATAAACATTTAATAAAATAAAACATGCTTTTTAATTTATATTCGTTAATCAGAAAAATCAAAAACCCGGTAATAATAAAAATATACCAAATTTATATCAACTTTGTTATTAAAATCTATTTCCATTCCAAATGTATACAGATTGGATTTCCTAACTAAGTGGATCAATGATGGTGAACCAATTGTTTATTGGTTATCCGGATTTTATTTTACACAATCATTTATAACTGGTGTTTTACAAAATTATTCAAGGAAAAATCGTTTGCAAATTGATTTAGTTGGTATAAGATTTCAATTAACAAAATATGAAACTGAAGTTGAATCTAAAGTAGATTTGGGTGTTTTTGTTAAGGTATGTTAAAAACCAAAACGTTTCCTTACAAATTTTAAAATTAAAACAAAAAAATGATATTTTTTTGTAAATTTAAATTTCTTGAAATTTAAACACATGTCTGTACACAAATACACATAAAAACTTTTAAAAAAGGAACAAAAAAAAATTGAGGAAGAGTCTACTTGTTTTTATGTAAGTTCCATACTCCCAGAATACAACTTTTTTTTTCTATTCATTTTAATATTGAATTCCGATGTTTTTTTTGTTGCTGTTTAATTATAGGGCTTATTTCTGGAAGGTGCTAGATATAATCGAGAAAGTGGCGTTTTAGATGAATCTTTTCCTAAAATTTTGTTTGACACTTTGCCTGTTATTATAATGGTACCTGTTTTAAAATCCGAAGATGCAGCTAATAAAACTGGACAATTTTATGATACTCCAATTTATAAAACTAGTGAACGTCGGGGTGTCTTATCTACAACAGGGCATTCAACTAATTTTGTAATGTTTATACAACTACCATCAAGTGTATCATCAACACACTGGATAAATCGCGGAACAGCATGTTTGTGTCAACTGGACGATTAAATAATTTGCAAAATCTTACAGGAATTTTTTTCTACAAAACATATATATTTGATGATGTTCTTTAAAAAAAAATATTTTCATTTTTGGAAGAATATATAAAATGTGCTATAACATTGGTTTTGTAAATATTTTCAAAAAAAAATAAAAATTTTACAACAAATATAATTCAATTTATTTTATTAAATGAAAACTTTCATTTTCCTTATTTTTTTTTTAAATACATATTACTTTGGCAACATACGAAAATTAATTTAGTAAACACAAGGCTGTATGTAAAATTTCCACAATTAAACCAATTTATTCAAGGGACATAATCTAAAATATGATGAATTTTTAATTTATTATTTCTTTAATAACCTTTATAAAATTTAAACATACATATTTGTGTATTAATAGTTGTAACTAAAATTAGTTTAATCAACTCGTTTGGTGAATCCAAAACTAGTTCAATAAATATTATTTAAAAAGTATATAACCTACATATATTATATATTACATAATTTAATGATTTGGGAAGTGCGTATTAATACTTTTCACAAATAAACCAATTGTTAACAAAATATTGAACATTATTTGCATGTGTAAATTTGTAAATAAATAAAATATTTTGTTAGTAATACACTGTTAAATTTTTTTTTCGAATCCAACTTGACCAGATTGATATAGAAAACAAGAGATTTGCACAGCAGGTTAAATATTTAATAACCAAATACATAATCCTAAAAATATTCATTTACTAGTTGATTATATTTGTTTTCTGGGTCGTACTATTGTCTAATCATTTGCCATGTTATGTATATTTTGCATTTTATAAAAATAACATTTATCTTAATCCACTATGAGAGTGCTACACACTATTATAGATGCTAACATAAAAATCAATATTAATAACAAGCAGATAATTTTCATTAAATAATATTCAGGGTGCTGAAAAAAATATGTAACTTTCTCAGAATAAATTAAAATTGGTTTCTTGCTAATTGCCTTAAACATGTTTATTCGATGGGATTATAATAGCAGAAAAATTTATAAAATTTTAGCATAAATATTTTTTTACTATTGCACTAAGTTTTTGATATCTTTAACAATTAATTAAACGAAATTTAGATCTGCATAAATTTCGAATATTGTACTTCTCTAGCAATTTTTTGTTAACTTACTTGGAAAAATTCAGACTTTTTGTTTGCACATAAAATAATGTTTTACAAATTTCAAAAGTATACAAGCTTATTTGCATATTCTTGACTAAAATCGAAATTTGTGATAATGAACATAAGTTTGTTTTTGGTAATTTTAGTACCTAAACAATCTATAAAAGCTTTAACAAATTTTATGAATTTTTAGTTGATTGATTTCTAGTTGTTAGAAATGACGTTCGGTTATTTTGCGATAATTTTATTTGGATTTATATCATTTCTAAAATATTTATGGAATCGAAGAAAATATTATATTTTATCATGTAAAATGGAAACCTTACTCGGATTACCTTTTTTAGGTTTAGCTTTAAAAATTCAAATGCCGGAAAGTGAGTTGTGCTTTGACAAAAAATAACAAATAAAATAGAAAATCAAATGAAATTTTGTATTTTTTATTGTTTTTTTTAGATTTATTGAAATTTGTCAGTGATACAAGAAAATGTTTTAAATCACGAAATGGTTTAATTTGGCTTGGGCCTCAGCCAATAATTTATATAAGTGAACCAATATTAATGAAAAAAATTTTAATTTCATCAAATTTTGTTAATAAAATGTACCTTTATGAGAATTTTGCAAAACATTTTGGGAATGGAATAATATCATCGAGTAGTAAGTAAATTTTTTTATTGAAATAATATCTATTAATTATATGTTTGTGAAAGTTTTCTTATATACCAAATAATTGTTCTTAGCTTACTAAAAATTTATACAAAAAGGTGAACTGAATCGTATTTTCTTTACTTTGTAAAGTAATTTTAATTATTTTACGGTCTTCTTTATTGGTAAAACAAAAAAACCAAAATTTAGTGATATATAAATTTAAAAATATTGAAAAATCATTCATATCTGTTACAACATTTTATAAATTCTTTATTTTCAGCTCCAATTTGGAATCATCATAGGAAATTGATTGAACCTTCATTTACTTCCAATAGTGTAAAATCTTTTCTACCAATTTTTAACGAAGAATCGGATATTTTAGTTGGAAAACTTGGAAAATATATTACATGCAAAGCATTTAATATAATGCCTTTAATACAGCTTTGTATCTTGGATATATCGTGTAGTAAGTTATTTCCTTAAACTATCTTCATCCTTAATTAAATTTTGTCTAACAAGGATCAACGATGGGTAACCGTATGAATTTTCAAACAAACCAAAATTCTGAAATAATTGAATGCCTTGCGAAGTAAGGTTATTTTTTTATCTTAGTAAAAGGTCTTCAAAATCATATTTTTTTAGTCTTCTAAAACTGACAGTAGTTAAATCATCAAATCCTTTATATTATTTCGATACTATTTATGATTTAACTAAATATGGAAAACTATGTACTCAATACAAAAAATGCATACAAGAATTTGTAACAAATGTAAGTATATATTTTGAATAATTTAAATATTTACAATTTTTCTGAGAAAATATTTGTTTTTTATTTAGCTTTTTAATCAAAATTTGGCAAAAAATTACGAAAACGGTGAAAAAACCTTTGTAAATGATATTACAAAACCTAAAGTTTTCTTAGATCGTGGGGTAGATTTGTACAAAAATAAAGAATTATCCATACAAGAAGTTGTTGATGAAACTGTCACAATAATCTCAGGAGTAAGTAAATAATATTTTATTTATATAAAGTTTTGAAAAAAGTTATTATTTACACACAGTCTGATACAACCTCAAATACTCTCAGTTATACTATAATGTGTTTAGCTATGTTTCCTGAATATCAAGAAAAACTTTTTAATGAACTAAAAAATATTTTTCCCGACAAAGATAACATACAAATTACTGCAGAAAATCTAAAAGAATTAATATTTTTGGAAATGGTAATAAACGAAAATATGAGAATTATGGCACCAATTCCAATAATAGGACGTACAGCAAAAGATGAATTTGAACTTGAAGATGGAATAATATTGCCAAAAGGTACACAAATATTTTTAGATATATTTAACATGCAACGTGAAGAAAGAGTATGGGGACCAACATCAAAAATATTTGATCCCGGACATTTTTCAGGAGAATTTAAAACTAGTGGACAGTATCAATGTGCTTTTATGCCATTTGCTCAGGGTAGTCGGCCATGCATCGGTAAATAATTATTGTTTTTCGAAAAAAAATTTTAACATGAAAAGTTATTAATAATATCATTATAGGTAATAAATATGCAATGATGGTATCAAAGACAATTTTAGCTAAACTTGTACGAAGATATAAATTTAAAACAAAATTTTGTTTTAATGATTTACATTTTGTGGAAAATGTTACGTTAAAATTAAATAAAATTCCACTTGTGGAACTGCAGGAGAGAGATACTTAATTTGGAAAAATTTAAATTAAGTTTTATTTTAACAAAAATCGATATAAATAATATAATTCTAATATGTTCGAAGATTTTAAAGATAGATTTTTATTAATAATTTTGTTTAAGTTGTTTCAGATTTTGGTATTCTTCTAATATTAAGAGAAAACAAGAATTTCCAGGAAATAACGATAGCTAATTTCCGAAATAAATAATGTTTAAAGATGTTGGTTAGTAAAAATTTCACATTTCTTATCTAATTTCCTTTATATAACAATAACGAAGTAATAAAATAATGGTAATTCCTGGACCGAATTAATATAAAAGACTCATTAGTTATTGTTATCTTTATACTTTACTAGAAGTCTATTTAAGTATTAAATAGAACATCTTTTATATTAAAGATGTTCTATTTAATACTTAAATAGAACATCTTTAATATAATAATAGACAAATAGCCAAAACTAGCACAATACGACAAATTCTGCTTACAGCCAAATCTAAAATGCATAATTTATATTAAAATTATTGATATCAAAGAGAAAAGTTTAAAAAATAGAACTGATTATAATTTTTGTTACCGAATACATTATATTCATATTTTTCCCTTCGAATTGCAAGTTTGGTTGATAACAAAATATTTTAAATGAGAGCCAAGCCCTTTCCTGAATAAAATAGTTCGTAATACAGCATCTAGTTGTTTAGATAGATTATTTTTTTTAAATGTAAATAGTCAATATTTAATTAACTTTTGGGTTTATATTTATAAACTATGTAACACCTTGTTAAAATTATTATTGATTGTAGTTGAAATAGATATCTTGAAAATTGAAATATATTTGGCTCGCAATAATGTTAATGGGCCTGTATAAAAAAATAGTTAAAACCATGAAAATTTATTAAAACGTCTCTTATATTAAATAAATGTGGTTCTTTTTTAAATAGTATTAATTTTAATAAAGAATTGAAATTGAATTATATCTTCTTCAATACTACAATACACAAGAAACTACTGAAACATATTTTACCATTATGCTAAAATTTAAATTAAATATATTGTTTGTTTTACTTTACTGAATACTACGCAAAAAATAAAAAAATAAAAATTTACCACAAAATATTTAACGATGACAAAACCAATAATGACTTATTATTATACATTGTTTATGGTAAAATAATAAATCATTCATAAAAGGTTGTTAAATTTTACACTATCTTAAGAAAGTTGCACTTAGTTTTTCTAAAAAGTCATAAAATAATATTTGACTTCAAAAAATTTTAATGTTTAAGTAAGTATACAGTATTTAAAAAAAAAAACGAAAGTCTTCTTAGTGTTGAAGCTGCATCAAAGAATAAAGAAGTATCCAAAATAGTAAATAAAATTTTGTTGGTTAATATAAAAAAAACCAGATCTTTGTTTTATTAATTTTCACTACTTTTGTTATAGAGCAAGTATTTCCATTTACTGTAGTGTTTGTGGTCAGTTAAAAAAATTTCTAAAAATCTTTGTTGAAATACACGTTTTAAATTAAAATTCCATTTTATTAGATTAATATTTAAACGAAACTACTCACAAAATCTTTCAGATTATAACAGTCATCTACATGTGTTGGAATTTTTTAGACATTTTATTCGTGGCCAATAAATTTTATTAAATCTGTTATCCTAAAATAAATACAATAATAAATTGATTCCATATTGATGAAGTGTATCCTAAAATGTTCCGAAGTTATTTATTCCCTCTCAAGCTCTTGCACTACATAAAGCAATAAAATTACTATTTAATTTAATGCTAAGTTAAGATGAATGAAAGTTTTTTTTGTTGTTTTTAAAAATTCGAATCTGCGAGAATAACAAAATCGTTAAAAATAAAAGAATTAAAATCACAAAAATCTATAAAAGCTTTGGCAAACTCAAAATTTATTTTAGTTTATTAATAACAATGATGCTCGCCGGTAACTTATGGTTAATTATAATTTTCGGTATATTTTTGCATTATTTATGGACACGGCGTAAATATTACATTTTATCATGGAGAATGAATTCAAAATTGGGATTACCATTTATAGGAGTACTATTTAATGTTAAAAATCCAGAAAGTAAAGTATTAATTATATTAATCTTATATTTATACATATATGTATTTCAAAAGTTAATTTATTTAACTAATTTACAAAAAAAAATGAATAAATCAATCAAAATTAAAGATATTTTAAACTACATCACAATAACAAGGGCCAAATTTACACCACGAAATGGAATTGTTTGGTTTGGTCCAAGGCCATTTGTATATGTTAGTGAACCAGCAACAATGAAGAAAATTCTAACATCATCAAATTTTTTAAATAAATTGGATCTTTATACAATTTTTGGTAAACATGTTGGAGATGGATTGATATCATCAAAAAGTATGTTAAAAATTTAAGTATATTATGTTGTTAGTGTAAAAAGAAATGGTTAAATAAGTGAAAGTTTATTGATTTTCTGGACAAATGAAGAATAACATAATACAAAATTTATATTGTGCAATGAACTTTAATGGACTGTCCGTAAAAAAAAATTAAAATTAGTTATGTATTGTTTTTTTTTCCATTAATTCTCTTTTGTACTTTTTGAATGTTTGTAAATAATATGTTAATCATTTTTTTTAACTAACTTGAGAATTAACTAACTTTCTCTGAAGAAGAGTATTATACCGGTAGTAAGTTTTTAGTGGATTTGAAAAATTTAAAAAAAATATATTCATAAGCTATTGAGAAACTTGGATCCAACAGCTTATTATTTTTTACCATTAGTTTTAAGTTATAATATATTGTAATAAAGTTCAGTGACCTTTGTTTTGGTATATTGTAGGTCAAATTGTTATATATTTTTTTAATATAAACTTATAACACTACAATGAAATCTTCTTCCACACTAAATTTGTTGACCAAAGCACAGCACTAAAAGTTTTAGTAATATTTCAACTTGAAGTTAACTAAGTAAATTTTTTGAATTTTTTGTTTGTACATTAAGCGCCAACCTGGAATCATCATCGAAAACAACTTGAACCATCATTTGGCATGAGTATTTTGAAATCATTTTTACCTATTTTTAATACTGAAACAGAAATTCTGAATCAAAATTTTCAAAAATCAGTTGGAATTGGTGAAATTGATATAATGCCACTTTTCCAGTATTGTACATTGGATATTACCTTTCAAACGACAATGGGAAAACGTATGCATTTTCAGACAAATCCAAATTCTGAAATGATAGAATGCGTTATTAAGTAAAAATCAATTTTGTAATTAACTTTTATAATTAAATTTTAATAAATATTTTCAGTCTTTTCAATACTGCAACGGTTAGAATGTTGAATCCATTTTTATGGAGTGATTTTGTATTTGGTTTTTCGAAAATGAAAAGGATTCGTGACAAATATAAATTATTTTTAGAAAATTATGTAACTGAGGTAATTTAATAGCTGTATTAATATTTTCTTTTTACAAATTTTTACAATTTCAGTTAATGGAAATGAAACTCTTGCAAAAAACGGATTATGATGAATTTGAGAAAGTAGTGAAAAAAGATAATATTTTTTTAGATCGTGCTATGGGTTTATGGAAATTAAATCAATTCAGTGAATCTGAAGTAATTAGTGAATCAAATGTAATAATTGCAAGTGTAAGTATAATAGGGACTTTTAAAAAAGATATAAAATTTAATTTATTGGATTTTTCAGTCGTTTGATACTACAGCAAATTCATTAAGTTATGCTGTCATGTTGCTTGCTATGTTTCCTGAATATCAAGAAAAAGTTTATGAAGAACTGGTTTCCGTATTTCCGGAAAAGGAAAATATCGAAATCATTTATGAAGATTTATCAAAATTAGATTATTTGGAAAAAGTAATTAATGAGAGTATGCGTCTAATAGCACCAGTGCCATTAATAGGGCGAACAGCAAAAGACGATTTTGAGCTTGAAGATGGAATTTTATTACCAAAAAACACTCAAATAATAATGGATATATTTAATATGCATCGGGACGAAAGAGTATGGGGACCAACATCAAAAATATTTGATCCCGAGCATTTTTCAATAGAATTTAAAACTAGTGGACAGTATGAATGTGCTTTTATGCCTTTTGCTCAGGGTAGTCGTCCATGTATTGGTAATCTTAGTTAAAAATTAAAGTTGATTTTCAAAGGATCTTAGATTTTATTCAATCTTTTTAGGTGGACGATATGCTATGATGTCCGTAAAAACTGTTTTGGCAAAAGTATTGAGACGATTTCGTTTTACAACAAAATATGATTTTAATAACTTAATATTTATGGAGAATGTTACAATGAAATTATGTGACCCACCAAAACTGGAAGTTTTTGAAAGAATAAAGTGATTGTTAAAAATTTGTTTATTATGCATAATTAATTTATCATTTTTTATTTTTAATAAGTGTTAATGATATTTGATATTTTGTATTTTTACGATAAAATATTATGTATTTTTAATGAGTGTTAATGAAAATCAAAAACTACATAATATAATATCAAAAACTGTGTTGTATATATTGAGATTTAAAAAGTATTTTCCAGAATAGTTTATGTATTTAAAATGTCGTAAATTTTGCTAATATTTCGAGTATTTAAATAGATTTTTTAAACATTTAACTTGTTAAACCATTAATAATGAACGTTAAATGTAATACTTATTTACTAATAGTATTTTTTTATTATTATTTATTATAATAAATAATTATTGATAAGTTTTCTTACTTTCTTTTATATTTCGTAACAAAATTCCTATAGTTCTATAAATATTCAATATTTAAATTAAAAAAATAATAAAATATGGTCAACTGATTAACATTTTTATAAATTTTGATGATGAAATAATAAATTTTTAACCGGAAACTTTCTCACAAATAAAAGTGTATAAAGTCTGTTAATTATGAATTCAATAAATTAATAAAATTCATCTAAATAAATCAAACAAAACATATCAGTGAAATCATTTCTCTTAGATATAACACAAGTTCATTGTCATTATGAGTATTTATTTATATTTTTACAAGATTCTTCACTAGATGAAATGAAGAATGAAGTAGGTATAACATATTCTAATTAATTTAAAAATTTCAC
Source organism: Empis livida (assembly GCA_963932195.1). Lineage (NCBI taxonomy): Eukaryota > Metazoa > Arthropoda > Insecta > Diptera > Empididae > Empis > Empis livida. The sequence continues at coordinate 54,946,790 of OZ010647.1, forward strand.
ATGTCTAGCCTTTTTGTAATTTCTATTATTTTATAATCGTATTTATTCGATATCTTTAACTTTGGAGCAATATGCTTTGAACACTGCAGAGCCATCTATTTTGATAGGGCATTGTACTGTACTGCTCACTCCCTAGAAAAAAACAATTGTTGAATTTAAATTTAAATTGTTGAATTTAAATTTATGACCGAATGAATAGCTAATTACAATAATATCTTGAGATAGTTTTTACTATACACCTTAAAAATTTAAAATATTCAATTGCTCCCAAATATAGATTTATTTTATAGTTGTATGATTTAATTATTTTAATACAATCTCTCATGAATTTCTAACAGCGGAGTTTTATTCAATTTTATTGTAACATTTTCAACAAAATGTAAATCTTTAAATTCGAATTTTGTTGTGAAATGATATTTTCGAATTATTTTTGCTAGCATTGTTTTAAGCGCTAAAATCGCATATCTGGATCCTATCGAAAAACATACATAGAATTAGCAAAATTATGCCTAAATATATAGTTTATTAAATATTTTACCAATACATGTTCGATGACCTTTAGTAAATGGTATAAATGCATACTGATGAATTTTATTTATATTTTCAGTTAAGAAATGATCAGGATAAAATGTTTTTGCGTTCTCGCCCCAAATTTTTTCATCTCTATGCATATTAAATATGTCTATTATAATTTGTGTACCTTTTGGTAATACCGTGCCGATATCAATTTCATAATCATATTCGGCTTCACGACCAACAAGTGGCACTGGTGCCATTAATCGCATATTCTCATTAATGACCATTTCTGTATATTCAAGTGTCTCTAAATCTTCATAGGTAACAGTGAAATTATCTTTTTGAGGAAATAGTTGATATAATTCATTAAAAAGTTTTTCTTGATATTGTGGGAACATAGCTAGGCACATAATTGTATAGCTAAGAGTATTTGCTGATGTTTCGTAGCCCTATTAAAATTTTATAAAAATTATTATAATCCAAAAATTATAAAATAATAGTTACAGCAAATACAATAGCATTTGATTCATCGATGGCATCTTCCCAAGTAAATTCATTTGTTTTTAATAACTCAATCGTTTGATCTATGAAAATATTTGAAGTTTTATTCGAATCGTTTGTATTTTTGTCGTAATTTTGTTGTACACTTTGTCTTGTCTCTATTAACTAAAATTTATTATAGAAAGGGAAAAGAAATTTTATGTAGAATTTAATTATTTACCTTTGTAACAAATTCTTTTAATATTCTTTGAGAGTTTTTGCATATTTTTCCAATTTTAGTCCATTTGAAAATAAAATCAATATGGTATAATAGATTAAAGATTCTAATCACTGTAGCTTTTGATATACTGAAATAATATAAAAATACCAATAATATTAAATGTACATTTTCATCACCAACAATAATCATTTTAAGATCAGTGTAGGAGCATTGTACTATATTACAAACATAAACAAAGACAGAATTCTAGCGTAAAATAAATTGTTCAACTAGTAAAAGACAAAAACACTCGGGACAAAAACCCCGGTACCTGAACAATAACCCTCCGACTCAAATATTATAGCAAAATTTAGTGAATTATGTAGTGAAATAACATATAAGTTAAACTTACTGATAAAATGAATCGTAAACGGACTTAAAATAACAATATGTGCATTAAAATATAAATAATAATAAAAATAATTACTTATAATATGATTGAACAATTGCATCATTTTCGTCATTTTGGAAATTCATAACTTTTCCCATTGTGGTTTCTGTAACAATATCAATTAATTATTTTAATTAAATTTAATATCACTTAAATAAATCTATGTAACTTAATGAATTATTAAAATTATAAAATGTGAATACTACTTTAATTGCACTTAAAAATAAGGAAAATCAAGCTAAAATAATTATTATCACTTACGACATGTTATATCCAAAGCACATAATTGTATTATTGACATTATATCAACTTCACCTTTTCCAACAAGTGAATTCAATTTATTACATAATTTATCAATTTCTTTATTAAAAATCGGTTGAAATGATTTTAATATTTTTAAATTAAATGCTGGATTTAATTTTTTACGATGAAAATTCCAAACCGGATCTTAATTAGATTATTATTATTTAGATTATTTCTCCAATATTTATTGACAAAAAAACAAAATCTTACTTCTTGATGATATAATTCCATTACCGAAATGTTTGGCAAAAATATTATAATAATTAACTTTGTTTATAAAATTTGTAGACGTTAAAATTTTTTTAATATATTCTGGCGCGCTGACATAATATAATGGTAATGGACCGAACCAAAAAATTGTATGCATTTTTTCTGCTGACTTATTTTGTATTCTAAGCGCTTCTGCATATGATAAAATATCTAAAAATTATAAACAAATTTTTTGATTTAGTTTTAAAATATTAAAAAACATTCACTTTCTTGTTTGCGGACATTCAATGCAAGTCCTAAAAAAGGATATCCCAATGTTGACATTGATTTTAATTTCCATGACAGTAAATAAAACTTTCTGCGACACCACCAATAATAAATTAATAAAGTAAAACAACTAACTATAAGAAAATTTTGATCAAGTAACATTCTGATATTTCTTATTGACTGATCCCCATACAAGGTTTTGCTGCCTTTATATATACTTTTTTTTTCAAAAGTTTACTTAATAATTTTCAGAAATAAAACATTAGTTAATGACATTATTGATTTTCTCTTAAACGCCTAAACGTTGTTGTGTCAATTATATATTCTTTTTAAATGTAGAATTAACAAGTGAACAACAAGTATATACAGTGATTTAGAAAATTGGGCATTTTAAAGGCATTTTTGTTACTAAATATGCTTAGTTTAAAGTTTAAATTTGTATTTTATTTTATAGGGAGTTCTGTCTAATATTGTAACAATTATTAGGTTTTTTATTTAGTTAAAGGACGTTCTTTTTGTCTCTGTCATTATTTAATAATTTTCTACGACAACCTGTAATTATATTTTAGTTTCGACTTGTACATATAATTAGCATATAATTAGGAATTATAATTATTATAATTATTTTTGTAAGACAACCTGTAATTAAACCTTGGTTTCGACTTAAACATATAATTAGCACTTTAAGATAATTATTATTTTTTAAGATAATTATTATTGGTTGAAAACAAATTTCCCTTATTAGATTGTTGGTCTGAGTACCAAATTCTCCTTGAGTATTTTATGTAATGAGTAAATCAAATATCCCTATAAGTACATAATTTTTAAGTTAATTAATTATGTTATTTATGTTTTAAAATTTTCAAATATTGTCGTTTTAGTACGCAAACGTATCTTATCACATGTGGTAATCATATGTGGAACTAGAAGTCCAATTTTGGTCTTTTTCATGGCTTAATGATATTATATTTAGTGAATTTTTTTTTGGCTTTTAAAAGTATTAAAATTCATTGAACACCTAATTATTAAGTTGTTAATTATTAATATTTTCTTTACAAAAACATCTATTTAAAAGCAATATAGTTTTTAATTTTAAATTATTCGAAAAAAAAGTATTGTCAATTCATGAATGATGAGCATAACTTATTGTTTAAATTAAAAAAAAAAATAGTTAATTCCATCGAATTTTTAAATGGAGAATATCTGCTGTTTTGTTTCGAGAATAATTAATACCCAATAAGTGTCGTTTTTTAATGTTCCGGTTAACAATATAATTATTATGAAAATATTCTCCAGCGTAGTTGTTGATTTTTAGTAAAGTTTGTAAGTATAATTGGTAGAGTAAATAATTTAATCATGATGTGTTAAAAACTTTATACGCATATCCCTTTTTATGTTTCAAAATTATTTATAAATTATTACTATATATTTAGAACTATATTATTAAATTAGCACTTTTAGTTATTTAAATATCTCCGAAAATGCTAATAAACATAATATATTTTATTTATGTTTTTAACATCACAAAAATTAATATTCTGACCAAGAATCATCGATCAATTACTTTGTGTACTTTTTAAAAATACCGACAAAAACATCTATAAAAGATTTAAATTAGGAAAAAAATATTTTAGTTTCTTAAAATATTTCATAGAAACATGTTTTTTTCCAAATACTTGTTATTAATTATTGTTATTTTATGTTCTTATTTTATTTACTATTTATGGCAGAGAAGAAAATTTTATATACTTTCTTGGAAACTTGGTTCAACACTTGGAATACCATTTTTGGGAACTTCTTATTTTGTTCGAAATCCAGAAAGTATTTATTCGAATTTAGGACTGAGAGATATTTTTTTTGATAAATTTTTTTTATTTATAGATTTATTACGATTTATTGAAGTCCAACGGAAGAGATTTAAAAATTATTTGGGTGTTGTGTGGATCGGTCCAAATCCAATGATTTACGTTAGTGAACCAAATATTATAAAGAAAATATTATCAACATCATTTTTTTACGATAAATTGAAAATATATAAAATTGGAAATGCCCATATTGGTGATGGACTAATTACTTCAAATAGTAAGTTTCATTGAGATATTTTTTTTTATGAAATTTATAGACTATATCAACATTTGTTTGATCTGGTGTTTATATCGTAGCCTATATAATTGATTTTCAATATACTTTCAGCACCGATTTGGAATTATCATAGAAAATTATTAGATCCAACATTTCGATTTAAAATATTAAAAAATCATATACCAACTTTCAATGAAAAAGCCGATATTTTGGTCAAAAAACTAGCGAACAATGCTGGTGGCACTAAATTTGATATAATTCAAATAATGCAGTTATGTGGCTTGGATATTGCTTGTCGTAACTTTTGCAATACAAAGAAGAATTATTATTAAAAAAAAGAACTTAATCAATTTTTTTTTAGAAACGACAATGGGAAAATCTATGAATTTTCAACTAGATGAAAATTCACGAATATTAGACGCGTATTGCACGTACGGCATTATTTACAGTAACAATAACAATAAATATTAAATTAATATATATATTTTTTTAAGAGTCCTGAAAACAATTACAAAGAGAGTTTTAAATCCCATTTTCCATATAAATATAATTTTTTCTCTAACAAATTTAGCTAAAAAAGTGATGGATGCCCAAATACTTTTAGAAGATTTCGTTCAAGATGTAAAATAATTCACAACTTTTTACATTTAATTGATATATGTAATTATCTTTTTTTAAGTTAATTATGAAAAAATTGACAAAACAATCTACTAATCAATCTAATGCAATTGAACCTGAAAAAGAAGTTATATTTATTGAAAGAACAATTGATCTTCTATGTAATAATCAATTCAGCTGGAAAGATGCTATTGATAATTCAAATATAATAGTAGCAGCTGTATGATATTTTTAAAAGTTTTAATTCAGTTACAAATTTAGTTATTTATATTTAAAGGCATTTGAGACAACATCTAATACTGTAAGCTATACTTTAATGTGCCTGGCTATGTTTCCCGATTATCAAGAGAAACTTTTCCATGAAATTTTGAATGTTTTTCCAAGAAAAGACAATTTTGATGTAACATATGAAAATATTGTAAAGTTATCATATATGGACAGAATCATAAATGAAACAATGCGATTACTATCACCTGTTCCAATTATTGGCCGAAAGTCATCAGATGAATTTGCTATATATGATGATGTTGTACTGCCACAGGGTACAGAAGTTTTATTTGATATATTTCATATGCAAAGAGATGAATATATTTGGGGACCAAATGCTAAAGTATTTTATCCAGATCATTTTCTACCCGAAAATTTTAAGAAAATACCATCATTCGCTTATATGCCATTTGCAAAAGGTGGAAGAAATTGTATAGGTATGCGTTTTAATGATTTCTGTTCTCAATAAATCTTTATTACATAGCTTTTAAAATGTTATTGTAGGTGGAAAATATGCAATGATGGCAATTAAAACTATTTTATCTAAAATTTTAAGAAAATATCGTATTGAAACCGATTTCAAATTTGAAGATTTGAAATATTTATACAATTTAACATTGAAATTTAGTAAAGTACCATTGATAAAAATTTATGAAAGGACATAAAGTATGAATTGATGATTTAAGCTTAATTCTAATATATTAAATGTAATATTCTTCTACTCCACCAGTAATTTACTAGTTTTAGAAAATATTATATAAAAAATTTTATAAATAAAAATCAGTTTGTTTATACTTCGTTTTATAGGTAAAGTACGTTTATTTTTTAATATAAACTAATTAAACTAAATTAAATGCAATAACACATATATGTTTTTTAATTCGTATTATTTTGAAGCTTTTAATTATTAAAAACAGTGTCATAACATCTTATTTAGTATAACATTTTATTCTTATTAATTATTAAAAAATTATGTCAAACGAATATAATAGGTTAAAATAGTATCTTTTAATTAAATTGTTTGTTTTAAAGATTGTTAATTTTATTTAATAAAATTAAAAATCTCATTTACCTTTTTAGTATAATAAAAATATTTAAATAATTTAACCCTTTTACCTTTAAGTATTAGTGTCAATTAAATTTTAATTTAAGTTTAATCTAAATTTTTCTAAAATTTAATTTCGTCTGTCACTTGTAATAATATATAATAATAATATCATATAAAATAGGTAAATAAAATCTCTTAACTCAGTATTTCAATTTTCACTAGAATCGATTACAATATAAATTAAATGCCACAAAATAGAAATTGTATACAATTTGCAGTAAGATTTTGAGTTTAACCCAACAGATAAAGATAATAGAAATTCAGATTGCATCTTTTTAACTAGTAACAAAACCCATAAGTTATTTACTTAATTTTAATTGTAATTATGAATGTTAATAAAAAAATGTTATTTGGCACCTTTATATAATTTTTATATAATATTGACCAACAATTAAATTATGTAAGAGTGTATACCAACAATTAAACCTATATAAGAGTGTATATACAAAATTTTAAAGTTTAGTTTCTAAAATATTTTCTGTAAAGTGATTTTAAAAATAATGTTGATCTCGGAAGTTTTTTTATTATTATTAGCCATTATTATACTAGCAAGTTATTGGTGGAGTAGAAGAAAATTTTATATCCTTTCATGGAAATTACATTCGGTATCAGGTTTTCCACTTATTGGAATGGTATGGCGTATCAGAAATCCAAAAAGTATTTTTTTTGTCCAAATAGGAATTTAAATTTAACTGAAAATACTACAATTCGTTCGCAGAAGTTTTTAAGTTTGTGGAAAATGAAAGAAATAAAATGAAGGAAAAAATGGCATTATTATGGTTTGGTCCATATCCTGTTCTATATATAAGCGAACCAGAGGCAGCAAAGAAAATTTTAATGTCGTCTAACTTCCAAAATAAATTAGATTTTTATGATGTTGGGGCAAAACATATTGGAAAAGGATTAGTAACATCTAAAAGTTAATAAATAAATATATAAATAATTGAATATTAACTAAAAATATGTATAATTTTTAAAGCACCAATTTGGAATCAACATCGTAAATTAATTGATCCAGCTTTTCATACAATAATTTTGAAAAATCATATTAAAATATATAATAAAGCTTCAGAATATTTATTAGAAAAACTTTCCAAAAAGTTAAATGGAGATGAATTCTATTTGTTACCGTATTTCCAAATGTGCACTTTGGATATTGCTTGTGGTGAGTTCATTTATTACTAGAAATTAAATTTTCGAATTAGTTATTGACACAAGTAATAAATGTTGTAAAAATTACAATTTAAAATAAAAGTAAACTTTTAATTTAGTGTATTTTTAATTAAGTTTATATTTATATATAATGTAATTTATATTAAGATTTATAAGTACTTATATTAATAATTTAACATTAGTAATTTAATAGAGTTTACCATTAAAAGCACTTCGAAGTTAAAGCTCTTTAAAATTAATGCATCTACTTTAGTTTTACATAAATTTTTATAACTATCAGTAAGCATCTAAATATATGCAAATTAATTAATAAACAAATGCTGAATTAGATTTCGACAAATTTCGCAAAGTATAGAAACAACGTGTGCTCTACCTCTAAGTTCGATATTATTAGATTGGGCGGTCTACGAATAAAAGTTAAGAAAAGAAATAGTTTCCTTGCTATTTGGTGAATTTAGTAAGACAAAATTTGTCAGTGATGAAACAGTCCCAATATCATATAAGTTCAAATATCTCAGTAAACCAAAATAATTGCCTGTTTCGTAATTTAAGTAATATTTTCAAAAAATGGTTGACAAAAAAATTATAATACTGAATATATAGTTCATAAGAGCAAAATTTAAAATATTTATAAGAAATTATGTTTATACTATATACATTAATTTAATATTCACTAATTTCGTATTCATATATAGAAACTACAATGGGAAAATTTATGAAATTTCAATTAAATGAAAATCAAGAAATTGTTGAAGCATATCGCGTGTAAGTACTACAAGGAAAAACATACTTTTCTTTATTCAGAAATTAGTATTTTATAATACAGTATACATTTCTTGATAATAGAATTATCAACACAATGGCTAATCGAGGACTAAATCCATTATATCACAGTGATTTTATTTTCAGTTTTACGAAATGGGCAAAAAAGTCTTACAAAGCTGAATTAATTTTAAAAAATTTCGTAACAGAAGTAAATTGAAATATATTTAAATCCAAATTTTTTTAATAAAGCAGATTTTTACAGCTTCTTAATTTAAAAATAGAGAAAAATAAAGAAGATGGTTTGGAATATCATAATAATATTTTTATTGATCGTGCTGTTAAATTTTTGGAAGAAAAAAAATTTACATGGGACGATATAATTGATGAATCTAATATCATGGTTCTGGCTGTAAAGAAAACATGTTTATAAAATTTTAATTAAAATAAAATTAAAATTTTTATTCTAACTTTATAGGCTGTTGATGCAACTGCAAATGCAATATGTAATACACTAATGTGTCTGGCAATGTTTCCTGAATATCAAAAAAAAGTGTTTAATGAAATATTAAATATATTCCCAGTGCGAGATAATTTTGAAGTACAACCCGATGATTTACTTAAATTACCATATTTGGAAATGGTTATCAATGAAAGTATGCGTCTCTTAGCACCTATACCATTTATAGGAAGATCAGCAACAAGTGAATTTAAACTAAATGATGATATTACTTTGCCAAAAAATACACAAGTACTTTTTGATATATTTAGTATTCAAAGAGATGAGGCAAATTGGGGACCAAAATCTAAAACATTTTATCCCGAACATTTTGCATTTGAAAATTTCAAAGAAAAACATCCGTTCGCGTTTCTACCATTTGCAAAAGGACCTAGAAACTGTATAGGTAAATTATATAAATCCTTAGAATGAAAACATTTATTCTAACTAACATTAATTTAAAGGATCCAAATATGCAATGAATGCTGCAAAAACAATTTTAACGAAAACTTTAAGAAAATTTTATTTTACAACACAAATGAAATTTGAAGAGTTACAATTTTTCTTTAACCTTACACTAAAATTTCAAAAAATTCCTTTATTAAAAATTCATGAAAGAAAATTTTAAATATTTACAATTCAAAAATAAAATATAAATTAGTTTTTAAGCTTACGAAACAATTGTAACTTGTCAGAAACTTTTGATAAATTGAAATATGTAAATTACCATAACTGGAACAACAACAATAATATCTGTGAATCTCAAATGCAAGTTTAGTTTGATAATGAAATAACGTGTAGTAATTTTATAAAAGGACTTAGTTTTTTTAATACAACCGTCAATCATTAAAGAAATAAACAAATCTGTAAATTACTTATTCAGAAATTGTAATAAAAACAAAGAATAATTATTTATACTTAAAAATAGTTGAAGAATTATAGTATACTTTTATTACATTGCAATAACACTTGAAATTCTCGATTGATTTTAAAATTAATTTTAAATTTCGACCAATTTTAGTATGTGTATTATATTATGTTCCTGCAATTGCAACTATGCTGCTAATCGTCAAACCTACATATTTTACTATAGTACATATACATATGTATATAGTCTGTAAGAAAACCGGGATATTATTCTCTGCACTTTTAATAGAACTACAGAACTTTAAAAATTTTTGAACAAAAGGTTTTTCGAAGTATGTTCATATAACATGTTTTTCATAATTTTATCAGCTTGACTGTTATAAAAATAATTAAATTATTTACAATATATTTTATGTTTCCTATAAATAATATCTTTTAGATTTGATAACTATATACATGTTGAAATGTTGTTCTACATCCCAAGATTATTTAGGATTATTTCCTTTTTATATACAAACATAGCTATTACACAAAAGCAATTAAAAACACTTTAAGAAATCGCTCAATTAAGTAAAACACTTTTACTTTTTGTTTGTTGGTCTATTTTTGTACATTTATTCTTTTTAAAACAACATTTTTGATTTACCTGACCTGTTTAAAATGCATAACACAAAATCATTTGTTTTGGTGTTGTTGTTTTTTTTACCTTCTTGTTAAATTGTTCAGGGAAAAAAATGAACTAGAACTTAAAAGCAATATAAAGTAAAAAAAAATATGGCAATTTCCCTTCGGGAATGTAAAATTCGAAAATCTTTTCTGTTCGCAATCAGCACAAATAAAAACACTTGAACGTTTAAAAGTTCTCTGTATTTTTTTATCCTTGGCATAAAAGATTCATAATGTTTTTTGGGTATTCATAGCTGAGAGTCCTGTTTATTTTTTATTTCGTTTTTTCTTTCTTGTTATTATTATGATATTTTCCCTACCTTATTTATTTTCTGTACTAATTTTAAAATGGATTTCTTCTCGTTTCTGATTTTTGTTTTTCAGTAATTTTATTTTTAATATATTTGTTTATATTATTTTCAAGGATTCATTATTCAAAAAGGATTTTGTGTCCCATGAGATTTTCAAATTAAAATAAATTATATAAAAAAATTGAATTTAATATAAAATATAAAAAAATATATACTGTATAAAAAAAACTTAAAAAATGACCAACGAAATAATTAAAAAAGAATTTCACGCATTATGAACAATAAGTAGCTAAATTAGTATGCAACGTTGAGAAATTTCTGGGTAAAAATTTTATATTAAGCGAAATACTAAACCAAAATTATAATTTAAAGAATATTGTTTTATTAGATTTAGATTTGATTTTTAAACACTCAATCGGTAATTTTGTTGACTCTGGAATTTAAAGCAAAACTTTTATATTTCTTTTTATAATGTATTATGATAATTTGATGGCTTTAAAAGTACATACATAGATTAATTAAGAATTGAAAGAAACCTGGAAATCATCTGAACGATCAGCTAATACATCTGAACGATCAGCTAATTTGAATTAAATATACTAAATATCTGTAATATACTAATTATGAATACTTTTATGACAAAAATTAAATTTACAGAGATTATACTGTAGAGAATTTAATGTTTAATCAATTTATACTCAGGAAACTTTCAAATTATTATTCAAGTGCCATTAAACCATTTTCACTGAAATTTTTTTTCATAAATTTTAAGATAAAAGTCAACACTAACACTATATAAACAATATTATCCTTTAGTCAGTGGATATAATTTGATATTCTCGAATTTCAATCCATTTTTTATTTATAAGAAAAAAGTTTATTAAAATTTATATTAAAAGAAAATCTGGAAAAACACACGAATATTTTTTATGGAAAAATGAACTGAATTTGCTAAACAGAATCAGTTGAAAATGGATCCAGTTAAAATATATTAACTTTACTAGATTAAGAACTAAATTTATATATTATAACTTTTGACAGTAATTTAATTTACTTTGAGCCCCTTTAAAATTGCAATACACCAGACAGTGTCAATAAATCCCTTCAGTTCAAGATCTGAAATTATGCATAACTTTATTATATAATAATTGAACAAATTTTCAGATTTTTAATTATGAAAATTTATATTAAACATTTTATAAATTAAAATTTCTAAATTGCGTGTTTTATCAAAATTATTAAAAAAATCAATATTGCCCAATACCTGAACCATTGTTAATTATATTGAATTCAAAAAGTTTCTCAATTTATTTTAAAAATAAACAACACAGTAAAATTAAAATATGTTAACATACCTATTCATATTATATAAAAAATTATTAAAAGTTATTTTGGTTGAAGCTTAGAATTAAAACGGATGTTTGTTATAACTACCCAAATTTTGGTTGATTAATCTTCAAATAATTTTCATTGTAATAAAATAGATTTTGAATATTTTTAAATAAAATTATCAAATCGCACTCAACATATTTTTTAAAAATTTAAATGAAACATAATGCCAGGAAAATAAGAAAGGAAATTCGAGTTTAGTATTATACTTCACTGATATGATATCATATACAGAGTTTATATACGTATGTAAGTATTATTTAAAAAGAGTTTTCCAGATTGCCTAAAAAATGTACACACACATGTTGTCACATAATTTTTTTTTACTTAGATTCAAAGAAAAATGCCTTCTATTTACCGGAGATTGTATTTCTAAAGCAACTCAATTACTTAAAAGAATTTTGTTTCTGACAAAAAAAAACAACATAAAATTACATACTTTATAAGAATATTTTCTTCTTTCTTAAGAAGCTATATCAAATATTATCTTTGTATATAAAATATTCGTGTACAGAAAGCAAAAGAAAAAAAAAGTTTTATAACACTAAATTGCTTTTTTATCTTCTCAATCCCAATGCCATAATACATTCATTTCTTTTGGTATTGTTTATCGTTGATATGCATATACACAAATGTATTTATGTTACTTATTTTCATTCTTATAATTTAAAAAGATGCTCCCGCTCCCAGATGTTGGAACAAATTAGTATATTTTATAATTTTCATAAAATGTCTTAGCTTTGTGTATTTGCATGCAGTTTTTTTATTTGTTTTAAAACTAATACAATATAAAATGTCCTTCTTGTAGTAATATGTTAAAAAATAAATAAATACATTTCTGTGTTCCAACTATATTTTAAACATATTTGCAGAATAGTTACAAATCTGCCCAAATTTGCAGAATAGGTTTTACATGAAATAGTGAACCCTTAAAATTGGAATTAGATGAAATTCAATTTTTTTTAACGAAATCATTTGTTTTTTATTCCGAGTATGTATGTTTATTTTTTTATATTTTATTAAAAATAGAATAGGTGTACTTTTGTTAACTCCGTTTTATACTAAATTCATTATTTTAGGTATTTAACTTAGATTGCAAATTAATAAACTACATACTCACATAAATTAAATGATTAAATTACAAATTGCAAATACAAAATTAAAAAATTACAATATGTAATTTTTTTGTAAATTTTAATTTACATTTCTTCATTACAATTGAATAATCTTTTAATATATCAGCTATTATTTAATTTAAAAATAAAAATAAAAAATAAATCTGTAAAGTATTTCGTGACTACCAAAAATTAAATAACATTCTAATTTAATACTTTTACTTCCGATTAATAAACATATATTATTTGTATACAATTTTAGCCAAACAAAAATTTACAATTATGTATATATGTATCTATACACTAAAATTGTTATTTAATATTTTAAGATTATACTATTGGGATACAATGTTCACTTTGTATTTAATTTGTTTTACTTTTTTGTTAAACGTAAATTCATAAATTGGTTAATAAATCAGGTACAATTAAATATCTAATTTTTCTTACAAAACTCTTAAATATATAAACAATTATTTTAGAAAAAAAGAACATAACAAAATACATTTTTCACTGATAGATCTTTCAACCTTGTAAATATTATCAGTGAACAAAACTTTTTTAATACAATATATAATATATTTAGTTATACATTAATATATATTTTGTACTAAAATACAATATCAAATATAATATTTTGTAATATCTGAGTGGAAAGTTTTCCAGAAAATGGATTTTATTATTATTGTTGTTTTTGGGTTTTCCTACAGAATTTTAAAACATCCCCAAGAGTCATGTAAAATATTAATTAAGAACAAAATGTTTGCTCTTTATATATCTGAACCAAACTTACTTGAAATTTTTTTTTAAAGGTCGTTTTTTAATTATAATAATTTATCTATGAATCTGTATATTATTAAATAAATTTGTATTACATCCACAATATACATAGCAGAGTGGCTACCAAGATTATTTTATGTTTTTAAATATAATATATTTTGCAAACCTTATTGGCAAATAATTTAAGTTTATAATCTTTATTTATTGCGTGTTTACAGTTTCAATACAAAATACATTTCAGGACTAAATATTTTTGTTATCAAATTTCAATTGAATATCAGAATTAATTTAATTACAGAATAATACAGAATAAATATTTACTAAATTTTTTTTATTATAGCTTTATTTTAAATTTAGGAACTGATTGTAGATAAATGTCAAAGGAGTACGTGATCAAATAATGCATATAGGGTTATAATATTTCTTTAATCATACTTGTAGTAAATATGGTTTCCAATTACTCGACAAATTTCATCACCGAATATACGGTTAATTTTAAAAAAAATGAGATTGAAGTTAAGTGCAGTTAAATTGCTTCATTTATTGAAGCAATTTAAAAATGAGATTGAAGTTAAGTGCAGTTAAATTGCTTCATTAATATCGCTTCATTTATTTTCTATTACTTACAAAAACAAAAAAATAATAATTATGTACATGAAGATAACTACAATATACTTTAGAAATACGGTTTAATTCAAAGATTTGAAAGTTAAAACGCATCTAACTTTAATTTAAGTTTTATTGTTACTAATGATTGGAATAACCTTTCCAAATTTTTTGTTATTTTTCATGTCCATTTAAAAAAATGGAAAAATTATTAGGGAATTATTAGGCACATTAATTGAATTGGAATTAAAAGTAGAATTGTCTTTTTAAATCCACTATTCAAACCATTTAATTCCATTACCATATCAGGCTCGTGCTCCATTTCTCTTGGTGTTTTGTGTTCAAAGCAGTAAAGTAATAAGAGGAATATTCTGCTTTCTTTCCCATTCAATTGAACAACTGATTTTTAATATTTTTATATTTTTCTGGAAAAAAGATTCATTTTGAAAATAAATACATGACCGATTAAAAGAATAAATTAACCTTGTTTGGCACAGTTTCAAAATATTGAAGTTACACGGTTAATCGATTATCGATTAACTGAGCTTGGAAGCCGTACTTGTAAATTATGTGCTTTGTAGTAGTTATTATTATCAATTTTAGTTAGTATACTTACAGAAAAGAAAAATGTGAGAGTTCTCCATGAAACAGTCATATAATTGGAAACTTTTAAATTTTTGTAACAAAGCTTTTAGATACATATATAAATTAGATCAACCAGATTTTTCAGAAATTAAAGTATATGTAGACGTATACTATATTAATTTTTTAAAAATCCTCCTGCAAAATTTCTTCAAACAAATAAAAAACTCAAATTAATTGTTTATGCTTAAATTTATTGTAAATATAAACAATTAAATATAAAGTAATTTTGCTTATCTTCATATTACAATTATAGTTTAGTTTTTATATACGGTATATATTTATAATCCCAAATTAAAATCGAAACTGTATTACATTTTATTTTTTATTAAACACTTATTTTCTGTTATTTTTTATTATAAATTACATATAAATATATTTTCTCTTCATATTTACATATTTTTGCATCTGAATAATTTATCACGATTAATTTAAACTTTATAGCTAAGTAGAGAGAGAGGGCTAGAAAAAGAACGTGGATAGGTTACTAGAGACGGGGGAGATAGTGGGGGATTATAATCTAGTTAATTATATTTTTATCTATGTTAAATATTTATAAAGTTATAATTTCGATTAAAACTGTTACAGTTCTGTGGGGTAAAATACTTGGTAATTGTCATATGTATATGATAAATATAAATTTCTATAAAATTGTTAATTTCAAGCTGTCTTCTCTCCACACAATAATTATTTATATATAAAACCATTTGTAAGTGTTATATATTAGAACACACTATATATTTAAATGTGTTCAAGACCATGTGATTTTAATAAATCAAATATATATTTAAAATAATTAAATTAATATTATTTGTTTATACTTTTTATACTAATTTTTTAACTACTATACTCACATTAATTCAATTTCTTTTAGAATAATATACACGTTTATTTATAGATATATATTATCTATCACTAACTTCTTGATTGTCAACTAAAAGATCCTTTCTCTATATAAATACCCGAATAAAGATCTTATATTGTATTTTGCGGAAAACCAAATATATAAACGAAAAATTTATTTATTTTAATTAATTTGTTCTAATAAAAGTATAAACTAATATCAATCAGTCTTGCAATACTTAACATGAAAATAAGATATATTAGATTCAAAATAAGAATTATTATTTGAGGAATCCAATTTAAAATTTGTTACGTTAAATTAGTTTAAAAATATATTTTATTCTGGATAATGTTGAAAATACTAATAGTAAATTTAAATTTAGAATTAATTTCTGGGTCGTTCCTGTAAAATACAAGTGCTATCAATTGCAAACTGATTAAATTCCCCTTTGACTAGGTCGTTGAATTTATAATATATAAAATTCAGATTAATAATTAAATTTTGTTTGTTTTAATTTTATATAATATATAAAAATATATAATGATTTTTTTGCTTTGTGAAGTATGAGTAATTAGTAGTGGGTAGTTTCTAATTTTTAAAATTATTACATTAGTGCAAAGGTAATAAATATTTAAACTAATTGTATAAAAAAGTAATAATGTAACTTATTTTAGTTTTGTATTATAAATAATTGGAAACAATTTCAGTTATTATATTTGAAAATATTAATATGCTTAGTTTATAACAACTATTAATATTAATTATGCCACTAAATGATTCTAGTAATTTATTTCGCAGAACAACTTTATATAATAATGTATTAAACTATAATTTAAAAATTGTATTACATATAAATAAGTTCTATATTAATAGAACTTATTTTTTTTCATTCCAAAAGATATCCTTTTACCAATGAACTAAGCTTTGAGTATAAGATTTTTTTTTAAATTAATTTAAAAATTATTTATAATACAGATAATCTATTTTTAAATTTTATACAATTTGAACCACAATGATTTAATAATGATCGATGACATACTTAACATGAAGATAATTATTGAACATTTTTTAATGCGCCATTTATATTTAAACTTTAGTCTACCTAACTTCTTAGTATGAAAAATATTCTTAGTTTCTAATATACATACATATGGTTTATAAAGTCTTAGTAAAAAATTATGTATTAATTATTATAATTGATTTGGAAAGTAAAAAATAACTAATTGCATATAAAATATTATAACTAAATGTTAATTTTTCATTTGATCGTAATGATTTAGAAAAATTTGTATATTGCGTATCAATTTCACGAACATCGGACATTCGAATCGATTCACGTGACATTGGTAATTCAGTAGCATCTTTTGCTTCTATTGGGCATGGAAGATTCTCAGCGCCAAGTTTCATTAAGTCATAATATCGTTCATTATGCCGCAAATCATCATCAGGAAAACGTTCATCTAATTTAAATGAATGGTCATCATAGTAACTTTTACGTGATTCCGGCAGAATTCCATTTCTTAGCATTTCATTCTGATGTTTATTAACAAGACTGCATTCAATTTCCTCCAAAGCAGATTTTATTTTTATATTTTTTGTACGGTTTCGTAAATCGAAAATCCATTGAAGACGACAATCACAAATAAAATTATTTTCTAACACAAAAAAAAACCAGATTAATAAAATCAAATAAGTAACCTATTTTCTAGTCTAGAGAATAAAATGAATTACAAATCTTTTTAACTTCCATTGTGTGTGTCATTATCAAGTTTATATAAAATAAAATAATAGCGATTAAGTTACCTGTCACCAGTAGTTCACTACTCCGATATATTAAATTGTCCATAATTGGTTCAAAACAATTAAAAGTCAATGTTTCCAATAAATTATCTTGTAAATTAATTGATAGCAATGCTGGTGTTCCCCGTAACATTCCACTGTCCAATTTTTTAATACGATTACTACGTACATTTAAAACTTTTAGTGTATTTAGTCCATCAAATGCTCTTTGTGAAATTCTCTGTTTAAAAAAGACCTAATTTAAAATACTATATAAAACAATTTTCATAAATATATGACAATTGAAATCTCAATTCAAATCTATTTTTTTTTGTTTAATATCTTCCTGTTTTTTAAATTTACCTCAATATTGTTTTCATCCAAATCTAATTGCTGTAAGCTCCACAGTTCTGCAAATACAGTATCGCCAACAAAATTGAAATCATTATGGGTTAATCTTAATGTTTTTAAATTACCCAATCCTTTAAATAAATTTGTACTTAATATTGTTAGTAAATTATAGCCCAAGTCCAAATGTTCTAATTTACCCAATTCGGAAAAAATTTCTTCAAATAAACTACTTAAATTATTTGAATTTAGATAAAGTTTTTTTAATTGTGGCAAATTTCTAAATGCAAAACGATCGATTAAGCTTATATGGTTTTGGTGTAAATGTAATTCTTTCAATATTTCATGATTGACAAATGCATTTTGTGATATTATTTCAATTTGATTATTGACAAGCTGTATTAATTCTAAATTTGGTAAATTAGCAAAAGCATATCCTTTTATTGTTAATATTTGACCATATTCAATATTAATAATTGTTAAATTATGTAACATTTCTAATGATTGTGTTGGAATGTAGTCCAATTGTCCAGTTGGTTGAACAGTAACTTTAATTTGTTGTAATGATTTTTGTTGATTAAATGTCAACCAAGTAGTATCATTTTGATTTAAATTCTTTTGAAATATCCAACAATCTGCTTTTATTATACGGCCATCTTTTTTTAGGTCATCACTAAAACAATAACATAAGAGCTTCCTCTGGCGGTCCTGAGCACAAAGATCTGATTTATTGACAATTGAATTTGAATCAATCGAACTACTGTCACTGCTGGTGCTACTGCTGCGACTGAATGATGTTAAAGAACTGGGACTAGTTGATAAATTTGACCGACTCAGTTTTGCAGGACGTTTATTGTCTACCTCACGAAATCTTGACTCAGTCATACAAACAATATGACAAAATATAAATAATGAAATGATTATATAACGATTATATGATATCATTTTACGTATATTTTTAATATTACTTCCAATGATTTTTTTTTAAATTAGTTGAAAAATCTGTAATAAATTAAGAGTAAATCAATTATTTATTATAATTATTGCTTAAATTATCAGTTAGTTGAAGTATTTTTCAATTAAACAACAAATAATATATCAGTTCTAAAACAAAATTGTAATATTATTGCTTAATAATGTACATCATACATATATCAAATAGGAATTTTGTCAATGATATCGGAAATATTAATATAACAATTAAATAAAATAATTTTTCATTTTTCTTCCATGTTTCAGAATGTTTAATTAGTACTTTTAAGCATCTTAAATATTTAAATTTTACATGTGGCTACAATATAACTTAAAATCCCACATTAGTTTAGTTTAACAGAAACATATCCCAAACTTTATATATTCGAGAAAATGAAAACCTTTTTCTTATATAATAAACGTCACTTGACCAAAAGCCACATGGCCTTTGCAGGGAACATAATAAAATATTTTAAAATCAAAGACAAAACGATTAACTGATATCCTTTTTCTTTTAATTTTTCATTTCATATTTGATTTTATTGTTGAGTTATATTTTCTAAAATAATAATAAAAAATTTCAATAAAAGTTTTTGGATTCATTCATATATTTATAGAATATTTATAGATATATATATAATAAGGTATATACGTAGTACATCCCTATATACGTAATAAAATAAGATTTTATTCTAAGGTAGCATTTCAAATATTTATGTATGGGTTCCGAAAGAAGCACGGGTTGTGAATATTTTAATAAATATATTTCAATACAAATTTATGTCAATTTCTATTTATTTCTGTGACATCTTGGAAAAATGTGACCAATATTTTAAATTGTTTGTCACAGCCCTTCTGGAGACTATACTTTTAATGGTTATCCTTTCAACATAAATCAATTTTTTTAAATGAAAATATTTCTATAAAGTATATATTAGTGTTCTTTCTTGCCTTCATTACTTAACCATCTAAAATGGTCAGGCAGTCTGTAGTTCATCGTTTACAAAGATTATCAGATATGTATATAAATCCTAATCTTTATTGGGTCGTTCATTAAAATATTGATACATGTCCTTAGTTTTAATATCTTTTTTTATAGTGTTAATTACTTACTTTAATTCACCTTTACAAAAGGATATAAAGAGTAACAAGTGTGCATGATTATGCGAACAAAATTATAGAAATAGGAAATAATTAAAATTTATATATGCATTATTTATAAAATTTTCAAAAAGCAAAGTAATATAGGAACTTTTTTAATTATTTCCTCTTACATTGACATAAATAGAAAAAAATTAATAAATATAATTTACATCTATAAATTATAATATATTTATTTTAAAAGTCTTCAAATATCTTAAAGTCTTTAAATTTTCTGCGAATTAAATGTTTAGGAAAAAGGAAAAAAGATTTATTAATTAATTAAAGAAAGATTGTCAACTCGTTGCAAAGTTAAATTAGTTAGTGATATATTTATAACTTTTAAAATTCTGAACATCATTTTCTATACAGAAGAAAATAACATAAATTCATTGGGGAACTGAAAAAGAAAATATCGTCATTCCATTCAAAATATTTGTATGCTTGTTATGTATTTTGTATAAATGTATAAATAGGATATTAAGGTTATGTTTTGCTGCGTCAAAAGAGAAAAACATCAATCCAATTAGATAACGATGATTGTCAAATTCATTCTTTATGTCTCATTATTTTAATTACTGCTTTTATTTTATATCAAATAAGATTTTTATTAATTGTTTAATTTTGAGATGAGAATAAAATACAAATTATATTTTATTGAATTATTGTTTGCACTTTGAGCCACTAATTTTGCACCAAGACAAGACAGAGACTTAACTTCGGATATTTTTATATGATAATTAATTGAAAAAAATGTTATATATATATAGTATTTAATAACCAAATCAATTAAATAGAAACTAGTTGATGTATTTGGCCGATTCAACTTTGTAAATTTCTTGAACTCTTCTAGAACTGTCTTTTTAAAAACTAGTCACATAAATTATTTTACAGGTACATATAGTACTAAAAAAAATATGGTAGTAAATTTAGGCACCCAAATATAAATAATTTGTCATATGGTGTAGTGTATTGGAATTTTATTAATATTTATATTACAGTTCTTAGGCTTAAAAAATAGAATAATGGTGTATAAAATTTCAGCACCCATAGTTTTTGTGCCTTTCCCCAAAATTTAAATTGTCATTAGATTTTCAACCGCTTATACTTTTAATTACATATTCTATAGTTCTAATTTATAATTATCAGTTTCATATAATTAATCACAAACAATAAATAATTTCATTACATTTTACTGACTTTACTTTTGTTTTTTTAAACCAGGAAACATTTTAAGCTTATCATTTTTGTTATCCGAATTCCTATTTTTAGTAATTTTATTTAATAGCAAAATGTAATCATTGCAGAATTTTAAAAAATATATATAATGAATAATTTAAAAATATTTCAAATCCAAAAAAATTAAATTAATCTTTTTATGGCATGGAAATTTTAATAAAAACTTATTGTATATACGGAAAGCTATTAGGATTTCCTGAAATATAAAAGTGCATAAATAAAATTTAGTGACCTTTTAGATTTAGATATACAAAAAAAAACATGACCAGGTGAAATTCCTAGATTGGAATTTAACGTTCCATTAAAATAGAAAATTATGAACTTTTCAAAATAATATTTATTCATATTTTTGGCTTGCAAAATGGATAAAAGAAAATAGAATTAGTGTTGTTTTTTTTAATGCAAAGTTTTCATAATAAACATAAAAATATGTAGGGTCTTATCTTGTAATAAACATTAATGCTTACAAGAGGATTTTGTTGTAAAATTAAAATTAATAAACCGAAATGAATATTAGAATATATTGTTATTAAAATTTAAATTGCATTATTTTTAAAATATTTACGAATAGATAAAAGAATGTAAAAAAAAAAAAAATTTATTGTATAACGTCAAAACCAGTAAGAGGGCTTTGTATATATTTGACCGTATTTGACTTCGTGTGACAGGTTGTATATTTTTAATTTACTATTTCTTTTCTTGTCCTAACATAATTAAAACTTTGAACTCATTTAATTTATTTTATGCAATTCTTTTTAAAAAGAAAATTTATTTAATATTTTATATAATCATAATTTTTTGAAAAATATTGGGCCAATTTACAAACTATTTAAATAAATATACAAAAGAGTACGTTGGTGAATACGGTACATTGGATATATGCAAACAGATTTAGATACAAGTAAAATAATCCGAATAAAATGAAATTTTATATGGATATAAACTTTTAGCCTTAAACAAAACCTTTCAGTAACATTTGTTAAAATAAAGTATTAAAATCTTGCAAAAATTAAATGTGTCATTGATTTGGTTAATGTTCATACAATTTATATTTAAAATATCAATATATTATAGTATTTTTGATACAACATAATATTGCCTTGTCAAATTCTTCTTGTATACATAAATATTTTTCTAAACATATTTTTTTTTAATTTGAAGCATACAAAATATTTTAGTTTTTGTTAATATCTGAAATAATGTAATAATCATACCACTAATTATATTTATATAGTTTTGGCTACAAAAACTATATAAATATAATTTCAAATAGTCTGTATACAATTTCATTTTTTATTATTTTTGGCATTAGATTTTATAGTCTACAACATTAGCTTTTCTAAATGTTGATTAAATGTACCGAACAAAATTTTCTTAATTTTCAGCAATTTATAAATATTTTTGGGAAAGTTGTTGACAATGTTATAATTTCTCTGGTAGTCCAGTTTCTGCATGCCTAGTATAAATGGCTTGATTCAAAAAACTCCTGTTGTATAACATACGAGTATACACAATTATTCTTAACTTTCCTGTTACATGTTATTTTAAGAGAAACCAAACTATATTACAATTATATAAAACTTGCAATCTTGCACAAAATTGTCATTTACTTTTTTAAGTAAAAAAAAACTTTTGGGAGCAGAAAACCAAAATCTTGTTTGTTCAATTTAACTTATGTTTGTAAATATTAATATAACATTTCTCTTTTATTGGGATAATTTTCTTCTACAATTATTGTGTACAATCCATAAATATGTAGAAAATATACTGTACAAGGCTTTTTATCTTAGACCACCAAGTGGAATAATTTGTGATTTCTATTATCAATCGCATACACTTTTATTGGATCATTTCCCACCATTAAAAAGGTTTTATCAATTATTTTTTGCGCCCATAAAAATCTCCAATAAAATTATAAAATATTGTTGGAGAATAAATTTGCCAAAGTGTTTTTAGATTCATATAAATGTTTAATGCAGATAATAAATTTGTTGGCTCTCTAGATACTAGCATACTAAACATTTTACAATGTTTAGCATACTAAACATTTTACAATCAGTACTCCTAAGAGCACCAAAAAAGTCTTTGTTGTGTTTACATGATTACATTATTGTGAAACACTTCACAACAGCTGCCCAGCATCGCATCGGTCGCCCATTATGAAAATGAGTCTAAATTAAAACGTGGGTATCCATAAAAATTAGTGAAGATGATTAATATCATCTTAAGACTGAAGTTTATTTTTATCCACACGAAATTCGTTTTTCTCCATTTTTAAAAATTCACTCAGATTGACTTGTTACACGTAAACTAAATAAGATAACGACTTGAAATTTTATATATAAAGTTTGTAAAGATAGAATCTTTCGTATTTATACAAAATACCATTATTCTACCTTTTTAAGGTAATTTAATTCACTTCATTTTTAATATTATACTACAAGGTAGAATAAAAATATTTTTTTTTTAAACTTACATGTAAGGTTTAATTTTTATTACTTCTTTATCGACTCTCTAGCTACATTAATATCTAAAATTTAAATATGTATATTTTTCTCTCAAAATTCTTCTTAAGTGCATTTTGATCACTGAACGTTTATTATATTTTAGGTTAGCTGGTGAATAACTTTTTTACAGAAAATAATATTGTCCAACCAAAATTTTATAAAAATAACTATTAATCATAAAAATAACTATTGTTTGTAGGTTGGATTTTGGTTAAAATAACTATTAACCAGGTTGTAGGTTGGATTTAGGTTAAAATAACTATTGGTTAAAATAACTATTAAATCCAACCAACAAACAAGATCTATTGTGAAGAGTATAAAAAAAAATATCGATTTAAAATACTTTCAATACATAATTTTTGCACTTTTTTCATACAGAAGGTTAAATGCAAATTGAAATGAAGGAACATAGTGTTCCTATATGGGTAATTAGTCAATAATATCGTTTTATTCCAGTTTTAATTATTTTATAATTTCTGTTATCTAATAGCATTAATTGTACACCTAGTATTATGTTTATACAATTTCTACTGTATAATGTTTGTGCTTTTTTAGTTTTCAGAAATATTTATGACCATCATAGAAGCTGTTTTATATTATCCGGACTGAAGATTACTTTTTGATGGCCTGGCATCAGTTTGCATTCTAAATAGCCTTATTACCATATCTCTAAAATTATTCATTAGTAAAAATATTCTCTTGAGTTCGTCATTTGAACACCAAATTTATGTTATATATGTATTATAGTTTCACAATACATATTGCATAATATGGTAGTTACGACTCATACATTTTCCATTACTGTATAATATAATTGTTGTAACACTGTATCAGTAAAACTGTATAAATAGTACCACAATAAATCGAAATCCTTTTGATTGTATGTACCCCCAGTTGCTAAGCACCAAACATTTTTACTGAAAAAAAGCGTCAGGTATTGATGATAACATTATATATAGGATTGTGTTTCATGGCGAGGGTGTAGTTAATAGAAAAAAAAGAGATTTAATTTCCGGCCAGATTAAGTTTAGCTATTTTATTAAGTTTTAAATCCTAAAGGTGGAATGGATATATTTTGCTGTACGAAAAACTGGGAATTTTGTGCAATGCCAATAAGGGTTGTCTTGCCAAAGATACAGAACGAGACAGAGCCGATATAGTTTTTTTTATAGTCAAACACACAATTTTTTAATTACGTACGTGTTGTGGATTTATTAAATTATGGTACTATAATTTAAGTACATATAAATAAAAATAAGCAAAAAACAATATAACATAATTGAATTAAAAATGTGACTTATTGTTAAATAAGTGATAAATTCTGGTTAAGTATATCAACAAATATTTTTTGTTGGCAAAATTTTATTTCTTTATAGAAGGATACAGAACTATAACAGTTTGTCAAATAAATTAACAATATTAACAAGTTTGTCAAATAAATTAACAGTATATACTAACAATTTGGTTGCATAAATAAATTGACTTTATATAATGTTCATATAGTTAAATTTAGCGCTATTCATTTCTATCTTATTATACTTTTAAGTTTAATTGACTTTAATAAAAATATAAAATCGCAATATGAAGAATATAAATAAAATAATATGCTGGTAAACCGAATGCCTTATGAAATTTTCTTATTTATGTTTAGTTTTGGTACAAAATAATTTAATTTCAATTTCATTAACGAAAATTGTCCAAATTTTTAGTATTTTTTTATATTAAATAAGAAGCCATAAATGTTTTTATTTGATTGCAATTAATTCACCACTAAGTTTAGTATTAATATAAAATAAATTCGTACTTCCTTTTGTTATTATTGTCTAACTATTTCATGAAAATAATCAAAAGTTTTCAGTTTGATCTTTGTTGCATGAGAAAAAACTATCATTTCGTTTTGTTTTGTTCTTAAACTTATATTATGAAATAACTTTTTTATCATCTGCGGAATAAACTTATTTTTGCTGTATTAATTCATTGTGAAAATATATTATAGAATCAAAGGCAATTGAAACAAAAGGATATTTTTTTTATATATATTTTCTTGTAGACTAAAATTGTACAGAAAAGTTTCTTATTCGCCTTGAAAACTTGCAAATTCTCTGAGGAAAAAAAAAATTAATTTGATATCGGGGCAAAAAATAGAAAAATAATTTCAACAGAGAATATAGAATTTTATATTATTATAACCTTTAATATTTAAAAAGTATCCTTTTACAAAGCTTTGTATATTTGAAATACTAAAAAAGATTCATTTTTGGTTTACAAAAGTTTTTCCGAATTCAATAAATATTGGAAGAAAGAAAACAATTCAACGGAAGAAACGATGTTTACTTTATTAGCTTTTAACATTAATTTTCTGGATAGATAAATTTTCAAAAATTAATATTAGGATATTTTTTTATGTTTAATGTAAATGCTTTTTAAAGGATCATTTAAAAGTTATTGACTATTTATTCAACAGACTATAGAAATTTAGGTATAAGAAGCTTGAAATAATTATACTGCATATTTAAATTTAAAACGAACACAAAGTATGTAGTCTAAAAAAACGAATAAACTTTATGCTCAAAATAGATTTGCCCTAATTTTGTTATAAAATTTTAATTTCGAATAGCGAATTTTTCCAAGCTTTGAATATAAATAATTTATTATTATAGATATTAAAGAAAAATTATTATTCAGCAAAAAACATTTTGTAACATTATGACGGTATCCGATCTTTTAAATATATAATTAAAAATATGTATTATAGTTAAACACTTGCTTATGAATAAATAATATTATTTATAATTTTTTTGATTTTTTAAATCCCAAAGTTTTTTCATGTATAAAATTTAGTTAATATATCTGAGAACATAAACATTTATGGTTAGAATAAGGTAAAAACTTCTAATTATTATCGCTCTCCAAAGACCGCTGGAGGAAATATCAGAGCTTAATCCATTGTGGATAGTAAAGCATGTATAGAAATATTTTGTTATCTTTCTCTAATATAGCTTATTATATGTATAATATCTTTTTATCTTTTTAATGTTTTTCATTATTATTGAACAATATACTTACTGTATCTCTTGTCTTGAGAGGTTGAGACCAGTTTGTACGAGCATGTAAGCTTAGGAGTTTGGATTGATTCTGATGAGGATTAGATACTCAATTACTAATTGCAAAATTAATATATAAATCTCGAATTATTCTTTTAAATTTTTTATAATCCTTATACGAATTTTTGTAATCGTAATATAATTTTAGAAACTGATCATCTAATGAAAAAAATGAATGGAATTGAACCTTGTTAAAAGTTTGATGAAAATGTCTATCCACAAAATAACCAATATAAATTAAAATTGACAGACACAGAAGACAGAAGTGACTATTCAATTTATTTTATTTCTAAAATATATATTTTAATATTATATGTTCTGACATAAACAATAAAAATTATAGGATTTAAATTTCCTTTATGTTTCTATTCTCTGAAAAAAAAGTTTTTAAAATTTCTTTATAAAAACAATTTCTAATAAAAATAATAGAATTTTTTCAGTATAAATTATAAAAAATTTTCAGTTCAAGTTTGTGGAGAAATTAATGGGCTTAAATTAAATATTTCAAAATTGAATTTAGTAAAATAGAACTTATTTTTCAAAAAATTTTCTACCAACATAAAAAACTTTAAAGTTGGAATTTATTCAAAAGAAATAATTGTAATGCAACATAAACACAAAATTAAAATAAATACAAATTACTTATTGATATATTATGGTCGCATACAGTATGTTATAAATAAAATGTATTTTAAAAATCCAATGGTTATTTTAAAAGCTATTAACAACTCGCAAGATTGCTGAATTTTTATCACAATTCGTTTTGGTTAATCACTCTATAATATTATTTAGGAGCATAAAATATTTTTTTTTTAACAAGTCAAGATATTATATAGAAATTGTTTTTGTGTTTATTAAACTTTATATTAAATTAAAATACTTAAACTAGTAAAGACTTTGTTCTATTTCGTTACTGTCAACTATCAGCGTTATTAATATTATATACGCCGTTATTAATATTATATTTTTAATAATATTCCAATAAATCTCAAAAGAAAATAAAAATTTTATTATGTTAACTGATAAAAACCAAATTTAATAATATAATTTCTTTTATATTTTTTACTAATAGTATTTTCGGTTGGTTAAGAAATATTCGCAAAAGTCATTTGTAAAAATGTATGCATGGATTATCAACAAAAAGTGTGATATAAGAAAGTTGATATTGATATAAAAAGTTTACTTGAAAGTTTTCTGGCATATAAAAAATGGTTGATTATAAATGATTTTACGTTTTTTCATCTTAATTTGGAAACATTTATTATGGTTATAATTTATTTGTTAATTTATATTAACTTTCTTCGATAGTAAGATTCTTTATGTTGAATTAGTAACTTTGTCGTAATATTAAGATTTATGTATTTTTTTTTCGCAAAATATATAAATGAAAGCCAGACAAAGTTTCATAACTAAAAACTTCTATTTCTTTTAACTATTACTTATTAAATATATTTATATCGATTATTGTGCACATAAAAATCCATGAGAAGAGTGGTGACACAACAGAGGCAATGGAAAAATTACCTAAAGACAAAAAATCTTTTTTTAGCAACAGCTTTTTTCCCTGCAAGCAAATACTTGTTCATTCCTTAACATTGTTACAACATAACATTGTCCTTTCATTGTACAAAACACATACAATTTGATTACCATTCCAACTTACAAACCAGTCAATTAGAAATTGAAATATGGTTCAACTATCGTTTGATTTTATATATATGTGGAAATTTTGGTTAAATGAACTAATATAATATGGATTTGTTCTTCCTCATTTTTATTTACAAAAATATTTGGTATTATTGAATTCAAATCAAATAAATTTATTACATCAATTTAAATAATAAATAATAATCTGTTACTCATTTTGAATTTTGTTTTATGTTAATATGATATTAAAGAATGAATTATCAAATTTCATGTCGAATGCAAGTGATATGGATCGCAGCAATTTTTCTTTTTTTCTGGTTTGTTGTTTTTATAAATTATAATAACTTATTCAAATTAGTAAAACACGTAGATAATTTTTTAAATATATTATTTTTGATTATACATGAATATATTATGTTTTTGTTAATTATATTATGTTTTGATATTTTGTTCAATACTCATTGAAATTAAAAATGGTTTTTAGTTAAATTTTTCACATAGAATGTGGTGGTTTCTGATATACGTGCTTCGGGTATAATATCATATAATATAACCTTAATAATTTCATACTACGTACTACAAATATAATTCAATATTTTAGCTTCCTGTCACTACAAAGTAAATTTGATATTTCATAATGCTCATATCATCAGGGAAATTGTGTAACTGAGTTTGTGATTCTTTCTATATTGGAATTTTATATTTTTATATTGTTTCGCTACCTCACTTTTGTCTGTTTTTAGCATTCAGACATTTTATTTATTTATTTTATTTGGGATGTTAAAATTGAAAATTTCCTTCTCAGATTAAAGAATTGTGACCTTGTCTTACACATATCTAAATAAATATAATACTCTATATATTATATATATTTCGAAATATTTGATTATATATTTCATATTTGCATGTGATATTTCAAAATTGTTTTAAATAAATTTTTTATAATACAATTTAATATTATATATTAAAAACTCCATTTAATATTTCTGTATAATATTTTTAGACAAATGTTTGTGTCATATGTGTTTCATAAATCTTATATAATCTAGATTAAAATGATTTTTTTTATTAGTATTATTTTTAGAAGATATGAAAAATTAAGATTTATTAATCATTTCAAAATTTAAATAAAAAGATTCATCTATTTAATAGCTTTATTTTCTTCTGCGTAAATATTTTAAAAGATAGAAAAGGATGTAATTTATTTTATACTAATCAATATGATATAAATTTTATATATGTTTCATGTTCAAGGGTTTTTTTATTACGAATTATATAAAGTTTTTTGAATAAATTTTACATAGATGCCAACTATAAAATGACAAAAGAATATATCACTCCTTTACAGGAAACAGAATATTCTATTAAAAATGTCGGAATTTTTTTTAATAAAGTTATTATCATAATATTGATTTTTCTAAAATCTATATGTGTTCTTTATTTTTAGTTTGTTTAAAGTAATTTTGGTGTTTGGTGGCACGTTTTTTGAATATTAATACCCGTAAAAATTATTCTTTTTTTTTTTTGAAGAATAATTTTAAGAGTGAATATTTTTTTATTGATTATAAAAAAAATATCGCCGAAGATATCATTATGAAAAATATATTTCTAATTTATTGTTAAAGACCGACGGTGGCTTAAGTGGTAGTGTGCTAAGCTGTGGTGCATTAGGTACTGGGTTCGACGCCCGTCCGAGACATCGATGTTGGTCTAAGTTTACTCAGCTTTAAATGAGTACCAGTAATAAAATTATAATAAAATGTAATTTAAGACTGGGAAAAATGCTAACGGCAGAGACCATTTGCTAACAACAAATGTCTCACGAATAAAAACCATTAGCTTGTTGCAATTAATAGTTTCTTCACTATAAAGAAATTTATGGTTCGGAATCCATATAAAAAATTAGTAGGTCCAAATTGCAATACAAAACTGTTACAGAAAACTTCAAGTGCAGATAACTCAGTACTTGGAGCCCTATACTCCCTAGCGGAGTGAACAGGAAAATAAAAAAAATTTATTGTTAAGCTTGAAGTTCAAAGCTTTGCTTAAAATGGTTTTGAGGAGTAATAGTAAAAACAGTTCAATACACTAAAACTTAATACAGGACAATTAAAAAAATGGAAAAAATGTAATATTTCGGTACATAAATGAACGCCGACTTATTCAAGTTAATTTCATTAATAGTGTATTTTTTAATAAAATAAGCTAACTTAAGTGATCTAATATTCAGCAGCATTTTGATTAAATATAATAATTACATTTAAATTGAGTTTTAATAATTAAATTTTAAATTGAGTTTTGTAAATATTTTAAATTTAATAAATTTAGTTTAATTTAGAAATTTAATAAATTTAGTTCATCCTTTTTATACTTGAAAGTTGAAATTATTTTTTTGGTTGAATACTTTATAATATATAAGTAAAATAAATTTCACTTTTAACTATTTGTATGTTCATCCTCAGCAGCCAAATGCTATAACTTTTCACATACCTTGTTTCATAACCTCAGTATAGTCGAATTTAGTGTGCAAAATCCCAGTTCGAAATAATTAGATACAGTATAAATTTATGGAGAATATTGATAAGTTTTAAAATAATCACAGATATGGTGTATAAATTACTATAATTAAAATTCAATATTTTAAGAGGCTCTCATATTAGTTATAGAAGTTCTCAAGTATGAAACGAAATGATATTTGTGGAACTGTTGTGAATAAAACAGGTCACCCTGTTTATTTTTTTACTTTTATATTTTTTATTTTATTCACAACGGAAATTGCAAAATGCAATTCCTAATTTTTTTAATTAAATTAAATTAAAATATGATTATTAAGCTTAAGCGACCAAAATTATTTTTTAAATTCAAAAGTCATTACCTGCGGTGTCCGATTACGGATACTTTCAGGGACACGCAGAGTCACTCAACTTAAGTAATTAAATATTACTTATGTTGATGTGTTAAATAAAAATAATTTTGATCGCTGATTGGTTTTTCCAAATATCGCATGCGATATTTTGGAAAAAGCCATAAGTATATATAATTACATTTCTAAATTTATTCTATCAATAATTATAAAAACGTACGTTCTGTATTTTCTCTAATTATTATTTGTATTTTTTCTAATTACATATTATGTTTTCAGGCTTTTGGGTGTTTATATATTTTAATGTTTATGATAGTTTTTAATGACTTTAATTTTGTGAATCGGCTCTGCGACTATGCTAATATATCACTCAATTGAACTTTTAATTATGGTTTTCTTAACCAAACATTTGGAAATTTTCTACTTTAAAGCTCAATAGTTCACACAAATGCTTATAAATGCTTATAAAATATTCATTCAAGGAAATAATAAATAAGAATAGAATTGTCAATATTCAGATAATTTTAAATAAACTCTTCATCCATAAATTTCTTTTATTTAATTTTATTGACATTTGGTACTAACACTAACCCTAACTATAGCAAATATTCTCTTAAATAGCAAATATTCTCTTATATAATATATACCCCTAGGATTATTTTGTGGTCAAATTTTTTCATCTATTTAATTTATTACCATAAAACGATCTGAAAAAACCCAAGAAACAGAAAAAATAAATAAAGAAATGTAATTCTCAAGGATGTACCATCAATTCTAACCAATTTATCCCATTTTTTTATATCTCAGAATCATTTTATATATCTGAAGATTGTCCTTTAGGATATTATATTTCTGAGTGTATTGAACTGAAATATTAAACGGATTTTATATATAAATTATTTTAAGGTCAAGGATAGTTTTGTTAAGATAGAAAATAACGCCTTCGAGAAGGGTTTAAAGAAGTCAAGTTAGAAATTTATAGAGAATCAAGAGGGACATTTTCAATTTCTGCAATGATGATTATTAGTATACCCTTTCGGTTTGTATAGCGCAATTTAAATTCAAAGAAAAAGTACTATATTTATCTATATACATATATATATATATATATATATATATATATATATATATATATATATATATATATATATATATTCCGTTTTTGATGAAAAAGACTTTTATATATAGATAAATTTATTCCGTTTTTGATGAAAAAGACTTTTATTTTATTTTATTTAGATTTTCATTTCATGAATTCAGAATTATAAAGTTAGAAAACATATAGAGAAGAAATAATCGAAAATGATTAGAAAGATTGGAAAATTATATTTGATATTAAATTATTCTTTATTTTTTCTTTCACAATAATTATTTTTTAATGGACATACTTATCTTTAAAATTCATAATTATAAGTATATTATCAGTAATTCTCAATAAATTCTTAAAATATTGTTTTCACTCTTGAAAATATATGGATATATGAACTTATTCATATTTATTTATCTCATATTATAAAGGGATATAAAGTCAAATGAATATCAAAATGTAGTTGGATGGAAATTATAAAAACTTTTTATATATATTTTAAATATATTTTTCAAGCAATATAACGGAGGTATTCAATGCTACAAATACTAAAAAATTAAATTTACTTTCATTTTTTTTATGAGCCTTTCTTGCTGACAGTTTTGCTTTGTTGCTTCAAAAAGGCAAAAATCTTTCTATGATTTATTTCACTATTTAGTAAAAAAAAAAGATGTGAACTTTATAAGCAAGCTAGTTGTTGATGCAATAAACAAAAGTTTGTGAAATATTTCTGTACCATTTTCTATTTAAATTAGACATTCAACGTTTTTAAGTTAAGCTCGACATAGGTCAATTTAAATTCTAGTGGCAGATAACGAATGGTATACTTTCTTGTAATTTAACAGTTAGTCCCCATATAAAAAAATGATTAAAAATGTTAATTTACGTTATTTTCAGAACACAAAATTCCATTTGTATAGCAAGTCTCCTCGCAAGCACATATTTTTTTCTATATATTTTTGTAAAATCAATATCAGTTCTTAAAAAATATGAAATAGATTCATTTTAATTTTCAAGTGTACCTATAAATAAAAACAGTAGTAAAAACAATATTTGACTTGAAAAATTTTGGCAATTAATCACTTAAAAATCAAACATTATATTTTTTTTACATGTGGAATAAGAAGCTTTATAAAGGATTCAAGAAAAACATATTCCAAAATTCATATTAAGAAAGCAAAACGAAATAATAAACCTCAATAAGAAATACTTTTCACGATCCAATGACTATGCTTTAATAAATAAAGGAAAACCTGTATCGGATTTCACTTAACCTTATCCGACATATCCTTTCCTTTTCCAATGAATACGTAGATATATCTCTGATAAACCTATATTATTTGGTTGATTCATAAAATTTTACTAGTTTTCACTAAAACTTTTCACGGAAAACATTTTTTTTAAATATATACTATCTTCTATATACAGATATTAAGATATATTTTTCGTTAATTAGTATTTAAGATGAATTATACTTAATCGTATTTAATTTGGAAAAATTATATTTTAATAAATTTTACTATCTCTGGTTCTTCTACCTTATATCTACATAATGCCAATATTTTTTTAGTAAAACATTAAGTGCCCATTTAGGTTTTATGATTTTTAGTTTTTTAGGTTTTTTATTACTCATGCAAAAGTATGTTAAATTTATGTAGCTCTCATCTCATTAAGAATTCATATGCTAACGCAATGTAAATAAACTTTTTGGGATAAATTAAACTGACTAAAGCTTTTATGTTACGAAATATGGAAAAATACATAAGTTTTATGTCACATTGTTAAATTTAGAGGAAAATTGATATGTTTTGTATAAGCTATCTTTAGAATAGACAAAACAAGATCGTCTAATAACAATCAAAACATTAAGTATTAAAGATATAATATTTACGGACCTTTACCTTTAACAATTAAAAATATTCTTTAAAATTAATTGTTTTCCTATATAAATATCCGATAGAAGAATATAAGCCGACAAAATAAAAAAGTTATACTTAAAAGTGTTTATTGTGTGTTTATTAAGTAGTACACGATTAAAAAATGTATAAAATTTTATAAATAATTAATAAAATTCAAATAGCTTTAGTTTTTTAAAAAACTATATTATTTCTATCGAAAGTCGAAAGTTTCCAATGCCATCTAAATGATATTAAAATATTAAGTATCACAACGTTATTAAATATAGTTCAATAATTTTCGCAATCTCATACCAATTTAAAAGATAACAAAATTTGATTTACATTTACAATAAAAATAATTCCAAGTATAAGCAACACCACGAACACAAAGTACAACCTAAGCGAAAACAATAAAAATTCAAGGAATTTTCTTTTGTATATAATTTAATAAAGTTTTTAAAAGGAATCGCAGAATGAATAACACAAAAGCAGAAACTTAAAGTATATGGAATATAATAAGAGAACATTTCTTTATTCCACCAGCATATTTTACTGAAATTAATTTTTATTCCCTGTTAACAATAAGCAATTTTTCACAAGGACATGCAGCAACAGATGACAAAGCTGATGATGATTATGATAAACATTTGCAAAAAAGAGGAAACAACTTACATATACAATAACATTTTATACTTTTCGATATTTAAAAATTATATAATGCTAAGAAATATTCTCAAAAATATATATTTTCTTAATTTATATATTATACCAAAGAGAACAACAACAAAAATTACGTAAAGCATAAGAAAATGAGCTTATGACAAAAACACAAAAGGAAATCAAATCAAAGTGGAAATTCATGAGTATTCACTGCAAATCCGCAATCATAAAGGATATGAAAGGAAATAGAAAGAAGATGTTTGGTACATCATAAGGTTCACAAAAAAAAGATTTGTTTAAAACAACTTTATATCCCTTTAAATGTATGAATATGAAATTTTCATTATTTAATTGTATAAACTCTTTGGGAAATTCCTTTCGTCTGTATGTGTATCATTGCTTAGATTGGTATTCTTATGAAAATAAAAATGGGATTTTTTTTAACATCTATCATAAATAAAAACTGAATTATATGTGAAGTAAGTTTAGGCAAAAAAAGAATTTTTGTGTTTGTTGGATTTATTATTGGTTCATGAAATCATAATAGATATTTTTGACATTTGTAATGTTTTGCCGAAATAATTGTCTACTCAAGTGATTTTGCAAGCTATGAAAAGAAGCACCGCTACACATAAATATAAAAGCATTTTTTTTATAGAAAATAGTTTAATGGGACAAAATTATATTTTCTTAAATGTTAAAAATCGTAAGATTTTGAACCAATTTTTAAAACCGTACTATTCGATATTAACGGTGATTTAAGTTGAATTGGATTCTAATAAAACAACTGAAAGATACACTATACACAAAAACATATTTAAATAGATAGATCTCAAACTTCTACAGGTATAACTATAGATTTCTTTTACTATGTTAAATTTATATATAGATGTATATTTTAAAATCAAAGCAAACTCCAATCTTGATCAGCAAAAAATAGGGTAAATATTTTCAGGAATTTAATAATAAGGTAACAAGATTTCTTCATAAAATACCTCTTACAATATCAATATAACATAAATTTTCATAATCACAGGGTTTTGATTACAGATAGTAGACAAGCAGGACTTTGGTGGCAAATACAGAACACATTAAGAAACTAAATTCAAATATTGTTGGTTGTATTCTAGCAACATTTCTGTGTCTAAAACGTAAAAGATCTTAAGTCGACATAAGTGCTTTTAGCTATTTTAATTCTTTTTGAAGGACTGTAATATTTTTAATATATTTAGCATTAAGAACGATTACATCAGATTAAAAGTCGCGCCAATAAATTCACAAACTATACTCTAATTTATTCCTCTCCTAATAAAATTATCTTGCAGTAGAGTCTAGATAAAAAATCAAGCTAAGTTAGAAATAAAGTAAGTCATTTAAATCGATTTACAACTAGTGCATAGTTACAAAGGATTTTATTGTTAAACATAATATTAACAATTTTCCAACAAATTTTAAAAACCGGTTAAAACTTATTCCTATTCAATAAAATCAAAAAAAATTTGGGATAATAAAAATTTTGTCGATTAAGTTTTTTTCTTAAATATTTTTTAATGCTAATATTTTAGAGCTTAGAGCTTGCGTTTCACACACACATAATTTAATTAATTTTTCATTATACAAATTATTTTTCACAGAGTATTCAGCTGATAAAAATATCCACAATTTTTAATCTTAACAATACCAATCTAAACATGAGATATAATTCAAAATTAGTTAAAAAGATATTTTTGAGTTTTAAAACGTTTTCCAGGATAAAACAAATTCTTTTCTAATTATTAAATTAATTTAAAAGTAAAATAAAATAAATTTTCTATATACCAATACGTAAACTTGGGTAGGGCAACCTATGTATACTCAACAAAAATTTTCAGAATATATTAACTTACCGTCTTACAATCTATAATTTATATTTAATAAAATCCAAAAATTTAAATATCCTTTCGCTAAACGATATTCGTTTAAAATTTTAAATTTTAAATATTTTTCACTTGTTGGTTAAATCTTTACTATTTTTTTCGATCACTATTATGTTTTTTATAGATATTTTAACAGTGCAGTTCTTGGAAAAATTTAAAAAAATGTACCATCAAATTTCCTTTTTATTTAGTAAAAAAAGATGTTAACTTAAATAAGTAATTAATTAATTTCATCACTAAATTCAATTAAATTTTTCCACCCCCGTAAAACATGATTCATCATAATTATATATTATTAAAGGATAATTTATCCAATTTAAATTATTTTTTTTGTAACTTAACTCCTTTTTTTTTATAATTCATCACGAAACTACACTTTTTTACAAACATTCCATATAATTGAAAAAATAAACCAGGTTACTTGCTTTATCAACTGGTTTAATTGTCTCGGAGTTCCAAATAAAATTCAAATTTAATTAAACATTTAATTTGATAATTCTAGCTTATGCTAAATTTTGTTGTTGTTATTGAGGGGTTGTAGAAATATATACTCAGTTTAGATTCTTTATGTTAAAATATAAATTTTATAAACTGCAATCGTGTTAGTATATATGATTTCCATACGCAAAGTATGTATTGATCTGGATGACAGTCACAACTGTACTGAATGACTACTTATTTTTTTTGAATTTTTGTATATGTCGGAAGGATATATTATATATTTACAATATAAGTTAGGAATTAAACATATATAAGTATACAAATATATTTATACGTTCTTTCTATCTATTTTCTTCCTGGTGTACCCCTTTGTATATCAAATAGACAAAAATACTCTTATGTATATTTTTATTCCTGATTAGTACTTTTGTACACATCACAGTCATAATAAAAT
This sequence comes from Empis livida, assembly GCA_963932195.1. Taxonomy (NCBI): domain Eukaryota; kingdom Metazoa; phylum Arthropoda; class Insecta; order Diptera; family Empididae; genus Empis; species Empis livida. Next base: position 54,985,018 of record OZ010647.1, read on the forward strand.
TTCTTCTCTTTTCGTTCGGAGATTGCTCCGTAAGAATATTGTAATTTTTTTAGAAAATATTCAAAAATATAATTTCTTTTTTAAAATCGAGCAGAGGAGAAAAGCGTATACATTTATTAATATTTACAAAAAGAATTGGTTCATCCCTTCAAATGCCCATTTGGAGATTTTCAAGGATATGTATCTATATTTGAGATAATTACCGTTAAACATTTTACAGGTATCCATAAATCGTATATTTGAGTCCAAAACGCTCTAGTACACTTAAAAACCGTTTCGATAAGAGAATTTTTTTTACAGAATAAAATTAAAAATCATGCATTTCGCAAATCAGGTAATTTTTCCCTCATTAACTTAAAAGCTAGAAAGTAAATTTAAATTGAGAATAAATATATCATATTGGAGAAAACTTTTTGATATTATATTTTTATGGAGAGTTTAGTACAATATTAAAATTGGTGCAAAGTGTAGAGTTGAAAGAACAAATATTTTAAATAAGATTAGTTTGCTTTTAATGAGGGATAATAGTCATTGCGCACAAGTTTAAAGCTCAACAAGTTGCCTTTTTACAATGAATACACAAAACAGAAATACAATTTGGAAAAAATTCATGTTATTTGGTTTTGTTTCAATATAAGGTATATAATATTTTAAATAATATAGGTCAAAATAAAAGCTTCTGATAAGCTTTAAATATAAAATATATTATATTATACTGCACAACAGTTTATTGGACCTGTTGAATTATTTTCGGAGTTTAGGTTTAATTTAAATAAATGGTTTAATTATCGATATTTATTGTGTAGTATTTTTTTCGTAGTACACCATACAATAACCAACTTTATTTAGTCATTTTCATATTTAAATTATTGTAATAATAAAGCTACCATATATACTTTATGTACATACTTTTTTTTATCTCTAGGGCTAATAAAAGTATACATGGTAGCCACCAAAAAGTAAAATATCTTTAGAAAGATAATTGCATTCAAAATTATAATATCAAATTTGGTAAAAATCGCCTTAAGTAAAATAAATGTATGCAAATACTATATCTATTGTATATAAACATATTTAAGCACATTTTATTTAATAAAAGTATCCTTCCTATTTTGTATTTACAATTAAAAACAAACATTATATTGAATTCGAAATGAAAAGAGTTGTAGATAAAAATAGGTAGAGCAATCATTTATTATAAGGAAGTATTCCGCAAAATTTACACATTTATGAATAATAATTTACCAAACGACGTGGTATGACAAATATTTAATGAAAATTCTATTTCTTACAAAATATAAAATGTCACAAAATGCCTGTTAACACATAATTAGAATATAATCTAATGTTTCCATTTATTTACAAATAATATTTTCGAATATTTTTATTGTAATTTTTTATGGGCGCGTAAATTTGAAAAAAATTAATAATCTTCATGTGTCAAATTAAAAAAACAATTTTTTCCCTTCTACTTGAAATAAAAACTAAAAGATCTTTAGATAGATAATTGCATTCAAAATTATAATATGAAATTGGATTCAATTTCCAGAATAATTATCTTATCTTCTGCATTATTTTTTGTACGTTAAAAAGTAACAACATTACAGATATTTATTTTTAAACTAATTAAACATTAATTAGTCATAATAGCAAACAATATTTAAATGATTTATGTATTGAATATCTAAAGTACTTAAAATTATTCTATGAAAAATATAATTTGGATTTAAAGTTAATTTTAATATAAAACTTTGGATTTGTTATTGATCGGATATTGGTTTTCAAATTAATTTATTTATGGATTGAACAAATATTGCTTTCACTTCAATTAGAAAGAATTTAAAAATTCATCTGAATGTCTTACAATAAGTCTAAATTAAATCTCTTTATTAAAGAACTTAAAAGTAAATTATGTTAGCAAATTTAGAAATTATAAGAAAGAGTGTAATTATTTTGACAAAATACAAAAAAAACTGTTATCGAAAATAAAAAGTTTGGTAAACGTTAATAATATTTCTATATATATATATCTATAAGTTACAAAAGTATTAAGGATTGAAAAAAAATTATAATTAGCTCTAAAGATGAACAACATTTAAAAAATTTTTAATATAAAAAAGTCCCCATTAATTTGAAACCGAAAATGTTTTTTTTATATATATTTTAATATTCCGCGTCAAATTCATCAAGGCTCCATGTTTAAAAAAGAGTCTAGTCATTTAAGTATAAGTATTAATTTCCATTTTAAAATTACAAGCACGAAATCTCAATTATTTTAATCATATCCTTTTACATTTTCACACACATGAACACTTGTGAAAACAGGAAAACATTTTTCAATACATTGTACTTTTTCCAGATTATAAAAAACATTCCATAGGTATAAATAATACATTTGCGGATTATAATGTTACCTATATAATTTCTATGATATGTTTTTAAATCATTCAAGAATATTTCTCAGCAATTTGGCAAAAAGTACATAACTACATTTTTGGCCAAATCGAATTTTTATGCAAATTGTATTAACTTAATATTATTTATCGATTCGAAAAGTTTTTAATCCAAAAATAATTTTATCTTCCAATTAACTAAATCAATGCACTAAATAAAAACTCAGTTAACAACAAAAATCCTGTAATCCTGTATTTTAATATTTCTTAACTACTGAAACCAAAAATATATATTAAAAATATCTTATAAATAAAGTAGAATTCCAAAAAATACAAAATTTACTTTTTCTCGTTTATTAAAAAATGCAATTATGTACTTTTTGCAAAATTACTGACATTTATATTACATTATTTAATAATAGACCAAAGTATTGGGGAATAATTTTTTGTTGTTTAGAAAGACTTAGAAAAATATTTAAAAAAATTTATAACAAATTAAAAATAATTGTTCATTAGTTTACTAAATTTCGTGTAGACATTAAAGACTTGATGGCGCGACAAAGATTTAATCAATATTTGTTTTCAATCAATATTTGATTGAGGTTTTTTTATTGCAACTTAAATATTTTATGATTAGAAGAACGCTTGTATTTGGTATTTAGATTACGGAATATTATAATAATATTGTTAGTACATACTTCCTACTTTAGTTGCCTTAAATAATTAGTAATTTACTAAATGTTGAGATATGCTACTTCTTGTGGGACCGTTTTTTGTGAGCACTTTTTGAAATAAGACCTTCTGCGCTAAAATAATCTACTTATTTTTCTACTGTTGCAAAACAATGTTTCGTATAAAAACTGTGTAAATAAAAACTAGAAACTTATAGATGTTGAGATATGTTAACTTTATTGAGTTACGTCGTTTTGCTAAAATTTAATAGAAAAATTTTAAAATTATAAATGAATTATATATTTTTTTTTCAAATTTTGTGCAAGATATGGAATAAGTGAATAAGTTTTTGCAAAATAATAATTACACAAATGTTACTTCTAAAACTTTTAACAATGGTTACTTTTCCGCAAATAAATTCCGTTTTTGTTGTGTAGATTGTTGTTTATTCTTCTATTAAAGATTGTTAGTTTCTATGATTTTCCGTACCTTACCCAAAAATTTTAAGTGTACCCATTCTTCGTGGATCTTTATATTGAGTTGTTAGCAGTAACTAACTAATTATACTAACCATGTATCCTTTTGTGCAAAATTTTTTCAGGAATAACACAAAATTAGTAAATATAAAGTAAATAGAGTTACAAAACTGTAATCTTCTTCTTTTGAATTTAATTAGAAAGTTCTTTAAAATTTTAATTTTTATTTTATTTTGTATAATGGAAATATTCTTATATAACTTTCTTTTTCGAATAAAGTTTTCTTCCAAATATACAAAATTAATTTGTTGTGGTTTTTAAAGTTTAATGATTTTTTTAAAGTTCTACAAAATGTCGTTGATATTATATTAATTTAATAGATATATGATATGATTTCGTTGGATATTATGGGCAATTTGGGATTAATAGCATTATAACTAAAAAAGGACAAAATTTGCATATATTTTGATATTTTAAAGAAATTACAAATTTTTGGGACTTTTTTCACTATATTTATTTATTTTAATAACAAAAATCAAGGTTGAAGTAGTAGTGAAACTATTTAATCTTCTTAATTTAAATTTGATAAATATTTTTAAAAATATTTCACACAAAAAATTGTATCACTTTTATTTTCCATTTACTAACCTGTTGAGAAAAAAGCAAACCTCAAAACAACAATATTTTATTTGCTGAAAAAAATGGAAACCAATATTTCCTAAGAAAGAACATAAATTTTACATTTTTCAACAAAAACCATAAATATGATAAATCTGCTTTTTGTAGGAATGAAAAATGTTTGAATTTTTGTGTTATATTATCACAAATTTTATATTCACAAAACAGAAAACAAACATTAAAATTCAAGATAGAATAAATAGATAAGGCAAATAAGGGCAAATTTATGTTTCGACTTCAAGTCGCCAAAATCCATTATTGGGTTAGGATTGAAAAATCTTAATCATCTGAAAAATTTCTTATGAAATGGATAAAAATGGATACATTAAAAAGAAATATTGGTTAAGTTTTCATTCATATTGAAAAGATTGCACTATATATAATATTTTATATTAATTTTTCCTTACTTTTAAAATCAGGATTTACAATTACATATTAAAAAAATTCTTTCAGTTTCAATACCCTGCACCAAAATGTTTTTTTTCACTATAATATTTTAAAAAAGAATTCCACAGATTTTTCTCAAACTCTTTATAATTAAATGTTGTAATTTTTTTAATTTTGGTTAGTGGTTAGTCTGTCAACATAACTAGAAAAAGTTGAAAAATATTTTTTTTACAATTTAATTTAATTTTTTTATTTTAGCCGTTGGTTTGATTTAGAATTTTTTAAGTTTTGAAAATTTTTTTTAGAAAAGTTTCTTATTTAAAATCGAATTTAAAATATTGCTTAATAACTTTTTTCAAAGATAAATTCTTAAACAATTTAGTATTTGTGGTAGAACAAGCTTTAATTACTAAGAACTCCTGAATATCATTTTGAAAAATATTGAAATTAATTGTTTAAGAATTAAAAATATTGAAATTAATTGTTTAAGAATTTTGTTTTCATATCGTTTTAAGGTGTATATTTTTTTTACTAGGTAATTGCTATTTCTAATTCTATTTCTTTAGTTTTGCAAAACACAGTTTACTTACCTTCAGTAGAGTAGAGAACCTTAAACTAGCATTTAAAATAACAGGAGTATGATTGATTATTAACTATGTCGATTTTATTTAAAGATATTCCCAATGTATTTTTGTTTTCATATCGTTTTAAGGTGTATATTTTTTTGACTAGGTAATTGCTATTTCTATTTCAAAATTAATTAATTATTAGTTAACTCTGCCAGCCGAAAAATTTATGATCAAATGCCACAGTTTTCGTAAGATAATTTTCAAATAATGCTTTTTTACTTGTTTTTACTTGTTAATCAATTTAAACACACGGATTAACAAGTACAAACAAGTAAAAAAAGCATTATTTTGTAATTTGTTTTGTAAAATAACAACGAATATATTTATAATTTAATGATTTCTTAATAGTTTTATGTTGTTTACAAAGAATAGTTTTTATATCTGAATTTAAAATATCCATTATTTCACTCGGCATAAAATTTATCTGATTTACTTATAAAAATCTAAGTCTCTGAATATTTTCAATTAATTATTAAATTTATTGTCGTATGAAAGAGAATCCCCTTTTCACACTCACAATAATATCCATTAAATTTTAATTATCTATTTCAAATAGCTTTTGTACATGGTTTACAAGAAATTCATATTATTTTGGTTATTTTATTGACTACATATACCAATAGTAAAAAAAATGACATAATATTCATTTAAGTTTTTTATCGTCCTTTAACGAAATATTATAAAAATATACATAAAGAATTTGCCACAAAAATGTTTTGACAATATATTTGAGCGTGGCTTTCAAATTATTTTTATGTATTAATAAGCAAAAGCATTAATAATCAAAAGTATTAATAATCAATTGGGTATGAACAAAAAAAAACATTAGGAAACAGTTTTTTTTAAAAAAACCATATAGTTCAGAACGTTAAACAATTAAATATCTTTAGAATATCGAATATCAATCAACTTTTAAATTTAAGTGTCATAATCTTTTGAGAACTTGTCTGACTATATTTCTACTATAATTTTCAACAAAACAATCCTACGAAGACAACACTGTCCTTTATTCAAATTTATTAAATATACATTCTTTTGTATTTTTTTAATAGTCTACCACACGCCCAAATGGACTATATATGGTTTCAAAGTTTGCTTCAACAATTCATTTTAAATATATGTGAAAAATAAAAAACCAAAAATCACCATTTATATTAAAAGTTATAATATTAATTTTACTTAGAATAACATGAATAATAAAACTGTTGAAAAATTGTTTGTGGTTTTTTTTAAAATTCTTTCCTAAAAGCACAGATTTACGAATAATGTTATTTAAGCCAAATTTACTAGAAGTATTTTTACTTATATGTAAAATTTTAACCATTAAATAATCCTTATTGAAATTTTATGGATAACATATTTTGCAATAGTTATTTTATATTTTAATAATGAAAATTTTTTTTGGTATATAAATATTTTGATCTTAAATAATTTAATATTTGGAGCATTTATAGCTAATAATAACTAAAATTATTTTTCTATATGCAAAATTTTATCCAGTTTGTGCCCGTGTTCAATTTTAGAGTAGATATAAACTTATAATGATGTCATGGAGCTGATATGAATATACGAATTTATATATCTTATTCTTTATATAAAATTTCGTTACACACCATAATGTAAATCGATTTTATTTCCTTTTTCGGTGTAAATTATATTATGTATGTAATGTAAAGTATTTAAATACATGTACTATAGTATTTAGATTAAATCAAATAGTTTATATAAAGGTTTATCAATTACTCTTTAATATATCTATTTGTGAAATAATGTAAATTCCATTACCGATTCTTCAGTTTAAAAAATTTAGAATGATTATATTTATTTGCAATATAACTAGTATATTATATAGTATTTTTTAAAGTGTGGTTTCACAACATAATTCATGCTTATCATACATTAAAAAAATATGTCATATTTTGCTTATATGTAATTCATTTGAAAAATATATTTCTCATTTATGTATGTGGTCAAAACCAACAAAAAAATAGCATGCTCCCTGCCATTTAAAAATTCTTGCTCCCTGCCATTTAAAAATTCTTCTTAACATTTAAAAAATCTAAAATAGTAATAAATTCCAGTGACTGTTGATGAATGTATTTTCCGCGTTTTCATTGTTGTGAAACTGTTAAAAAAAAATAACAAATTTAAATAAATAATTTATACTTTTAAACATTTTCATTGTTAAAGTATGTGAATGTTTGAAACATTTTAAAGTGGATATTATTTTTGTAAGTTTTAGATTTTGTTTTTATTTTCATTTTGATAAAGAGGTTTTTCTATCATTGAATTGCTTTTTATCTCGAAATACGTTTTTGTAATTGCTTTTATTTTGTGGTGGTATGTAAACAAATGGTATGTATAAATTTTGAAAACAATTGTTTTGATGTGGCAAATAAACTAATATTATTATTGTCACTACACTCAAATAGTTGAAATCTATATGGTATCATACAAATTAGATCATTGTTTTTGATTGGTTTAACAAATATTTATCTTTGCTTTTAGTTATTTTCAGACAATCAATCATTATTTCTTCTGTAAGTGAAGATATTAATTTCATTAATTATATATACTTTAGTCATAAAATTATAAGGAGCAATAAATTTAAGAAATACGGAATTGAAAATTATTAAAAATCGTTTAAAATTTAATGATCAACTTAAATATAAAATCGACAGGTTAATTTTAAAATTAAGTTATTGAACAAATGCCATTACATTTAGCTGTTTAAGAATTTTTAGAAAAATATTTTTTCTTTGTTTTCTTTGTATCTAAATCTTTTGACAATTATATTATGACACATAATGTGATTTCTCTTCAGCTTATGTGTTATAATATAATTGTCAAAAGATTTAGATACTTGTATTTTTAAATTTTTTAAAAGTATAATTTTTTTAATTTTTTAAAAGTATATTTGTTTAAAAAAGAATTGTAGAGATTCTTTTTTGTATACATTTTCGGGCTTCTTTCGTTTGTTTTATGTTTTATTTTTCATGTTTAAAACATATGTAACTGATTAAAAACATAACAGAATACTATAGTCCATTTATATAATAATCCGTTTTTTTGGAAAGTTAAAGAATTCTCGAGAAGCACTAGTTGTAACTATAGGTCCGACATGTAATTACATAAACTGTCAATATTGTATCCTACAGTGATATCACAAGGAGCTCAAAATGAAGTGAAAATGGAAAAAATATACTTTTAGTCTTTTATGTAACAGTTTCCCCTGTGGACTGTTCTCACTAGTTTTATTTCGTTACACTTTGCAGATTATTATAATATCATCCATTTTAAAAAAAATATTAAAGTTTTTGAGATCCACTCAGTGGATCTCAAAGACATTAAAAATATTAATGTTTTTGAGATCCACTCATCTTTTTTCGAAGAATATTCTACTCTGATGGCGTATAAAGGTGTTTTATTCTGGTGTTTCGACATTGTTAGTAAGTATCTTTATCAGGCTTATATATTTGTTGCATACACAAATACACCTACTGCAGTTAACTAAATAGTTTCTAGGGCAAAACATTATAGTATTATAGCACATGAGAAAGATTATACATTCATCGTTAAACTTAAGGTATTCACTTAGTTTTTCTTATAACACTGATAAAATAATGAAAAATAGTACTTTATATTGCAGATTTTTATTTAATTTTATTTTATACGAATTTTATATCATATTAGACAAAAATATTACACAGTACTGATAGTAATAAAAAATGTCGTTTTAAGTAAATTTTGAATTTTGTAACGTGCTTAATACTTAATTTTATTGCCAAATAAAATATAAATTTCTTTCGTTAAAAAACAAAAAAATAGCCAAGAAATTTTTTTTTAGTAAAATAAAATATATTTATTTAAGAAATATAAAATGGTTATTATTATCAAAATGATTAGGGATTTCGAAAAATTTTTTTTAGATTTTTAATTACAGATCTTCTGAAATTCTACTTTGATTTGCTTTTGTTTGTTTATGTGAGAACTGATAAACTTCTAGCTACAAAACATGGAATTCATGGTAAAAAAAACGTATTAATTGTATATTTTTGGTCAGTTTAGGGTATTTTATTATCATCATCATTTAAATATGTAATCCTTTAAATATTGTTACAAATTTCTAAGTTTTCTCTCGACCGATTATGCAAAATTCATCAATAATTCCATAATTGATACTTCAATATCAATTATGGAATTATTGATACTTATAAAAATTAAACTTTAGTCTATAAGAAAATTACGATAAAAATGCGAAAGTTTTGCTAAAAATGTACTTTCAACACAATATTTTTTTGTCTATTACGTATAAAAATATATTTACATATCTCTGCTAGTTGTTCTTATACATTATATTGTGAGAGCTCCTCCTTGTACTCCATTTACATTTTTAAATATACTGACATAACGACATTTTTAAATATACTGACAATATACTGACATAATCTCAGTTATGTGCATATCTCGAGGGCAGTACAATTATATTCTGTCTACATTTCATTTAATTAATAATATTTGTTTGAAAGAAAATTTTATAACAAATAAAATACATATTTAATTTCATTGTTTTGAATTATGTAGATGTCATAAAATCTGATTTAGAAATTGACTAAAAATTTCGTCATAGCACGTAAATGATATCATATATTTGTAAACTTTTTTAAAAGTAAGTATTTTTATATTTATGTTAAAAAGGAAATTGTTTAAAAAAAACAAGAAGAACAAAAAAGAAATAAAATAAAATAAGCAATCTTCTTCCAATATTGAACAGTTGAATGGTTTTTGCTTCCTTTTTTGCTTGTCATAAATTAGATTTTCATCCATCAATCAATATCAAATAACAATTTTTTTTTATACAACATTGTAAAAAAGTTCTTGTTTGTATATATAAAATAAAAAAAAAGGTTTGATATATCTTTTAGGTTTTCGTGAAAATTGTAAATTTTTTTTTGTGTAGATTGTGTTAAGTTATGTGTGGAATATGTTAAGAATGTTTAGATTAATCATAATTTTGGAGTATGTGTATATGCATAAAAATTAAATGAAGTATACTTCAATTATTAAAAAAATTTCATATCATACGAAAAAATTTCGAAGTGTTTAAAAATTGTGGTTTACATAATTTATAATTTATATATGATTTATATAGAAACGTTAACAAAAGTAACAAGTATATGACAGACGAACTATTTACAATATAAAATACAATTTTATTTTCTTAAAACCAGTACATTGTGTTCTGTATTTCTTTAATAATGTTTTCCTATACTAAAAATTCAAAGCCGTTTAATCGGTAACGTGCCTTTAAAGATTACACCAAATATAAAATCAATATATTTTGATAGACGAAAATCACCTCCTTTTTTGTATTTTATTTCTAAAATTGTAAAATAATTGTATATACTTTTGGAAAAGATTAAAAACTTTTACCAGTTTCAAAATTTTTTTTAACTCTAAATTTCTTTTGAGTAGTACGGCAATTGTAAAATAATTGTATATACTTTTGGAAAAGATTAAAAACTTTTATCAGTTTCAAAATTTTTTTTAACTCTAAATTTCTTTTGAGTAGTACGGCAATTTTTTTCATAGAATCAAATATTATTTAATTATTGATTTAGTTCAATGCAAATAAATTTAATTTAAAGAAATTATCAAAGCTATTTTTTATTATAATATTATAAGTTGAAAATTTATTGAATGGCTTATTTATGTATAAAAAGCTTAGCTTATTCATAGATAAAAGTATATATTAATATTTTTGGAATAGTAGAAAATTTAAAAATCTCAATAAATTACAACTCTTAAAATAATCATCGTGTAATTTGTATTAAAGTTCTTCATGCTAAAACTAACCAATAATCGGCAGTTTTTTCTTCGTAACATCCCTTTTTTTAGCTTAATAATCTTTAAAAAAATGCCAAAAAAACTTTGTTATTTAACATTTTCTTCCCTAAACTTTACTCGTCTTTCTTTTATAAATATTTATTTTCAGATTTTAATCTAATCTTTTAATATATTTTAATATATATGTATACTTTTGTTTCATGTAAACAAGAAATAAATATTGCAGACTTTAAATGCACAGGGAAATTAATTATTGAAATTAGGAGTAAATGAAGATTCTTCATGGGCAATAATGTAAAAATGGAATGTAGGTAAGAATGAAATTTAAGTTAAAAAATAAAATATAAGTAAAATAATTATTCTTTGGTACTTATTGAATTTATCGCATTAACTCTAAATAATATTTTCAATTTAATAGTAACAATATTTTACTTGGGGCTCTTTAAAAAAAAGCCAACCATCTAATCAAGAATACTTACTCGTTCGTTATAAACCAATATATTTAAGTTACTTAAACGCCCTGCATAAAATATATTTGAACTAAAGTTTATTATAAATAATATTTTTAAATCTCTAAAATTAATATGATTTTACATATCTTATGCCCTTTTATTTAAATTTTATAAAATTTATATGCATTAATATAAAATAATTTTAAGTTCGAATATTAAAGTTAGAATAAATATAGTAAATTGTCAATATACTTGTTATGAATAAATTTTATCAATTATATTAATAAAAAAAAAATTAGCTTAAAATATATTAGTTTCTTGTTTAAAAATTGGTACATACTTTTGTTGATCAACGCAAATATATCTGGAATACCTTCACTGAATATCGGAATTAACTATTAGATTAGTAATTGTAGAAGATTATTTAAATTAAAGTTTAAATGTAAATTTTCCAAATTGTTTAATTATTGTTTCTATTTATTGTGTATTGTTTCTATATATTTTATTGCATAACATTTTAATGTTAATGATGTTTAATAATTCTGATGATACTACGAAATTATTTTTTAATAAAGTAAAATTATAATCTATATGTTTATTTTATTATAATCCAATAAAAACCAGTAAAATAAATGAACTTTATTTGAATAATATGTAAATTAAAATAGCGCAAGTGTGTTTGCTCCCATAATAAGAGTTTGATATAAAAATAGCAAAATAAGTAGATAAAAATATCAAAATACCTTTATTAATCATTGAGTATATACTTCAGAAAATTATTTTATATATATTTGTCATTTATTCTATATTTATATACCTATGTGTATAGTATATAAATTAAATCATATTCTATTTCTATAATTTATATAAATTATTAAAAATTACCGTCGTATAACGATCTAAATTAAATAATATAACACTCAGAATTCTAAAATTAATATTTTTCTACTACATAATAGTTGATAGATATTTCTATATAAATTATTTAATTAATTAGTTTTTCAATAAGGTGATAATTTATAACGAATCGTTTTTTGTTCACCCCTATAGAATCATTTTAAAGCCAAATTAATAAAAGTCATTGAAACAACAATAATGGAAATTTTAATTCGTGAAATTCCAAACAATTTCAAATGTAAACCTATAACTATTTACCCAAAATTTATCAGAATATACAAAATCATATATTCATACATCCATTGATTAGATAGCAAAAAACTGATATTTAGTGAGGACCACTGGGATTACATTAATTAGGACTAAAAGCATTAGCTAATTAGCACTTTAATTTAATATTTTAAAGTTGTTTAAACCCATTTGAACTCTATATATGTAATTGTATTAATTCGTACTTTGAGGTCTTTACCGAGAGGTCTCTATTTACATAAACAAGCAAGGCTTGTATTTAAAGTATACACGCATACTGATTTAGTGGAATTATATTATAATTAAAGAGTTTTTATTTATAGTACTTTTAGATTAAATGTAATAATTTTTTCAATATTTACTGTATGTATATATATTAACAATTATTAAGGTATATAAAATACACCTTAATAATTGGTTATTTTACTTCACTAATTTATCTTTAAAATAGACAAAACACCTTTAATAAATGTTAAAAATACCTCGTTGGAAATATAAATTCATTAGGAATCACGTAATTGGCCGTTTCCTTTTAATTAGCATTTTCTGAGTTATTTAATCCTTATTCGTTCATTTTGAAAGCCAGAATACAATTAACAAAAAATGAACAGTTATGCACGCATCCCCCAAATATAAAAAAAGGCTAACTAAATGTTGTAATAATTAATGTTGGAAAAGAAATAAAAAAGTAAAATAATGGTAATTAAAACTCACATTAGGCATAACAGTTATGACTTTCCTTTTATAAATTGTATATAATCTTAAAACCGAATAATAAATCAATTAAATTGCTGGGAATTTATTGTCTTCATATTTTTTATGGGACGGAAAATAAAATTTTTACTAAATTTTTTTTAGTTTACCAGGAGTTAATGTAACTTTTTTTAATTAAACATGCAAATTAAATTAATGAAATTTTTTTTTATATTATGTTAAAGACTGAAGTTATAGACTTTATCTATAAAACTTGGATTCATTAAAGAAATAAGATGTTTTTCAGCATTTCTATTAAGTATCTCTAAATAATGTCTTAATATATATGTAATATGTAGTTATATGATGACAAGATCTGAAATATTTATTAAAATATTTTTGTGTAGCTTGAAAACTATGGACTAATTGTCATGGTAAGTACACATATGGAACAAAAATTGGAACAATTTTCTTTAAAAAAAAAGAGAAATGTTGTATATTCCATTATTCCATTTACAATTACAATGTTTTTCAAATAATTACAATGTTTTAATTGTTTAAGAAACCATTGTAAAAATTTTGAAAGACGTTTCCAAAGAATTTACAACGTTTTTCCAACATTTACAACGTTGTAATTGTTTTCTAAAACGTTGTAATTGTGCTGTAAAACGTTTCCAAGCGACATACAACGTGTTTCGAACCTTTACAACGTTGTAATTGTTTTGAAAAACGTTGTAAAAGTTTTGAAAAATGTTTCCACAGAATGTAGACTAGTAAAATCATAAATTAAAAACCGAAATTAAAACAATTTAATTTTAATGGAGGGTCTTTCCATAAAATAACCAGAAAACGAAGCATAAAATAGAATTTTTTGATTTTATATTAATTTTTTTTTTGCAAATATATATATCTTAAAAATGAAAATGAAATTTAAAATTAATTTTTAATTTTATTTTAGCACTTTAAAAAAAAAACAAAAAACTGAAAACTACAAAAACTGATTAAATTCGAAAACCCAAATAACACTTGAACTTTGAGCTATTTAGAACTATTGTATATGAAAGATGAATAAAATTAAAATAAATACACTTATAAATTACAAAAGTAATTAAGGTTTTATTACTGGAACTAGGAATTATACTTATATGTTTTATTATGTTGTAAGATAAACTTTAGATATTCATTTTATATAATATAATTTTAAAATATTGTATGTGAATCTACCATTTATTTGTTTTTCGAATAACTTCTAGCCATAAAATAAGATTTCTTTAAAAAATAAAACAATACGTATAAATAAAAAGTAAAATAAATATCACAGGTTTAGTTTACGATAAAACGGTTAACAAATCATTATTTTATGTATACCTCGCATTTACTGGCACTCAAAGATCCTTAGGTACCGTGAATTAAATATTTATAGATAAATTTTTTAATTAGTAAATAGTTTAGTTTATTGAATATATATAGAAGATTTAGTGTATCGACTATGTATGCATTGAAAAAAACATTGAAGATTTTCATAAATTTACTTATTGTCAATGCGAGGTATACATAAAATAATGATTTGTTGTTTACTAAAAAAATTAAAATTCTTATAAACAAAACTAATATTTATATTTATCTTAATATATTAAAAATGAAACACCATTTTATACAATTTTTTAAGTCATTTATTAATTAAATTGATCTGAGCAAAAAGCAAAATTACCATTATTATAAAAAAATTTTATAATTTTTATTAATAAATACAAATTCATTCAGATAAAAACAAAATTTAACAATCATTTCTGTTATAATAGTTTTAAAACAAAAGTAAATGCTTCTTATAATTTACATTTAATTCTATTTTTAATGGAGGGTCTTTCCATAAAATAACCAGAAAACGAAGCATAAAATAGAATCTTCATTAAAATTATAATATGAAAAATATGCTTTACTTAAAATTTTAATGTAAATAAATATTTGGTCGTGTTTTTCCTAATATAATATTATTATGGAATATAAGAATTGAATTTGTGTTTTTATTTTCATAATATTAAGTATTGTCAATAAATATATTTAAAATTATTATTCCATTTTATTATTCCAATGTCCAGCAATTTATGTCAATTTGTATTAAAACTATTAACAACAACTAATTGAATGTAATTGTTTAGTATAGCATATCGTTCTTTTATTATATACTGAGTTCTTAGTGAATTATATTATGACATAAAAGAATATAAGGTATAATGCGTATAATATATCATCCTATTATTTTAATGATTAAGTAATAAGGTAGATATTAGATTTTAGATAACCAAATATTATGTATCACAACTGAGAGAAATGTTTACTAATATTTTTACTTTCTAGCCTGAACTTAAAATAATTTTTTTTTTATTTTAATGAATTAAACTTTTCAACCCTCTTGTAAGACCAATGTAAATTTAAATACTTTGCTAATAAATCTTTCGACTTTAAAATTAGTTTTCACTACAGTGAATATTTCTGTAGTATTTCTATAAAATAAAGATATGCGTAAAGTCACACATTGAAATTTACACAGTGAAATAATTATTATTATAATTATTACAATTATTTTTTTTTAATAGTTTAAAAATGTTATACGGTATCGATTTTATACTAAAAAAATATAAAAAAATATTCAAATATTGTTTTTTGCGACTAATAAGCTATTTTACAAACAACTTAATTATGTTTTTTTAGTTATGTAGTTTGAAAAATAAAGAACAAGTGATTAAATAAAGAACAAGTGGATTACCTTGATGAATCTGAGTATTGTCAAATTAATACACCCTCCCAAAATGCCTGCTGTTGCATTCAAATTGATCCATAATATACTTCTTATCACACTTGGTCAGTTGAAGAAAATATAACTAAATAATATACTTCTTATCACACTTGGTCAGTTGAAGAAAATATAACTACATAACATTCATAAGTGCGCCAACAATCCTAGTTTTTTGGTTATTTTATAAAAATAATACAATTTCTTTTTAATTTAGCAAATACTTTGGTTATTTTATTATTAAAAAAATTTTAAATTAAGAATAATAACTTGTATTTCAAAAGTTTATAATAATAAATATTTTTGGTTTTTATAACAAACATATAAGAAACTATAATTTAAGTTCACTGAAAGTTATTAAAAAGCTTAAAAATATTAAATTTTGGTTCTAAAAAAAATATTAATTAATAGAAAAGTGTTGAATATTTTAAATTTTAATTTGCAGTTAAAAATGAATTTTACTTTTTTTTCACTTTTCTTTCTTTACTAAACATATAATCTTAATTTTTAAATATTGAATATAATAAGAACATTTTTTTATCTTTAATTCAAAAATTTAAGAGTTAAATTAATCTTTTGTTAAAAAAAAGTATATTTTGTAAAAGTTAATATTATTTTTAATAATTTTTATAGGTGGATTATTACAGATTTATCTTATTTTTATTTTCATACAATTTACAAATTTTTGCGATTGTTTTGGTTTATAGTTTTAATTTATTTTTTTATTCATTTTATAAGATTTGTTTACTTTTTAATTTTAATTTATTTTTCTGTTGATTTTACTAATCATTTATACTCCTTGATTGTCAACTAAAATATTTTTTTTTTTTTCTAATTTAGTATTTATATTTCTTTCAATTTTATTATCGATTTTATTGTTTTAAAAATATATGCCGCATTTTTATTTTTTTATTTCGGTAGATGTATTTTATATATTTATATTTTATGTGAGTATTTAGATATTTTTTTAATTTTTTATGTTTACAATATATGTTTTATAATCAGTCTTATTCTACACACTAGAAAAGAGTAGTACTTGTAATTATAGAATTTAAAAAAAAACAACCAACAAAGAAACTTAAAATGTGCGATTTGCATTAAAATTAATTTTTCTACGTCATACATATCCATAAATATTTCGGTTTTATAATATTTTTCCAAGAAGAGAAAAAGGAAAATATGTATTTAATTTATATAATTTTGAATTTTTTTGATTAAATCTATTATAATTTTTTGCTAGAGGTACATGATCTATTTGAAATATTTATATATTTTATCTATGTATTTCAAAATCGAGTTTTTATTTTTTATGTAAATGGTGTGACTAATTTTAAAGTTTTTACCTGAAAGTTTTAATATGAAAAATGTAAGTATATTTTTGTTTAGAGAAATCACAGAGCAATCTTAATTTAATAAAAACAAAAATCAAATATTGTTATTTTTGTTATACAATTATTTGAATATACATATTACAATTATTTAATAAAATAATTTTCTGAGGCAGCATAAAATTATATTTACAAAATTAACTTTATTAAAGTCAAATAGATTGGAACTTGTAATGTGATCATTATATAAGATAATATTCAATGAAATAATTGTTTCATTTATGAAATTTACAGCCGTAGTCATATTTTTGGCAAAATTGCGTTTACGGGTTCAAATCTCAATCGAATGATCATAAAGTGATTATAATATGTTTGCATATGTCATATTACTAGCATTATAGTTAAACCATAGAATTTTTATAGTGCAACGAAGTCTTTTTGAATTTTCTTACCGATTAACTGAGTATGTGAACTAATTCGATTAAGCAAACTATAATTAAAGCTAAAAGCTGTGTTGGTCTTCCATAAAATTGAATACCTTATAAAAACGATTACAACAGCTTTTTAACGTAGTTACCAATATTTTACTAATTTTCTAGATTTGTTAGTGAGAAAGTAAAAATTCTATTAAACTGTATTATTGACAATCCATTAGCACAGATAACCTTAAGTTTTTCTTAAGGTTATTTGTGTTAAATTATAATTTTTTAAATATATAAGAAATGAAAAGGAAAAACTATTAAACTATTTATTCATTTTTGTGTTAATTATTACAACAAATATTTTTATTTAATTTTTAACTACATATAATTTTATTCTTATTTGCATTATTTTGCTAAGTTTTTTTTTTTGCTATTACTAAAACGTATTTGACTGAATATTTATAAAAATTTTGTGTCCACATTTGATTTTGTTTTTTATAACATTTTGTTTAATTAATTTTTTTAATAAATATTAACTCGAAGCCAATAAAAACCTTAATTTGCTATGCTATATTGATTAAAATAAAAATTCTGAATAGTTTTAAAAATATTATTTTTTTTTGTGAAGTTTTCATGCTTTTTCTAAAAAAAATTATATTTTTAATACATATATACATATTTTAAATCTTAAATAAGAAAATATTAGTTTGTTATTGCAATTTTCATTACGGTAGAGAAATTTATATACAATTCCAATAGTAATTTAATTGTATACTTTTACATTACAATCCGCATATGGGTGATTAATTATAAAAATTTAATTTAATTAAAAACAGAATTGTAATTAAGATGTTTAAAGCTAAACATTTCATATTTCAAGTCTTTGTGTTAAAAAAATTTAAAAATGTGCCACTTTTTCTTTATATTGTACTTACTTTGACATTTTAAAGGCAAATATTTATTTATTATAGGCCGCTTTGTTAGCATAGCGACTAAAATAAACCGAATTTTCTATCATTTGATTATTTATATTTTTGTGATGAAAGTGTTCCCTTTGTTTAGGTAAATATATTTGGTATTTAATAAAAAATATAAAAAGGATTTTTTTCCTATCACAATACCAATATGAATAAATTTTATGAGCAAAACTAAAGAGATAAAAATTTCTTTAAAATCTGCAATAATATGTTAATCACTCCATTATAAAGCAAAAAAAAATTAATCAAAATTTCCTCACAATACAAAATTATCATAATTTCGTAATTAAAAATAACACAAAAAGATATCTCTTACTTTCAGAAAATAAAAAAATCCTTACAAAAATAATTTAAATTTACGTGTCAGTAATATAAACATAATTTACGTTTCAGTTTAAATCTATGAAGACCACATGTAACGGTGTACTTTAAATACAAATATAATTGTACTTAAACTGTACAATAAAATTATGTACACATGTGGTGTCAAACGAAATGAATTCGATGTTCTTACATTCATACCAATTGATTCGCGTGACAGTGGCAGTTCAGTTGGATCATTTAATTCAACATGACAGGGTAGATTTTCTGGTTTTAATTCTAGCAATACAACTTTTGTATGAACTAAATTTTTACTTTTTAAAATCCCTCGTGTTTTAATATTACTACTACTGCTACGGCTAATGTCAGCAGCATTACCTACTATGAATTCATTATGAACTTTATAGGCAGCCTGGTCATCGTAGAATATATCGGTATCAAAATCTAGAATTGCTTTATTATCATTAAAATCATTCGTTTGGTGAGGGCCATATCCATTTTGTTGTAGTTGTTGTTGCTGCTGATCGGTGGCAAAATTTTTACCATTTGGTTGTTCTCTTATTACATTCATCATAAACTCATTTGCTGCTGTAGCGTCACCATTACCAGATAAATGTCCAGCATGACCATTTTTACGTTTTGACAATAATGATGATGATTGATGCTGATGTTGCTTGTCATCATATAAAATGCATTCAATCAATTTCAATGAATTTTTTAGATTAGGATTCTTTGTACGATTTCGCAAATCGAAAATCCATTGTAGACGACAATCACACATTAGTTGATTATCTGAAAATAAGAAAAAAATAAAACTGAGAAAATCCAGTCATCGACCTAAGTGTGTGTTTGCACACGTGAAAGATTATTTGCACACTTGAAAGGTTATTTGCTCATATATAATTGTAAAGAAATGTCTTAAAAAATATTAGAGCGCCGAAATAATTACAAGTAAACTCTATAATAATAATCCTAATAATTTTCAATTATCTTTGATAATTTTAGTCGGTAAATTAAGTGTGCAATCCCTTAGGAAATAAGGTATAATATTGAAAAAATATTATTTTTTGTTAAAGTCATTTTTTTACCAAAGAAAATGTAAATGTACACTGGAAATTGTATGCAATATAAGCTTTATTTTTGGTCTTCTTTTTATTACAGAAATGTTCCATAAATTCTGACGTCTAATTAAAAGTTTTTCATTTGAATATAAAACTCGCTGATTATTAAAACTCCCTGATCATTTATTAAAATTTATTTAAATTATTATAAGTTGGGACTGGAATTAAAATTATGTGTAAAAAATTAGAAATTTACTTTTAAAATAATTTGTTTATTAGTATTTCAGTTAAAACAACAAACTAAAATATAATCAAATTTACATTTAAAATATCTTTACATATACATATGTATGTATATCTCCTTATAAAATTTTAATTCATGATATGCAAAATATAAAAATAATTTAAATTCATTTCTATAAACTCTTTATATACCTAAATAAAAATAAAGTTTTTTTCTTCATCAAATCAATTATTTAAAAGGTGATGTTATGTTTTTGCCCTGTCTATTTGCTTTGAAGCGTATTAAAAAAATTTTTTACTACAAATTATTTTTAAACTTTTTGCCGTAGTTATTTTTAACTTTGAAAACACAATTTAACACACATATTTTTATTTTTCATACACAAATCGCAAATTTTTACTGATATTTCTAATGTTTTTGCACGGAAGTTTTTTTTGTCCAAAAATTGAAAAGTAAGCAGGCGAAGCTATTAATTGTCTTAATTTTCCAACCCTAAAAAAATAATAAAACTTTTGTTTCTTCTTCGGAAATTGAAAATTGTATAGCCTTATTTACTAATTAATTGTCAATCAGTAATAAAAAAATCTATTTGGTTTTCGTCATTAGTAAATAAATTTTATTAGATCAACCAAATAAGTGACGAACTACTATTCCAGGAATAAGCTATACGATTTTCTTTTAATTATGACTGGCCATATAATTCAAATAATAATAATTAATATATTAAATTTGTATCTGATTCAAGGTCGATTCTAATATCGTTTTCTTTTAAATCTTTTTATTTTTTTTGCATAATATTGCATTTCTCGCCTATTTTTATGTCTTCGAATCAGAATCTAGATATATAAAAAATATGGGGTTACTGAAACATTTAAATTGATGTGGAAAGAAAAACAATATTGTATTGTACAAAATATAACATATTCCCTATTTTTATTATAATATCTCCTTATAATGAAATTTTTTTTTATAACCAAATATCCGTCATATATAAACATAAAGTTTTCCACATACTAACAGCACAAAGGCCACAGTAAACACAAACAGAAAATGTTAATACCTACCTACAGTATTTGCGGAAATGATATAACAGCAATAACCATTTACCAAAGATTTTTTCGTCCTTCAATTGCCGAAAAAAATATTTTTTCGTTTTTATTTCTACGAGTACTCTTTTCACTTAACGTCCTTCGTTCTGGTAAAATTATATAACATATTTTTGGTTCATTCAGTTTTTATTTTTTAGTTGTCTGTTTCATGTAAAATATCCGCAATAAACAAGATGAACATGTGATGTGGGCGATTGCTTTGAAACCATTACGGTCTCATGAGTATTAACCGAAATGCAGAAAATGTTATTTTGTTCGAATTGAATACAAACATTTTTGTAAATGACAAAAATTTACTGAACGTTACCAAATATTTGTAAAAAAAATTTAAAATAAGTAGAACTAAGATTTTTAAACTTTAAGAATTTTTAGTGACAAGAAGGATTAACATTATTACTTTCTTTAGAGAGTACTAGACAATTGAAAAGCTATGTTTAGTACGTGAATGTGGGATATACGAGAAACACAATTTTAAAATCTATAAAAACTTAACTCTTAAGCGAGCTATTACAAACAGGCACGAAATATCAAAATCACTAATGTGTTCACTGATTTACTTTTTAACGCACTACTGGTAAAGAGAGACAACTAAATTAATTATATATATCCAGAATGGCCCCGGTTGTACCTCACTATATAGTATGAAATAAATGAATAGAAAAGACTTTAATTAATTTACCTGATACTGACAATTCGCTGGTTCCATTAACCAAGTTATCCATAATCGGTTGAAAATTATAATATGTTAACGTTTCTAGAAGATTGTCTTGTAGATTTATGGACAATAATGCAGGTGTTCCACGTAACAAACCATTATCCAATTTTTTAATACGATTGTTGCGTAAATTTAAAGTTTTTAAATTATTTAAACCATCTAAAGCTCGTTCAGATATTCTCTGCAAAAATAAAATAAAAAAAGTAATCTATAAAAATATACTAAAAAAATTTAATAAAATAGAACATACTGTTATATATGCTTCTACCTATATTTTATAAGAATATAAAGACGGAAATATAAAAATAATTATTGGTTTTTTATTTTTATTTTTCTTCTGAAAAAAAATCGAAATCGTAAAATAAAAATTTAATGGATTTTTGTTTCACGTTTGAAACGTTTTTGGTCTTTTTTAGAAAATGAAAAATAAGATGCCACATAAACTGGAAAGTTGTTAATATTTGGTAGTGGTGGTAATATCATTAAAACTTTTCGTATTTCATGAAATATCTTGAAACACCAAATATAGTTAAACTATATTTTTTTTTTAGTTTTTTTTTTTGTTAGTTTAGTACCCTGATCAAAATTTGTAATCTCATATAAGTATTATACATATTATATATTAGTTTAGTACATATACTTTATTGGTGAATACTTTGTAATTAAATTAATTTTGATTGGAATTTTTTTTTAATTTTTGTCGAAATATGAAAAATTTTAATAGCAATCTATAAATATAATATGTATATAATTGAAACTTTATTACGATAACATTTAAATAACTTTTATTTTAAATATCTACGCAGCAGATTAAGATTATTTGATCCTTTATACTTTGTTTATAATTATATTTTTAAGAGTTTATAACGCTCATTATTTGATTAGATTAGTAATATATTATTTAAATCTATTGATACTAAAAATTTTATAGTTTGTTGATGAAACTGGAATACCCTTTAAAGTATTTCCTCTCTTATTATATTTAATAAGTGATATTATTATTATTTATCTTATGTTAATGGCAAAGTATTAATACATACTTAACTCTTGTTTTATACAACATGAAATTTAGTACTGATTTTGTTTTGGCAAAATATAAAATACTAAAATAAAAATACCGCATTTTGACTTTACCAATTTTTCTTTGGTTTATTCCCAATAAAAATTTATCAGGTATATTGGCATTTTATATGATGAAAATTAACTGTTTAGCAATCGAAATCAAAATTTAATTCAAAATGGCAAATAATGCAAATATCGTGTATATTTTAGAAAAGAACATAAATTTTTACTATACATCAAATAGAAATTTCCTAATTATAATTTTTATTAGTCCTAATTATAAAAAATTCGTACAAAAGTTTTAAATTATAAAATTTTTGGAATTAGTTTTATTAATTTTATTTTATTTTGCAGATTTTCGTTAGAAATTTATCTTGACCAAACCTTCTTGACTAATAAAAAATAAAATTAAACAAGTAAAACATTCTCAATATCAAATCAATATTTAATTAAATTAAATTGATTTTGTAAGTAAGTAAATCCTTAAACTGAAAGCATACACATTTTCTTGTTATACACGCATAACTACAAGCAATTAATCATTGTCTTTTTATATAATTCCAACAAATGCGTGAGTTGATTACTTTTCTAATAATTTAGTTAACATTCTTTCGGTATAAATTAGTAGAAACTTAAACAAGTAAAACATTCTCAATATCAAATCAATATTTAATTAAATTAAATTGATTTTGTAAGTAAGTAAATCCTTAAACTGAAAGCATACACATTTTCTTGTTATACACGCATAACTACAAGCAATTAATCATTGTCTTTTTATATAATTCCAACAAATGCGTGAGTTGATTACTTTTCTAATAATTTAGTTAACATTCTTTCGGTATAAATTACCGAGTTAATACTTCTGAAGGTTATACTTTCGTCAACAATATCCATACTTTTTTATTGGAAACTTTTTTGTCCTAATTTACTTGGGAAAATTCCGTTTTATTATTTTTTTACCTCACGCTGAAATGCCAAAATCTATTTTCTTCAACTAAAATACCTGAATAAAAAATAAAATTAGTCATTTCTCCAACAGATTATGCCCTTCAAGATTATTAAGAGATGATGTAATTTAGGTGCCAAAGTATTTATTGTGGTAATCAAAGAAAAACAAACCCAGCCGAAAACAAAATTAATAGAGAAGAGAAGATATGAAATACTAAAAAAAAGGATGAATTCTAAAGCGATGTATATAATACATTAATATTATTTATATATTTAAGGACCTTTTCCGAAGAAAAAGAATAATATGCCTTGAGTTAATATATATAAAAAAATAGTAGGGGATCACAAAAAACAATATAAGAGAAAGAATGAAAAATGAATTCAAAACTTAAAATAATATAAAGAATAAATTAAAAATAAAATTGGATAAAAGAAAAAAATATATAATGTACACGAAAAATTTCAAGTGGCATCTTCATAAAAAGAAAGTGCAAAGGAATGAAGTCAATGGTAATAGGGTGGCTGTTGATACTGCTTTGTGGTGTCAGATGATATCGTAATGAATTCATCACTTTCATTTTAAGACTACTTAACGTTTTTATTTGTACAATTTTTATTTTTGCAAAACATTTTTTTTTTTGGAAATAGACATAGCATAAAATAATTTCGAGTATAATTAATGTTTAAGTCAGACTGTTGAGGAAAATAAAGAAAGTCGTTAATTAAATGTCTAATAATTTATTTATTTTCAAAAGCTTTAAAGGTTTTGTTTAGTTTGGTATTTCTTCTAATAAAAACTTAATAATTTCGGAAACATTTGCTTATTAAAGGATCTTTTTTAATTTGATATGCAGTAAAAGTTATTATTTTTATAAAGCATGGTGTACCATAAAATAAATTTACGTGATAAAATAATATAATTTAATTTATTTTTCTCATTACATATTTTTAAATATATGTAGCCATTCAGGTTATTTTACATATGACTTAAGAATAAAATGAAATGACGCTTTTTATTTTAGTCCCGTACAATTAAAATGCAAATTATACCTTGAAAAATATTACGCATTAATTATTTGTTTCAAATATTAATTATTCAAATTAGTAAAATATGATGAAATTTGAGAAAAATTTGCATAAAATTTGCGCATAATATTAAAATAACTAAAATTTGTGCTTTAGCAACAAACAACAACTTACCTCAATTTGATTATCATCCAATTCTAATTCTTGTAAACTCCATAATTCTGCAAATACAGTGCCACCAATAAAATTTAATGAATTATCTGTTAATTTCAATGTATTTAAATTTCCCAATCCTTTAAAAATATCACCAGTTAATACTGATATCTGATTATGGCCTATATCTAAATCTTCTAATTTTTCCAATTCCTTAAAAGTTCCCTCATGTAAATTGGTAATATTATTTTGATTTAAATATAACGCACTTAACAGTGGAAGATTTTGAAATGCATATCTATCAATTTCTGTTATTTGATTACCTTGCAAATTTAATTCTTTTAACAATATGTGATTAGCGAAAGCATTCTGATCAATAATTTCAATTTGATTATTAGTCAATGTAATTACTTCTAAATTTTGTAAATTACCAAATGCATATCCTCTTACAATCAATATTTGTGAATATTCAATATTTAAGATTGTTAAGTTATTTAAAATTTCTAAATATTTTGTTGGTATATAATTTAATGAACCTGTTGGTTGTACCGTAAATTTTAAATCACGCAAGGATTTTTGTTGGTAGAACGCATTCCAAATTGTATCATTTGCATGGAAATCTTTATGGAATATCCAGCAATCAGCTTTTGTTACTGGTAAATTATTTGATGTACTTTCTGGTAAACAATAACATAACAATTTTTGATCCCGTTCTCGTGAACATAAATTTGGTGTTGCTAATACACTAGCTTGAATATTTCCACCACCATCGCCACCGCCATTTGTTGAGTAAATTCGATGCGATTTTTCGCGTTTATGTTCTTTATCACGATAACGTGATTCAGTCGCACATATTATCCAACATAAAAGGAACAATACTACAGAAATATTATGTTTATGCCAAGTAACCATTTTATATGTTGGACAAAAATACAAAATAAGTTTTTTTATGTAGATATATGTTCTAAAGTAACAATTTTAAAATATTGTATTTTTATTGTTTCACAATTTTATTGTTTGATTTTTTATTTCTGAAAAAAGAATAATTAAAAAATATTTTAGAATATTTTGTTCGGTTACACAAATTAAAATTAATAGAATAGTACATATATTGATTTTTTCGTTTAGATTATTAAATTATAATATAGTATTTAAACTGAAAAGGACTTAATAATAGTAATAAGAAATGATAAATTAATTTAATTGCTTTAATTAATATGCAAGCTGTTAAAACATTACAAGATTAATCATAGGACTATAATTATTTTGAACCACATATTAAGCTGTTTTATTTGCCATTTAAATATAAAGACTTCGTTATATATATTTGATATATACTTTAGTTCTTTGAGAAGTATAATTTATATATATTTGATATATAAAGTATATATCAAATATATATAACGAAGTCATATTTACATATGATCAAAATGTCGTTGCACCAATATTTATTTAACAATATACAATTGAAAATTTTATGAACTTTTGATTTTTTATTTCATTTTTCCAACATATTGACTCAATTCAGTTTCAATGAATATACATACGTAAATTTTTATGTTGCGATATTTGTATGCCTTTGAATTTTTGTATGCATGTATACAAAATGAAAAAATACAAACCGGTTAACTGAATTATTATATGTTTAATGAGGTTGAGTTAGTTACAGTTGAATGAGAATAACAATCAAGAGACTTCTTCTTCAATCTTTAAATACAAAAAATGGGAAATCTAATTAATGATATTACACTGATCAAAATTTTCTAGAAATACGACATTTGCAGTAAACGCGATTTATTAGTAGTATTAAACAAACAGTATTTGGTAGCAATGTAGTTTATTTCGCTTAACAGCGCTTAGAGAAAAAAAAAGAGACTTTTACTGCAAATCAAACTTCTTTTCTCATAGTAAAAATTTAGTTGGCAGTAAATGGAAATTAGTTTTGCTCCAAAAGCATATTCGGTTAAAGTAAATTAACAAATAATAAAAACTTAATATGTACACCACTTAGCAATTTTCGTTTACACGTATAGTTCACGGTTGATGCATTAATATTCAATAGATTTATTTATTGCAATTAACCATTCTTTTCATAACTGACGGAGGTCAACGGGTAGTGTACTATGGCTTTAGTACAGTAGGTACCGGATTCGATTCGTAAGAACTCGTTTCGTAATCTATTATAATTTATTACGAAACGAGTTCTTACGAAAACAATAATTAATTATGAATTTTTATTTGTAGCTTAAACTTGCAAACTATAATCATACAAAACTCTGGACAGAAAAGTAAACTTTATTCCAAGTATAACTTGTATACCAAATATTGAGATATCTATATTTTATACCATTACCTTTTATGTTCGAAACTTTCAAATTATTAGGTAATAGTAATAACTTAGGGTCAACATAATTAAAAAAACAGTCTGGTAAATATCATATTTATTCGGAGGAAGAATAAAGAAAGAAATATAAAGACTTTAGTTCTAGCCTGAAGTAAAATACTTTATATATTCTATAAAATTAAATTACACATCAAAGCTTACAAAACATCAATCAAAAATTTCATTTATGAATTTACAAAAATCAAAAGAACAGCGGAAAAACACTTACGGCCATTAAATATACAAAATCCTTAAAACCACAAATACTCTGAACAATTGATTTTTTAATTCAATTTCTACAACAAAACAAAAACCATCAGTAATTTTTCTTTTATACTCAATCAAATTTTCGAAGCTAATTTCATTTTCACTATAGAACACAAAGCAAAATATAAAATATATAGGAACTCTTGGCACAACCGTCTATCATTTCCACACAAAATTACATGTACTTAAATGTTCAAAAAAATTAAATTATCCCCAAAAAAATACTAAATTACCTGCCTTAAGTACTCAAATTTTTTGTTGTAGCTGGTGAATAATAATGGAAAATTATTTTAGAAAATTTTCCGAAAAATTGAAATAGTTGAAGAACGCGTAGAATCATGAAAATCATTTTATATTTCAATCCTCACACTAAAGTTGCGCCCCCTCTATTATATTTAATTATAAAATCGTGTGACATTAATTATGTTTTGTATAAGGACGATAATATGATATACTTTGATGGAAATTTGCGAGTTGCGGTTCAGTAAGGGGCGTATTAAATGAGTGGGAAAATATATATGTTAGATTAAGGTTAACCACATTAATCTTTGACTTTATAGCATAATACAGAGAGCTTTTCTCGTCACACCAAGAAAAATATGTGCTACCAATAACAATAATTCCAAAATAACAGCAGTAAAGCCACGAAAAGGTGAATTGAGTTTGATATATGGAAATGTGGAAAGAAACCATTTTTTCAACCTGTTATTCTTTGAACTTATTATGTTAAATGTTTCACCGAATACATTTATATAATTTTAGAAGGCTGTTCTGGTCTACGAACAATCGGCAAGCTACAAAAGTTGCTTTTGAAGTGTATGTAAACTTTGTTATGTCTGCTTTCAGGGTGGTGTTGAATAGAAACCACTGTATATTATTTTGCAAACAAATGGGTTTTTTTAAATTGATTTAAATAAAAATATTGTGTTAAATTTTTCATTTCATAAAAAGTTTGAATTTTGCATAAATCTGTTTAATTTAATTTTTTTTTTCTTTAAGTAGACATTTTGATGCTTTTTTCTGTTTTTAATGTTCGTTGTCAATTATCGATTGATATAAGTTATGTATTATTTGAAACAAATATACAATATATTTGTATAGTCAAAAGATCTATTAAAAAATTATAATTTGTGGAAAAATTCTTAAATAAGGTATTTTTAATGCCTTATTATATGTATCTAATTTTTAATGTATTATTAACCTCTAAAAAACTTTAATATTTAAAAGTTGAACCAAAATTGCCCTATTTCTCTTTCTTCTTCGCATGCGTTTACATAAATAAAATGATCTTACAAACTATGCTTCCAAGATACACCAAATAATAGAAGTATGATAAAAATAATCCACAATTTAGCCGTGGTTTACATTATATTTACAGAAAAACGATATTTGGTATAAAATACAAAACCTAAAAAGAATATTAAATATTTTTTATTTATTACCATTAATCCAATTTTTAGATTGTCTGAAACCATACATCTAGTTTAGGTAAACTTTTCATAAATATAAATACCGTATAGTAATAAAAAAAGGAAAAATTATATGAGAAAAGTTTATTTAGAATTATAAATATAATATTAATATATATATATTATTCTTAAAGATATTATAAAAAATTAACTAGAGAAACAATATTTACAAAAAAGTGAAAAGTAATAGGATTTAATATAATTTAAGAAGCCTTTCAATTTTTATAAATATTTTATATAATTCAATATAATAAATATAGTATAAAAATTTCATAATTTTTTGAACGTTTTAAAATGTTCGAATACGAAAAATATAAGGAAAACTAAAATTAATAATCATTCAGACTTAAGCAAAAAAGATTTTTTCTCAGACTTCTAATTATACATAATGATACACTACAAATATTAACAAACTATTTGCTAATAATTTTCTTTAAATACTGATAATGTTCTAATCTACTAAAAAACTAAATATCAAATATGTAACAATAAAATATACTATATTTCCAAAATCCTTTAAAACTAAAATGCAAATATACAAAATATAATCTGCCACTTCAGTTGGAAATTCAGATAAGAAAATTTTCCAAATTCCACTACACAAAACTAAAGTATTATCTACAAAATTTTGATATTCTAAATAAATTTTTACATAACTGCTTTAGTTTATACAATTATATACAAAAGTTTCACAAGATTATGTATATATTTTACTCGTTGAAAACTTGTATTAATTTGCTAGTTTAATCCAATCGTGTACATATAACTTTAAAATATTAAACTCAAGTTATTTCGAATTGAATAAAGTGTAATAAAATATTGTTACGGTATACTAAAAAGCACTTTTATAAAAGCATAATAATCGGATATGCACATTTTAAGACTAAAAGGAGGTACATATTAAAAAGGAAAATACAAAATCCTTGTTCACCATAGTCATATATATGACATCAACAAACTTTTATCTTTACTGGTCAGAGTAAAAAATTTTTAATAAAATAATATTAATAAATGCAATATAAGATAATAACAAAAAACCTCATCTCAATTGCAAAATATTATTTTAAAATTTATTTCAGTTAAGACGTTAAGAGTGATGGGAAACAGGAAAAGTTAGCAAAAACATGTAATTTGTTATAATTTAAAAAAGAATAGATTTTAAACACATTTACCACAGAAGGTGATCTTAACAGCCTTCGTTTATTTTTGGAACGTTTTGATTGGCTACTCCACCATAACAGAATTTCAGAAGAAATTATGATGTGCCGTATAGCGTATACTACCAACTTCAATATTTTTGTTTTGGGATATTTATAGATGACATTTTATTTTAATAATAATTGCTTTTGATTTTGTTTTAGTTTTTAGAATTAGATTGAATAAAATTTAAAGGAAAATAATATTTAAGTACTAAATAAATATTTTTTATTTTAACTTAAATTTAACCTAATTTTATTTATTGCTAAACTTTTCCAATGATAAAATTAATAGTGCTACCATATTCAAAATAATAAATTTTGCAAACATATTTCACAAATTTCAGATATTTTAGGTTGACATGAACAGGACCATAGTTTTAGTCGAAAAATAATTATAAATCATAAATTTTATGTGGATAAATTTGAATATATTAATGATTAAATAATTGATTTCGTTAGAAATGTGTGAATCTTAGATTTGCATATTTCATATGTTGTTCTTAATGATTTTCTTTATTAAATTCGTTAAGTTTCCATCTAAAATAACGAAATTTTACGTATTAAAATAATTTTTATTAATACAATAATATGTTTAAAGAATTAACCTTTGCTATACAAAAAACGACTTTCTGGAAAAAAAAATTAAGTTTAAAACGCAATCTATCTTTCTTTTTGTTCCCGTCTATTATTTCATATATTTTTATTTTGAACAGACTCTTTATTTTCATCTTCTTATCTTTTAAGATAAGTAAAATAAGAATATAAATGAAATATGAAAAATTTAAAAGTTATTCTAATTTTATTAGTGGTAGTATAACATCTTGCTCCAGCAAATGAAACACATATGTCCTGTAAAATTTGCAAATTGATATTTTTGGAAAAAAAATAGATTCAATTTCAAAAAGTTATAAATGTTTGAAAATTTCTTTTAACTGAAAGAAAATGCTGAAAAGTGCCATACATAAAATAGAATATGCATAATATTTTACTAAGAAATGTATATCTAAGATTTTCACTTAAAGAAAAGTTTATTTAAAGTTGTATAAAAGTTTATTTAAAGTCATATATTTTTTAACTTGCATTAAAAAAATTATATGCCAATTTCATATTATAAGCATATTGATTTTTGTTTTTGTGATAAAATATGTAAGTTTAATAATTTTATTTATTTTTCATTTTATCTGTAATTACAGTCAGTGTAAAAAATCTTCGTGCAGAAACATTTTTTTAAGAAAAATAGTTATCAATTAAGTTTAACTTTAAAATAACTAATTAAAGAAAACGAATATAGACTTTTAAGAAACGGTGCCACTTTTGAGAAATGTATTTTGTGTACTTTTTACGAATTAAATGATAGGATTAACACGTTGGCTGCCACAATATAAAAAAGATTTCATCTTACAAAGAAACCATATATGTGAACCACCGCTGAGACACGCGTCCCTATTAAAAAAGATATATGAAAGATAATATGGTGGTTCAAATTAGTATTGCAAAAAAATTATTGTATTTTGTTTTATTGTAGTAATATTTTTACTGTTATATTTATTTTGTAAACTTAATTAATTGGTAAATTTAAATTTAATTCAAACTGCTACACATACAAACGGAAAACCATTTTCTTCAAAAAGTATGTCTGTTCGAAGACTACACTGACTGCATGTATTATACTTAGATCCTTACTAACAATATTTAATTTTTTTTATAAGAAAAATTTAAGTTTTTAATTCAATAATTTTATTTTCCTAATTAATTGAAAAGCTAAAATAACAAACATATAATTATATGCACGTATTTTTTAATCATAATTACAATGCACGTAACTTTTATCCATTTATAGTTGTATTCCTAATTATTTTTGTTATTCTATTATAAACTGTCCCAAATAGTATCACATACAATAAGTTCAAAATCTTAACAATGAAATCTTAAAATAACAATGAAAACTATCTTGCATAAAAATTTTAATTGAAAATATTTAACTCAACGAAAAATGTGTTCGTCAGGATACCTAACAAATATTCCTTCAATTTTACAACTTATTAATAATTTATCTAAAATTAAACTCTTCTGAGTCAACACAAAATACACTTCTTAATACATATTTAACAATTCCTTGTGTTGTTTAAAAAACCCAATGAATATTCAATATAAAAGTAATTTTTTGTGCAATTGCTTTTCTACTCTTTT
The DNA here is from genome assembly GCA_963932195.1 of Empis livida. NCBI lineage: Eukaryota > Metazoa > Arthropoda > Insecta > Diptera > Empididae > Empis > Empis livida. The sequence continues at coordinate 55,018,059 of OZ010647.1, forward strand.
GCCCCGAAATACATTGTTAGTATTCAAATTAAATATTTAAATAATATAATCAATTTTAATGATATGGTAAAGATACAATTTTACCTTTTTTCTTTTTACATTTATATTCAATAATACAAAAACGCTTCTGTAAAGAATTGTTGTAAGAAATGGCAATAAAAATACTAGGATTAAGGGAAACTCGTTAAAATAAAAATAATAAAAATATAAAATACCATTGAGAATACACAACTCATTGCATAATGAAGAAGTGTAATTGATTACGTACAGATATGCTTAAATTGTATTGATAACTTAGAGAGTAAAGTACAAAATAGATAATTTAGGGAAACAAAAAGGACTATTTGCATTGATGTCAAATTTTTGGTGTGGTACATCAACAATTTGCATTGATGTGGTACATCATGGAGTTGTAAATGAGGGATAAACAAAGTTAAAAAGTTGGAAATGTCATATATTTTTAATTCTGTCATAAACTTGTTAAAGATACATTCACAGTTTCACCATAAAAAATAAAAACTTAAAAAATATTATAAATGGTGTTTTTTTAAATTTTTTTCAATTCGTTTGTTCACAGACGTAAAATGACGCATTAATTGATAGAACCTTTATAGTTTTTGTGTTTTATTTTTAATGTATATTTAATTTTCGTAAAAAATTATCAAATGAAAAAAATAAATTTATTAAAGAACAGAAGCGCTAAATAATAAAGTTACTAAATTACTGAAATAAATCTATATCTTTATTATAATTCTCTTATTACTATTTTTTCCTCACCCTCTTTATTATTAAAATGCTTAAGAGTATGTTTTTGATATTCTTTTTAGAGTTCCCAGGTCTCCATTTTATTTAGCATTTCCATGAGTGACCATGACCAATTTTTTTCAACCGAATAAATTTATATAACGAAAAAATATAAATATTCTTACATTTCTTTATTTATTTATTTACTTTGTTAACTTATAAATATTTTAGTAACCATTCTTGCGAATATTTTTGATCCTTTTTTCTTTTATATTTTGTAATACTTAGGTATATTACTTAATTCCAGCCAGAAATTTGAATAAAGTAGAAATTGAAAACATTACCAGAAAAGGTTGACTATTTTTTTTAGGTATATGATATTGGCAGAATAACAAATGTGAAATTTAATCTTACCAATAGTTGCATTTTATTTCTCTATTTTTCTAATAGAAATAATTAACTTGCATAACTTTCAATTACTAATTCATCTAATTATATGACATATAAATTTATAAGGATATAGAAACAAGCAATAACTCATTTCAAAAGATACGAACAATATTGTTGCTGAAGCCAACAACTTGTTGTTTTATTATCACCAAAAAATTAATTTAAAAGTAGTAAAATCATAATATATAACTTATGTAGTTGATATCGAAAAAATAGGATATTATTTCCATAACGCTTTTCGCCCCTTAAAATTAATACCTTTAAATTTAAATGCTTCAAATTCAAAGTAAAATTTTCTTCTAAATATAAAAAAAAGTTTAGCCTGACTGTCTCTAATTTTTATCCTTGATAATAAATTACATTGCGTGTGCAATTACATTGCGCGTCTTATGTAAACAAAATTTTTTTATTTTTTTTTTGGATTTTGTATATTTTTGTTCAGTAATCTATTCCTGTTTATTATTGTGGTTCTATGTTGGTTATTAAAAACTAAATGGCTAGATAAACCTATAAATTTTATGAAATTAAAATATTTTATCTCAGAGCAAAATTTATTTCCAAAAATTTTTGAAGCATGCAAACATTCTTTTCTGTTTCTAACTATAATGCATTCTTCAGTCTTTCTTCAACTTTTCAATATTACTTGCTTCTTTTATGTATAAAAATTAAAACAGCACTGTTAAAAAAAGTACATATACCAGTGCCGATTCACGAATATTTACAACTAAAAAAAGAAATTTAAGTTTATAGAGTTCAATTGATTCTTTATATTTACTACTTTATTTATATTTGTATATTGAATAAAAAAATATTATGAATTTTCATAACATTACAAAATTCATTCAACAAACTAACTCTTCATAGGATATTAATAATTAATTTTTATTTTTACATGTATGTACATATATAACTTTCTGAAATGGAACAGGACTACTAAAAATTAAAAAATTATTTATACATACTTATGTAATAAATCTGTGTTCATGTTAAAAATTATTTAAATTGTAGTTGGGGTTTGGAATTTTAAATAAAAATAAAAAATAATTGTCAAAGTTATAAAAAAAGATAATTATGTTTGTTCTTCTGGTTAAACCAATTTAAAAAAAACATATTATCTTGAAATAAGATTAATAATTATACTTGAAAATTGTTTGAGAAGTTTTGCTTTCTTTTATTGATTTAATAATAACAACATAAAAAATCACGACAAAAAAATTGTTTTTATTTTATATGAAATTGCTGATGCAGTTTCTGTGAATAAAAATTTTGAAATTAATAAAAAACTTTATTTCATACAACACTGCATATTATGCCCTTATTAATATTATTTTTAGGGTGACATAGTAGACTGTATCTTAAGATAATACACCCAATGTTTTTTCAGTTTAATTTCTGGTAAGCAACACCCTAATAATATTGTTGTGCCCAATTTTAAAGTCAACAATAATGGAAAGCTCTAATAAAGAAATAAACTTAATAATCTTTCTATACAAACAAAAAAAAATTGAATGAACCAAAAAGTAAGCGTTTTTGTTTTCGACAAACAAAGCATACATATTTTATATTATGTATGTATATGTATGTATATTTATTTTTTGGTTTGCCTTAACACGATAAAAATAAAATTGTGCAGTCGGAATATGACCATAGAATAGGAAAATGTTATACGAACGCCTAGAATAGGAAAATTTTATATGTACGTTACGTGGCAACACAGTCAAAATATTTAATTAAGACCAAAAATAGATTAGAACGCAGAAAAATTGTTAACCATGACTAGGGTATATTTCCTGATACAATATTTTTTTATGTAGATAAATCTGTGGTTTGAAAAAATTATGCCAATACCATCCGTGAATCACCACTTTATATCGTATTCCTAGATACGCAAATATGTAGCTTTTAGAGAAAACAAAACATAATGAACATTTTTATATATACTTTAAACAACACAAATTTATCTGCAAACAAAGGTTAAAACTTATATTTATATGTACGTATGTTTATATGTCATTTGTATATAAGTTGGCAATATTTTTTTTGTGATGTTTATAAGGCCTGTGGTTTAGTTTAATGTAAACGTAAAATATTTAAATATTGTACAAATTGATGATTATTTTTATTTTTATATGTATGTACATACAGAAACCAGCTATTTTGGTCTCAACAGTATTTGGCTAACATTATTGGTTTAAATACAGTTTTCAATATTTGTTTGTGGTTCTTTATATGCGTTCTTTGGTTAAAATTTATAAAACATTTTAAAGGTATTGTACAAAATACTTACCATATTTTGTGAATAAATTAAATGTTAACAAATAAATACTAATTTATAAAGGTGCTGTTGGTAATTTTGTTTTGGCTAGGAAGAACTTTCTTGGAATAATACAAATAAAACAGAAATATGGAATGTTTCTCCTTTTGTGAAATAGAATATAATTGCTGCGACTATGTATATCATTTATCAATAATAGCATATAATTTGGAGCGTACCTATAGCGAATTGCTCACAGTTAATTGTCACCAGAGTGAATTGTCCCACAGTAGTGAATTGTGTAAAGTGAAATAGCCTAGACCCATTCGGAGAGCCAAAATCAAATTATACAATTAAACTTTAAAGTGTTTAAATTTTAATTTATCATTGTCATTTTTGTTTTTATGAAGGGAACAGTTCCTGCCTGAGTATTAAATCTTTTAAGGATTACGAATTGGATAAAATAACAAATTCATTTTTAATAATTACGAACTATTGTTTTGATGAGTTTGACAATAAGTTCTAATTTACTTATTTTTTTCACAAAAATAAAAACTTTTGCACAATAGTTTATACTTGTTATTGGTAGTTTATTGGTTGACATTAATATCAGTTTGTTAAAAAAATTATATTCGAATCTAAAAAAGAATTCTATAGAGTAACCTTACTTCTTGGTTTTTAAAAATATGTCCTAGTCCCACCCAACAATCTGATTTAAAAGGGTAGCATTTGTAAATCTAATCTAATGTATCGGCAAATGAAAATAAACAATTTAACTCATTGGTTACATAATTGAATAATAAGTTTTCATGCTTTGTTAATAACTTTTCATGCTTTGTTCAATTATGACAAATTATTTCTGTTATTAGGTTAGTACAGCGTTGTTTAAAAGAAAAAGATCATAATATTTACAATCCTATTAAAGAAAATAAGCTTGTTCATCTCACCAGTAATTTTTTAAGTAACACTGTGTTATAACCTCAATAACATCTGTTAGCCTTTTATTAACCAAAAAAGGAAACATTATAGAGAATTATTTTATTTTTTGGATCTGAAATTATTGAACAATTTTAAAATTACAGCAAGCTCTACATTATTATTATTATTATTTTCAGAATAACGTCGAGTACAAACAAATTCACATTAATAATCAAGTCAGTTTTTGGCTTAAAAGAAATTTGAAAAAAAAAAATTATTTATGGTATTTTGTTGTTGTAATTTTTATTTATATTTTCATTTTTCCATCTTTTTCTTTATGTTTCAAATGGAATGAAAATAATTTTAGGTTTTTGTTAGATTATTTTGTATTCTAACCGCAACTACAAAACTTTTGGCAAGGTAAATTTCATTCGCTTACCGATTTCACTAAGTTTTATCTTAGATCTATGAAGCTATATTTCTCTTCGGATTATAATATTGGAAATATTATAATATTATAAATTTATAAGTAATTTATTTATGGAACAAAAAGATTTTTTATTTAAATTTGCCGAAATTTAATAATTATTAGAGTCACAAATATTATCCAATTATTTTTTTTTACCAAGTTGGTATTTCCAGTTTTATTCTAAACACGAAAATAAACTTATTATTCAATTATAACAAATTATTTCAGCTGCTGCACTATTGATGAAGATATATATATGTATATTATTACATTAAATATATATAATTATAGAAGAAAAAAGAGGGAAAAAGGAATAAAAGTAAATGAAATCTTATAATCCGATCTGGGTTTATATATGCGGGTAAAATATACTATTTTAATATATCGTTATAAAAGAATATCCTTCAGCTTGGAATTGTAATAACAATAAAATTATATCTCTTGCCCGTTTCTCTATAGACGATTTTTTTAAAGAAAATACTGTACACATATATTTCCTTAAAGGATATATAATTTACCCTAAAAATGTCGCAAAAACTGGCAAAATACCAAAGCAAGTTTGAGCCAAAAAAGTATATTGAACAATATGATTTTACATATTTATACTATGGAATTAACTTAAATAAATAGAAGTTATATAGAACTGCGTAAACATGCAATAGTATGTTGGGCCACAGATGAATTTTATTACTTGAAAAGGATTTAGGATAAATATTTCAGAGCCACCTATGTGGATAACAGAAAAAAATATACAAAAAGTTAACTAAGTCACAGGTGGACGTGGACTATTAATAAAAGAGTTTTCCCTGGTTTATAACAAAAAAAATGTATTGCAGACATAGCATAGTATTTTAGCATAAAGTAAAGGTAAAATTTATTAAGATTTCGTACAAATTAGTGAAAACTTAAATGAATATTAAATTAATAATTTGTTCAAATAAAATTATTTTTTTCTTCTTTAGATATATTTAAAAATATTAAAAATTTAATATTGTAAATCAATTTATATAATCAATACAAATAAATATATTTTTATATACGTACATAAAAGGACTTTTTCCTAACTAAAAATAAAAAGATGACTTCTAATCTTAAATGGAAATTATTTTCGCAAAAAGAAAATTACAATAAAAAAGCCATAAAAAATAAATTTTCAATCATTTTTTTCATTTCATCTTTCTTTTTACGAATTTCTTTTGCGGCCGTTTTCTTTTGGATATATTTTTATACAATTTAATCGCCATAACAATTTCAGCTTCTACATACAACTATACTCAACAATATTTCTACTTAAATGAATTTCTGTTATTTTATATACATATGGACAAGATATTTTTTAATATTTTATTTATATTTTCGCTGCACACTGATTAACTGGTCAAGAGTACTTCAAGTAAAATAGTAAATATGCACATAATATATAAATATATATACAACGACAAATGAAAGCATTCCACAATTCATTAGAACGTCCATTTACATAACAATCAAATATACTAATAATATAAATTGGTTGCAGCAATAAGAAAGAAAGTGCGATTACAATTTGTTACCATTAATTGATAATGACTATGAGTAAAAATTATGATGTTAAATTTAATTTCATGTTTACCTTGCTTTAAATATATCAACTGTCGTTCTATCTAATGGGTATATATAACTTTCTGCTTTGTTTTTTTACATAAATTTGATCATTTCAAAAAAAATACATATTCTGCAATATTTTTGCAAAACAGAACGATGAAACCTTAAATAACGAATATTTTCACTTAATTTTTTTATATATATGTACTTCGAATACGCCATGCTAAGAAAATAATACGTTTACCGATAATTATATGAATGTTTCATTATTTGTGCTATTTTTTAATTAATTCAGCAGGATATAATTGTAAAAGAATAAGGGCGAAAATATATGCACTGTAACACATGCATTGCATCCTTTAGTAGAAAATGATTCTTTTGCAACTGTAACAATTACCCTTTAAATGATTTTTTTCCAGCTTTATAATCTTTCAAAATTGCAGACGGGAAAAAATTAATTCTTTTCCTAAATTGACATAATAATAACCTAAAAATACAATATATTAAGGAAGTATTATAATAGTAATTTTTAAAATAACTGGTAACCGAAGATTTTTTGTTTTTGTAATTATAGATTCAAAAAGGATTTTCAAAAAAGGATTTTGGAAAATTGGCACCAATAAATTAACCTTTACTTATATAAGTTTTGAAAAATCTATATTCTTAAACCGTATAAGAAATAAAGAATTTTAAAGAATTTAAAAACAGGGTAATAAACTTAGTTAAATAAGGAAATGTTTAACATATGAGAATTGAAAAAATAAAATTTTTTCAATTTTTTTCAGCGCAATTTAAATACTACTAAATTACTAAACTATTAAAGAACTAAAGATATTTTTGAGTGAAAATTTCACAAAAATTTATGAATTTAATTTTTATTCACACATTGTTCAAAAATAAAATATCAGACAGACATTTACCTTTTTATTTATATATGTATTTTATTTTTAATGATCGACTGTCACTGAACGCAAATAAATAATGCAGATCTTATAAATTAACATGTAAATTTTTCTTTTTATTACAGTAATACAAAAAAAGAAGTTATTATTTTTATTTACCAAATAAAATTATTTCTAGTCGTTAATTTTAATTACTACGCAATATTATTCAACCCAATTAAAACACCATTTCATTTCATATCCTACTAAATTACAATAATATCGTATTAATTTACTGATTTAATAAATAATAAGCTTGCTTTTAAGTAAATAAATATGAAATTATTAAAACAATAAAACAGAAAAAAGAAAACTATTTACAAAAAATTCATAATACATAAATGATTTTCAAATATCACAAATAAAACAGTTTTTTAAATTATCATTAAGTTAAGTTTCATGGAAAATTAATATGTGCAATGGAATAATAGACTTTTTATTTGAAAAATTTGACATATTTTGGTATTTGAAGTACAATAAATTCTATACTAATATAATTGGACTTTTTATTATAAAAGTTATATTATTTTTACCGAAAAAAATATTAATTTTTTTTGTTACATTTGTTTTGTGATTAGGAAAAAAATTCCGTATAAAACTATATGTATGTATTTGTACATATGTATACATACAATTAATTTTTTTAATAGCCTGGAAAATATTAATTTGCTTGTTTGCATGTCAAAATGTAATCAAAATATCAGGGAAATAAATGTTTTTTATAAATTATAATATGCTCAATTTATTTTTTTCTTTTATGTTGCCGAAATTTTCAAGTCATGATGGTTTGATAGGTTGCCGTTTTTGTGGACGAGGAAATCTTTAACAAACTTTTTAACATAAAAGCTATTATGACATCAATTTTGTCACAATCTATTTCGGATATTTACTTATATGAATATATACCTATATACGTTACAATGTGATTCAATGTGTATTTAAATCGAATGGTAAGGAAAAATTCTATACTTTGTCATTGCAAGTCGCTTTAAGAACGATTTAGATAGGTATACGAAGTTATTTATACGATTGTAATATATTGAAATATATTTGAATATACATATTACAAGATGAAATGAATTTTAAAAAAGATTAAATTAATTTATAAAAGCAAGAATGGCTTACCTTTTTTTCTGGTAAAAATTCGTTTACCTGAAAAAAAGATAATATTTGCAGAAAAGCGAACATCATTTGAAAAAACTAGTTCCTTGTTAAAACCTTTATTGATTAAATATAAATATAGTTGATTAATAATAAATATTGGAATACAGTACTTACTTTTTTAAACAGTACTTATTTCCTACACAATAATAATTATTTCCTACACAATAATAATTTTGCAAAATGGCGTTCTTCACATCATATTATCACCCTCTAACCAAAATAAATTTAAATAAACATTTTATTTCAAACAACCGTAACTGCAGATTGTCCAACAATTATTACTTATGTATAACAGAGCGTTTTTAGGGTTTTTAGGTGAAAAAATTACAAGTAGATCCAGAACTGAATTTAATTAGCTATCTATAATTTAAATCAAATTATGCTTTCGCAAATTAGCAAGAAAATAAGCAACAAAGAAAAATTATCATGTTATCAAATTTTTCTTACAAAATAAAAACAACTTCTCTCTGACTAGCTGCCTACATAAATGAGATAATGTATAGAAAACTCCTGCGAAGTAGAACAAAATTCCTCTAAGGCAGAATCAGGACAGTAATATAACGTGCAGCATATTTTTCATAGCATCATAAACTGAATATTAGGTAGTGAGAAATGATAAAATATTTGCTGGTAGATCAAGATTTACAGAATATAAGAAGATACCCGGGTCCCTAGAACTGAAAATTTTAATAAATTTAAAATAAAACTTGAGTAAAAAGTTTTTTTTTATCCTCCTTTTTTTTATCCTCACGTCGTCTTACTAAGTGTTTTTATAATTATGTTATGGGACAAATTCGAGAATTTCATAGAGGAATTCTTCAGACTCTCTTTTAATTTGTCATTGTGTTTTTATTGCCTTAAAAAACTAATAATAAATTTTAATTTACGATTAAATTTTGCTAAAATAAAATTAAGTATTTTTATGATTACAACTTTAAAAGCACAAAGTTTATTCAAAATTATTAGTATTTTGAAGACATCACATTTTCCTAATTTCATTTGATTTTATATCATTTGAATTTTTATTAAGAATTTAATAGCCGAAAAGAAAAACTGTTATTACATTTTAAAACCAAAAAGTTGACAATAAATTTTCCATTGTTGCAAAAAACAGTTACCAGGTTGGCTGAAACCTTTATTTATTATTCCTTGTTTATTTTGAAATATGGTCTAATATAAATAAAAACTATTTAACCATAAATTTACAAGATATTTTTACTAAAAGATATTTTTATATTAAGCATTCATATTGAATAAAGTCCAACGCCATTTTTACTACCATGATTTCAATTTCTGTTTTTGTACTCTATATTTGTTGACCATATAATTTCGTTTTTCAAAATATTTGTATATATTCCAGAATTGGATGAAAAAAAAACGAAGGATATTTTCAGTTATTTTCAGTTTTACAGCAACAAATAACACGTTTTTAATAATATGTAATAAAAATAATGTTAGCAGTGTGAACAGAAGTCCTTTTTAGATGAGGGTTCAATTATTTTCTTCTCCTTTCTTATTACAGTATTTAAATATGTATATTTTCGTTAAATCAGCAAAAAAGTATAAAATCAAAGAGATTATTGCAAAATGTTTTGGGATCTAGTAATTTAATTATGAAATTTTGAGTGTTTATGTAATGAAATTCTTTCACATTTTTGAAAATAGTTCAATGTGCAGGTTGGTACGCTTTTAAGAATTTAACAGACTGTAATACTTATAGAAACACACTAAAATTTATGTTGATGACAAAATATATTAAATTGTAATAAAAAAAAATTTCAGTAATTAAATATTAGTCTAATTTATAAAAATTCGGACAGTGAATAAATCACAATATTAATTATTCCGCAAAATTCTATTAATGTTCAAATAACATTTAATTTAATCTTTCAAATAAACTTATTAATTTATTTATGTTTAAAACTACAGATACTTCTTCTAAGTCACAGATTATGGGGCAATAAATAACTTAATCTTTTCGATAACTATATTTATTTTATTAAAAAATTAAAAACTTTATTATATGGTCGTTTTTTTAAATTTATAAAATAAAATAAATATTTATTCTCTTAAATTGAATAAAATATAAAATTTTACAAAAATATATCTAAAATCATTCCGTGCGTGTTTTTGTTTTTGAAACAGCAAGGGTGGAATTTTTCAACAAACAAAAAAGAAGAAAAATGTTGTAATTTTCTTCAATAACTGATAAAATATATTATTGTGAAATGACACAAAAAAAATGTTAAATAACTTTTATATAATTATTCTTTAGTCCTGTAAATATAAAACAAAGATTATCATCACACATAAATTATATATACTGAGTGTGTAAAACATCATCTAAAACAGAGACAGATTCATGCAAAACTATGGAAAAATCTACTAAATAAATATCTTTGTACTTAGTACAGAAGAACTTTTAACCTAAATTTTGAAGGAATACAATTTATTATTTTGAAAATATCTTTGAATATATGCTCTTATTTATAAGTCCTCCAGTTCTCTTTGAAAATAATATTTTGAACAAGAATAAATTATCTAAATCTAAAGTAAGAAATTTAAAAATAAATATAATACATAATCGAATTTGCTTAGGATATACATAATATAAAATGGAAATTTTTAAAAGCTAAAGCAATTCTTATTTTATTATTTTTTATACCAACAGAATAAATCTGTTGGATGTATCCGATATTGTTAATAATTATAATGTCGAAAATATATATTTATTATTTTGGAGAATTTTATTTGAAAACTTATATTTTCCTTTGAATCTAAATATATATTTTTCCTTTGTTAAATTGTTTAGGAAGAAGATTATATTCCATTACACAATATTATTAAATTTCAAATAAATATCCATTGAATAAAGTTGAAAAGTCCTCTTAAGTTTTTTAATATTATTTCAATTAAAATATAATTCAACATTTTATAGAATATTTCTCTAAATTCAAAAATAAAAGGCAATTTATAAGAACAATTATTAAACTGTTTTAAATTTAGTCATATGATATCAGAATAAAAACTAATTCATCAATTTCACCTTACAATTTCAGTACAATCGGGCACGGTGCTAAATGTTACCAATTCAAATACTTTAAAATAAGTCTATAAATAAATGCAAAATTTATTAAATGAAAATTGATATAAAAAATGAAAACTTTGTAATAATAAGTAAAGATTTTAATTCAAGGCACCGTGTACAAAACGAAACCATTAATAAAATATTGAAAAACATATTCCAAGATATTGAAAATTTTTAGGTTTATCCTATCCTATAATATTCTTTTCTATACTATTTATTCAAAATAAAACAAAATTGCACAACGAAATAAACGCGAAGGATATGAGATTTCCAGCTGAAAAGTTTTAAAGTTCAACATAAATAACTAGCAAAAAAAGGACTAACCAGTTTTTTTATTGTATTCTATACCTATATTGCTTGAGTCAACGCAACAGTGTAGTAAAACATAAGCTAACACACTGTTATATCCGTTTTTCAGGAATTTCAAAAACAATAATAAATAAAAAACTTGCATTTCAAATTAAACTGTTATAATTTTTGTTATAATTTTGTGTATAGATCTCAATTTTTCATGCTTTAACCCATTTTTACGATAATAACGTAAAGCGTTAAGTTATCAAACATTTCAAAAAAATTTCTCTTTTTAAAAATTATTATATCATCTTTGAAAATAATTGCATATTTATATTTTTAAGTGTTGCTTTTTATTGCTTATTTTGTCAAGAATGAAAACTAAACTTCAATTTTTCAGTAAAACACAGCGTAAGCTATTTTACAGGTATTTAAAACGAAAAAAATCAACATAACTACGTTTATTAAGAAATCGCATGTGTCGTAAATCTGAAGCAAATGTTAAAAATCTACTATTACACAAGCCATACTATTATGTATTTAAAAATTTATACAAATTAGTATAGAATGCTGAAAAACGAATCAAAGCTTTCGCATGGAATAAAGTTAAATAAAGTAATAAAATTTTGTACAACAAAAAGGATTTCTGATCTGTTTGGATTTCTGCATCGCATCAGTTTCAAATAAGTAACATGGAAAACAAATTTAACAAGTACAAAATAAGAAAAAACTTAACTAACCATACGCGGATGTTGATTTGGAACTATATTATGTATTTGTATTTTCAGTTTTCTAAAAAAAATGATGAGGGTTGTATTTTATTAGGACACAATATTTTGTATTAACCAAATAGTTTTGTACTTTTGTCATATAGGCATTATATATCATATAAAAACGAACATTTTTAAATTATCTTATAAAATATATTTCGATATATTAAATGGATCAAAAATTTAATTTTGTTAGGAATATTTGGGGATTGATACTTTATTGGGATAATTATAAATAAGCAAAATGATATTATAATCTTGATCAATTTTGCAGTCGGTGGCTAATTTATCGTTGTATTTTTATTTTCCTGACACGAGTGCCGTAGATTGGTATGATTGAGATCAAAAAACATAAATTTAATACAGCAGTGTTCAGTTATACTTATTAAAGAACAACAATAGAAATATCAATCCGCATATACATATACATTTAATTTTCAAAAATATCAAGATTATTATTACATTAAATAATATTAAATAACGAAAATTTACCTTTATTATCCACTTAATGCTGAATTTCTATTTCAAATGGTGTAACATAAAATAAAATAAAAACACAAATTAGCAAAAAAAATTGTTTTATAACCCGATATTTCCTTTACAATTCAGAATTTCTTTTAATTAAACTTTTTTTTGTATTTCTTTAAGAACTTCTTTTCATATGTATATTAAAATTAACCATAAAAAAACACTTGTTAGCGCATTGTATCAAACACCATTTTATGTATATATATAAATCACTTAATCAATAGTGCGGATGACTGGTAACCTATGTGTTTATTTTTAATAGTTTTTCAACCAAAAAAGCAAGAGCAAAATTAAATTAAACAATGATATTCCAATCGCGTCCAAAGAAAATATGACGTACTTAATAAAGACTAAACTATAAACACTCCTTTATTTGTTCTGCGAAGGTGTTGAAAAAAAGAATATAGAAAAAAACCGTTGTAAAATATATTACAAAATTTTTATTTACACACAAGAAAAAAAGTATTCTGATTTATGATTTACCTAATATTTCCTATAAAGAATTGGTCTCAGATACCGTACTAATATTAAAATCCCATAGACACTAAATTGCTTAAATAAACAACATGATATCAGGACGTTAGATATTAAATTTGATATTTATAAAAAAAGCATCTTTTTTTCTGTATCGTTGCTTGAGCGGCCAAAAAAATGTATATTACTGTGTTTAATGTATAATACACATGACACACAAAAAAAAAGGAACTACTGAAATAGAATTTGAGAATTTACTTTTTTTTTTAAATACGCGTGACTGAGAATTAGTCTTCTTACTCGATTGACGTTCACGACTGAACTGATTTTCATGTTCCTTGGTGTTGTATAATAGAGTAGTATTCAATTGAGGGTTAAATTTTTCTGGTTGTTTTCAATGAAGCTCTATAGAGTTTGTTAAAGGAAAAGGTATCACTATCATAATAATAACATTGACAAAGAACAAGAGAAATAAAGAATATTTTGTTGAATTGACTATGCGCATTTAACGTATCGAAAAAAAAAAAAATAGTCCAGGGGAATTTTGTCTGTTGCTTGCTTTAAAAATTAGAGCAAATTATTTCTCTTTATAAATAAATAATAAAAATGAATAATTAAAACAGTTTTAAATTACTAAAATTAATTAAAATATTGAAATATATAAGTGAAATTTTTCTAAAACAACGACATCAACTTATTGTACCATAAATATTTTATAAATTCACGATAATGTCACTAAAAGATTTCTTTTTATTATGCTTATAATCTCTTTATTGATGTACTAGAAGTTTTTCTACATTTTAGGTACCGTACTAATAAAATAATTTAAATAACAGAACAAACACTGGGCCTATATTTCGACAGTAGTCCTCAGAATACAAAAAAAAAAAATTTTAATAATATGGCTCAACATATCTATTATGAAATAATGTAGTACAGTACAGTGTAATATATCGTAAGTAATTAGGAAAAATAATATTAAAAATTATTCCAAGTACGGTTATAGATTAATTTTTCCTAATAAAATGATAATAGATAAATGGCATATCTCTCAATATTTTATTTAAAAACATATTTTCTCGTGATGCTCTTCATTTATTTATTTCATGCAATTTATTTCTTTTCATTTATTTATAGAAAAATAAAACATATATTATAAAAAGAAGAATTTGAGTGAAATAATCAATAAAATTATTTTAAAATTTAGTTAGTTATTTAGTTATTTCGGAATTTAGTCATAAAATATAAGCGAATCATAAAATATAAAATTTGCATTACAATTAAATCTTCAGCATTCAATATATGTATGATGTTTTTTACAAAACTGATTGTAATCTCTTTAAAAATTAAATATTGTTTAATAATTAAATGTAATAGTTATTGTAAAAACATTAAAAAAATAAAAATAATTTCATGATTTGTGTATCTGCGAGTAATTCTAATTATACCCCTATTTTTTATGTATCCTTTCATAACTAGACAATACATATATATGCGTATCAATTTAAGCATAAAATGACAGGACGTTGTTATTTTATTAAAAAGAAACAATTAGAAAATTAACTTTTGCTACACAATTCGTCCATAACCCTTTAACAGAGCAGATAAAACATTATATTCACGGCTATCAATGTAAATAAAGTAGTAAATAGAAATACGTTTAATTATTTTATGTACCCTCTTTTTCTTTTCTGATATATAGATGCAACAGATTCAACAATTATTTTATAGTATACTTACACAATTTTTAAACATACAACTTCAACAATAAATTCTACTAGTACTAATAATAGTATTGTTAATAGTTTACATTCAAAAACAAATA
This sequence comes from Empis livida, assembly GCA_963932195.1. NCBI lineage: Eukaryota > Metazoa > Arthropoda > Insecta > Diptera > Empididae > Empis > Empis livida. The sequence continues at coordinate 55,033,559 of OZ010647.1, forward strand.
TTGACGAGCAATTATTATTATATTATATAGCTAAGCAGGTAAAGCTCAATATATACTAAAAGAACTAAAGTGATTTGAGATTATTGGAACTATGGACCTGTAACTTTTTTGCAGGTCCATAGTTCCAATAGTTTTTTTTTTTGTTATATATTAAATATCAACAGTCCGTTAACATTTTGTATTGAAAATAGAGTTTGTAAATTATATATATTAAAGTTAACTTTTCACAATATTTATATGAGACTTAAGAATTAAAGGAAATAGTACTCTGATTTTATTCAAAACATAAAGTAGAAAGTATGTACATACATATACATAGATAGTTTGTTTGATATTTGCGTATGAAACACAATGACATAGCAGAAATTACATTTTTTAAATTTAAAACTGCAACCTTTTAATTTCTACTTTTCTATAAATGGAGTAGAGATCGTACCAGACCTAATTAATTTCGTCATTAATTGAAATCAGGACAAGAGGTTACGTACTAGATTGTTTCGTAAAAATAAATATTCATGAAAACTAAATTTTTTTGGTAAATTTCACTTTAGAATATTTTAAATTTTAATATAAAAGAAAAAAATACATATACGAGTACATACAAAAAAGATAAGGCTTCAAAAAGGCTTCAAGCCAGAAATGGCTTCAAAGTGTGCAAACTGGTAAATCCACGAAATTTATTTGAAATTAAATAACTAAATAAATTTATTTGAAATGAAAAATTTAAATATGTATGTACTAATTTTTAATAGAAAAACTTATATTTTTGCAAAAACTAAATTTTTAAATTTTTTCATTTTGCTATAATTTTATAAAATTTTATAGCCGAGTGTTTTGCTTAAAAATAATTAACGAGTTTTCAAATTAAAATTAAACAGTGAAATGGCCAAGAAAAACAGATAATATGATGTAAATATTTAATGGCTAATTGGGTTAAACACAGCAGAATTAAAAACAAAAACCTAGTCAGAATATTATAATTTTACACTTTTTTTATTGAAATTTGTGTTTTATTGAAAATTCAGCTTTATTTTTTAATGATAAATAAATTTACGTAAATTATCATAATTATTATAATTATGTACACGTAACGAAAAAATGATGTACATACATTGTATATAATAAAATTTTGTCAATAATCATAATAACAATTACCATCGACATATATTTTTCTTATTCATATATAAATTTCACTTATATAAATTTCACTATTTTGAATGAAAATCAATTATTATATTATTTATCATCATGTTCTCAAAGTTTTCATCAAAACTTTTGTTTACTATCGTTGATGTTTTTCCATAAAAAATCTGCATTTTTAAATTGTTATTTATGAATTAATTTGAAGATTATTAAAAACTAATAAATTAAATTTATATTACTATTTTATAAAGAATTTGTTATTTAATTAATTTAAATTCAGAAAGTTTTTTATAAGTTTCAATTTAATAAACTCTTTTTACGTTAATAATTTTATTAGGGAAGTTAATTATGCTGATGTATATAAATCATCAACGATATGTTATTATACGAAAACAATAATGTTAATCTTTATCTATAGAAATTATAATTAAAAATTCTCTAAAAACTTTATCATACGAGGGCAGATTGATAATTACGTGGACTACCTGTGATGCAGGTAGTCCACGTAATTATACTATAATATAATTAAATAAGATATCGACTTGAAATATATATATTTCAAGTCGATATCTTATTTAGTTTACGTGTAATAGTCTTTTAAACAAGTCAATCTCAGTGAATTTTTAAAAATGGATAAAAACAAATTTTATGAAATTTTAGGATTTGTTCTCACGGTGCAAATATGCCAAGCAGAATTTCTCACAGCAAAGTGCAGAATAATAAGAATAATGATATATTTGAAATTATATATGCATTATCATAAGTAGAGAAGTAAAATATATTTGTGAAAAACAAAAATTTAAATTTTTGGTGTACTTATGTTAAATAGGTATTAGCCAATATTAAATATATAATCAACTCAGTAAAATATTATTATAAATATGCTCTTTTTAAGCAAAACAGATATCTAAATAAAATGTACATTTTTACAAATATCTAATCATCTGGTCATTTTTCAATCGAAACATAAATCTTATCTCTCTAAATCTAAACACTTCAAAGTATATAAACTGTTCTCTCTCCGTTCCTATAAATTTAAAAAAAGAAATAAATTTAATAATACCAATACCAAACCTTTTAGTCTTAGAAAAATATAATTAATTTATTATCTTAATTAATGATTTATTAAGTCACACGCTTTAATGTGAATCTGAAATATAGTCTAAATTATTTATTTTCTAAAAGGACATAAAAGGACATTATAAGAATTTATCTTTATAAAAATTGTTTTTTTTTTTTTTTTGTATTCAAGCGTAATTTATATTATATGTGTATTATATATTAAAATCACATTATTATTAACTTTCTTTAAATAAATTTGGTAATTATTTTGGATCTTTTAAATTTTAGTGAAAGTTCAAATATTTAAGTAGAAATGATTTTTGATTAACTTTAAACTTTCATAATTTTGGGATTAGTATTCTGCAAGCAAAGTCCGTTATATTTTTAATGGACCGTTCAATCACTAAATAAATGAAAAAGTTATTCAGAATATCTTAAAGCAATTAATTGTTTTAGATATTATATCTGGAAAAGGCCAATGTAACAAAAATTTATTTGCTTAAAAATTATAATTTGATTTACAAACATAAAAAATCATATAATCAAATGTAGAGATTTAGTGACTCTTTAAATGAAAATTATGTGGCTAACATGTCCTGTAGTAGAGAATAAAATCTTTATGATTTTAAGACATCTTGAGGAATACTACAAGAACATTAAATTACAAGAACATTAAGCCGTAAATTATTAAAAGTTTCTTAATTTTTTAAACGACTTATAAGTTCAGCGTTTAAATTAATTAAAGAAGCAATGTTTTATATTTGTACATAGTCCAACTGACTATATACAAAAGTATTTATTATGAAAAAATAATTTACTTTACCATTTAGCAATATAATTTAGCATATCAAATCAATCTTACCGTTTACAATTAATTATACTTTTTACATACATAAAAGTTAATGCAGCATGTTATATTATTTTTTATTTATTTATTCACTTTTATTAAATATAAATAAATACATGAAATTACATTTTACCTAAAAATCCTTTCATTAAGCCAATACGGGAGTATTAAATATATATTTTGGAATACAAGAAGTACTCAAAATTTTTAATTAAAATCACTGAGCAATGTGGAAATGATATCGAGGATAAAAACCTCACAGAAAATTCATTAAATTCGTTAACACTTGTATATAATTAAAAATTTATAATGAATGCAACGTTTTAATGTTTGTACGGTAAATTATAATTTGAATATTTATACAACCAGCATTAATAGCAGGATTTCCATATATAAATTTTGAATCACTGGATATGTTTGATATATTTTATATCTTCACTGTCAGTTTTGTTCAATTAAAATTTTAATACTGAAAAAAAGTTCAATTCAATTATTTTAAAGCAATAGCTGACAGTGCAGGGACATAATTCCGCAAATTATAATTCCACAATGAAAATTGTGGAAATATATCACACTAAATAGATCATAACTCCACTGTGGAACTATGATAAAATAGAGGTGGTAAATAATTCCATAATGCAAATATAATTCAATCTTACAAGGAATTTATGTTTTCAAAGTATACAAGAAAAGCACGCAGATCCTAAGTACCATCTATTAAGTAATTACGATTACATTGTAGAGCTATGACGCACTTAGTTGAGCCATAATTCTATAATGTGTGTGTGGATTTATAACCCATTTCTTTGTGACATTATGTTGCACTTCAATGGCCCATAAGTCCATAAACCTGTAAATTTCAAATTCCTGAATAATGTCCAACTAAATGGGTCATAACTCATAATTGCTAAGACTTGTCGATTTAGGTCCCTGCACCGTAACTAACAGAATATCTGCTAGAGTGTTGTATAATATATTTGTTGCACTGAATAGTTCCCTTAAATTAATAATTTATGTCGCTGTTGATTCATTATCGTACTTGATTGATGAAATATAATTTAAATTATCAATTTTCAACACAAATTACGTATATACTTTAAATTATCAATCCTTTGAATACAAACTTAAGTTATTAAATTCATTTTGAACTTGACTGAATATGTAGTGTACATATGTACATATCTAATTTTATTGTATGCCACATCATAATCTCACCAATCAGTATTCGCATTACAAAAATCATTGCTAGGTTTGAGACATGTTTCAATTATATTTTTATTGTTACTGTGAAATCTATAAGTATTTCAGAGCCATTTTTAAATTATAATCAAACTTATATATTTTCAGGAAAAGTCTAATATAAATTTTAAAAAATATTTAAAAGAATTATTATAACAGACAAGAATTTAAAAATATAAAAATTTTAAAATAACAGAAAAATTGCATGAATAGTCTTGTCCTTCATATTTTTGAAATACGATGTTTTGAAATTTTCACAAAAAACATTACTATATTATTTCTAACATTTTTTTTTGTTTTTACAAAGTGTACAATATTTCAAATAAAATTGTGTTTAAACATTTTTGCTGTTTATTTAATATGTATGTATGTATTTCAAAAATTTACTACACTACATCTTCGTATATTTTTTATGAATTTAATTTATTATTTTTACCAAAATTTTCATGTTCAAGTTTTTTCAATAAATATTTTTCTTGTTTTCTGTACTTTCAGTACACCAGAGCACAATTTATCCCAATAAATATTTTAATATATACCGAAATTACTGTCATAACGGAAAATATATAAAATTTATAAAAAACGCACACACACACACACACAATATGAACTTCGGCAAAATTGACGTAGCAACATATATGATACAAAATATGTTTTTATAAAATATAAAACCAACAAAAAAAATGTTGCTTTTCATTGATTTTATGATGTCTTTGCCTACACAAATTAAGGAAAAGAAAACGGAGAGAGAAAACTCGCATAAAATTGTCTTATTACGTACATAAAAATATACTTTAGTTTGGGATAAAATTTTCATTTAACTTTACAGCAAATTCAAGTACATATGTATGTATGTAGCTAAATATCGCTCGTAGGGATTTGGATAAACAAAAACAGCATTAGTTTTTTTTACAAAGAAATTAAATAAAAATTACTTTTGGGAAGCTGTTGATATGAAATATAAATTTTTTAATGATTTAAATTTTTGTTTTTTGTTGTTCACGTCATTATTGAATTTTACAGCACCAAATCAAATTTCCTAATTAAAAACTTTATTTTAAAATTTAAAGGAATATGTTTAAGAATTTTTTGGTCGTACCGAATTTTAAAAAGAATTATGCGCGAATTAGTATGGTTAAATTTTAATTATTTACAGTTTTATGTGTAAATAATAAAGATATTCTTAAATATTTATTGACAAATTTCCTATATATCAAAAGGAATTCCATTCTCAGCTAATGTAATCATTTTCATTACTATTAAACATTAAACTATTACCATCTCTGACTTAGTGATATTTCAGAACTGCAATATACATATATATGTACATAAAATGATGAAAAATTATACTTTTTTCTTTCCTTCTAATCTAAATTTATTTGCGTATCTTGAAAATATCTTACAAAAATATATACTTTTTCAAAAAAACTCGTTAAATAATATAATATTTCAATTATCAATTTAGAACAACAAGTTAGTCATTATACAAATATTTTTAATTACTAAAGCACAACTCTAATTATAATTATTATATTAATTTTAGTACATATATTTATAAAATGTTATAGTAGATACATATACATAATACAGTGATCAAATTAAATTATATATCCTGTTTCTATGATTTATAGACAGAATCCTTTAGGCGCCATAACCCAGTTATCTTATTTTAATTTCCATTTTGATTATAAAAATATCCCTCTGAAATCTACGTAGTCTATCTTGCTGACAGTATGAGCAATATGGTATTGTAAAATTTGGAACTGCAAATATTTATTTGTCTCGTTATAAAATCTTTAATATGTACAGACTAATTATATAATGAAAAATTGAACAACACCATAAGGCAAATAAAGTTATATTAAGACAAGGGAGAATAAATCACAAAATATAATTTTTAAAAAAGGGTATAGGAATAATAAAGCAAAAAAAATATACTTTTGAAAATTGTTTATGTTTTTCAGTAAATTTAATTTAAATCCAATAAGTTTTTTAATAAACAGAAAAATGCTTTCATTAATTACATAAGAAAATATTTTAAATATTTTAAGTTCAAATTGAATTTAGTTTTCCTTTTACGTTTTTGTAAACAACTTAATAGTTATATGAAAATATGTCGTGAATAATATAATAATGAGGGACATAAATGAACAATATTAATTGTTAGTAATGTGACTCAATTGCAAATTTAGTTCAAAGTATATATATTTATATATATGTATGTACATATAAACAGATACTTTGCAATTTGTTTGGTTTTTTATTAAATTTTATTTAAATGTTTTAAATTTAAACCAAATATCTTTTGATACAATTAATCACTACTTTTACAACCTGGATATTATATGTACCTAAAAATTATAGAATAAGTTATAATTTTTTTCTCTGATTAACGATTAATTTAAATGAGGAATAAAATTATTTAACTTTGTAGATATGTATACATTAATGTGTAAATTAATAATATTGTGTATTAATGTTGTTAATAGAATATTTTTATAAAAGTTATAAATATTTTAAAAGCTTAGAGTGAAATGCATTATATAAGATGAAAGAGAAGCTCAAATTTATTTTTACATTTTGTCATTACAATTATTATTGCTTAGGATGTACATAATTTGCGAGATTATGTTATCTTACATAACACTTTCTGAACATCCTGATCCTTCGTTTTCTCTTCGGAGAAGTTAGTTTTTTTTCTTCAATTTCATGAGCACGTATCAGGTATGACAAAAATAAAATTAATTATATTTATAGACCTCAAATATAATAACAATTACATATATTATTGTACTACAGTATATTAATACATAAATTAGTGGAATAATTTATTTTGAAACTAAGGGGAGAATATAATTATAAAATAAATAGCTGTTTTTGTTTATCCAAACACTAGTTATTTGTATATGTACATATATACTTTATTTTATTCTAATTGCAATACATTATATTGCAATAGCAACAAATTTTATAACAAAAATTTTGTGTCATTCTTTATCGATTTCATTTTGTTTCAAAGTTGTTGTTCTTTTAAAAATAAATAATATGCAACACAAATATGAATTCATAAATTTATTTATATTTAATTTTGGTTAAGGGTTAACTTTTTCAATAAAAAATTTAAAGTAATCATTTTCAAATTTAAATAGAATATGTTAATATTATATTTTTGCAATATATCAATTAGATTATTGATCATTAAATCTGGTTCAGGGCATTGTAAACTTGCCTTGTAAATGAAATAAATATCGGAATTTTATATTCTGAGTCTTGAGTAATATCGATTGTAACAATAATGTATTTCCATTACCGCCACAGCTTAAAGTTAATGTTAGTCATATTAAACCTTCATCATTAAAATTGCTATAAGTGATTTCTTTATCATCATTACGTAAGGTTACAACATTTTTTTATTGTAGAAAACATACCATAGTGGCTTATCCAAGTACAATATTTTTTTAAATTTGTGTACCTATTTCTTAACAATCCCAAATTAATTTCTTATTTCTCTTATTAAATATTAGCATTTTTTATTATCATTAATTGTTATAAATATCATTAATCGCTCCACCCTGTCATTATTAACCTAATAGATAATAAAATTATTAAAACCAAGGTAATGGTAAAACAAATTTTGTTACTATAAATCAAAATTATAATTAAAACATTCTTAGAAAATGATTTATGAATAATATTTTACAATCCCAAATTAATTTCTTATTTCTCTTATAAATATGTTTACATAAAATATACTCACAAATAATTTTTTTATGATTATATTTTATATAAACATAAGATGCTTTTTTAATGTAAAATATTTCACAAATTCCAGTTTTTCGTAAACATTTTTTTTGCATTATGTTTGTCGTAGGTTTTCATTGAAAATATGATTATTATTTCATAATTTCGTAGTTTAGATATATATCATGTATATATATATATATATATATATATATATATATATATATATATATATATATATATATATATATATATATATATATATATATATATATATATATATATATATATATATATATATATATATATATATATATATATATATATATATATATATATATATATATATATATATATATATATATATATATATATATATATATATATATATATATATATATATATATATATATATATATATATATATATATATATATATATATATATATATATATATATATATATATATATATATATATATATATATATATATATATATATATATATATATATATATATATATATATATATATATATATATATATATATATATATATATATATATATATATATATATATATATATATATATATATATATATATATATATATATATATATATATATATATATATATATATATATATATATATATATATATATATATATATATATATATATATATATATATATATATATATATATATATATATATATATATATATATATATATATATATATATATATATATATATATATATATATATATATATATATATATACATGATATATATCTAAACTACGAAATTATGAAATAATAATCATATTTTCAATGAAAACCTACGACAAACATAATGCAAAAAAAATGTTTACGAAAAACTGGAATTTGTGAAATATTTTACATTAAAAAAGCATCTTATGTTTATATAAAATATAATCATAAAAAAATTATTTGTGAGTATATTTTATGTAAACATATTTATAAGAGAAATAAGAAATTAATTTGGGATTGTAAAATATTGTAAAATATATATATATATATATATATATATATATATATATATATACATGATATATATCTAAACTACGAAATTATGAAATAATAATCATATTTTCAATGAAAACCTACGACAAACATAATGCAAAAAAAATGTTTACGAAAAACTGGAATTTGTGAAATATTTTACATTAAAAAAGCATCTTATGTTTATATAAAATATAATCATAAAAAAATTATTTGTGAGTATATTTTATGTACTCACAAATATTTTATGTACTCACAATTTTATCATTATGTATACACACAACCAACAAATATATAAATATTTTTTTTTATTAAAAAATTTATAAGTTCTTTTAACAAAAATGCCATCACAAAAGATCGTAGGTAAAATTATTAATTTAATATTATTAAAATTATATTTTTTTTAAATTAAAATAAAAATTCTTGAAAACATGACGAAATAATTTAATAATAAAATTTCTTTGAAATATTTTATTATGAAAATATTATTATATGATTTGTTTAACATGGAATGTACTTTTAAGACTTATTTTCCAACTTTTTAAAAATTAAATATTTATTCATTTGTAAGAAAAATTTAGGAGCAGAGCTTCACAATTTAATTGGGAACACTTCAGTTCTCTGTATTAGAATATGGAAGCTAATTTATTATAACTGTCCGCAAACATTAATATACATATGTACTAACAAATTCAGAGAAAAATTTAAAATGGTTATAATAAAATTGGTTGTGAAAAACTTAATTTCTATTTTTAATTACCAGCAGGTTTAAAACTTATACTTATACCTGATACTGAATTATTATAACAATGGCATTTTTAAACATACTAATTATAATATATTATTTCTATTACTCAATTAAATATTCTACACAGTACATCACATAAATTTTGTTGGAATTTTTCATAATAATCAAATTAGGTCAAGCAAAGTTTTATTTAATATTAAAATAATAAAAAAAAACTCGGCTCCAACAAAGAATATTTGCTAAAAAAAAATTCTTCTCCTAATAAATAAATATAATTAGACAAAACAAACTAAAAAACTAAAATGCGAAAATTTAATTACTAACATCAACATTGTCTTTATCAGACTATTATATAGAATAGATTTTTCAAGACAATTTGTAAATATATACTAAATTATATTTAAGTACTAAAATTAGCTTATAGATCAATTTAATTTTTTCTATTCTGGAAATATAATAAAATTTATTTTGTTATGATTTTTCCACTTAAGTTCAGAATTCTTTAAATAATGTTATGCGATTATTATAAAGCAATGTGCATAAATTTAATCATAAAAGTCCTGGTGAACTCAATAAATTATATTGTTTATTTAATTGAATATTAATATAAACAATAAATTATTCTTTCCAATTATAAATATTATTATTAATTTGGCATAAAAGACTTAAATTAAAAAATAAATAACAATCATTGTGTCTATCCCATCATTCAGTTTATTTAAATTTTGAATTATTTTCATGATTCAAAATTAATTGCATTTACAAAAATTTACAGTTAAGTTATATTTTATATGTGTATGTCTTTTTATTACATATTTTGTAAAAATATTTCAATAACAAAAATTTGCAATCAGGATAAACATAAAACCGTGTCTGCTTTACAACATAACTTAATTTTAATTGTGTACGAGAATTATCAAATGCATTTGCAAAATTCTTTTAAAGGAAATACCGACTTCCATTAATTAAGAAAAGTACAAAATATTCAAATTTCATATATTCAATAATATTAACAATGACGATTTTGGAATTTGAATCTACTATCTTTTCGCAGGATATAAGAGCATATTATGTAACATATAAAATAATCATGCAAGATCGTGCTTATCTCTCACAATGTAAAAAGAAAATATGTCATCTACATATTTGATTAAATATCAAAATTATATACGTGAAATGTAATGCTATTCTATACATAATTTTTTTTATAAAAATATTGGATTTATAAACACAATATAAAAAAAGAGAAAATATGTCACAAATCCCATAAGGATATTTTTTCAAATTTATTGATTTATTTTTCATATTTATTTTATTTTCAGGCACAACCATTATCCGTTTTATTCTTTTTTATATAAAAATCAAAAAGAATATTACGGAGAATAAAGGATTTACCCGGATGATGATACAAAAATGAAACATGACAAAAGGATTTTTAAATAAGCATTATTTTTGTTTTTATTTAATTTTTTTTATTAAACGATTTTTTATCAACCCTCGTCCTTCCAATCACCAATGTAGATTTTATTTCATTTCTTTTTTGTTAAAATCATAACCACATCACATATCCTTCTCATATTTCTTTAATAATAGTTTTATGTTGAAAAAATGTGGGATAGAAACATATTTTTATAAACGCTGACAACTAAAGAAAAATCGTATAAGATTTTGACCTTCATAAAATTAAATTCTGGTATTTTAAGATTATTTTGTCACATTCGTTTCATAGGCATATTTCATGAACAAATATAGCTTTCCTTTAAAAGAGTTTAAAGATTAAAACACGGCATTTACAATAGTTATTTGAAATTGAAGTTATTAATTTTAAATTGTATATATTTAAAAAATTTAGAAATTATGTAGTACTTTTTTTGAAATTCTATGAGGCGATTGACAGTATTGCAGCTATGAGGCGATTAGCGGGACATTTCCAAATTCTAGACTTAATGTTAAATTCTCTATTGAAAATTCACTCAACTATGCTAAGAAGTCAATTGTAAAAGCATAGTACAGCCATTTAAAAGGATACTGTTTAAAATAAAGCTTTTTAATTAATATTAAATAGTGCTATTAAAAACCGAAGATATACAATTGGTTTAAAAAAAATCTTACGTTTGATAAAGGATACTAGTATTATCTTCTACTTCAACTATGTTCTATGGAATTATATATCCTTAATCAAAAAACTATATTATTTCCTGCAAATATTTGGAGTTGAATAATTCAAAAATTTCCACAACTGTATTTCCGTAATTCGCACAAATTACATTCTTAATATTACAATAAAAAATAAGGAACCAAAATGAAACAACAATAATATGTAATTAAAAAAGGAAAGATTTCTCGCCGGTATTTTAAATAAATCAGTAAATCGAGTTTATAATTGTTTTATAAAATTGTCGCTATATACTTTTGTATGTTTTCTTTTATTTTCTAAACATTGCCACATGTAAGTACATATATACTATATTAATTTTATTTACTATTGTTTACTAGCTACTATACATTATATTAATGAGCATAAAATTCTATAAAGGCCAATAATAATAAATCCCACACATCCTCGAATAACAATAATTGTAGCATGTACAGTAAAATATTTGTTTTAATAATACACAAAAAATGGCGAAAATGGTTTTTTATTTCTATTTATTCAAATAAACATCCAGAAAATATATTAAGCAATTACTTTTCAAGTTCCAAAATATAAAAACAGCCATCTTTCCGTTGTACGGTAAATTTATTTTCTGCTTTGTTCTTTACGGACGATTATTTCTGGAAAAAATTATTTACATTATTTAAATAGTAAAATTCTGGTAAATTGAATATCGACGAGGGGTACTTGGTTTTAGCCATATATATAAATTAAATAAATTTTAATTAAATTCATTTTGTTATTCATTTAATTTGTCTTTTAAATTTATTTAATTCAGTTTAATTTTATATTTTTGTAATGCACATCTCCAAGAAACATATTTTCCTCTTATAACATTCAAAAGTTTTAGTCATTTGAATTATTAGTAAAATGATTCCAAATAATGGTGTATAAAATCATAACGATAAAAGCCCTTAAGCATTTTAAAACCAAGGTTTTAGGACCTAACTCTTGGTTTTCGGATTAAAATTAAAACGGAATGAAAATATATATACATACATATATAATAAAAAAGAATATTTTAGAATAACTAAAATATTTAAAAATTATACTACTAACAATTTACTTAATGTCATAAGTGTATAATTAAAATAAAAAAATTAATTCCCTAGATTGCAGAATATATTAAATATGTATTAGTATTTTAGCGAAAAAGAAATTTTTGAATTGAATTGAATATACACATTTTAAATTCTTTTGTAATGTGTGTACTTATGTTTTAACAAAAAATACAGAAAAATAAAAAATATGCGGTAAAATAACTAGACTGGAGATATCAGTAATAAATAGTATTATATATAAATATAGTCTCTAAAGAAATTGTCGTACACCGATTTTTTTTTGTTTTTACTCTCAGAACTTTTCTAATAACTTTTAATAGTTTGAGCCAAATCATAACATTCACACAGTCAAGTGAAAAATATCATATTGTGTTGTTTTTTAATTGACTGTTTGATAATAGATATTCCCAAAAATAAATTGGAATTAAAATATTTTTTAAAATTAATTTAACAAATTAGACAATAATTTGTATATATGTAATTATAGTATAATTGAATGTTTAGAAAACCCTAATGTAAGGCCTACGTCTTTGGCTTGTTGCGCCGCTGAAGAAGAAATTCAATCTTAATTTAATTAAATACTTTTCAATTAATATTATTGATAATTAGCAAATCTAAATTCTCAAACAATTATTTTAAATTATTGGTTTTGACAAGAATAACTTGCAATTACGTTTATTTTCGAAACGTTTAAATATATTATCAACTACAAAATATTCTATATACTTAAATGTGAATGAACCCGTCGGAGGCTCTAAAAATTTAATCCGAAAACGGTAAAAATTCTACAAATAGGAAAATGTTTTTTCAAAATATATCAACAACATAGTTTTGCATTAAAAATCCTATTATTACAATGATTATTCAATTCCTTACTTAAATTTAAATAAAGCTTAAAATTGAAAAACTATTATTTATGTTGTGGGAGATAATCTTTCCAGAGAAATATATTTTTGATTTTGCTGAGATAAATTCGATTAAATATTCAATTAGGTGTAGTAATAAAAGAACTATATTTATTTATTAAAGTTGTTCTTTTATAAATTTGCATTTTTTTTAATTGGCGAATAAACTGTAACAAAGTAAAAGTTGCAGTCTGGAAATATGTACATATATATGTTTAATGATTAGTCAAGACAGAAATATTAAGAAATTATTAATGTGTTTGGAATACTATGGTATTGCAATATATGAAACTGTTCAAAAAAGGACCAAATTCTATAAATATAATATGCTAAAACTTGGTTTAGTTTAGACTAGAGCTACTACTATACAAATGAATAAAACTAACAATAGTATGCACAAGTGACTTAGAAAATTTTTGTTAACTCTGAGGTTTATAGTAAAATTTTTAGTTCTTCACTAATTATACGTAAAGTTTGGAATCTTTTGCTATATAATTTATACTTTTATTATTTATTCTTATACAATTTTTTAAAGCTTCTTCAAATAGAATTATGTAATTACATTTTAGCTACCCTGAATAGAGTATATAGTTTATCTCTATGATATTTTGCTTTTATATATATGCTAAGATTATTCGAAGTACAATTATTTTTACCATAGAAATTTAAGTATATAACAAAAGTTTAAGATAGAGGATTCGACAAATATCACGTTTTAAAAATTTTGTTCTTATTTTTTTTTTTTGGGTTAAATAAGACACCTCCAATTTCATGGAACTAAGAAGAGCATTTTATTTATTTTTAAAAAACTTTTGTTAACTGTTTTTATAGTGGGTGTTTTATGTACTTTAACTGGATTTTACAAGAGTTTAAAAAGTTTAAAAATATAAAAACTAAAAAATGGTTTTTTAAGATATATTTTATTAATTTGACATAGTTAGCAATTTTATTCAATTATTTTCATTTTGGACTGCAAAAAACTTGATAAAATTTTAGAAATTTATAATTAAACAATGATAATTTATAATACAAAAAGTATTATAATACTTTGTATTATAAAGGCTCCATTATAATACAAAAAGAATTATAATGGAGCCTTATGACTGTAATTAGTGGCGAAAAGTTATACTATATTGTTTTACTTCACGGGCGTAGTTTGAATATGCATCCAAGTGAGTATAGAAATTTACAAATAGTAAAGATATGTAATATTATTTTTAAAATAGTCATTTTATATCCCCTTTGCAGCGTTTTTGATAAAATAAAATTCTATAATAAGAAACCCTAACACAGGGGTTTCCAAACTTTCTGATACTGCGACCCACATAAGAAAAAAGAAAAAATTGGCGGCCCCCTTATTAGATACAACAATAAATAATATAAGCAAATTTTCAATTTGTAAAAAGTAATGTATTCATAGAATAAAACTAAACAAAAATTAATAAAAATTTAGTAATAATATATCTTCTGTTACATTATTATAATATATCTTCTTTTACAAAATAATATATCTTCTTTTACATTATTTTCTGTAACATATCGAACATATGCAATTAAATGAGCATTTTTAGCTACATCTGTAGCCTCATCTACTTGTATAGCGAATTTTGAAGTATGCAGTTGATAAACTAGCTGATCGCAAAGATCTTCAGATATATCAGCAATTCTTCTACCAACTGTATTATCAGCGAGTGGTATATTTCGCAACTGCTGTGCATATGATTCTCCAAACATTGTTTCAACCATATCAATAGCTGCTGGTAGTACTAATGTTTCACCTATTGAATGGGGTTTTTTACATTTTGCAATTCTATAGGAAACTTGGTATGATGCAAACAGTGCTTTTGATGGAACAGAAACTGTTTTTTTAAATGTTTGTTTTCTTTTATTAATCTCTTCTAGTTTCCTTTGAAAAAAATCTATGGATTTATCAATATATTCAAAATGCATAGTTTCAAGATGACGCCTTAATTTACTAGGTTTCATACTCTCAACAGACAAAACTTTCGTACAAACCACACACATTGGTTTTTCCAATTCGTTTACCAGAACACTCGTGAATCCTAATGATAAATATGATGAATCGTATTTTCTTGACTTGGGGGTGTTAGTTCCTTGTTCACTTGGGTATTTTTTATTTCCACTATCTTTACTGGTACTAGCATCGGTATCTTCATTATTACTTATTTTTCTTTTATAACCGATTAAAAACTTATCCATTTCTTTGATAGGGATAAATATAAATTCTTTAAAACTTTTATTATTAAAATAATATTTAAAAAAAATATTCTATATATAAATCTCACCCAAGAATTCAGTTTATGAAATATTGTAATTAAAAAAAACTAAAAAATATATTTATTTAATATTCTATAATATTTAAATAGCAGTACACTTAAATTAACACCGATATTGAAATGACAACTGGAGCAACTTCAACTAGAACTCCGTCAAAAATTAAATTGCAATTCGTTGTGATATAATAACGGTTTTAATGTTACCATAGTAACTATTTACCTACTAACTTCGTAACAGGTTGCTAAGTTTTCATTTTTCATGTTCTTTTTTTCCAGAGGAATCAAAAATATATTTTTTTTTTGTTTTTTTTTTTTCCAGAGGCATCTTAAATAGATTTTTGTAAGTATTTTTTTTAAATAGGTAAAGCAGAAATTAAAAACTTCACGACCCCCTTGAGATTATTACGCGACCCCCCTGTGGGTCGCGACCCACAGTTTGGAAACCGCTGCCCTAACACAAGATTGGAAGAGAAGCAGGGTCAAAACGATTGCACAAGTTTTTTTATCTGTAGTTTATTAAACTTTGTTATAGCCGTAGGAAATTTAATACTTTATCCTTAAGAGATATATTAATTAAAATGTATAATAGAAAAAAGGGTGTTGTAACAATAATATAAAATAAAATTTTTTTTAAATTAAGTTGTTATAATATTATTTTATATTATTCGTATATATTACTGAACTATTAAGTAAGATATCTCCCTTTATTTCAATTTTGTTAATGAATTTGACAAATTATATTAGAAGAGTAAGAAAAGACTGTATTGCTATTTATCTGTTAAACAATTTTGTTAAAACAACTTATATTATATTAGTAAATATCTAAAATATTATTAATTCATAATTTAACTTCTTAAACAACTTCTTTATTACTAATTTAAACTTTAGTGTGTGTGAAATTAGGGAAAAAAAGTATTTAAGTAAATTTCATTTTATAATATTTTTTTTTTTGTAAAGTATAAAATATGTTTCTCTCTATTACGTCGAATTGAAAAATAATTGTTTGTCTTGAATAGGTCTCCTTAATTACGACATAGTAGTATTTTCATATCCACTAAAAATATGCAACCACCAGAAATTTACTGTGTTAAGTTAAACTTAATTATTTGTTTAGATTTAATTAGATTTGCTATGCCAGAATATTTCCTCATTCCGTCTCTATAATTTAGATTTCGTATCAGGTTTCACGAAAATATTTAATAAAATATCATTCGTACATACACAACGCCGAAATTGACAAACAGAACTACAAAAAAATGATAAACAATTCTTATGCACGCAGCTAAATTCATAAGAATAAGAAAAAAATTGCTTGAAAAAATGTATTTTTAATCATCCTCCAAAATCGTCCTCTAAAAATATTCATTTACTATATACATATGTATGTACGTATACATTTGTTTACTGGAATTAGTAAATAAATATGCCGGACAAAGAAAAACATAAAATAAATTAAACGTGACTATATGCCAATTCTGGGATCAAGGATCATGAAAACATTTTTTCAAATTAATAAAATAATTAAATTAATATGCGAAAATAAAAAAAATAGTTTCAATAAATAAAAATTATAGAATATAATATAAATAATTTGATAAAAATTTAGCTTGAAATTGAGAAATAGGTAACTCTAAAAAATTGATATGTGGCCAGCACACAACTTAATTTATAAAGATAAATATAATAATTTGTATTTTTATTTCCCAAGATATGAAATAAGTATAACAGGTAGAATAAAGATGGTTTTTTTCTAACAAGAAGATTTAATCAATAAATCAATACTTAAAGAAATTTGAACTCAAATTTGTTCCAAATTGTTTACAACTTTTTTGTTATTACTTTTTCTTGTACACGGAATATGTCGCGTTCAAACATTTTAATAACTTAACATTTATTTAAATGTATGCTGCAGATAATTAAATATAATTAAACTTTAAAACTGTTTTAAGTTTATAATTTATAGAGAACATTTTTTAAATTACTCATCATCGAAACAGTTGTAATATATTTCCATTCAAGAATTAGAGTACGTTATTAGTAATTATGTAAAAATACAAAGAAAAATATTTGTATTCAGTTTTAACGTTTTTCAACAAAACTGGGAAATGTAAACATAAAAAACAGATGATTTCTTTTATAAATTTTAAAAAAATATGTGTAAAATATTATGAGTAGACTTAAATAAATATAATCTGTTCTTTTTTTAAAGGTAAAAATAAATATTTGATTTCGCTTTCTAAATAATATTTCTTATGAAATCAGCGAAATATATTTCTTTATTACATATTATGTATACTTTTATGTGGGATGAAGTTTTACAAATTATGTTATTTATAATTATAATGTAGTAGTTTAAAATTTAAATAAATAAAATATAATAAAAAATAACTAAAAACAACTTAAATATAAATAAATTATCTATTCATTCCCAGAAACTGTAAGATGCAAGAGGAATCAAGTACAAACATATACATACAATCAAATGCGTAAGTACAATGAAATGTGGTTTGAGTTAAAAGCAGCGAAATGTTAGAAATTATTATCTTGGATTTTGAATAGTGGAATGAATATTTTGTGATAGAAAAAGGTTTTTTCGTTTTTCGAAATTATTAAGAAAATTCAATTAATTTTTTGTATGCACTCAGAAATTTAACGAAAACCCAATTCGTGGTACTCACTATATTATATAATTTATTTTTCTAAAATTGATAATTTTTTTATTCAATTACACATAAAAACTTAATTATTTCTAATTGATTTTATTTAACTAGAACTTTCTTAGCATTATCCGAACTTTTTTCCAATTACAGAAGTAATTTGTACTTGAAATTTTTGCTTTCATTATTTTAAACATTTGAACAAAAGCAAACTTTTTTTAATTGCCATATATTGATGAAACTTCCGAGAAGCTTCCGATCCGCATGTGGAATCTTCAGCTTAAACTTCTCAGTTATAGAAATGTAGTTCCTTACCTAAATCTTTAAAATCATATTAATAAATTAAATTTGTCATCGCAATTGATTAAAAACGTTATAAATAAAAATTTATTTTTGTTCTTCTCCTGTATTAGAATATAAAATTTTAAAGAAAATGTTAGACTCTTCAGAGTTCTCTGAATATTTTGTTGAAATAACATTAATATTAGTAAACTAGTTTGGAGATCAATCAAAAAGATTATACAATAGAAAACTCGTTATATTCATTCGCTTCCCTAATAAAATAAATATTATTAGTGTATGAATATAATACATTTAAAATAAATATGATATATTTCACAACTATAAAAATATTTTAACTTGTTTTATATAATGTGGCCTGCTAAACTATAAGAAATAATTGTTAATTGCAGTCCGTATTGAAGAAATTTTTAAATCTTGAGAAAAATAAACTAATGAAAACCTAATCTTTATCATTTCAAAAACATTTTTACCATATAAAAGCGTCACACACAAACCTTATTCAACCATGGTCCCAATATAATTCTTTTCTATATCCATTAGAAATTACTTTTCAATTGAGTCCAAAAATACCTCAACTTCAAAAGTTTTTTGATTACAATTATCTTTTCAATAATTTATCTTTGAAACTACTTCATGGTCTATTAAGAATTTACGTGTACTTCAAATTAATAAAGATTATGTTCATTTACATCTATAAATTTTAAAAGCTCTCTTATTTATAAATTTTACAATTACATCTTATACATTAATTTAAGAATTTGACATCTTCAAAATTTATAAGTGGCCCTTTAAATACATAAAAGTCTGATATCTTATCAGATTTATGAACGCGGAATCCTAATTAACAAAAACACAAAAAAAATATAAATGTCACGCATAAAAGACCTTTTTCATATGAAAATAAGTCTTATAACTCATAACCGTTTTTTTTAATTCTTGTCTTTTAATTGGTTACGACCGAAAAGCATGGAAGATATAAACAACTAATAATATAAAAAATAGCGTGACAATAATACAAAAATATATACATACATTATAATAAAATGCTTCCGATTGTGTTTAGTAAATAGTGTCAAGTTTATAGCTTTCACACTTTAACCAACAGAAAGCAATATGAAAATTACTTATTTTAAATAAATTGAATGTTTATTTTAGAACAAGGACAAGAAAATAAATTAGAATTAGCAGTAAACTTTATTAAAGGTAGTAAACTTTTATTAAATGAACGACGATAGGTAGTAAACTTTAATAAAAATTATATCGCCAAGAAAATTATTACAAAACCTTTTTATGATTGAAATATATTAAAACTCATAGATTTTATTTAATACTTTTCGGTGTACTTAATTAATATTTAAAAAAATTATATTTTTTTAATATTAATTAAGTCCTACTTGTGTGATTTCAAGGATTATATGATACGAGGGCAGATTGATAATTACGTGGACTTTTAAAATTAAAAAACACGAATTTCATGTGTTGATAACATCTCATTAAATTTCCATATTTTACCAATTTCTCGGGCAATTTTGAATATTTTTCGAAAACGTCTTCGGAAATGCACCGGGAATTAAATTCCCTACACGGAGATACCAAATATGTGGGGAATGCTTCATTTTTAAGCATTTTCAATTTTTTGCGACAAATTCTGATGTTTTGATACTTCTGATGTTTTGATAATTCTGATGTTTTGATAAATATGTGGTATTTGTATAAACTATACTATGTTGAAAATAATTTTAAAAAAAAACCGAAAATACTGTGTTTTCTGTGTCAGTCTACGTAATTATCAATCAGCCCTCGTATCAACACACGAAATTCGTTTTTATCCCCACGAAATTCAGTTTTATCCATTTTTAAAAATTCTATGAGATTGACTTGTTTAAAAGATTGTTACACGTAAACTAAATAATATATCGACTTGAAATTTTGTATATAGCCTAGTAAATAATTTTAGAGGAAAAAAAAACCTAGTTCATACCTGAGCATTACCTGCATCACAGGTATTCCTCGTAATTATCAATCTGCCCTCGTATAATATAATACAGATGTGTCACGCGGAAAATCGTTTTTGTTGTGTTTTTATATTTTACTTTAGTGTTTGTAGGACAAAAACCCCCCGACAAAAATCAACCGACCAAAAACCCCCTGACAATAAACCCCAGTGCATTAACGACCGAAATAAAATATGATACCAAAATTAGTTAAGCTAAATTTAGTTAATCAAAAAAGTGTTCATGCTAAAGGGTTAGATAATCGGGGATAAAAGGAAAAGTTGTTTTTGTGCGCTTGCATAAATTCTTTTTAGGGGCTGCTTATATCAGTTTAATAAGTTAGTAATTTTTAATTGAATCCGTTAAAATATACCCAAATATTGCACTCATTCCTTTTTGTATCTTATTTTATTTTGTATTCTGTGCTATAAACTATAAACAATGTGCTATAAACAATACTATAGATGAAATAATGAATAAGGAAAATCAGGTGTTTAGCGTTGCAACCTTTAACAATATAAATGTATTTTGAATGGTGGCAAAATATTTGTAAAAAAATTTCATAGAGACGCAATTCTTAAAATAAAATTGAATGAGAAAAATAATTTCGAAGGAATTGTCGTATAATTTTTGGTATACTTTGGCTATATGATATTCCACTTGAATTAAGAAAATTAAAAAATCTATACAGATAACCTTTATTTTATTCGGTCTAGCTAGAGTTATTCAGTCTATTGCTTACCATTCTACGTGCCTTCTTTTAACATATGTAAATTTAATCAAATCAATACTGTGTTATCTACTGCTGGTATCTATAACTGATATATTTGAAAATAATTTGACCCTTTAGTGGCTGCTATAAGTAACTGCATCATATATTTGCGTAACATTTCAATTAATTAAAATTTAACATAGAGTATTCTAAATAGATTTGTTGTGTAATAAAAATAATTGATAAGTTTTATTAAAGTGCTTTTCTACTCTGATGGAAAAACATGTTTTTAACGATTTTGAAAAAAAAAAAGGAAATTCTTTTACAATGGAAAATATATCAATTTTCCAAGAATTATTTTTGTGTGTACTTATTACCAACTATTACTTAAAGGTAACGCCATCGGCAATTAATTTTAAACATTTATTAAAAAATATATAATATATATAAATATATATTGTACCGAAGAGACAATTAAAATTCTTGTTTTTGTTTCCTATAAAAAAAACAACTAACAGCCATTAAGGTTTCTCAGTCTTTAATTAATATTTTGGCATCCGTTATAAAAAAAATATTTGAAAAAAAGGTCATATAATCTCAAAAGTTTTTTCTAACTTTTAATATTTGTTTTAAAGAAAATAGGATATATAATCTTAAAAGTTGACAAGGGTGTGAATATTTAATGTATGCAATAACATTAAATATTAAAAATTATGATACAAAAAAAAAGTTATTAAAAATTTAATTCTAAAAAAGGACTTCATTGTAACATCGCATTTTTGTTCTTGTGATTATAATTTCTAAAAAAAAAGAAGTAAATCTTTAAGTATTTTGGGTCACGAATTATTCTCCATTGAATCATTATGTGTTTAGCTAAAAATAAATTAAAAATTTCTTAGTTAACAAATAAATGTTCTCACTTAAATTTTGAAACAAAGTATAAATATGAAAACATTTAAAAGTTCAATCCTACAAATTTTATTAGCTTTCTAAAATAATATTAATAAAAATATTTTTTTTCATTACCGTAAATTAATTTGAATTTTTTTTGCCTCTTTATTGATTTTAATAAAAGTTTAATTGTTTCAATAGAATGGAGTAAGCCAAATTTGGTGGCAATCGCCGAAATCTTATCAGTTCCTAAATTGTATCTTGGCTTGTATGCGGAAACTAAATAATATTAATATTTTACTGGATGAGATTATGGTAAAAGTTTTACCGTGTTATATTAATATTGTATTGAATATTTTACTGAACGAGATTATAGTAAATAAATGATAACTAAATATTAAAACACAATTTCCATATATATGTAATATAACTTTAAATTTTAGATGTGTCAAACTATAAAACAATGAAAATTTACTCCAAAAAACCTTTACGATAAAACTATTTTTTCTACGGACTATCGTAAAAGTTTTTTGTAGTAGTTTGATTTTTTTATTATTCTAAAGTTTTATTTTATTAAAATGCTTTGTAATTATATATTTATAATAGTAAATGTTAACTTGAGCATAGCTGCCTAACTTGGACCATCAAATATTCTATATTGTACCGGTACAATATAGACAAATTTTCAGAATATATGGTTTAGGGTAGTACTATTTAAGAAGATTTAATTGTACCATTTGGAATATTTATTCGGAACTACTAGTCTGCTTTTGCGGAAATACTTCCGGACTTCCGGACTTCCGGTTTTCCGGAACTGTTTTCCGCTTTTGCGAAACTAATAAGTAGTCTTTTCTTTAGGTAAAAAATAAGTATTTTAAGCATAAAATTTAAATTTATTATAAAATAAAATCCTTTTGTTAAGTATTTCTATAAATGTTTTTCAATCAGAACCAGTGCAAAGCAGTACGATTTATAGGTGATCATTCCTTATAGTAATAATTTTTAGAGTACAATAATTAATTAATTGTCTGCAATAAAACGGATTAATTAACTTCACTTTATAAACATTATGGATTTCTTATAGGAGAATATATACTTCATGAATTTTCTGTCAGTATTGTCCGGTATTTTTTAATTAACACTGAATCAAATTTTAATATTTTCGTTTCAACATACAAGAAAATTAATAATATAATTATTTTAAACCGTTATTGTTTTATAATACTTAGTAATTATAATCTTAGTACCTAATTATTTTCCTCTATTTTTAATTCAACAGACTGAATTAAAAAATTGTGACATAAAATTTAAAAGAGAAATTTATTTTTTTAAAAGCAAAATTGAAAAATTTGAAAATAATAATAATTTGCAATGATTTAACGTCTAATTACAAAGTAAATTAATTAAAAAAACAAGCATGTTTTTAAAAACTAAAGTTTTTGTATTTTTGGCAACCATTTTTATTTTAATTAATTAAACTAAATATATTATACCAACTGAAATACTAACTTATTACAAACATTCATAATAAAGTATGTATAGGGTTAAGAATAAAATTTATGTAAAAACGCAATTTGTAACGAAAAGAGTAAATATTTATTTGTGTTTAATACATACATTGCAATATGTTATGACATTCTTTGTTTATAGGAAAAAAATACAATTTATTTTTAATAATATTTTCATTAAAACAAATGATTTTTCAATTTTCACTTTAACTCTTCTACAATTATTTATTATATTATTGCTAGCAAAAATTATAATTATTTGCTAGAAAAAAACCACAAACATTTATTCTTTTTAATAATTTTTTAAAAAATACATTTAAGAAATCCTTTTTCCATAAATATTTAATATAAATAAAATACATGAAATTATTAATATCACGCATGAACTGAAATTAAAAGCCTTATTCACAAGAAATTATATGGGGCATCTAATTTCATGAATCATTGAATTTTTCATATAAATATGTTCAATGTACAAAAACATTTATAGGTATTTAAAATAAAAACATTTCCAAGAATTAATCTAACGTATATTTGTAACATTCTGTCTTATGTTAAATTTAATGTTTAGAGAACTACATACATACATATAGTAAAATTGTTATTATTTGGGAAAGTTGTGTAATAAATATAACATATTTTTATTATTCATTTATGTTAAATTAATAATCTATTTTTAGATTAGGTACAACTATTAGTATAAATGGTAATATGCTTTAACTTAATTACTAGAAACATCCACTTGTCGCTTGTTCAAAAAGAAAAACAATTTTGTGTAGTTAAAATTAATTGCTGTTAAAAGCAAAAATTTACTTAAACCAAATTAAATAAAGATTTACTTCGTTTTTTTAAACAAGTTAGACATATTTTACTAGTAGACAATAATCGAATAATGTTTAACTAAAATCAGCATCAGCGAAAACATATTACAATTTATTTAAAATTACATTTCCGTGAGAGGAATGCTAGAATAAAACTTATTAATGCCCTTTTAAAATTAGTAATTAGTAATTACTAATTTTGAATTCTTGAATTCTCATCAGAATCAAACGCAACCCATGTTTCCGTATTCAGAAAATTAGGACACTGATGATAGTTTGGATTAGCGACGACAAGCAAAAGGAGCAATATTGTTGGTATGAAGTCAATTTATTTAGGAGATTTAAAAAAATAATAAGAAGATACATATTTAACCAATATCAATTATTCTTAAGCTTGTCTTCTTACACTTGTTGTGAAAAAATTACTATCCGCAGTGGATTGAGTTCTAATGTTTGCTTCATCGACACAAACAAACCATAATAAATAGGAGTTAGATACCACTGCTTAATAGAAAAACTGAATAATAATAAAAAGTAAAGATAAAATAAATAAATTAAATCAATTAACTGGTTACCACTTGCATCGAAGTACAGTTCTGAAGAGAATGCTACTATTTCTCTATGATGTCACCAGCAATTTTCTAAAGTAATCAATTATTCCAAATGTCTATTCTATATATAACAATTAATTAACTTAATCGAACTTCAAAAGATTCTAAAGTCTCACAGGATTTGCGATTGTCTTCTAGAGGTTATGGCGAGGATGATTTGTTGTGTTTTTGTTGATGCCCAGCGGTCGTGATTAAAAGTCTGCACCATTTCTTGGCTGGTCCATTTCAGTCGACAAGGGTTTTCTCCTTCGTGAAAAAAACACTGCGATGGGTCGACGCGCTTGAGGGGCGAAGGTATTCGAGCCGGCAATGAGCGTGTTTAAGTGCAGCGTTTTTAGTCAAAAATCAAAAAAAGATAAATTAAACTAAAAAACATTATAGCATTTTTTTTTAGCATAATCAAAAATATTTTCAAAAACATTCAAGAAAAATATTTTAAATTTTGTTAAATATTGCTTCATATTAAATTCAGCCAACGTAACACTAAAAATTTATTTAAATGATTGCTGTTTTAGATTAATTATAAAACATTAGAATTCATTAAATTTTAGAATCATTAATTTTTTACTGTTTAAATGTAAAAACCGAGCAAAATGATTTCATTAAAAATACAATCATTCAAGATTAATTTCTTCTTTTTGTTTAGAAAGAAAGAAGACACTGCTTTTACGTTTTCATATTATATAAATGTTATTTAAATTTACAACTTGTGTTATACAAATTTAAGGTATGAATACTTTTCATTATTAATTTATTCTTTCTTAAATGAAAATATCGATAAAAAGATAAATTATTTTACTTCAATTTCATTTTGTTTAATCAAATATTGAATCTACAGGTCTCATATTAATCATTAATAATATTATATTTTATGTAGTACAGTTTAGCTTGACTAATTAACTATAATCTTTAATTTTACATAAATCGATTTTAGTATAAATTTTACCAAATTTTTAATTTGATAAATAGAAAATTTCAGTCAATGTTATTTTTATATAATAATATTTTTCAATTGAAAAAAGAAAAAAAAACCTTAAAGGAAATAAAAGGAAATAAATTTATGGGTTCAATTTAATAAAGTTGGAATTGTAAAATATCTTCGGCACGCACCGATTTTTTTTTTCGTTTTCCATTACAATGATCTATTGCTGGTAAAAAAGCATAAATTTTTGTATATTGATATATCTTTGTAATACTAAAACGTGAGAATTTCTAAAATGAATTATATTTGTACCTTAAACACATTACTCATATAACATTAAGAAAAAAACTGTAAGCGAATTAAAAATATAAATTGCGAAATTGAAAGATATAAAGACTTTAAAAAAAAAATATTACGTCGTTATGTCAAGTTAGTTTAAATTGTAAGTTAAAAATTAATTATTTGTTACTCAGGTCAATTTATTGCAGTTACTTAAAAAATAACATAAGTTATATCAAAGTAAACATTCATATTTTTGAAAAACTGTCCAATAAAATATATAATGTTAACAAATATTAATTTGCTAAAGTAATCAATTAATTTATCTCTTATAAAAAATCTTTATGTAAAATTTTATATTAACAGTTTCTGAAAAGCTTTTTAATACTTGACTTTCTTTTATCTCCAATTTAATATGATATATTTTTGATATATGTAGTATTAAAATTAAAGTGTTTATTGAGATAAGTTATATTAAATTATATTAAAATAATTTTTTAAAGGTTTTTTTTAAAAAATAGGTAAAATTTTGACAACTGAACGACAGGGTTAATTAATCTAATATAACAAATTTAATTATTAAATTCTTGATATATTTAGTAACAAAATTAAATTTTTATTAAAATATTTTTTCTTATTAGAATTGATTTATATAAATATCAGACGAATAGTTCATAAGATATTTAGACAAAAAATTTTCAAACTCTAATAAATATTAAGTATAAATTGTGCAATGGAATTTCACTATTGAACAATATTTTAAAATCGAATTAATTTATTTATCATAAAATAGTAAACACTGCAATAAATGACAATGTGTCGAGAAATTATTTATAAAGAACTTAAATATTCATAAAATTATATATATATATATAAATATATATATATATATATATATATATATATATATATATATATATATATATATATATATATATATATATATATATATATATATATATATATATATATATATATATATATATATATATATATATATATATATATATATATATATATATATATATATATATATATATATATATATATATATATATATATATATATATATATATATATATATATATATATATATATATATATATATATATATATATATATATATATATATATATATATATATATATATATATATATATTAATATCTCTTACTCTGGAGATCAATTATAATTATAAGAAAATACCAAACAAAATTCTATAAAACATTTCTGAAATGATTTATATTCCAAAATATTATATTATACATACCGCATTCCAGAATTTTTAACGATATTATTTATAATATTAAGTTATGTTAAATATTTTTTTAGTAAAAAAAGTATTATCTCTCGTATTATTTTATATTTTACGTTATAATTCATTTTGGTCTGTCATGTAAAAGAAAATAAATTAGAAAATATCTTCCTTATTCCTAAGTAAAGAAAGTTAATTTTTAAAATTCTTGCCAATGTTAAAAGTTATAATAAAAATTGTGTACCCATTTTAATTAAAATACATTTAATTAAGTGATTAATTTTGTTCCATAAAAATATAATTATATATTTGTTGTCACAGAACACTGATTATAAGCTCACATGTAATCTTCGTAAAACGCACAATCTTTAGAACATTTGTTATTGCAATCTCAAAAATTTGATTAAAGACTAAAATATTCAATAAAATGACATAAATCAGGTTGGTTATGGTATCTAGCTACATGAGTGTGACTTAAATATGTCTTAATGCTGAAACGTTAAAATGAGTTTATTGTTCTGTATAATTTAAAAATATATGTACAAAAGTTTTGATCATTAACTTAATTATTTTTTAGAACCCTTATAAAAATTATAAATATTCAAAGTTAATTTACAAAATGAAAGGCTTCGAGATACGAAAAAATCCTTGTTGATAGGAAAAAAATTAAACTAGATAAATTCTTTTCCCTTAAGTAATATTTTCATTAAGTTTTTATGTATTCATTTTATATGTGCTACAATTTTTATTTTATTAACTTTACTTCCAGTCGTATGGATAGTATATAAAATTTATTCTTCTATCTGTATTTTATTTGTCACAAAAGATTACTCCAGAAATGATTAACCGCAATTTTTTTTCTTTACATAAATAAAAGTTTCGATAAAGTGCATCTTTAAATATATGTTTATTTTTTGTTTGAAAGACTATAAAATGTGCGAAATAGGATTTTTAAAAATTATTTATTTGAAAACTATAAAATGATAAGATAATCAAAAATTATTAAATTTAATGTGGACATAAGCTACACATCATTTAATTTAGGTTAGTCAAATCATTATATACACTACAACAAAAGACTACGATAGAACGGTACAATAAGAAGATGAAATTGCCGAGAGTAGAATGATTTCAAGTCAAAATTGACTACCTCTTATTATAAAGCAATAAATTTTAGTTTAATAATTCGATTTGAGAAAAACTTGAAATTATTTTCTGTGGATTTTTAGACAGTGTGCTTAAAAATTCCAAAATTATTGGGAAGTAAGTTATTACAAAACATGCTGTAGAGTAGAGGGTAGACTATTTTTTTAATACAAGAAAATGAATTATCATAGTTGATTTTATTTTTTTTTTTTATAATCTTGTGGTCGATTTTCTTCCTAAATATTTTTTGTATTATTTTCCAAATGGAATGAAAATGTTAAATAATATTTTCTTTCAACATATCATTGAAATGTAATACTGCATATGTATATAAAATTGTTAAACAATAATTTAATAATATATGATGGAATATCATAAGATAAAAACTCAGGCCCTTAAAACAAGGTAAAAAAATAGAGTTATTTGATTCTTTTACTTTTAAATATCCTTTCTTTTCAAGGTTACTATTACTTTGTATAATATTGTTATACCTTATTTATTTTATGTTTGCTTTATTCGTTTTATTTGTTAAGTAAGTTTAATAAATTTTAGTAATTTTAATAAATTCATTTGAATGAACTTGTTAAGTAATTTTAATAAATTAGTTAAAGGCGAAAAATGCTATAAATCATCCAAATGTGTTTTGAAATGAAGAAGGATTACCGTAGAATGATTCATTAAAAATAAGTTTCCTAATATTACCACGCATTTTAAAACACTGTTTGTTCTTGGTGAATTATTTCTTAATAAATACTCCACAAAACATCAAAGAAAACATTTAAATGTGAATTCTAACCAGATTTGTACGAAAAAAAAACTTTTCTCTTAAAAAATACTAAAGCTAAAATATTGATGTTTAAAAAAATTTATAATTTTTTATGATTTTTTTATGATAGTAAACTTAATTTACTATCATAAAAAAATCATCAAAAGCAAATGTATCCGCCAAATCTTAGTTGCTTACCTTGATTCCTATTCCTTTGCGCAATACATAGAACAAACATTATCTACTCCAAAAAAAACCCCATTATGCCTACCAAATAAGCATAAAACTAATTTTATACTGTTTACATTTCAGATCCATACATCATGAAAGATTATCCTATATAGGATGGACTTTTATCTGACAACATTTCACATATTTATTATTTCGAAAAAAGAAATAAAATAATACAAATGTTTTATTCAAAATCTTACGAATTTTCTGGAACAATCAAAATATGTTGACAATAACTTAGCCGTTTGTCTGTTGGTCCGTCTTTTCAAATTATTTTTCACATATTAACTATTCTTCAAAAAGACTAATAGACTCCACATCCAAAAAGAAATTATATCTAAAAAAAAATGTTTAAATAAATTTGCTGCCAATATTAACATTTTATTTGTAACACTTATTTCACTAATAGTTAGTGCAACATGCTTTTAATTGACTTTACGAATACTTAAAGTGCATTAACCTAACTATAAAATAATTTAGAGTAGAAATAACTATGAAACTACTCTAAGCCTTATGTTAGACTGTATTTTTCATAACATAAAGAATTTTTCATAATAAATTTTTCAGAATTTTTCATAACATAAAGGAAAATAAGATTCACGTTTCGTTGGTTTTGTATACATATACATTCATCGAAAAATTCATTGGGAATTCTTTTTTTTGTGTATGGTTGCCTTGGCTATTAAGCTATGTTATTTAAAAACAGAATTATGGTTCCGTTGTGATGATTAGAATTGCCATCAGTATGTTATTTAGTGGATATTACCATTAATTTTTTTTTATTAATTTTTAATAATCTACAAAATTACTACACAATTATAATTAAATGAGTATATTTAAATTTTTATTTATACGCAAAAACATAAAAAAAAACTATTTTCAGAATTTAGTTATTAAAATAAGGAATCATTAAATATCCTTCAAAGATTATATTAAGATGTTATACGTGATAAAAATTGTGAACTCTTTAATTTCTTTCATTAATTTATGATACTTAAAATATTTAAAAAATATTTTTTTTAAATTAAAATATGTTTTCGTAGTAAATTCTGTGGCTACTGTTTATATATAAACATTCTTATTAATGCTTTTAACAAGCTATATCTGTAAAACAGAAATTTGTATCTTTATACGTATTAATATAATTATTTTGTAAAACTCCTTTAGACTGTCGTTAAATATAAAAATTAATAAAATATTTTAAAAAGATATACAAACCATTTTTAACAAAGGTTCAGAAATACTTGGTGGTATTTTTTAAGAACTAAAATTTATTTTAAAAAAATTTGTCTAGTCAAATATAATATTTAATGGTGCTTAAGTCAGAAGGATAAAATTATAAGGGACATAGTATTTATATTTATTTATTTTTTACGTAAATATTAACCAACTTTTAAAAGACTTAATATAATTTTTAGCCTAAAGAATTAATCTCGTTTATAAAATTTTCTTAAAATTATATTTTAGACAAATTTTCTGAAAATTACATTTTAGATTATATTTTAAACATTAAATGAATTGACATACTCAGAAATCTAAGAGATATTAAACTATAATTGTGGAATAGTATATATCAAGAATAATTAAACTATTAGAGAAAAATAGATTTTATATTTTCAGTAATCTTCAAGTCCTAAATAAATTAAAATTATATTATATAATTAATTGATTACTAATTATTTAGTAGTTTATTCACTAAAAGGTATACATTTCTTTTAAAATATCATGATTTTTAGAAATACTTTGGAACTATTACCAAAGAAATAATTTAGAATCGGATTTGAAAAGAAAAATTATTTTGATATTAAATGGAAAATTATCTATAATATATAACTAAATGTTTAGGAGTAAAAGGTAATTTTAAAGTTGCTAATAAATTATTATTAACAACATTTTTTGACATTAAAGTAACTATAACTGATAATTTAAAATTGGAAATAAATTGCATTATAAATGCGATACTAAAAATACACCAAGATTAACATCAATTAAGTTTTTTCTTAATTAAATATATAATTTTTTTATTGTGAATATTAAAACCGCTCTCATTCCCAAAAAAAAGTGTGTAATTTTCCCTATAAATATTATAATATATTTCCCTATAAATATTAAATTCCCTACACGGAAATACCAAATATGTGGGAATTTCTTTCCGTTTTAAGGGTTTTCATTTTTTTGCTACAAATTCTGATGTTTTGTATTGCATCTCATTAAATTTCCATAATTTCCCGATTTCTCGGGCAATTTTGAATATTTTTCGAAAAGGTCTTCGGAAATGCGCTAAAAATTAAATTCCCTACACGAAAATACCAAATATGTTGGAATTGCTTTCCGTTTTAAGGGTTTTCATTTTTTTGCTACAAATTCTGATGTTTTGTATTGCATCTCATTAAATTTCCATATTTTCCCGATTTCTCGGGCAATTTTGAATATTTTTCGAAAAGGTCTTCGGAAATGCGCTAAAAATTAAATTCCCTACACGAAAATACCAAATATGTTGGAATTGCTTTCCGTTTTAAGGGTTTTCATTTTTTTGCTACAAATTCTGATGTTTTGTATTGAATCAATTGCTTTCCGTTTTAAGGGTTTTCATTTTTTTGCTACAAATTCTGATGTTTTGTATTGAATCTCATTAAATTTCCATATTTTCCCGATTTCTCGGGCAATTTTGAATATTTTTCGAAAAGGTCTTCGGAAATGCGCTAAAAATTAAATTCCCTACACGGAAATACCAAATATGTTGGAATTGGTTTCCGTTTTAAGGGTTTTCATTTTTTTGCTACAAATTCTGATGTTTTGTATTGCATCTCATTAATTTCCATATTTTCCCGATTTCTCGGGCAATTTCCATATTTTCCCGATTTCTCGGGCAATTCCCGATTTCTCGGGTTCGTTCATATTATTGCCTTTACAGCATTTTGATATTAAATATTATTCACAAATATTTAATATATTTTAAAAATACCAAACACATACACTTCTTTTACATAATTTCTATAAAAGTGAAATATAAAATTACACGTGAATCCTTATACGAATAACTTTAAAAAAAATGGTAATTACATTTAGATAGTAACAAAATAGAAACTCTACTACATAAAATCCGTTAATAATTCAAAATTTACAAAAGAAAGATGAAATTACAATTTCTATATTTTAATAAATCTAAAAATTATTGTCTGTTATATTTGCATATTCAAAATTAATAATGCATAAAGGGCTCTATAAAAGGAGAAATTTGAACAAGAATAAAATGATGGAAGAAACAATTTCTGACCATTCAGAGGCTAAAACTTAAAAAAGAAAAATTTCGAAAGGAACGAGAAATACTAAAATAATTGACGGAATTTAAACTAAGATTTAAATAATTGACGGAATTTAAATAATTGACGGAATTTAAACTAATAAAAATGGGATAATTCTAATTATTTAACATATATGGTCCCTTTTCGTAAAAAGATTTTCATTTACATTATTATAGGAAACATAAAATTGTAAAAACAGAACAAAAAAAACTTTAAAGCAAAAGTTTAAACAGATAGTTAATTTTCCTGAAAATATTTTCAAACTTTTCACTACTGATTTGTATAGCTTGACCAAATCTTCCAAATGAAATAAATTGCCCTTCTAACATATGAAATTTAATCTTGTTTAAACATAATAATTATATGCAATCACTTTCTTTAATTATTAATAAATAATATCTTTATAATTCCTTAACGACTTATAATTCCTTATAATTCCTCGTTATAATTCCTTAACGTGTAATTAAAATTCATTATATGTACACAATTATTTTATAAAAGTACTTGCACAATTTTTTTATAAATACATACATATATACACACGACAGTATCCGGGAGCGCAAACCTGAAATTGAAACAAGCAATATATTTTTATTTGATTGGTATGTCAAAACGTTAAGTTTATATAAGTTTGCTATTATTTTTTTATTGCAACAAAACATGTTTAATCTGAATTAATATCTTTTGTTTTTTAAACAAAGATTTGAAATGAAAATTTTAGAAAATAATTTTGAAAATATAATATATTTCGAATATTATATCTATTAAATGATAACAAATGATTAATAGACATGAATTCGAAGTAAATTTAATAGAATGGAGAACTTACAACATTAAAAAATACATCTTTAGTTAACACTTTTAAAAGTTTCAAATGTACTTGCTATAATAAATATTTATATAACTACATATTTTGTTATAATTTCTGTCTAAAAACAGAAATTGTGTTGAATAGATAGAGTATTCAAATTTATGACATGTTCTAAAACTTTAAAAATAATATTAAATATTTTATATACTTAACAATACTTATACTTATAAAAGAGCTTTAATTCAACAATTTAAAAATTTATTTGTTCAACTTTATACAGAGTGAAATCTTTTGTATTATAAACTGAAATAATAAAAGATTTAAGAAGATAATAATATTTTACTTATTCAAATTTTATAAAAAAAATCATAAATAAATAAACATAATTATTTTCAAAAAAAAACATTATAAAAAATGTATCCTAATTTAAGAGGATGTTTTGTTTTTATTTTTATATTTCTCAATGACTGGAAGTTATATAACCTGTAGAATTTTACAATTAACTTTATATAAACTTAAATAAAACTTTAAATTTTTTCATCAAATGCCAAATTTCCACTGGAATATTAAAGCAACAATGTATACTGATATTAAAATTTAAAAACATTGCTGGAGTTATATCACAATCCTAAGGGGAGAATTTCTTTATGGAGGAGTAGGAAAATTTACATAACATTATAGCGTGTATTCAGTTCCAAAACAGTATACCCATGGGCAAAATGGATACCATATGTTTTCTTATACCTCACAAACACATGAAGATTGCTGAAATTATTTTTAGTCATATGCAAAATAGAATATTTATGGATTATTTCCTGTTCATAAAAACAAATAAACGTTATTTAAAAAATAATAATAAAAAACTTATTCACTTTCCTTTTAATGTATATGAATATTATAATATCATTATAAATTTATACCATATAAATGGTAAATTATTTTAAGTAATTATTGGATTTTAAAATGATAAAAAGGTTATTTAAGATCTATATTTTCGAGGGGAGCCATCCATTGCTTTTCCAATGGTAATTGTATATCACTGGTAGTGCTTTTCTTTCTTTATTTATGTCGAGAAACCATTTATGCCAAATCTAAATATCGAATTTCCGAAATTATTTTACAACAGCAAACCATGATTAATTTTGTACATATTAATAATTAATTACTTGATGCCCGGATCATTGATACCCATTTATCAACATATATAATATATGAATACAATATGTACTACGAGTCCATTGCAATTATTATTTATCTGAAATATATCATAAATTCTGTAGCCTTAGTAAATTATATTCATTTCACGAAAGAATTCCAGATTAAAAATTGCTTTTATGTTATTATATAATACTATATTTTTTGAATTAATCCGAAAAGGACTTTTCATAAATCTGTCATAATTTTTTACTCAGTAAGATGTGTAATAATATGTATAATCCTGCAAAAACACATTTTTACATAATATGTATAATCCTGCAAAAACACATTTTTACAGGAAACCACAAAAATAGTTAATAAATGTGCAGAAATAAAATATATTACAATTTTTTAATCTTATTTTTAATTAAAAAAATAGAACAATATCGGATACAGCGTTACCTTAACATTTAATATACTTATCGATTTAATACGCACAACAATAATTTTAATTTAATTTTTTTTTTAATATAAATATTTATATCTTTCACGTTCTGTATTCAAAATAGTGAAATATTATTATGACTTTGATATTATGTAATAGCTATCGAAAATATATATATAACGAACAGATATAAGACAAGTTCCATACTCAATCAACAAATTTGATAACTTTAAACCTATTCCATTCGCAAAAGAGTTGTAATTTTTATATACAGTATCCACTTAATTTTCTATTAAGATTCAGTACATTAAAATCAAATATTCTTCTTGATTTTAACAATCATTATACACTCTCTAGCATAGAATAATATAGAGAATTTTTTGTTAATTATTTTGTGAAATTCTCAATTAGAAAATTTAAATTTATAGAGAATTTCAATTTATAAGGAATTAGAGTAAATTAATTAATTCCAAAATTTTAATAAGTGCATTAAAATTTAATAACTATGTTTTCTACAAAATCAAAGAGATCTTACAATTTGAATTGATGAATTTAAGAATGCCGTATAACCCTATTATATGTGGAATAACTAGAACAAAATTCGATTTTGAGCTTTTGTTGTAAATTAATTTACTATAATAATTAATTATTTCATCTTATCTAATGTATAAATTAAAACAATTAGTAAAAATACAATATTTTTTCTGAAGACCAAAATAAAGGCATTGGTATAAGGAATTATAAATATTGAGTTTTAAAAACAAAAATTATTATTTTTATTATGCAAGGATATTTAACTTTGTTATATCGTATACTCAAAAAAAAATATAAATATTCTAATGCTGACTCCGCAATATCGAATGCTTTACAGGTTCAAAGATTAGGTCAAGTAAGAATAAAAAAGAACGATTATTTTCCAAGATTCTAAAACAAACGCTAAAGGCTGTCAATTATTTTTTTAATTAACTATGGTTGGAAATATGACTATTTTTAATTTAACATATAAAAAAGCATGATAAATTATGTATTTAGGCAAAAGTTTTATGCAAAAAAAAGCAGAGAACAGATTTTTTTTAGAAAGCAACCTGTCACAATATTGTTCACAACATTGAATTACATAATACTATATATTTTATCTATACAGCTAATCTATTACTCAGTTATATATATATATATATATATATTTACTAAGTATGAGGTAAATACTTAAAAAAAAAAAACAATTTAATTCACTTTTCTCTTCAGATTAGGTAATATTTTTATATTATGATCACGTAATAAAACAACAACTGACATTTTTTACATAAATTTTTTAATTTACCTCCTTTTCGTACTATCCTCGATCTTCTTAGTAAAGAATTTCGCGAAAAGAAGACGTGATATTTGTATATTTTAGTATGAATATGAAAAAAACGATTCGTTTGCTAAATAAAGGGTCACGTCTTATTTTGACAGCATCATATATGTATAGTTGAAAGGCAAACATTTTTGCAGTGTTACCCGTTAACGGGGTTATGTTATTGCGTTTCTTGTATATCATTTTTATTACAAAATTTTTTTGAGAAAATTTAATTTTTTTTAAAATATACATATGTTATTAATATTTTAATCCTGTTACAAAATATTATTTAACCAACATAAGAACTATATTTAACTTATATTAAGATTATACTATTGTTATTTTAGCGTTCCTCTATAGTCTACATATATGTTTTAAAACTTTACATACGGTCTAAATATATTTTTAAATATATTACTTTTATTAATTTTTATTCATCGTGAAAAAGATTTTTGCAAAAAAATAATCTTTGATTTTCAAACTTGATAATAAACCTTATAAAATTTTTATTAAATCAAGTAAGTAAGTAATCAAAAACATTTATTTCCTTTTCATAAAAAAAATAGTCTTCATAACTCAAACTTGAATAATATTAAATGCTGGAATAACTTCCAATTTTCAACATAATCACTATATTTACTCTCATTTTTAAAATATTTATAGATCAGTAAATATGTATATGTAAAAAAATTTCAAAACAATTGGAATGTGTATTTGTTATCGCTTTTTATAAGCTACAAAAATTTAATTTAGTAACAATTTCACAATACATAATTGTAAAAAAACTTGGAATTGTCAAAATATACTTAGTTAAACAAAGCTAACTTAGGCAAGAGGTCGTGCGATAAAAAAATTTTCATGCTAGAAAATATTTTCTCAAAGTTTATTAAATAATTTTACATTAAGGAAAAAAAACCTAAAGCTGTGTTTAATTTTTAAATTTTAATATACATTTTTTAACAAGGTTACAAAACATTAATAACAATACGTAGATAGCGGATCTTTTTATGGCTGTACCTTATAAAATCTTGTTGTTGTATAATTTCGCAATTCTATATATGTATGTACATATACTTTAATTTAAAGTTATATACTACTGAACAAAAAAAAGTTACATCTTCTTATGCACAAAGGTTAAAGATTTAATATTATAAATAGATCCTAATTAACTAAAACAATGATCCTGGTATACCACAAAATGAAAGCTATTATATTTAGGACAAAATTTTCCAGAAAATTCTGATGATATATTTTGCGGTTAGGCAATTTCTGTGTAAGCATATTGTGTTAAATATAAAAGTTTTAATGGGGATAATGCTGTTGAAGTTTTTTTACGAATATACTAGTTTTAACTGGTGGTTGTTCTTTTGTGACTAAGGATAATGAAGAAATAGTTCAAAAATAACTCTTTTTTATATTAATAGTTTGATCAAATATTTGTTTTATACATACTATGTACTGTTTTAAAATTATTCCTTTCGGAGCCATTTTAAAACAACAAAATAACTTTTATATATTCTTTTAAATTATTGTAATTCTTTTAAATTATTATACATTCTTTGAAAGACAAAACTTTTGTTATAATTTACCTTCCGTATATATGAATTTAGAATAGGTAAAATTATATTTTAATTTAATAAAAAAAAAAAACCATAAAGGTTAATCTTTATAGATAATAGTTTACAATGAACAAAAAGTTTTATAACGAATTTCTAATAAAAAGTACTCTGTTTTAAGAAAAACAATTTCAACTAAACTTTTAATAATTAGTATTGACAAGCTTTTGGTTTCCATTCTATCCCATGCAAAAATCATAATTCGAAAATAACTTAGTCTTATACTAAATAAAAAAACATACACGATCATTAAGATTTTTCCTTATTTTTTAATTTAAAAAAGTTTTTTAGCCTATTGATCATTAACTTTTTTAAACGTGAAACACATATTTTATAGTAGAATACAAATTTTTGGAACAAAACTAATTTAAAAAATATTTACTTTCAAAGATTATTATAATGTAATTAGAGATTTAAAATATCTAATTTGTACATTATAATAATTTAGTAGAAATCTGAACTTTGTGTTTGGGATATTTTTATTCAATTTCTATAAAAATATAATATAATATTCCAAAAGTATTATTATTTCATATTTTGAAAAGTTCTATATTTACAAAATTATACCCAATTATAAATAAATGTAATGGTTTGGAAACGAAATTTAATTTGAAGTCCAATCCTATTACTACTTATAATTTACATTAGTATTTCCATAAATATTCTTCGGATTAGCTAGTATATAAAAGCTGTACTAAAATGTCGTACTACTTGTTTATGGGAAAAACATGCATACAGATAGATATTCCCTTTTTAATACATTTCTGTAGATATACTTTTGTAATATATATATACAAAAATATCAAAATCTTTACTTAATTTGTCCTAAGGACATGAAATATGTCGTTAACATTACATATATGATTAAATGTTGGATACAAAAAACTTTGTTTATAAAGAAATCTTAAATAAAAAAAACTTGTGTAATCCTTTCTAGATGAACACACTACTAAGCATTATTTATTTACTTCTATAAAATACTTTAATATGTACCGCACAATCGACCCTTGGTTTCTACATATTTTAGTTTTTGAATTACATTAAACATAACTTAATTTTTCGTCGGCCTTAGTATGTTTATCCCTAACGAAATATTATAACATAAAAAAAATTTGTAAGGTATAAACCAATTCACTCTTGAAAGATGCATCAGCAGCCAGGAATTATTTTTCAGTCATTATACTTTGAATTATTTTTTGTATTTCTTTCGGGATTATATTTAACAAAATATAATTTTACGTTGTGATATTTACCTCTGCGTGTACGTTTTCATTTGGAAAACAACTATAAACTCTCAACAAAACAAGAAAAAAGTTATTACGGTCATGTTTCTTAACCATCATAAATAATAAGGAAAGATATAATATGTTAACAAATTTTTAAAAAAATTCCCATTTATTTAGAAAAATATTGTGCAGTACAGTACATATTTGGATTTTGTATGGATCTTTCCATGTTGTAGTTTAGTAATATATAAATTCTGATTAAATGTTGGAATAATTGTTATATATAGTATTATTAATCCAAAATATTTCTAGGTTTAAATTTTACTATTTGAAGTATGCTATTTACTCTTTTTAGTTTAAATTTTATTATTTGAAGTATGCTATTTACTCTCAATTTCCAAAAATTCTCATATTTTACACCAATTATAAACTATAAACTAATCGTATGAATGTTTAATTTGTTCCTTAAATTACACTTTAAAACCTCTTAATATTCCAAACAAATTCAATTAAAAAATCACCATTAACTCACTTCCCAGATTTTTTTCATATAATATACTGTATACTATATATTTTATTCATATAGTATATATTGTTTACCAATTAATCAATTTCATATTACTTTTTTCAGTTTTATCTCCCTTTTATGTATTTCCTTATTAGTTATTATTTATAATAAAAATATGTTAAAAATTTCAAAATAAAAATATTTATGTTGGAAGTCTGTATACAAATCCAATAAAAAAAAATCTCTCACCTTTAAAAAATAAAATTGTTTTGAATTTTTTCTATATGAGTTCCTACTTAAGTATAGGTAAGGATTCTTTTGTACTACATGATAAATAATTTCCAGATATATGCAGAATTTTCTTTAAATGAATGGTTTTGTGTATTTCATATATTTTACTGTAATGGGCAATTTTACGGGTTGATTTTGAAGTTTTGTTAAGATAAGACTGTTGCCAAAGAGAAATTAAAACAGCACAGTCAGAATATGATATAACGTCTATTTATTGAGATAACAGAGAGTTGCAGGGAAAGTATACATTTGTTTTGTCTGTCTAACGATCTGTATTATTTGATAACATATTTATTATAAATCTTAGCATTAACTGTATCTATGAATTTCATTTCAATTCCAAAATTTGAAATTTCTGAATTATTTTTTTTTAGTTGTTATGCAGAATTTTTTTTAGTTGTTATGGCACTCGTTTTTCAAAAATTTCGGAAATATTACTTATTGTGATACTGATAACATTTACCAACAACAAGAAAAGATGCGTTCATAGTTCTATTTATCATATTGGTGCATGATGGTGCATCCTTGTAAAATATTCATAATATTAATTTGGAAATACAAAGTTTAAATAAGAATTTCTATCGACATAAAACGAATTTAATTACTATATACATATGTGAGCATATTTATATATAATGAAATTTGTATATCTAGCCCAAAAAATGAATGGCTTTTAAGCTAAAAAAAAAATATTTTTATCACATAAAGTTTAATTAGTTCCTTTATTTTTTCTATTTTTTAATACTCACTTTTTTATATATAATTTATAGAAAAATAAGATATTTTGTTGTGTTGTAAGAAAATAGAAAACTAAAATTGAAATTGATATAAAATAACAATAAAAATATAATTTTCAGAAATTAATACTTAACGAAAGAAGTTTTATAATCATGGGTACATAAACAAATTGTTCAAATGTATATGTATAATATATAAAAGAACTAAACTACTTTAAAATCCTACACTACTATAAAAATATTAGGTTTGATTTAATATTTCAATAGTTATGTAAAAGCTTATTTACTTGCATTATATCAATTATTTTTAAGTTATAACTTACAAAATTTGAAGAACAAAACGAGAAGTTATTTGGAAACTATAACAAATATTAGTTATTAAATAATCATTGCAAATTCTGAACTTTGGCATTTATAATTTTTAAATGCTACATATTTTGTTAAATAAAATATGAAATAATAAAGAGAAAAATCCTCGTTACGTATTTATTATAAATAGTAAGTTTAAATCCTATATCAAGGTATTAATATTATTTTAGTCTAAACATATAAGTGCAAAAAATTATTACTAAGAAATATTTTTTGCAATCATATTTTAGACTAAATTAATACATATTTTGTATATCTCATATTTTATGTATTAAAAGTTCATATAAAGCTTGCGGCAAAAAGAACAATGTTAAAAAAAACCAATTTTTTTTTCAACAATTTTAGACTGGTAATGTTCCTCAAGACTTTATAATTGAAATTTTTTACATATTTATTTATTTTTTTTATTGTTCCAAGAGACATGGCTTTTATATTTAAATTGTTTTAGCCTGAGGATAACACGTGCTAAGGTTGTTGTCAGGTTTTTATTTTAGCAACAAACAAAAACTATATTAAAAAACGAACTTTAATTGAAAATTGTGTTTAAGACATATTGCCTTGCGAGCTAGTTCATACTTTAAAACTGGCTTGTTATTGTGCGGACAACGATTTTTATTTAAAATTGAGAAAGAGTATATATTTAACTATAATATATCTGTTTGATAAATGCCATTTTTTATTTTCTATCAAGTTTTCTATCAATGATGTTTCAAGTATTTTAATAAACTTACATGAAGCCCTTTTCACTCTTTCTGTATTATCTTGTAACTTGTACACAGAGATATTATGGAGAGTCTTAGTAATCTGCTTCGCAGAGATAATGTTGAGAAACTATTTTTTAATATATTTTACATGAATTGTAGCCACTCTGAATTGCGGGCAGTGAATTGTCCGCACAGTGAATTGTCCTCAGCGAAATGAATTAGCGTGAATTAGCCTAGACGCGCCAAGAGTCAATATTTTGTGATTTTAAATAAGACATTTTTATGTTTGTATTATAATATATTTGATATTGTTGTTTACGAGTTAATCAAATATAATAAAAGGATAAAATATGTCACTCTCTTTCACACAGTGAAATATTATAGACATCAGTGGTTATAAAAATATAAAAATATTTCAAAAAATTTGAATGGTCGATGCTTTGATGTGTGTATATATAAAGAATGTAGATTTAAATGAGAAAAATTTGAAAAACATTGTTATAAAAATGTATGTATCTTTTATTCGTTTTATGGTGTTTTATGTTTAGCGCATTTAAAGTTTTAGTAAAATACATAATAATTTGTTTGTCGCTGAGACAGCCTTTTAAGATATGTGATTAGAGTGAAGAAAGGAAAATAATTTATTCTTACTACTATTTTGTATATAAGAAACAGCAGCTAGACCTGAATAATCTAATAATCGCAACCAACACATGTCGAAAATATGGGGTACCAGAGAAATTCTCACAAAACTTTTGCGGGATTCATTTTTTATAATAAGGACATGTTCTCCCTATAATAATTGGTTATCCGTAATAATTCATTATAGTAGAATTCAAAACTAAGATAGTCGTTTTTGGAACAATTTGGATGTACAACAACGTATATTTTATTTCTATTATTAAAATTGAATTTTAGTTCATTTGTCAATAACTGTAAAAAATTGATGAAGTATTCTATTAAAATGTCATAATTTATTTAACATTTGCTCCGTAACATTTAAAAATATTAAGGATAAATAATTTATAAAAATTATTATCTTCACTTTAGCTGTTTCGGAAACTGTAACTGGCGTAACAAGCCTATTGTATTGGGATTTAACAAGTTTAAATGTGGGATTAGTCATTTTTTCGGCAAAAATTAATTTATGCTCATTACTATCAAATTAGCAATTAAATGATGCCATTTACGTAACCTACTTTTACTTATTAGATCAAAAAAATTACATAGATCTTAAACAAAAATTTAGATATACATACATAGATAAGTATATTTAATTTGACAGTGGAATAAAAATAATGGCTACATTAAGTCATTTAACTTCATTTTTAAATAGTCATCAGCGGCAGCAAATAAAACAAAAATACCACATAACAAAAAGTTATAAGAATTTATTTATTTATAAATAAACAAATTTAAAAATAGAAGAATTTGATGCTAATATTTACGATACATACTTTGAATTGGTAGAAAAATACCAATTGTGTTATAAATTATTATAATTATTAATAATTTATTAATAATTAATTTAGACGACGTACGTCGAGAGAAATGTTTAAGAGAATTTAATATGGATATAAAAATCAAAATTCCAACCATTCTCTTTAATAGACTTAAGAGAATAAAAAATAGTACTAGATTTGAAGAAAACTAATAATTTTGAATCGGTTTTCTTCAGTAGTGTGTGTGTAAATGTAAACATCATTCAAAAAGTATTAAAATTGGAGAAAATGAGGGGAAATTTTCCTAAAATTAATTTATTTAGTTAGGTAAGTGAAATTCTATTTTTGGTCCTTTTTAAAATTAGACCCTATTTC
Organism: Empis livida; assembly: GCA_963932195.1. NCBI lineage: Eukaryota > Metazoa > Arthropoda > Insecta > Diptera > Empididae > Empis > Empis livida. The sequence continues at coordinate 55,078,179 of OZ010647.1, forward strand.
ATAATTCCTTCGTTTATATTAATATTTATTTTCATTCTATTATATAATAACTTATATATTCAGGTTTCTAGTTCGGTTTTTTCTTACAGGCTTTACTATAGAATTCGATTTGAAAAAGGATATTATGTCATGCGCGGATGACACAAGTAAATTGTTCAACAAGTTGCTCAATATACATTATAGATTATATACTTTATTTTAACAAAAAAATAATATTTACTTAGTTATATGCTGTTTATTGCATAGACACATAATTTTTAAGCATAATTTATATGTAATATGGTATTAAATATTTATGTGCTATAAATTAATAGAATTTTTTTCGGCATATTTTTGTATTTAATTTATATTAAAGATATTTAAAAGTTATATATGTATATATAATAATATAATTGATAATGAAGAACATTTAATTTATAGTTTTATTTAGAAATGTTCAAAAAATATTTATTAATTTATAATTAATGAAACTTAAGTTTATCGTAACGATTAGGCGGATCTACAATGATATGTGATTTGGAGAAATAATTCGGTTACTATTTTGTATACATATAGCATAATATATATTCTACTTAACGAATGTTTGTGATCTACATATTTACAATTGAATAAAGATTAAATATTTGAAAGCAAACAAATAGTTAATTTTTTAAATTTCAAGTCACTAAGCAAAATACCATGCAAAAAGCTATTGATAAAAATCAGGAAAAATAAATTCACATTATCTACTAAGATAATATATATGTACATATTACTAAAAAGTACATATATAAATTAAATTTTAAAAATTATTACATATATGTTTAAATAGTAATTTACTTTAATTTATTATTATTACCAGTCAAAAATTTTCCTATATATAAAAATAAATATTTTCAATAGTTTTCCATTTGAACGTGGAACAAGAAGCCATATAAAAAGCCAAAACGCTGATTGAAATCTTTATTTTATCCATGTCCCTTGAACTTACTTATAAATTATATAATATTTGGTCAACGTAACGTTAAACTATAATATATCATTCAACATATACTATTACAGTATCATCACAAAAACTTTCACTTTCAAAACTTTTAGTTTTTCTCCAGGCTTTCAATTTTCGTGTATGCAGATTATTTACAATATTACAAAACTAAAACGTTTTTTCAAGTAAATTTATTTGCTTTACATTGTCCTAAAATTTTACCATTTTAATTTTTCCCACTTATGTTGTAACAATCTTTTTATAAATCTATAATTTATTTAGTGTCAGGCTATAATTATCGTATATTGTAATAGTAATACCAAAAAAAGCGAAATTGAACAGAATTTATGTAATATAATCTTTTTTTCCAAACATATATACATACATATAAAATATAGTAAAAAAACAATCTATATTTTTTAAATGAACATTGTTTTATGGTTTAAAAATGGATAAATTTTAATTTATTTATTACTGAAAGCCGTACAGGTAATTCGATATATGAACGAAAGAGGTAATTTAATATATGCATGAAAGAGGTAATTCAATTTTAAATGAATAAACCTATATTATGATAAAATATATAAAGTAAAAACAAAAATTGTTTTAAAAATTTAATTGGAGAAAGAAACTAAAGTAAAATGTAATTGAAATTTCAAAACGTGTTAAATTAAAACCAAATCGGGTAAAAATAGAATAAATATTACCATATTCCATAAATTCTATCACGTAAATGTTTGTTACGTATATGATTATTTATAGTATAGAAATATAACCTCAAGTTAATTATAATTGAATAACAAGGTTGTTAATCTAGTAATACTGTGTCATTTGTACATATTAAATATATCAAATAAGCAATGATTGGAAAAAGGCCAATAATAATTGAGTCTACAAAAACTATAAAATGTATATAAAAATTATTTTTACACTTTTTAGAAGCCATATTAATGATTAAGTGTTATTTATCATTACAATGGATTCTGTTTAAATATTAAGACACTATACTAAATATTCTACATCATCCGGAAAAATATAATATGCAAGTTCAATGTATGACATTATTACCTCCTTAAGGATTAAAAAAATAAAATCGACAGTTAATGTGTAATTTATAAATTTTAGCAGGATGGTGGAATAAGTATGAAGCGATTAAAAATGTGTATTCACATGTTGCCATAAATTTAATTATTAACCAGAAGTTTAATTGCAATATAGATAATTTAGCTCTAGGAGTTATATGTTTACAAATTTATTAAAAATAAATTATGAAAAAAATAAAAAATAAAAATTAAATGCATTCCAAGACAATTCCTATAATTACGTATATATAAGTAATTATATAAAGATATTGAGACAGTACTTTTGCTCTCGTATTATATCTACCGGTCGAATTTTTACTTAGATATATATTTCACTTTATATTCTTAAATATGAAGTTATTTTATTATCCTGTCTACATTACATTTATCAACACCATACAAGGGGAAAAAACCTGTATATTATCGTAGATTTTTATATCTACTATATTTATTTAAGGGTACCTCGTATACAAAATTTATATGCTGTAAATAAGCAATATGAGCATTAGTTCCGTTAAAATATATATGTTTTTAGTAATAAATGGACGATTCGTAACTGCAATTTAAATTAGGCTAAATGATTGAAAAATTAAACACATCTGCGCCAAAAAAATGGACCTGGGCCTTGTCCAAGTAGGTCTTTGGAAATGGACTTTTCGTGTCAAATATTGTAAAAATAAGATAATTACGTTTAATAGTTTTGCAAAATTGATGTACATTTAAATGTACACCACAGACCAAGTGTAAAAGTTCTTCCATTTGATTTTTATTTAAGCAAATTTGAAGAAGTATTTGCTTTGTTTACTGTTTGTTTCATTTTTAAACTACACAAATTAACCTTCGTTTTTCATAGCGGCACGTGGTAAATAGCTTGGAAGTGATAATTCAGAATTTTATTTTATTTTAAGCTTCTAAATCTTTTTAAAGAAATATATTTATATATAGTTAGCAAACGTATAGTTAACATATATACAGTATATATAGTATTATATACGATTGCTTATGTCAGTTAATATGATGATATTCTATCACTGGGATGGATTAACTTTTACCAAATACCGAAAATTACGATTTAATAACGAATTCTGTTCTTGTATGTTGTACGATACCAATAAATTTCAGAACTGCATATCAGAACTGCATAATATATATATTTTTTTTAATCGAGATTAAAAGTTGAATAGACTGGTTGAAATTGGTTCACTTATACTGAAGTCTTACAATATATATCATATTTTATATTGAATGATGGAAATATTATATACGATGTACTAACTTCAATCTTAAAATATTCGGAAATATTCATTTCTATTTTAATATTTTTTAATGAAATTCCATAACCAATTACGATTTAATGTGATTATGGCAAATGTCATTTTGATTGTTTTTTAATTAAATTTTGAAAGGAACAAAAAGGGAAAATAAAGATAATTTCTTATAACCTGCTCTAAACATTGAATATTTCACTCATTTCTTTTAATCTAGATTCTTTTGTTATATAGCGAAAATATATACGCTTTTGATAAAGATTGCTTATTAAAAATTTGCTTTTAGAAAATGAGCTTTTGTATATAACCTATTGGCCAAGAGTATTTAGAAGTTTCTAATATTATCAAACAAATCAAGTAGTAATACATATTATAATATAAGAAAGTAATAATTACATTTTAAATTTTAATTTAGAACTTCGATAACCAGATAAAAATCTGCCGCCTAGGTAAATTAAAATTGATTATGGAAACATATTTGATTATTGAAGAATTTAAAATTCCAAAATAATAAAAAGTTTGACGATACAAACTTATTCAATACAACTACACCAATATAAAAAATTATACCAGGAAATTGGAAATTGGATACAAGCAAAACGACTACCCAAACTATAATTTAAAAATTTAAATTCGATAATTTGATTTTATACGGATTTCCCAAGCACATGCAATATTATTCTGCTGGACCGTATTTTTAGTTAAAGAAATAAATTGAAAAGTCTGTTGAAAGTGTGTAACAGGAACAAAATAGAAGAAAATTTGTTTATAATTGTAAAGAACATTGTTCTTGTATATCTTTTGCTTATACGGTATATGTATTGCAATATACTAAGACTATATTTAAATAACTTTATATGGTCCCAAACAGACTACAAACTTATATAAATTATAAATCGTGGTAAATATAATTTTTAACTCAAAGTACATTTTTAGTTTCTATTTGGTATTGCCATGCTTATAATAACTTAAAGCCAAAAAGTTATATTAACAATGAAATTATTTTTGTATAAACACGAATGGTCGTCTTAGTACATAAGGCACCGAATCTGAATGAATTCATTTTAACTAAAACCAACAGTGACTGTTAAGGATTGCCAAAGAATGAAAATAAATCATTTCTAGTTTGAATATATGTACATATTTTGAAAAGTTCGTAATATCATATTATTGTATCTTATGGAAACGCATTTTATAATCGTGACGTAATAATTAAGATTTTGAACAATTTATACATTGAGTTCCCATTGTACTTTAATACTAAAAATATAGAAAATGTATTCTTGACAATGTAAAATAAACTAATTAAAAACTCTTAATAAACTATTAACGAAGTGTTAATAAAATGTTAAACTGTTTTTTATATAATCCATATTAAATTAAGATTAAAGCATGTTGGAACTGCAGAATATTAAAATATGATAAAGTCATGGTGATGAACCAACCTCATTCTTTAAATATGTTAATGTATAACAACTCTAATTTAATTGAAAATAAATTCTCTCTAAGTATAACAAAAACAAACAAAAGTATTTGCTGCATGAAATGAAGAAGTAGCGCATGGAAAAAAAAATAGAGCAAAACCAATATTTCACCTGGCGAGTGAACAATGATTATAAATTCCATATCAACTAAAGTATTTTCTATAAAATAATATGGGATAAAAGAAGTTATATTCCCCATTGTGTAGATAGCACATAAATAGAAATAAATATTAACCTAAACATTTATTTAATAGTCTACAAATTTGTTGTAGCAGTTGACTTCGATACAATATTAAACCAGTATATTTTTCTTAAATAATTTATTCAACAAATTTATTGATATGACATTAAAATAACGTAAATATATAAAATGAAAAATTTGTATTTGGTAAAATATTTTTATTATATGTACATATATACAATCCGAAATGTAAAATACTTCCGCCTTTCAGTAACTAAAAAGAGGAACAAAAATATTATGTAAAATATCATATTCAATATAAAAATCCTTATAATATAATATAAAGACAGAGGGGTTTTTAATATTGATTTTTTGACGAAGGGAAACAATACTCTATATATTAGCATATGAATATTGAACTAACTATATTATAGTTAATTCAATGAATATTGACTTGCCCCTTTTTAAAATACACAGCTCATATATATATATATATATATATATATATATATATATATATATATATATATATATATATATATATATATATATATATATATATATATATATATATATATATATATATATATATATATATATATATATATATATATATATATATATATATATATATATATATATGAGCTGTGTATTTTAAAAGGGGGCAAGTCCGAGATAATTAAGGTTTTTTGTTTCAATGTCAATAGAAATTGAATTTTGGATTTTTCATCACTCATCAAATATTAGGGTTTCTGATTTTTTTTTTTTAGTTAAAATAAAAAATTCAAGAATTATCTTCTATCTTTTGTTATCACTTTCAAAATAAATGGCTCATATAGTCTAATTTAATATTTCTTAAGCTCCATCATTATACTGAATGCGAATAGCGATTAACAATATTCGTTCGTTTATGTCGCAATTTATTGACAAATAATTTTAACATTAAAATTAAAACATATATGAATTCCTATTCTAAAATTTCCCAACTTAAAAATTACTCGTCCCTCTCCATATAGCCAAATACTGTGTGGTCTGTTCACACTTAAGGGAGAATATTCTCAATATTTGGCTATTAAAAAAAAATATGTATTATAATCTGAAAACTACATTTATATATCCATGGAATTTAATTTAAAATTTAGCAGTTTGATAAATGTGTAAAATTTAAAATAGAAAATATTGAAATTACCGAATATACAGTCAGCTTAAAAAATATATCTAAATTCTAATTGAAAGCAAGACAAACCTTAATTAATCAATTTTAAATTGATGAAAAGGTTAAATTACTCCGCCATTTTTTTTGTATCTCAATTCAGAAATATAGGTATGTTCATCTATTTAAGGGCGTGCACAAAACTCAAAACATTTTAAATTAAATGGGCGAAACGACACCATAATATTTATACATACAGTCAACAAAAACGGAACTCTTATAGACAGACGGCTTTCAATTTAATTAAATTTTTAAAAACGGAAATGATATTTTCAAAAAAAAAATTTATTAACGATTTAACTGATTTGTTGTTTAGCATATGAATTTTTGTCTACGTTATCTACAACAAAACTAATAAATATGGTTCTTAAGTTTTTATATTTACAATATAAAGTTCTTAAATCTCAATATATGACTTTAAATAAAATTATTTTTCTTTTGTTTTGTTTCATGATTAAGTTTCTGACTACAGAACTTTGCACCTTAAGAAAGTCTACTGTTTCCGTTTCTTTAAACGGAAATATACAATGAAAAAACAATACATTTTTACCCTTTAAAAATTAGAAACTTTATAAGCTTCTTACAACAAACTTAAGTGTAATCATAACTTATATAAATATAGAAAATAAGTAAATAGAAAAGTGGCACAAAAAATAAATCAGCATTTAATAATTTTAAAGTTTTTTTTTTATTCATAGCCAAATATTGAGGATATTTTTCCTTAACTATGACCAGAGCACACAGTATTTGGCTATGGAGAGGGATGAATAATTTTTTTTACTTTGAGATATTTTTAGGATAGGAATTCTTGTCATTAATTTTATCCCAATGACGAATGATAGCTAAGTCGGGTTTTTTCTAAAAAATTCGCAGAAAAGTACATAACCCTTTGACTGGATTTGGACCTGGGACCTAAACAATAAAAATTAAAAGTTTACAATAAAAAGTTGAATGGAAGTTTGTAATCAATTTACAAAATAACATTTATTTTTAACTTGTACTAGTATTTATGAAAATACCATATTATGGCTATAGCCAGCAATCATTTGTTAGACGAAAAAATAATGTATTCATTTGGCAAAAAAAAATCCCTAACACGTTACCGTATTTTCAAAATTGCAACGTGCAAAGAAGTTTTGAAAAAAATATTAAATTTTTCCATATATATATTATTTTAATAACTCGAAATGACACAAAGTATTGAGAAAAATATAAATATAAAAACTTCTATTAAAAATTTTATAGAATAATGGGATACGAAAAGAAAGAATATAGAATATATGGCGACTAGTACATTAATGAAATTAGTGTTTTTGTGTACACAATTTTTATAATTGCCAATAGTTTTTTTTCGTTTATAATGTGTCGTATATGCAAGAATATTTTCATTTTGATTACCAAAAAAATAATAATAGTAATAATTATAATTGTTAAATTTAATTACTTAAATGTATTAATATTAAAGAATCATTTACCATTCAGAAATAATTTTATGAAAGTAACTTTAGCAAATTGGCGATAAATGAACAAAAAACAAAATTTTTAATAAAATTAAACAAATGCATGGATTTAAATTATTAAATTTTTGTACATTCCTTACATTACGTGGTTAATATGTAATTGGTAAATCAAAGATGAAACAAAAAAAAATCTTAGAGAATGTTTTATTATTATATTTCGGAAAAAGAAGTTCTTTATAACTTTGTTATTAAATTTGCAGGTTATATTTGTTATTGTTTATAGATTTGCAAATTAAAAAATCTATCGAAGATTGTTAAAGAATAAATTATTTCATTGAAACTAATGAACTACTTTTGATTACTGTCTGTAGTTCTCAATAACTTGTTGAAGATAACTTTACAAAAAAAAGATAACTTTGATATATTAATATTTTCGAATTTAGACGAAGTTCTCTTCTTGTTAATCAAGAGTTATGAAACAGTGTTTTATTATCAGATATATAAACAATATAAACATTTATACAATAATAACAACTTATAGTCATCAAAAAATAAATTTAAGAAAATATTTGAACTTGACCAATAGACCGACGGTTTTTTAAGAATTTAAGTCCTTTATTTCCAGAGCGAAAAAAGGTCCATAATTAATATCGCTTTATTGGATTTTCACAAAAATAATGGGAGTTGAAATAAACGAATAGATGCGTGTATGAAATCGCTTTCATCTTCATCTACTACATTTCTCCAATTTTCAAACACATAAAATTCATCTTCGCTACTAGAAAATTTCAGGTTTCTACTGGTACTAGGTTCTTCAACACTCCTTTTTTTAGCCATATAAGGCTTAAATTGTGGATAGAAAAAATAAAAATAGCACGCATATAGGCACGACTCGATGTATTTTCACTGACTGCTCGGAGGGACTGCTCCAGAGCGCGTTGCATGCATACAAAAGGCCGAACCTAACAGAATTCCTGGAATAGTACGTCATGCCGCATGTACGGCGGCATTCGATTTTTTTAGAGTATTTGCAATGTCGCGAGTATGGCGGTATTTGTTCGCTAAGGGTTAAAAATCAAACTATGATTTAGCAATTGTCTAGTAAAATTTAATGGTCGTCAAGGAAATTGAGTAGCTTAATATAAAAAAAAATAATTTATTCTGTAAAGTTGCTAAGTTATGAAGACAAAATAACCTGTCTCTAAAAATTTATTAACGGTTTGCTTTGAAAATGAATCATGAATTTGATGAGAAATGTATAGCTGTTAAGATTGATTCTCCATAATATACTATACTATACTCTTTGGCCCTACAGCTCGATGCGAGCCTGGGCCTCCCTTAAAGGGTTTCTGTAACATTTTATTGCAATTTGGACCTACTAATTTTATATGGATTCCGAACCATAAATTTCTTTATAGCGAAGAAACTATTAATTGCAACAAGCTAATGGTTTTTATTAGTGAGACATTTGTTGTTAGCAAATGGTCTCTGCCGTTAGCATTTTTCCCAGTCTTAAATTACATTTTTATTATAATTTTATTACTGGTACTCATTTAAAGCTGAGTAAACTTAGACCAACATCGATGTCTCGGACGGGCGTCGAACCCAGTACCTAATGCACCACAGCTTAGCACATTACCACTTAAGCCACCGTCGGTCTCCATAATATATTTTTTGAAAATATAAGTACATATGTACATTTTTAGTCCAAAAACCAATTTACCAGAAAAAAGAAGAAAAAAAATAATGTTACAAAATTATCAATATATTTTAAATTATTATTTAACAATAATTACAATTTAAATAAAAAAACGGAACAAGAATTATGATTTTAAAATTTCAATGCGAATCTAAATGCTTCTGGAATACATACCTATTTTTTCAGTCCTCTACCTTCTCATGTTGGTTAGAATACTATTAACAGAGTATATTGATTTTTTCACTTTATATTAATAATTAATTTAAATTAAATTTTGATGTTAAATTATCACAATTTATTAATTTCCAACTTTTCAGAAAAAAAAACATAAATTCTAACCACAAAAATTTTATAAACTACTACCAAAAAAACTACAGCTGTCAATTACAATATTTTTTCACTCACTTAAAATGGTTAAAAAGATAAAAATTTTAAGAATATTTATAATTTTTCTATTTAAATTATATTTAAATCAATAAATTTAATATTTTTCACAGGAAAATTACATTTTTATAGCTTTTAGCAACCGCGCGACGTAATCTTTAATAATCGGCAATGAAACAGAAATGTTAAAAAAAATTAGAGATTTAATACGGCTGAACACGTTGTATTTCCCTTTAATATAAATATTTTCGACGATATAGCTTACCATTGTATTGTGGCATAAAATCGAATTATAATAAACGTTATTAAATTTTCTCTTCACTATCTTTCTAAGCTGTCTGAACATTAATTTTGATACTGTTTTGCTATATATTATGATACCAGAGACAAATTTGGTGAACATTTATAGTGTGAAACTAAATTTTGCGAGGGACAGACAATGTCTTTACATACAGATCATTTTTTTGACTCCCAACAAAGTCCTAAAAATATTGAATAAAGATACTTCAAATTTTTAATGTAACTTAGGAAATCAAAATGGCCACCCTTTCATTGTCATCCTTCAATTACAAATATTCTATTTGGAGGAGAAATTACACCCTCTAACCTATTAATGAACGTTAAATATAGTAGTCGAACAAACGCAACGCATGCGACATATTTTAATTTGAGTGATTGTTCTCTCTTATGCATTAATGACAATAATATTAGCTATTTTATTTTTTTATTTACATTTTCTGTGAATTATGAAATCAACTTTAATTAGTTCTCTTACATCATTTAAAAAAAATGTCAGGCTGAGGGCTTTTACACCAACGAAAAATATTAATTTTGCGGCGCCCTGTTCTGGAGTGAAATGTGACAGTGTTTTTTGTAAATTCAGATGTCACAATCATAATCAGAGCACCACGACGCGCATTTATACTATATTCTGCGTCGGATGAAATTATTAGTTTGTGTTTGTTGACGGATATATTTTTTTAATTAAGATTTAATTTTAAAAGTTTATAACTGCAGTAATTTTCGCAGTGAATTAACATTGTATCTCAATAATATAATTATATAAAAATTCAAGTAATTGAAAAATTCATAACCACAATTTATTTAATAAATATTTCAAATTGGAAGTTTTAGAACTACCAATTTAAAATGATTCTACCTAATTTGACCGAAATCATCTTGCATAAGACTTATTTGCTTTTAATGCGATGATGTAAAATTGAAAAAAAAAATTTGTGTTTACATATAATATTTCGATTTTAGAAATCTGATTGCCAATTGTAAAAACGATTAAATTAATTCTTATTTCAGTTCCGTAATGTCTGCAAATAAGGTTCTAAATATTGGTGACCAATTTATAAATTTCAAAGCGGATACAACTATTGGTCCAATAGACTTTTACGAATGGCTTGGAAATTGGTAAGTGTTAAGTAGCCCTAATTAAATAATTACATTTTTATTCAAACTATAAGTAATATTTCAGTTGGGGTATATTATTTTCCCATCCCGCTGATTATACTCCAGTGTGTACAACTGAGTTGGCTAGAGTATCAGCATTAATACCAGAATTTGAAAAAAGAAATATTAAGCCTATTGCTTTGTCTTGTGATACTGTTGAATCACATTGTGGTTGGATTCAAGATATTATAAGTTATGGAGGTAAATAAATATACTTTTTTCATATTTAAACCATAACATTTATTTTTAAATTATTATTTAATTTAAGAATTGGAAAAGTTCAATTATCCAATTATTGCTGATGATAAACGAGAATTGGCTGTACAATTAAATATGCTCGACAAAGATGAAAAAGATAAGGATGGTATACCATTAACATGTCGCGCAGTTTTTATTATTGATCAAGATAAAAAATTACGATTATCAATTTTATATCCCGCAACAACTGGACGAAATTTTGAGTAATTGTAACGTAAACTAATTTAATGATATTTTTTAATAAAAACAGTATATTCCAGTGAAATTTTAAGAGTAGTTGATTCAATGCAACTAACTGATACGAAAAAAGTTGCTACTCCAGCAGATTGGAAGGTAAAATACATTCAAAAACAAGATACGATTAATTATATTAAATGTAATTTTATTTTGTTTAAGGCTGGATATGATTGTATGGTTTTGCCAACTGTTAAAGAAGAAGATATTGCAACATTATTCCCTAAAGGAGTTAAGAAAACAGAAGTACCGTCTGGAAAAGGATATATTCGGAAAACTCCACAACCATAATTATTTTTTTATAAGTAAAATACATTTTTTTTATTAATACATTTTTTTATGTCTTTTAATTATTTATATAAATCAGTATCAAGTGGTTTATCACTATCATATATAAATTTACATGATACAAATCTTACTGAAGTTTTGATATTTTCAAATTTATTTTCTAAACCTGCTTTTATCTTAAAGAGTTTATATTTTTATAATAAAAAATATGCATCATTACTGGAATATCTTTTAACCGATTCTGACTAATAAGAATTTCACCTTTTGCCGAAAATTTTAACATAGTTGAATTTATGAAATTAGTTTCTTTAAAAATTTCAATATAGAAAAAAACAAGTGAACAATTGCTGGAATTATTAGGAGATAATATTTATGTTAAAGGTATTAAGCACATCACAAATTCTTGCTATGCAAAATCCTGCATTATAATTTTCAGATATTTGTAGTATCATACTGGATTCGTTAATATGTAGGCCATATTTTAAAAAATATTTATAATTTTATATTTTGTTCTTGTAGATACCGGTAAAAATGAAACTACGTGTTGTTAATATCAAAATACCAGGTGAACATAAACTTTCATTTAAATATACACATTATCTTGTGATGAATATGATAAATCATACAAAAAATTAAGTGAAATAAATGAATTGGAACGTGATCGTATTCATCATGAAGCTATTTTTAATGCATTAGAATCACATATTATTGATACCCAAGATAAAGTTGGTCAAGATGAATAATTTAATTGTGCTTCAAATCAAGAAATATTTAGTATTTTGAGTGAATGCGCAAAAGCAAATGGATAGCTTTATGAGCATGGTACAACAGCATCAGCAACTGAATTAGAAAAACTTTTTCTATTCAGAATTGAAAAATTTAAGTGATCCAGCATTTGCCCGTCATTGGGAACATGAAGAACGTTCTAAAGCTAATAAAACATTAACTGGTATGCCAGAACATGCTGAGAAATTTTTAACGACAGCTAAAAATTTAACAAAAGATACAAATTGAGCTAAAAATGTATTTACATCAGTTGAATTAGATGTACTAGAAAAAGTCATGTGATACAAAAGAAAGGCACAAAGTTGAATTAAAGGCCCAAAATAAGCTAGAACGTAATGCAACAAAAAGTATTACTGAAAAAATGGCTGGATTAGATTGTGAAGTCAAATATTTAGTAAATAAATTAAAAATATGGCGTCCAGAAAAACAAATTGTAAAAAGGAAAAACTATTAACTAGTGATACAAAAAATGATAATTCTAATAACGCTACTGAAGAAGTTAACGCTGAAAGGTAGTACTGATGAAGAATTAAATTTATATGGTGATAAGAATAAAGATGAAATACAAGTTTCGACGTTGTCGTTGCCAATTAATTTGTTAACAACAAATTTTGAAAATTTCTTATTTTTTTATTGAGTTGAATTCAAATAAAAAAACAAGCATTGAATAATTTATATCTTCATTAAAATTTAAATCTAATTTTGTTATACCAAGGAACAAAAAAATATTATGATAATAAAAACAAGCGGTTATTAGGATAGGAAATTATAAGTGTCCTTATTATAAAAAAATTAAAGGTTTTTATATAACATTTTTTTTCTCTTTGATTTTGTGTGCAATATTTGTTTCCATTCCATCAAATTTTAATTTATATTTAAAAATCGGAAATTATATTATTTTGTTAAAAAATAATTAAATTATTTAAATTAATATTAATACAATACATAAATAAATTTTTATATTATTTTCTGTTTTTTCTATTTTCCTTTGTTTTTGAAATGATTTTTTAGTAGTTTGAAATATGCAAAAGCACAATTAAATTTTTCAGTAGAAATATGCAAAAGCACAATTAAATTATGCTAATTTTTCTAAAACAGTCAAATTTGCTAATTAAGCAAAAAAAATAAATTGATATTTATTCCAAAAAATGTATTAAAGTAAAAATTCATTAATATTTAAAATATATTAATAATAAAATGGATATTTAATAATTGATATTTTTGGGTATTTTGTTTTAGTAGATTATTGATAAAGAGCATAGCTTATGCTAAAATCTGTATGGATAAACTTTAAAGGAAATAACTGATTGAAAAATAATGTAATTTATAATTAATAACAAATAAACTTAGTTGATGGTTTAGCAAAATGTGAAATTTACAAAGTTGATAGAGCATTGAGTAATTTAGGTAATTAATTAATTAATTGCATTAACTAATGGCTTAGTATTTTTTGTTACCACATCATTTTCTAGTAAAGCTGAGTCAACTTAGATTAATATACTTAAAGAGTATGAGTTAACTTAGACTAATATATTTAAAAAGTAACAAAAGTAATTACTGACCTTTACTCTATCTTGAGCGATAAGCCGTTCTGTTCTGGTAATACTTAAAATGTAGGGCAATCTATCTACACTAAATACATTATACATTAAATCTTAAAATACACTAAATATAGATTATACATATGTTTATTTCTGCAAACTAATTCAATTTACAATAACCGGCGAGTACTATGACGTAAAACGCCATAGATTTTTCACTTTTTTTAAAATTCAAATTCACTATCATGACAAATCATAAATCACTTAAAGCATCCATTTTTTTTTTTTGGGAAGAAAAAAAAAGTGACACTTCAAAACACAAATATAATTTTAATATGAAAAAAAACACTGCATATATATTTATTGAAAGGATTTTTTTTGGATTTTCACTTTAAATCTAGTTATGCCGCACAAACTATTACCGTTTTTATTCCGTTACTAATTAAGTTACATTTTTATTATGAATTGAATACCGTTTTAATATTTTATCACTACAAATTTTAATAAATTTTTACGAAAAGGAAAGAAAAAATTATGAATTGCACATGAAATTTATTCGCGCCAAAATCCACTGACAATGACAAAAAATTTCCTATTAGAATAGGAAATTACGACTGACCAAAAGTATTTCACAATGAAATAGGAAATTATGTACCGTCGTCGTACATAAAAATGTTTAACAATTTATTCGCATATTAGCACTTAGAAATATACTAAAATCAACTAGTCGCTATTATGTTACTACATTAACAATATTAGCTTTATTACGACATACGACATGTAATTATAAACATGCTACAGAACAAAAACCAAGAAGTTATTTATATGAATATAAAATGAAACAAGATCCTCATGATTGTGGATTAGCGGATGGAATATGAGAAAAATCAAAATTTTGAACATTTGAAAAATATTTGTATATTTTTTTGTGGTTTGTAGGTTTGATAATACTGAAATGGAATTTGACGTAGTTGCTGGACATCCAAGTATTACAAACGCATTTCGTAGTTTAATCTTAAGTCAAGTTCCTAAGTTTATATATATAATAATACATGAAAAAGTTTATATATATAATAATACATCAATAATACAAGTTGAAGTTTCAGCACTTCGTCTTGGTTTAATACCATTAAAAACCGACCCACGTTTATTTGAATATAAAAGTGAAGATCATTAAGATGGTATCGAACATGATACGCTAAAAAATTTGAGTTGAAAATAAAATGTACGCGTCGGAAACATGAAAAAGATTCATCTAATTTTGATGCAATTTATAAAAAGCATAAAATTTATTCGGGGCAACTAAAATGGTTACCTAAAGGGAAACAATCTACATTATATTCTGATATTGGACCAATAAATGATGATATACTTATAAGTCAAATGCGCCCAGGTCATGAATTTGACTTAAAATTATTAGCTGTCAAGGGTAATCAGTGAACGCAGTGACTGGCAATCAAGGCTTCCTGAATTAGAATCGGATGCGTCCGTCTGGTTCACAGACGATTCCCGAACCACAGAGGGTACGGGTGCCGGGATCAAAGGTCCAAACTTCTCTGCATCACTACCACTAGGCAAAGAAGCCACGATCTTTCAAGCCGAACTGATCGCGGTAGATCTGTGTGTCCAAGAGAATCTTAGGATAGCGCAACGGAATAAAACAATTTACATTCTTTCAGACAGGCAAGCTGTTCTCAAAGCTCTAGTCTCCCACAGGCAGGAGTCAATACTGGTCTGGGAATGTCTCCAAAAACTCATCACACTAGCAAAGAGGAACTGTGTTACCTTAATGTGGGTGCCAGGTCACATAGGAGTCGCTGGAAATGAAGAGGCAGACCGCCTTGCCATAAATGGTTCAAAAACAAAACTAATTGGGCCAGAACCATTCTGCGGCAAACCAAGAGGACACTCCAAATTAGTACTCAACAGATGGATAGAGCAAGAGCATAGGTTCTACTGGGGCAAACTCCCTAAACTTACGATATCCAAGAAATTTATCACACCAAATAGGATCAAGGTGGATAAACTATTAAACCTCAGCAAAAAGGACATTCGTACCTTAACAGGTCTCATGACTGGGCATAGCCCAGTACTCTACCACCTCAAGAAAATGGGACTGGCTGAGGAGGACAGTTGTCGCCTCTGTCACAATGACAGGGAAACAACGGAACACCTTCTATGCTACTGCGAAGCAACTGCAAGAAGAAGGCTCAATCATCTAGGAAAGGGTATTCTCACCACAGATGAACTCGCCAATATGGCTCCCGAATCCATATTAAGGTTCTATCGTTCTCTTAATATGGGCTAGGGAAAAAGGGGCAGTAAACGCACAATAGATCTGAAGGTCGCAGTGCTCTCTTACGCCCCCCCCCCCCCCCCCCCCCAAAAAAAGGTAAAAATCTAATATTTGATCATTTGAAAAATATTTGTATATTTCTTTGTGGTTTGTAGGTTTGATAGTACTGAAATGGTTCTTGAAGTAGTTGGTGTACATCCTAGTTTTGTAAGCCCATTTCGTAGTTTAATCTTAAGTCAAGGTCCTAGCATGGCAATTGTAAAAGTATATATAATAATACATCAATATTACAAGATGACGTTTTAGGACTTCGTCTTTGTTTAATACCATTAAAAGCCGACCCAAGTTTATTTGAATATAAAAGGGAAGACCATGAATATAGTACCGAACGCTAGAATTTGAGTTGAAAATAAAATGTACTCGTCTAAAAGGTAGTTCGGTAAAATACGGCTTAGTCTGTTGTAAGCGGCGGTGTAATCGACGCCGAAGGCGTTATTTGTCATGGGGACCATGCGTTAAAGCTGTGAATTGGAGCGGATGTCCTGCGCCGAATCTTATTAAGTAGTTTTTAATGCCACTAAAATCGCATGGCTGACAGCTGATTTAAACACTGTTTCCAGTCTCTTTTCCGTCATCTACATCCAAAGCTAAAATATTTGCAAAGATTGTAAGATCGATTACAGATCGATTTTTTTTAAAAATTTTATTTTGTAATGTTTAAAAGCAAACTTTTTTTTTTATTTTCTTAAAAATAAACAAAACAGTGTAATCAATATTTTTGGATCTTACAATCTTACTATGTATCAAACCTGAAGCTCGGTCACAATATACAACATGGAAAAGATCCAACAATTAATGATATTGCTGGCTCTTTGAATTCATTTAATATTGATGATGGTGATGAAGAAATTTCAGAATCACACATTTAAAACATTTCCCTCAAATTATAGTTCATATTCAAATATGAGTTTTAAAAAATTATTAAATGGTTTTTGATCAACATCAGATCAACATAGAGAAATGTTGGCAATTTTAACAGCATTAACAGAAATAATAAACGAACGTGGTGGTAGACAATCATCTCAGAATATTTTTTATTAATTATGGAAACAATTGAAGCAAGTACTGGTGATTCAGAAACAATGGCTGCTAGATCTTTATTAGCCATGCTTATAAAAAGTACCAATACCAGTACTTTGGAGAGACATCTAGAGTACATTATGGCAATGCTAGAACGTTATATCAATACTGAAAATCAAATTGACATAAAATTTGTAAAATTTTACAAAGTAAAAATATTAAGAATTTATAATCTAATTACACATCTTTTTCTAGGTAATTGACTGTTTGTCAGTACTTTTAAGAGCACAAGATTATTCAACTTGAACATATTCATGTACAACAAAAAAGATAGATGCAATATTAACTTTTACGATACATTTAAGGCCAAAAGTAAGTTGATTATTATAAAAATGATATATATAATTTTTAATAAAAGTATTAAATTAGATACTTAGAGGTGTTCAAAATGCTGTAGTTGCAATTATTCATGGCACTTCATTTATGGAAAAACCAAAACCTTATAAAAATAGTGATAATACTGATATGGAAATTGAAAAACCAGTTACAAAAAATATTTATCATACAGGTGAACGTGTAGCTAAATTTGGTTTAAATCAATTTAAAATTGAAAATTTGAAAAGTGTACAGACAGCAGTTCTGCATACTTTAACATTACTGAAAGACACAATAAGTGGTTG
Organism: Empis livida; assembly: GCA_963932195.1. Lineage (NCBI taxonomy): Eukaryota > Metazoa > Arthropoda > Insecta > Diptera > Empididae > Empis > Empis livida. Next base: position 55,096,535 of record OZ010647.1, read on the forward strand.
TAAAACTGATCATATTCGTAGTATTTGTGAAAGTTTAATATCAATAATGACGGCACCGAATATTTTAATACCTACAAGTTGTTTACAAACATTACATTCTTTATTCCAGTAAAAAAATCACATTTAAATGGAATTTTATGCGGCAAATTAATTTTAGCAATTTATGATTATCGTCCTGATAAAATTGATGTACGCCGAACATTAGCATCGTTAACTGTATTAAAACAAGCACATATACATTTAGCTAATATAGATTTAACAATTTAAATCTATATTCAATTGTTAAATCTAACATATATTTAACAATTATATCTGAATTGTGGATTTCAACAGATCGTCAATTATTTCTGATGTTTCGAGTACAATAAAAGAAATTATGCTTGATTATAAATTTATTGGGTAGACCACCATTCAATGAAGTTATTAAATATGTCATCTTAACATTTACAAATATATGGAGAATATTTTAGGTAAAAAAAAATATAAATATTTAAAGATCAGAATTTTTAAATTATTGTATTTTTTGGTGATGTTTTGCAACAGCTATTTTCCGTTTTGGGAAGTCGATCTGAACAAAAATATTCTCTATCACATACAAATGAATTATTATTTGTCAATTATGGCGTTTATTACCTGGTTTCTGCCATAATCCAAAAAGTCCAGAAAATTTTAAATTAAGTACTAAAACATTAGGTATTGCAGTTGTTGAAAATGTTGAATTTCGTGCACAAATTTTAGATGGTATTACTGAATTAATAACAAATTCTGGTGAAAATGTTAAAAATGAATTAATGATATTGCTGGCGCTTTGAATTCATTTGATTTCATTATATAAAGGCTAGAATTCTATTTTGTACATCAAATTTTCACGCACCTTGAATAAATTAGTTGCAATTTTTGGTTTGCAGTAGCAAAAACCGCAATATACCATTTCGCTCATGAGTAGTTATTTGCTTCGATTTAACCATTCTCCTTTCTAAACAGCTATTTTCCGCAATCACAATTAAATTATTTTAGACGGGTGTGATTTAATTTTCATTACTTTTTGATATTTAACTAAATAAAAAACAGCCAGAATAAAAAAATATTAGTAATGACACATGTTAGTAAGGAGAATGTTATTTTGATTAATATTACAGTTAAAAAATCTAATAATTGTGTAAACCATCAACAATAGGAATTTTTTTTTAGAAATGTATTATAATTTTCTTCATATTCATTTAATAATCTAATTCATCTTCTATAAAATATAACAATACTTAGGCATGCATTTAAAAATTATTTTAACATTTGTAAATTTGTTGTATTTTCTTACTAATGGTTTTTTTTTCTTATGAAATTAAAATTAATTCAATTTATTGTAAACTTGTAAATTAAATGTAAATTGTCGAAGTCATTTTGTATTAAAATTTTATTTTTATTCTTATTCTTAATTTGTTAAATTAAATATAATTATAATTTGTAAATTATTTTTCTTAGATATGAAAGACACTGTTATTCAACTAATATTTGTGAGACTTAATTTTGAATAATGCTAGGTTTGATGAAATAAATAAAAATCTGACATATATCTAGGGAAACTTTGATTCAAGTTTTAATTATTTCGTTGAGTTTAGTTACTAGCCCAGTTTCGGCTTTTGACTAATGATTAAAACTCATTCTATTGCAATTTGGAAATTCTTTCAAAAACCCACAGTATTTTCCTTCAGTCTTAATATTAAGACTGAAGTGGAAGAAAAGTGCGTCAATATTAAGAAGATGTGAGCTACCTCTCTTTATGAATTCTACAGAATTTGTATAAATTATTCTACACCAAAACCATTTTATTTACATCCTTTCTCAAATTCATATAGGTAATTCTTGGCACCAATTTTTAGCAACATATAAAATTGTGATAACATTCAGCAGATAAATTATTTTTTGTTGATGGAAGACTAACATTCAGTAGACAAATTAATTTTTGTTTCTAATAAAAGAAATTATGTTTGATTGTGTTAAATTAGGTTGTTTAAATCAAGAATTAAGTAAAGTAAACAATATCGTACAAAAATAACAAAAATTATAAATTTACTGGGTAGACCACTATAGGAACCATTCAATGAAGTTATTACCTTATAAAGCTATATTTAAATTGTTTGCAACTCTATACTAGTACATGAAATATTTAAATAATTTTTTACCACGATTTTTTAATGTTTATACAATGAAAGCAAATTTGAGAAGTTATTAAGGTTTGTTAATAGTTATTATAATTATTTTAATTTGTTTTTCTAGAAATTTTTAAATTAAAATTTTAAATTGTTTTACTTTATATCTTTTCTTATCAATTACAACTATAGATGTTCACAGCGAATTATTTGATACTGCAAAATGTTGATAAACAAGTAATCCATACACAATGCATTACTTGTTTATAAACATTTTAATAAAATTAAATATTTTTATGATTTTACCAATTATGAAAATGAAAATTCTAAATTTATAGGTAAAGATGAACACAAATTAAGAAAAAAACAAAGAAGAGTATATGAGTAAGTTTGGGTATAAATTAAATAAACCCAATAAATTAGTAATAAATTTCTTTTTTTTTGTAGATTATTAACAGAAATTTTAGGATCAGATAAAAAAAAATTGATTAAAATTTGCAAAACGAAATGGTAATGATATTGAGAGTTTTATTTGAAACATTAAGAACTTGTTTAGTAAGTCAATCATCAAGATACATATATTAAATTTAACCTTTTATTATTAATCGATATTAATAATAAAAGAATAAATTTAATATATTTCAAGAAAAATTAAATTTATTGGACGTTTACATTTAATATATTAAATTGGACATTTATATTAAATTTGAACAGCTCATCACAAGGCGCCTTTTGTGGCAGATGTTTCAGCTTAAAGGCCTTTCTACAATGCTGGCGTGAAACAACTATTTTATACGGCAACTATTCTCCTATGTCAGCGAGGAGTCAAAACTAAAAAATTACAAATAATATAAAATAACCTAAATATGTATGTGTAGCAGGCAATGTTGGCCGAATAAGAATATGGAACAGGTTTGTTCAATAAAATTTTTTTTAATAATTTATAATCATACATATAAATATATTTAATAAAAAAAATCACATTAATTTAATAAAAAATATATTTATTACGTGCATTGCTACCAGCATTACACATTGTTATATTTTTTCCATGTAAAACTAGAATAGGGCATTGGCTTAGCCGATTATAAGCCAAGGTGAATCCGGCACCGAAAGATTTATTACTGCCGCCAAAGGCATAATTAGCGTCAAAAGTGTGAATTGGAGCAAATGTGCTGCGCCAAAACAGTTAGTAGTCAAGACTATTAAGTGGTTTTGTAGTTTTTAATGCCACTAAAACCGCATGGCTGACAGCTGATTTAAACAATGTTTCCTGTTTCTTTCGCTCATCATCGCATACAAAGCTAAAAGATTTGCAAAAATTGTAAGATCGATTCCAGCCCGAGTTTTTGTTTTATTTTGAAAAAATAAAAAAAAAACCTTTTTTTATTTAAAAAAAAATAAAACAATATTTCATTTTTTGTGTTATGGCTGACAGCTGATTTAAACACTTTTTCCTGTGTCTTCGGTCATCTACATCCAAAGCTAAAATATTTGCAAAGATTGTAAAATCGATTCCAGCCCGAGTTTTTGTTTTATTTTGAAAAAATAAAAAAAAAAAACTTTTTTTTATTTAAAAAAAAAAAAAACAATATTTCATTTTTTGTGTTATGGCTGACAGCTGATTTAAACACTTTTTTGCTGTGTCTTCGGTCATCTACATCCAAAGCTAAAATATTTGCAAAGATTGCAAGATCGATTCCAGACCGAGTTTTTTTTTAAATATTTTTTTTTCCATTTAAAAGCAAACTTTTTTATTTTTTTAAAAAATAAACAACAATTTCAGCTTTTGCTTTTTGTATACGTGTTTGGCAAATATTGTAAGACCTAGTTTAAAAAAAAAAAAAATTTTGTTGCCATTGTTTAAAAGCAAAAATTTGTTCAGTTTTTTCTAATTTTTTTTAGATATTTGTTATTTTTATTTTTCCCTTTTAATGTTTGAATAAAATTTTGTAATTGTTCAATAGACATTGTATCTAAACCAGTATATGCGTGTCGGCGATATATGAAGGCATAATAATGAGAATTATGTTGGGCCGCGGTGGCCTAGGGGTAGTGTAGTTAGTTTTGAATCGATGGGTGTATAGGTTCAATCCCCGGTCAAAGAATAGTTTTATTGTCTGATTAATTAGTAAAATTTAGATTTGTAGGTAGATTATTATGTTAATTAGATTAGGTAGGGATTTTGTACTTGTAGGATTCATTGTTGTAGGATAGGTATGAGTATGACGTTGAAAACAATAAACAGGGCGGTGAGGGTGGGGAAAATTCTTTCAAAAATTGGGAACTGGAATTTTCGAAAATGTGTTTTTCGGGTACTCCGGGGGCCCCTGAATCCGAATCCGAAAACCCCGACTTCGAAAACCGGTTTTAAACCGGTTTTTTCTCGATTTTAGGTTTTCCTAAATCGGATGTCGAAATTCGAGTTTTTGAGTGGTTTTTTTTGAAGTCTTTCAAAAATTGGGAACTGGAATTTCGAATTTTCGAAAATGTGTTTTTCGGGTACTCCGGGGGCCCCTGAATCCGAATCCGAAAACCCCGACTTCGAAAAACGGTTTTAAACCGGTTTTTTCTCGATTTTAGGTTTTCCTAAATCGGATGTCGAAATTCGAGTTTTTGAGTGGTTTTTTTTGAAGTCTTTCAAAAATTGGGAACTGGAATTTCGAATTTTCGAAAATGTGTTTTTCGGGTACTCCGGGGGCCCCTGAATCCGAATCCGAAAACCCCGACTTCGAAAACCGGTTTTAAACCGGTTTTTTCTCGATTTTAGGTTTTCCTAAATCGGATGTCGAAATTCGAGTTTTTGAGTGGTTTTTTTTGAAGTCTTTCAAAAATTGGGAACTGGAATTTCGAATTTTCGAAAATGTGTTTTTCGGGTACTCCGGGGGCCCCTGAATCCGAATCCGAAAACCCCGACTTCGAAAACCGGTTTTAAACCGGTTTTTTCTCGATTTTAGGTTTTCCTAAATCGGATGTCGAAATTCGAGTTTTTGAGTGGTTTTTTTTGAAGTCTTTCAAAAATTGGGAACTGGAATTTCGAATTTTCGAAAATGTGTTTTTCGGGTACTCCGGGGGCCCCTGAATCCGAATCCGAAAACCCCGACTTCGAAAACCGGTTTTAAACCGGTTTTTTCTCGATTTTAGGTTTTCCTAAATCGGATGTCGAAATTCGAGTTTTTGAGTGGTTTTTTTTGAAGTCTTTCAAAAATTGGGAACTGGAATTTCGAATTTTCGAAAATGTGTTTTTCGGGTACTCCGGGGGCCCCTGAATCCGAATCCGAAAACCCCGACTTCGAAAACCGGTTTTAAACCGGTTTTTTCTCGATTTTAGGTTTTCCTAAATCGGATGTCGAAATTCGAGTTTTTGAGTGGTTTTTTTTGAAGTCTTTCAAAAATTGGGAACTGGAATTTCGAATTTTCGAAAATGTGTTTTTCGGGTACTCCGGGGGCCCCTGAATCCGAATCCGAAAACCCCGACTTCGAAAACCGGTTTTAAACCGGTTTTTTCTCGATTTTAGGTTTTCCTAAATCGGATGTCGAAATTCGAGTTTTTGAGTGGTTTTTTTTGAAGTCTTTCAAAAATTGGGAACTGGAATTTCGAATTTTCGAAAATGTGTTTTTCGGGTACTCCGGGGGCCCCTGAATCCGAATCCGAAAACCCCGACTTCGAAAACCGGTTTTAAACCGGTTTTCGAATTCTTTCAAAAATTGGGAACTGGAATTTTCGAAAATGTGTTTTTCGGGTACTCCGGGGGCCCCTGAATCCGAATCCGAAAACCCCGACTTCGAAAACCGGTTTTAAACCGGTTTTTTCTCGATTTTAGGTTTTCCTAAATCGGATGTCGAAATTCGAGTTTTTGAGTGGTTTTTTTTGAAGTCTTTCAAAAATTGGGAACTGGAATTTCGAATTTTCGAAAATGTGTTTTTCGGGTACTCCGGGGGCCCCTGAATCCGAATCCGAAAACCCCGACTTCGAAAAACGGTTTTAAACCGGTTTTTTCTCGATTTTAGGTTTTCCTAAATCGGATGTCGAAATTCGAGTTTTTGAGTGGTTTTTTTTGAAGTCTTTCAAAAATTGGGAACTGGAATTTCGAATTTTCGAAAATGTGTTTTTCGGGTACTCCGGGGGCCCCTGAATCCGAATCCGAAAACCCCGACTTCGAAAACCGGTTTTAAACCGGTTTTTTCTCGATTTTAGGTTTTCCTAAATCGGATGTCGAAATTCGAGTTTTTGAGTGGTTTTTTTTGAAGTCTTTCAAAAATTGGGAACTGGAATTTCGAATTTTCGAAAATGTGTTTTTCGGGTACTCCGGGGGCCCCTGAATCCGAATCCGAAAACCCCGACTTCGAAAACCGGTTTTAAACCGGTTTTTTCTCGATTTTAGGTTTTCCTAAATCGGATGTCGAAATTCGAGTTTTTGAGTGGTTTTTTTTGAAGTCTTTCAAAAATTGGGAACTGGAATTTCGAATTTTCGAAAATGTGTTTTTCGGGTACTCCGGGGGCCCCTGAATCCGAATCCGAAAACCCCGACTTCGAAAACCGGTTTTAAACCGGTTTTTTCTCGATTTTAGGTTTTCCTAAATCGGATGTCGAAATTCGAGTTTTTGAGTGGTTTTTTTTGAAGTCTTTCAAAAATTGGGAACTGGAATTTCGAATTTTCGAAAATGTGTTTTTCGGGTACTCCGGGGGCCCCTGAATCCGAATCCGAAAACCCCGACTTCGAAAACCGGTTTTAAACCGGTTTTTTCTCGATTTTAGGTTTTCCTAAATCGGATGTCGAAATTCGAGTTTTTGAGTGGTTTTTTTTGAAGTCTTTCAAAAATTGGGAACTGGAATTTCGAATTTTCGAAAATGTGTTTTTCGGGTACTCCGGGGGCCCCTGAATCCGAATCCGAAAACCCCGACTTCGAAAACCGGTTTTAAACCGGTTTTTTCTCGATTTTAGGTTTTCCTAAATCGGATGTCGAAATTCGAGTTTTTGAGTGGTTTTTTTTGAAGTCTTTCAAAAATTGGGAACTGGAATTTCGAATTTTCGAAAATGTGTTTTTCGGGTACTCCGGGGGCCCCTGAATCCGAATCCGAAAACCCCGACTTCGAAAAACGGTTTTAAACCGGTTTTTTCTCGATTTTAGGTTTTCCTAAATCGGATGTCGAAATTCGAGTTTTTGAGTGGTTTTTTTTGAAGTCTTTCAAAAATTGGGAACTGGAATTTCGAATTTTCGAAAATGTGTTTTTCGGGTACTCCGGGGGCCCCTGAATCCGAATCCGAAAACCCCGACTTCGAAAACCGGTTTTAAACCGGTTTTTTCTCGATTTTAGGTTTTCCTAAATCGGATGTCGAAATTCGAGTTTTTGAGTGGTTTTTTTTGAAGTCTTTCAAAAATTGGGAACTGGAATTTCGAATTTTCGAAAATGTGTTTTTCGGGTACTCCGGGGGCCCCTGAATCCGAATCCGAAAACCCCGACTTCGAAAACCGGTTTTAAACCGGTTTTTTCTCGATTTTAGGTTTTCCTAAATCGGATGTCGAAATTCGAGTTTTTGAGTGGTTTTTTTTGAAGTCTTTCAAAAATTGGGAACTGGAATTTCGAATTTTCGAAAATGTGTTTTTCGGGTACTCCGGGGGCCCCTGAATCCGAATCCGAAAACCCCGACTTCGAAAACCGGTTTTAAACCGGTTTTTTCTCGATTTTAGGTTTTCCTAAATCGGATGTCGAAATTCGAGTTTTTGAGTGGTTTTTTTTGAAGTCTTTCAAAAATTGGGAACTGGAATTTCGAATTTTCGAAAATGTGTTTTTCGGGTACTCCGGGGGCCCCTGAATCCGAATCCGAAAACCCCGACTTCGAAAACCGGTTTTAAACCGGTTTTCGAATTCTTTCAAAAATTGGGAACTGGAATTTTCGAAAATGTGTTTTTCGGGTACTCCGGGGGCCCCTGAATCCGAATCCGAAAACCCCGACTTCGAAAACCGGTTTTAAACCGGTTTTTTCTCGATTTTAGGTTTTCCTAAATCGGATGTCGAAATTCGAGTTTTTGAGTGGTTTTTTTTGAAGTCTTTCAAAAATTGGGAACTGGAATTTCGAATTTTCGAAAATGTGTTTTTCGGGTACTCCGGGGGCCCCTGAATCCGAATCCGAAAACCCCGACTTCGAAAAACGGTTTTAAACCGGTTTTTTCTCGATTTTAGGTTTTCCTAAATCGGATGTCGAAATTCGAGTTTTTGAGTGGTTTTTTTTGAAGTCTTTCAAAAATTGGGAACTGGAATTTCGAATTTTCGAAAATGTGTTTTTCGGGTACTCCGGGGGCCCCTGAATCCGAATCCGAAAACCCCGACTTCGAAAACCGGTTTTAAACCGGTTTTTTCTCGATTTTAGGTTTTCCTAAATCGGATGTCGAAATTCGAGTTTTTGAGTGGTTTTTTTTGAAGTCTTTCAAAAATTGGGAACTGGAATTTCGAATTTTCGAAAATGTGTTTTTCGGGTACTCCGGGGGCCCCTGAATCCGAATCCGAAAACCCCGACTTCGAAAAACGGTTTTAAACCGGTTTTTTCTCGATTTTAGGTTTTCCTAAATCGGATGTCGAAATTCGAGTTTTTGAGTGGTTTTTTTTGAAGTCTTTCAAAAATTGGGAACTGGAATTTCGAATTTTCGAAAATGTGTTTTTCGGGTACTCCGGGGGCCCCTGAATCCGAATCCGAAAACCCCGACTTCGAAAACCGGTTTTAAACCGGTTTTTTCTCGATTTTAGGTTTTCCTAAATCGGATGTCGAAATTCGAGTTTTTGAGTGGTTTTTTTTGAAGTCTTTCAAAAATTGGGAACTGGAATTTCGAATTTTCGAAAATGTGTTTTTCGGGTACTCCGGGGGCCCCTGAATCCGAATCCGAAAACCCCGACTTCGAAAACCGGTTTTAAACCGGTTTTTTCTCGATTTTAGGTTTTCCTAAATCGGATGTCGAAATTCGAGTTTTTGAGTGGTTTTTTTTGAAGTCTTTCAAAAATTGGGAACTGGAATTTCGAATTTTCGAAAATGTGTTTTTCGGGTACTCCGGGGGCCCCTGAATCCGAATCCGAAAACCCCGACTTCGAAAACCGGTTTTAAACCGGTTTTTTCTCGATTTTAGGTTTTCCTAAATCGGATGTCGAAATTCGAGTTTTTGAGTGGTTTTTTTTGAAGTCTTTCAAAAATTGGGAACTGGAATTTCGAATTTTCGAAAATGTGTTTTTCGGGTACTCCGGGGGCCCCTGAATCCGAATCCGAAAACCCCGACTTCGAAAACCGGTTTTAAACCGGTTTTTTCTCGATTTTAGGTTTTCCTAAATCGGATGTCGAAATTCGAGTTTTTGAGTGGTTTTTTTTGAAGTCTTTCAAAAATTGGGAACTGGAATTTTCGAAAATGTGTTTTTCGGGTACTCCGGGGGCCCCTGAATCCGAATCCGAAAACCCCGACTTCGAAAACCGGTTTTAAACCGGTTTTTTCTCGATTTTAGGTTTTCCTAAATCGGATGTCGAAATTCGAGTTTTTGAGTGGTTTTTTTTGAAGTCTTTCAAAAATTGGGAACTGGAATTTCGAATTTTCGAAAATGTGTTTTTCGGGTACTCCGGGGGCCCCTGAATCCGAATCCGAAAACCCCGACTTCGAAAACCGGTTTTAAACCGGTTTTTTCTCGATTTTAGGTTTTCCTAAATCGGATGTCGAAATTCGAGTTTTTGAGTGGTTTTTTTTGAAGTCTTTCAAAAATTGGGAACTGGAATTTCGAATTTTCGAAAATGTGTTTTTCGGGTACTCCGGGGGCCCCTGAATCCGAATCCGAAAACCCCGACTTCGAAAACCGGTTTTAAACCGGTTTTTTCTCGATTTTAGGTTTTCCTAAATCGGATGTCGAAATTCGAGTTTTTGAGTGGTTTTTTTTGAAGTCTTTCAAAAATTGGGAACTGGAATTTCGAATTTTCGAAAATGTGTTTTTCGGGTACTCCGGGGGCCCCTGAATCCGAATCCGAAAACCCCGACTTCGAAAACCGGTTTTAAACCGGTTTTTTCTCGATTTTAGGTTTTCCTAAATCGGATGTCGAAATTCGAGTTTTTGAGTGGTTTTTTTTGAAGTCTTTCAAAAATTGGGAACTGGAATTTCGAATTTTCGAAAATGTGTTTTTCGGGTACTCCGGGGGCCCCTGAATCCGAATCCGAAAACCCCGACTTCGAAAACCGGTTTTAAACCGGTTTTTTCTCGATTTTAGGTTTTCCTAAATCGGATGTCGAAATTCGAGTTTTTGAGTGGTTTTTTTTGAAGTCTTTCAAAAATTGGGAACTGGAATTTCGAATTTTCGAAAATGTGTTTTTCGGGTACTCCGGGGGCCCCTGAATCCGAATCCGAAAACCCCGACTTCGAAAACCGGTTTTAAACCGGTTTTTTCTCGATTTTAGGTTTTCCTAAATCGGATGTCGAAATTCGAGTTTTTGAGTGGTTTTTTTTGAAGTCTTTCAAAAATTGGGAACTGGAATTTCGAATTTTCGAAAATGTGTTTTTCGGGTACTCCGGGGGCCCCTGAATCCGAATCCGAAAACCCCGACTTCGAAAACCGGTTTTAAACCGGTTTTTTCTCGATTTTAGGTTTTCCTAAATCGGATGTCGAAATTCGAGTTTTTGAGTGGTTTTTTTTGAAGTCTTTCAAAAATTGGGAACTGGAATTTCGAATTTTCGAAAATGTGTTTTTCGGGTACTCCGGGGGCCCCTGAATCCGAATCCGAAAACCCCGACTTCGAAAACCGGTTTTAAACCGGTTTTTTCTCGATTTTAGGTTTTCCTAAATCGGATGTCGAAATTCGAGTTTTTGAGTGGTTTTTTTTGAAGTCTTTCAAAAATTGGGAACTGGAATTTCGAATTTTCGAAAATGTGTTTTTCGGGTACTCCGGGGGCCCCTGAATCCGAATCCGAAAACCCCGACTTCGAAAACCGGTTTTAAACCGGTTTTTTCTCGATTTTAGGTTTTCCTAAATCGGATGTCGAAATTCGAGTTTTTGAGTGGTTTTTTTTGAAGTCTTTCAAAAATTGGGAACTGGAATTTCGAATTTTCGAAAATGTGTTTTTCGGGTACTCCGGGGGCCCCTGAATCCGAATCCGAAAACCCCGACTTCGAAAACCGGTTTTAAACCGGTTTTTTCTCGATTTTAGGTTTTCCTAAATCGGATGTCGAAATTCGAGTTTTTGAGTGGTTTTTTTTGAAGTCTTTCAAAAATTGGGAACTGGAATTTCGAATTTTCGAAAATGTGTTTTTCGGGTACTCCGGGGGCCCCTGAATCCGAATCCGAAAACCCCGACTTCGAAAACCGGTTTTAAACCGGTTTTTTCTCGATTTTAGGTTTTCCTAAATCGGATGTCGAAATTCGAGTTTTTGAGTGGTTTTTTTTGAAGTCTTTCAAAAATTGGGAACTGGAATTTCGAATTTTCGAAAATGTGTTTTTCGGGTACTCCGGGGGCCCCTGAATCCGAATCCGAAAACCCCGACTTCGAAAACCGGTTTTAAACCGGTTTTTTCTCGATTTTAGGTTTTCCTAAATCGGATGTCGAAATTCGAGTTTTTGAGTGGTTTTTTTTGAAGTCTTTCAAAAATTGGGAACTGGAATTTCGAATTTTCGAAAATGTGTTTTTCGGGTACTCCGGGGGCCCCTGAATCCGAATCCGAAAACCCCGACTTCGAAAACCGGTTTTAAACCGGTTTTTTCTCGATTTTAGGTTTTCCTAAATCGGATGTCGAAATTCGAGTTTTTGAGTGGTTTTTTTTGAAGTCTTTCAAAAATTGGGAACTGGAATTTCGAATTTTCGAAAATGTGTTTTTCGGGTACTCCGGGGGCCCCTGAATCCGAATCCGAAAACCCCGACTTCGAAAACCGGTTTTAAACCGGTTTTTTCTCGATTTTAGGTTTTCCTAAATCGGATGTCGAAATTCGAGTTTTTGAGTGGTTTTTTTTGAAGTCTTTCAAAAATTGGGAACTGGAATTTCGAATTTTCGAAAATGTGTTTTTCGGGTACTCCGGGGGCCCCTGAATCCGAATCCGAAAACCCCGACTTCGAAAACCGGTTTTAAACCGGTTTTTTCTCGATTTTAGGTTTTCCTAAATCGGATGTCGAAATTCGAGTTTTTGAGTGGTTTTTTTTGAAGTCTTTCAAAAATTGGGAACTGGAATTTCGAATTTTCGAAAATGTGTTTTTCGGGTACTCCGGGGGCCCCTGAATCCGAATCCGAAAACCCCGACTTCGAAAACCGGTTTTAAACCGGTTTTTTCTCGATTTTAGGTTTTCCTAAATCGGATGTCGAAATTCGAGTTTTTGAGTGGTTTTTTTTGAAGTCTTTCAAAAATTGGGAACTGGAATTTCGAATTTTCGAAAATGTGTTTTTCGGGTACTCCGGGGGCCCCTGAATCCGAATCCGAAAACCCCGACTTCGAAAACCGGTTTTAAACCGGTTTTTTCTCGATTTTAGGTTTTCCTAAATCGGATGTCGAAATTCGAGTTTTTGAGTGGTTTTTTTTGAAGTCTTTCAAAAATTGGGAACTGGAATTTCGAATTTTCGAAAATGTGTTTTTCGGGTACTCCGGGGGCCCCTGAATCCGAATCCGAAAACCCCGACTTCGAAAACCGGTTTTAAACCGGTTTTTTCTCGATTTTAGGTTTTCCTAAATCGGATGTCGAAATTCGAGTTTTTGAGTGGTTTTTTTTGAAGTCTTTCAAAAATTGGGAACTGGAATTTCGAATTTTCGAAAATGTGTTTTTCGGGTACTCCGGGGGCCCCTGAATCCGAATCCGAAAACCCCGACTTCGAAAACCGGTTTTAAACCGGTTTTTTCTCGATTTTAGGTTTTCCTAAATCGGATGTCGAAATTCGAGTTTTTGAGTGGTTTTTTTTGAAGTCTTTCAAAAATTGGGAACTGGAATTTCGAATTTTCGAAAATGTGTTTTTCGGGTACTCCGGGGGCCCCTGAATCCGAATCCGAAAACCCCGACTTCGAAAACCGGTTTTAAACCGGTTTTTTCTCGATTTTAGGTTTTCCTAAATCGGATGTCGAAATTCGAGTTTTTGAGTGGTTTTTTTTGAAGTCTTTCAAAAATTGGGAACTGGAATTTCGAATTTTCGAAAATGTGTTTTTCGGGTACTCCGGGGGCCCCTGAATCCGAATCCGAAAACCCCGACTTCGAAAACCGGTTTTAAACCGGTTTTTTCTCGATTTTAGGTTTTCCTAAATCGGATGTCGAAATTCGAGTTTTTGAGTGGTTTTTTTTGAAGTCTTTCAAAAATTGGGAACTGGAATTTCGAATTTTCGAAAATGTGATTTTCGGGTACTCCGGGGGCCCCTGAATCCGAATCCGAAAACCCCGACTTCGAAAACCGGTTTTAAACCGGTTTTTTCTCGATTTTAGGTTTTCCTAAATCGGATGTCGAAATTCGAGTTTTTGAGTGGTTTTTTTTGAAGTCTTTCAAAAATTGGGAACTGGAATTTCGAATTTTCGAAAATGTGTTTTTCGGGTACTCCGGGGGCCCCTGAATCCGAATCCGAAAACCCCGACTTCGAAAACCGGTTTTAAACCGGTTTTTTCTCGATTTTAGGTTTTCCTAAATCGGATGTCGAAATTCGAGTTTTTGAGTGGTTTTTTTTTGAAGTCTTTCAAAAATTGGGAACTGGAATTTCGAATTTTCGAAAATGTGTTTTTCGGGGTACTCCGGGGGGCCCCTGAATCCGAATCCGAAAACCCCGACTTCGAAAACCGGTTTTAAACCGGTTTTTTCTCGATTTTAGGTTTTCCTAAATCGGATGTCGAAATTCGAGTTTTTGAGTGGTTTTTTTTGAAGTCTTTCAAAAATTGGGAACTGGAATTTCGAATTTTCGAAAATGTGTTTTTCGGGTACTCCGGGGGCCCCTGAATCCGAATCCGAAAACCCCGACTTCGAAAACCGGTTTTTAACCGGTTTTTTCTCGATTTTAGGTTTTCCTAAATCGGATGTCGAAATTCGAGTTTTTGAGTGGTTTTTTTTGAAGTCTTTCAAAAATTGGGAACTGGAATTTCGAATTTTCGAAAATGTGTTTTTCGGGTACTCCGGGGGCCCCTGAATCCGAATCCGAAAACCCCGACTTCGAAAACCGGTTTTAAACCGGTTTTTTCTCGATTTTA